>CM072681.1:10233918-10291418 GCA_036884735.1 Huso huso | reverse complement strand
ATGCACTTTAGCTGCCAGTTAAATATTTAACTAAATGTTAAATCTAGTTAAGAGATTTAAGATTTATTTAAATATTTAGCTAAATGTTAAATCTAGCTAAGAGATTTAAGATTTATTTAAATATTTAGCTATCAGTGACTTCACACACCTCAGTGATCTCACACACCTCAGTGATCCCACACACCTCAGTGACCTCACACACCTCAGTGACCTCACACACCTCAGTGACCTCACACACCTCAGTGATCTCACACACAGGTCTCAGCTGTTGGTGATCTGAGCTGGCATCAGTGTAGATGTTATTTTCTGAGCTGAGCTGAGCTTTCATGGCATCGGAGATCTTGGCTTTTCTTGAGCTGGCATGGCACAGAGATGTTAGTTTCTAAGCAAATAAATTACTTCATACAGCACAGATATACAGCTAGCTTACGTAATTTCCTTGCCCAAATTTGGTCTAATTTCCCTAGCATGATACATGGTGTGAGACAAAGCATATTAAAAGTGAACATTAAACATTAAAAGCGTTTCTTCTTCACTTTACCAATGTCAGCAGAAACCCAGATAACAAGAAGTTCCATTTAAGAACAGTGATATGAGTTTTGCTCAATTCTCACAGGCAGCAAAGCGCTATACTCATGGTTGAGGTTGAACGACAAGACTGGTGATTGCAAACTACTGATGTGCACCAGCCATGTACAGCTTGATGTTAAGAGTTCATTAACCCTGCGTTGATTCAGAGCTTACACAGGAAAATCACACAACGATTACAGTTTCAATGATTTCTCACTTCCTTCAACATTTAAATGGGAAGCATCAGTAACGGATTGTATAATGAAAAGGAACAAAGGCTGATGAAACAATAAGAGCTCATGCCATTTAACTGGAACAGTGTGTACCCTGCGCCCACACGGTGCGTGCTTATCAGAAAAAAAACTGCGTGTTCCAATTGTATAGTGTGTTATTATGAGTTCCGTGACACTTACCTGAAGTTACAGCATGTCACTTTTAACAAAAGTAAAGGATTTTAAACCAGTTTGAATTGGTTTGATTATGGTTTGTACACAGGCTCAAAACAGCTTATTAAGCAGAAACAAAGTTGTGATCATCCCTCCGAGGTCACAGCTGCACTCTGAGTTATGAAAAGCCAGTCACTCCCACATGGGTGTATTTGGGGTCACATGACAAGCTAAACAGCTACAAGGTCAGGGAAGCAACAGTTTTAAAATCCTTACACAGTACTTGAATTTGGTGTTATGTTTACATCCTATGGTTACATAATATATATATTTTTTATTTTTTAATTGTTTATTTACAGATTACCAGATACTCATTTTTAATTCATCAATAAAAACACCCTGAACTGCAGCGGTGACACTAACGCTTTGTTTTAATTAGGGAAGATGTCCAGGAAACACTGTCTAGTGTCTTTAGACCTCCATCCAATTTACATTTTCCCGCTAAGGTTTTAGAGAAGGTGGGAGCTGGCCAATGCAATATATTTCTTGGTGATAACCAAGAACTTGAAAAGTTTCAATCAGGCTTTAGATCTGGTCACAGTACAGAGACTGCCCTAGTCAAAGTGCTGAATGATTTACTAATGAGCGCAGACTCCAGTCACATATCCATTCTGGTTCTGTTAGATCTAAGAGCAGCATTTGATACTATTGATCATGCTAGTTTAACTGATCGCCTTGAAAGTTGGATAGGGCTTTCAGGAACTGTTTTAGACTGGCTTAGGTCATATCTTACGGACAGGTAGAATTTTGTTTCAATAGCAGACTCTCTATCACAATTATCTACGATCTCCTGTGGCGACCCCAGGGCTCCATTCTTGGCCCCTTACTATTCTCCTTATACATGCTACCATTGGGCATGATTATCTGTAAACACCATGTACATTTTCACTGTGATGCTGATGACACACAACTTTACATCTCTGTGAAACCTGGGGATATATCGGTTGTCTCCACCCTAATTGCATGTCTGTCGGAGGTGGAAAGATGGATGTCCCAACATTTTTTGCAGTTAAATTCAGGTAAGACTGAAGTTGGAGCAGAAATTGGAGTTGGTAAATTCTATAAAAACTAATTTAGGTAAATATAATTCAAATATAAATTCCAAAGCCAGAAACCTGGGATTTGTAATTGATTCTGATTTATGATTTGAGGGTCATATTCACAATACCACTAAAGTGTCCTTTTATTATTTATGTAACATTGCCAAGATTAGGTCTTTTTATCATTGCCTGATGCTGAGAAGCTAATTCATGCATTTGTTTAATCTAGACTGGATCACTGCAATGCTCTGTTATCTGGGCTACCAAATCATGCCTTATTCCGTTTGCAACTTGTTTAAAATGCAGCTGCCAGAACAAAGAAGAGAGAGCACATAACACCCATTACGGGCTGCACTTCACTGGCTTCCAGTACGTTTTAGAATGGATTTGAAGGTCTTGCTGCTGACTTGCAAGGTGCTCCATGGTCTGGCTCCTGACTATCTAAAGAGCTCCTGTGCCCACATGCACCTGTCCCTGCTCTAAGGTCAGCCGACTCCGGTCTTTTGCTTGTTCCAAAGATTAAGACCAAGGGAAAGGGTGAAAGAACTTTTAGCTATAATAACACACCAAGACTGTGGAATAGATTGCCATGCGACATCAGAGAAGCAGAGCCACTGCATGTTTATAAATCAAGGTTAAAAGCTATTTTCTAGATTAGCTTCTGAATCCTGATTTTATGTATCAATCTGTTATTATTTTAAACTTGTTCACTGTATTTCTGTTTTTAAACCGAGTTGTTTCTTACTTTTCATTAATATTACCAATTTTGCTGTAAAAATGGTGTTTAATTCTGTATTTTGTTGTTTTTTTATTGTATTGTAAAGCACTTTGAGACACTGTGTGAAAGGTGCTATATAAATAAAGAAACTTTAAACATTACATCACTGCTTTCTAGCTATTATTAGTGGGAAGATGAAGCAGTGATGCAAGTAACTAGACAGGGTTTCTTGGCCAACTTCAATAATAAAAAACTTGTAATAGCTAGAAAGCAGTGATTTGTGTAACTACACAATGTTTGCTACATTAGTCAAATATATCAATACCCATCATGCCAGTAAGAACTGGCAGAAAAGTCATTTGTGTCTTTTGCCATTTTCCCACTGCAGACTGTATTAGTAACAGTATTTCTCCAGAAAATGTGTATTCAACTGCATATTTCACAATTACAGATCTGTTAAAAGAGGTGTCTATCAAACACAGTAAATAAAGTGTATACAGTAGTGTAGTGGCCTCTAGTGTCAGTCAGAGTAATTGCAGGCACTCACCCCAGTCATCCTGATCTTCTTTTTAGTAGGACCCTTGTTGATGCCGCCATGCCGCGTTCATTTCACAAACAAAGGGCCAAGCACACCTGCAAGGCCGCAAACAACTAAACTTGAATCTAAACTAAATGGAACTCAGATTGTGCTGCGCTTTGTATTATAATAGGATCCAGTCTAACACAATGACAATCTTTTCTTCGCTATCATCGTGCATTAATTTCTGATACATATTATTCTTTTAAAATGAACTCTTAAAGGGAAGCTCTGCACCTGCTGCGGAATGCAATTCTGTCACATGACAAGTTTGCATTCCGCAGCAAAGCAGCTGTGTGAGCATGGACACCTGTCCCTGCAGAGCAGCGCAGCAAGTGGGAAATGGGAATAAATAGTTCTGTACTTCGATATTAAAAAGTTTAATTTCACTCTTAATTATATAAATTTGTAGAGGGGGAAAACTGGTTTCCATCTTCTTTATGTGGAATGGTTAAAAGCACTGAATTCTAGCTCTAAACTTGCTGACGTTTTGCAATACCCAGGAGCTGTGCACGAGCTGTTACCAGAGGGGAAGATGAACCAGCACCTTGGAAAACAACAGGAATTCTGTACAGCATCACACAACACAAATCATGACAAAACAAACAATTTATCATTTATTGTACATTAGATCATCAAAAAAATAAAAAGCATGATTAGTTGTAACTCACACTGTTATTTTCATGTTTTTTTCACTTCCTAAAAGTCCCTTTCCTGACCCCTCCTCTATATCCTCTGAATGCACAGTCTGCCCGGGTGCTGCGTCACAACATGATGAAGAATCCAGCACTGAAAACCACTCAGAGAGGCGCAGCGCTGCTATTCAATGAGAACCACTCAGAGAGGCACAGCGCTGCTATTCAATGAGAACCACTCAGAGAGGCACAGCGCTGCTATTCAATGAGAACCACTCAGAGAGGCGCACAGCGCTGCTATTCAATGAGAACCACTCAGAGAGGCACAGCGCTGCTATTCAATGAGAACCACTCAGAGAGGCACAGCTGCTATTCAATGAGAACCACTCAGAGAGGCACAGCGCTATTCAATTTGATGCAACAAGCAATAAGAACCACTCAAAAAATACATTTTGCTCATTTGATTTGAATACAATTTAGACGTAGGTGTTGTTTTTAGCATTGCTTAGTATGTTGTTGTATAAATTATTAAGAAATCATTAAATCAGGACACACAAGGTTTAAAATATACAGTCAAGTCTCATTAGAACTCAGATTACACAATCTGACTTTCTGTACACATGCCTGCTACACGGGGCCGTTTAGAAAAGCAGACACAAACAAGACAATCCACATTGCAAAGCGACACGTCACGCAATATTCACTCACTCATGTCATAATACAGTCATGCGACACTATCAGTATTCATTAGTTTTAGAATCGTGATGAATTCACAAGACAAATCCTCCAGGCGGTTGCCCAGTAAGGACGCTGCAGTCTTGTCTCTGGGATGCTTCATCCGGGGTCAGGATACTCAATTTATTTATTTTCAAGTTAATGAAGTTCAAATGTTAAATCATGAAACTCATTTCCACACTGAGTTATTGATTTCTCCTGACTCGTCCATCAGATGAGGTGTGGAATAGTTTCCTTTCTGCATATTCCCACTCCCAGGCACTGACTGCATTGACAGCCTGAGTTAAACTGACAGCAGAGAAGCCTCTTGTGACGTGTTCACGTCACTGCCCACTTTTAGAGTTTTAAATGCATGCTCTTAAGAGTGATCTACAAAACCGTTATTACACAGGGATTCGTAATTCAAGGTTAATATTTTTTTCCCCTTCATGAGTGAAAAGTCCCATTGAACATGGTTTTTAAAGTTTCTCTCCTCTGTGAATTCGCTGGTGTTTTTGAAGGACTTGTTTACAACTGAAAATCTTCCCACAGTCAGAACAGTGATACGGTTTCTCTCCTGTGTGAGTTCGCTGGTGTGAAACAAGCCTGTCTGCTCGACTGAAACTCTTCCCACAGTCAGAGCAGCGATACGGTTTCTCTCCTGTGTGAGTCCACTGGTGGTATTGAAGGCCTTGTTTCACAGTGAAACTCTTCCCACAGTCAGAGCAGCAATACGGTTTCTCTCCTGTGTGAGTCCACTGGTGGTTTTGAAGGCCTTGTTTCACACTGAAACTCTTCCCACAGTCAGAGCAGCGATACGGTTTCTCTCCTGTGTGAGTCCACTGGTGGTTTTGAAGGCCTTGTTTCACACTGAAACTCTTCCCACAGTCAGAGCAGCAATACGGTTTCTTTCCTGTGTGAGTTCGCTGGTGGTTTTGAAGGCCGTGTTTCACACTGAAACTCTTCCCACAGTCAGAGCAGCGATACGGTTTCTCTCTTGTATGAGTTCGCTGGTGTGAAACAAGGTATCCTGACTGACAAACTCTTCCCAAAGTCATAGCAGTGATACGGTTTCTTTCCTGTGTAAGTCCGCTGGGTTTTGTTTAAATGCCCTAACAGCGTGAAACCTTTCCCACAGTCAGGATATTCTCCACCGCCTGCCCTCACTTTAGCTGCTGGACTGGAACCTGGAAAATATGAACAGGAAAGACAGTGAGAGGGAGTGCTTGTAGGCTTAAGGTTGGTTCATACTTCAGACTGACAATTTCTGGTTGGAGTTGAGGGTCTCCGACCCTGTGCGACAGGTTGAATAATGTCATCCACACTCCTGCCACAGGTGTATGAACCAAACCTTAGGGCATGTGCAGGGCCGATTAACACACAGGCAAACTAGGCATGTGCCTCGGGCCCAAACTCAAGGGGGGGGCCCCAAAACGGTTATGTGGTTTTTTGTTTTTTTTAAATATACAGATCTGCGCCTAACCTGGAAAGAACTTCACTCCCTGACATTCGAACTGAGGCATGTATCTGAAAATCAAATTGTTCTGATGGGTGTTATGCAGATTTCTGTACCCCATAGAATTCTGCATCCCCTGTGCAGATGCAGTTTCTCAGACTGCTGGACGCGCACACGTGATATTTCTGTACCCGAGCCCAGGTGTTTTCTCAAGCACTCCTGCAGCTTCAACACATATTGTGAACAAGACAAAACTAGTGATGTGGCAAAATAAAAACCGCACATTTAACTCCACTGATTTTCTAGATATACAGGACATTCAGCCTCCTGTGTTGCTCATCCATGAAACCCTTGATTTAAAAGTAACCTTAGAAAAGATTTTCTTCTTTTAAAACACATTTTCATTTTTTTTTACATATATTGTCCAGAATCAAGTGTTCATATCCAGCGATCTTTGAAAGAAAATGCAGCTGT
This sequence comes from Huso huso, assembly GCA_036884735.1. Taxonomy (NCBI): domain Eukaryota; kingdom Metazoa; phylum Chordata; class Actinopteri; order Acipenseriformes; family Acipenseridae; genus Huso; species Huso huso. Next base: position 10,284,788 of record CM072681.1, on the reverse strand, counting down.
GTCAGGATGGAATCATCAAGGGTACACAATTCTACAGGGTATAGAAAGCTACCATAGGAAACACCTGAATATACTTGTATGTCAAAACATTGACAATTCTCTGCTCTGGAGAAAAGGGCATTTTCTTTAATGAAGCGAGTCAAACACAAGGAGACATTATTGACGATTTTGCGTGCAGTAATCTAATGCATTTGACTCACAACAATATACAGGTAGGTTTGTTTTTTACTATTTATTTTCATTGGCTATTGTGGAGCTACCATTAGTGAAAACAAGTCTGAGCACCTTCTATATATTACCTTTTTCAGCTTCATATGGTGTTCCTTGTTTGTTTGAACTGTTGCCTTTTTATTCAGTAAATCAGGAAAGTCATTGTTGAGCTGTACTACACAACTTCACGTAGGCTTTAGTTTTTAGCACATCCCCTACAGTTTGATTTTCTGTCAGCTTCATTCAGTCATTCATAAAAACTTAAAACTGAGAATTCTACCTGTTGTGAAAGGGTGGAGCGCTAGTTATAAAGGCTAGAATGTATACAGAGATGTGTGTATGTATGTATGTATGTGTACGTGTACGTGTACTTGTGTATGTGGCTGTTTGTTCTGGGGTAGGAGGCCCGCAGGTTTATGCTTGCCTCGGACCCAGTGATGGGTTCATCCGGCCCTGGGCATGTGGCTGGGTGCTGGAGTGGATTACAGCATGTTAATTTCAGCTGTGGGGGCTCGCACTGGGATACACCATCTTAAAAAAGCAGTTAAACTTAGAGTAAGTAGCTAGGTTCCAAAAAATATAGCGCTACCCTCCCCACGTGTTGCTACAACTGTTTAAATAATGTGTTTTTCTTTTCATTGTTCACATCCTGACAACTATACACTTATAACTATAAAGTTTGCTTCAAAGCTCTTTACAAAATGTCCACTCTAGTACACTGATTATTGCCCATGTTGTCAAACAGGTAACACAGCAATAATGATCATTGATGTGGTACGAAACAGAAAAGAGTACTTGGGTCTTTTTGTATCTCTTCCTGCAATGATTTAGAGTACATATCTAAAACCCCAGTGCACTAGAGCAGACATTTCGAAAAGAGCTTTCCAATAGACTAAAGTTATGTGTAAAAAGGTGGCAGGATGTGAACAATGTAAAGAAATGACAGGTACGTTATTTAAACAGTTGCAGTAACACATGGGGGCGGGTAATGCTAGATTTTTCAGAACCCTGCTACTTACTCTTTAAAGCCTTTACTTTATGTGTAAAAGCAAAGTCAGTAAAGACGGACGTAGGTGAAACCGAGCCCTGATTTCAAAATCTGCCTTCAAAGTTCTCCTGTAATGTTTCGGGTCTATTTCCTCTAACACACCCTACAATTATATATTTTTCATATCACATTTAGGGGTGTTAAACATTTAGAATTGAAATGTCAGTAAAGGGTCAAGCGTTTAATTTAGTTTAATTGTTTAATCTTTGTCAAAAACGTGCAGGCCAAATATTAACAACAAATACAGCTACAGAGTTTTCTTTCGTTGTCTTCACCAGATGCATCTGCCAGCTCTCCTAGGTGCCCAGACAGACTGGAGCAGCGCCGGCAGTGGAAACGCGGTACAGGCGATCTGCTGGTAAGTATTAGGGGAAGACACTCTGGGTATTTTGTTGTGTTGGTTTGCACCCTCTATACCCACGGAGATGCCAGTTCAGTTTGCTGCTGCTATTCTGGGACCGAGACTCGAGAGATGTTATGTGTCTTCGAAAAGGAGAGAGAAGATTGCTTCCATTTCATGTGTATTTTTTGGTCTTTTTTCCTACTGCTGCCACTCAGACAAGTACAAACTATTGCTATTAGTATTTTATTAACTGAATATTGATTTTGCAAATGTCACAAGTTTATTTGAATTACCATGTGTAACAGGGGAGATCTGGAATGCCTGTCTGGCACATTCATATTACTGCAGGTAGAGGGCAGCAGTCTCGTAGGATCCGCCTGTCGGCCATGGCGATGACACGGAGAGGTGGGGAAGAGTGTGTGTGTGCTTTCCCTCTCTCTGAGTGGCTGAGGGGCGGGCCTTGGGAGACTGCTCGGCCCATAAGAACTGGCATTATTGTGGACTCGGGTGGCCGTGTTGAGGGAAATACAGTGTCGCTGGCAGAAGAGGCCAGCATGAAACAAGGAGCAGGCGAGCCCGGCTGAGGGGGGAGCCTTTCATAAAAAAAAAAAAAAAATTAATTAATTTTCACAGAGCAATATAAATAAATACGTACCCGAGGGGACGTGTGTAGAGGTACGGGGAACCCAGGCCAACCCCAGTGTATAAGCACAGCTGAGTGTAGGACGGAGACCCGTGCTGACCGGCTTAGCGGCAGTGGGGGCACTGCATAAGCAGCACTTTTGTTTGTAGTTTTATTACTGTGTTTTATTTTCCCTTTTTCTTTCGCCTTCTGTTTTCATTATTATTTTTGAGCACTTGAAGGTGCACGGAGTTGGATACCTGTGTTGGTAACCCCGTGGTCCTGCTTTACTGTCGGCAGTATCCAGACCACGGACAACAGCGCCCTCTGCGGGCTAAACTAAATAAAAAAATTAATAAGTAAAATAAATAAATAAATCTTGGCACCTGTGCAGTGTTTGCAACTAAAATCTTCTGTCTCCCGTGTCACTGAATACCCCCACCCTTCCACACCATGATACTGTACTTGGAATAAAGTCAGTGTGAACATAACTAGTTATTGTCTCTTATCTATGCAGTAAATAGGGTATCATTTAGTAATTTATTTGATTTAATTTTATTTTTTCTGTCAAATAACTTAATGGGCATTTAAATCAGCCAAGCCTTCATTTTTCATTTACAAGCAGGACGTGAAAACGAGATTGCGACATGTTAATAAGAGACTCATCTTTCTTAAAGCTAGAAATGAATAATAAAGTATTTTATGCTGGACACATTCTATTACAATTGTTCTGCATGTCTGTATTCACATTAAGAGGAATCACTTCTGCATTTAAATGAAAACCCCATTTAGTTGTTTCACATGAACGTGTTTCTCAGTGTGATTGAGATACACGAATGGCTGAACAGGATCAATTGCATTCTTTAAAGAGAGTAGAAAAGCAGAGGTACAACACAGACAACCAGAAGCCCTATTTATAACATATATGCAGTAATTTAGAGAAAGCTATTTATGTAAAAAATAAGTAATAGCACTATCTCAATGTTTGTATTTTAACATTTAAACTATATATTTTCAAAAGTTTAAACTTGATACATGTAATGGAATCTAGCACCCATAATGACATCACACATGTACAATAATATCCCTCTATTTAGACACTGAACATTTCTAATGTTATATACAGTACTTTAGTTCCTCTCCCCCTTGGTATAATCAGGTAGGAGTGCCCGTGTGAAAGAGGCTTACATCTATATCTTAATAGTATCACCAGTAGTGAGTCCTAGCTTGAACTGGTGCGAGTGGTACAGGAAAAACAAATAGCTAGTAATGTAACCAACATGCTCCCTCCCTCCCTCTCAACCACACTGTGGATATCATGCAATCTAGAATGGCAGTGTCACAGCTACTGGGAGTCACTCACCTGCTAGACTGCATTCTGAATGGGAGCGCCTGTCTCCCTGTCCACCTCCTTGCATGCTGTTGAGAGAGCCTTCCTCTCCTGCACCTTGCTCTCTCACGCAGATTCTCTCCAGCACCACGCTACACTCCCGCAGGCGTACAGGCTCCAGCTCAGGGATGTTTGGTTTGAAGTCCTCTGGTTCTTCCTTCCCTGGTTCCACATGGTCAAACTCTACTTCAGGGGGCTCCCGTTTAATACGGACCATTTCCAGCACCTCTTCTTGTTTAACAGGAAGGGGTTCTTCTGTCTGGGGGATCTCCAATTCATTGTGCTCAGCTTTAATCTCAGAGACCTCTGGCTGGCTGCTGTCACATTGCATCTCACAGAGCTCCTGTTTCATGGGGAGGGAAGCCAGCCCAAAGAACTCCATTGTAAAGGGGAGAGGTTCAAGTTCAGGGAACTCCTCTTTAATCTGGACAGATTCCATCTCCACACTGTCCATGACAGCACACAGGATTCTGTTTAGAAGTTGCTGAAAAAAAAAACCCATTTATTTATTTATTTACAGTACTACTAAGAACATTGAAGGGACCGACAGAATCTGTCCTTAACAGCAGGGCTGGCTTTACTATAGACACAGAATTACACAGAATTAATTGTAATAAGTTTATAATAACAAAAGGACTTTATCTGTCTAATCTCAAGAATGATGGATGAAAGTTGGCAAAAGTTACAATATTTCTCTTTTCATTAATTATGTTGAGTATTTTAGAATGCGTTCTCCTAAAACAACCGATCAGTAAGGAGTCCTTTTATCCTTGGGCCTTAAATGTAGATTTGTTACAAAACATGATCTGTGATACAATGTTCCACAAACTTTATCAAACTGTGTATATTCTTTTAAAGACTTACACAAACAATGCCAGCACTGGTGTATTATTTCTTAGCAGATGCCCTTATCCAGAGCGACTTACAATTGTTACAAGATATCACATTATTTTTACATACAATTCCCCATTTATACAGTTGGGTTTTTACTGGAGCAATCTAGGTAAAGTACCTTGCTCAAGGGTACAGCAGCAGTGTCCCCCACCTGGGATTGAACCCACAACCCTCCGGTCAAGAGTCCAGAGCACTAACCACTACTCCACACTGCTGCCCAGTAGTGTGGGGTCACGCGAAATCTGGTCTCCCCTGGCAACAGGCTAAGGAAAGGACACATTGAAGTTACTTGCGTATTCAAATGGAGTGTGCATTGTTGGATTTCATTTAATTACCCTGAAAATAGCTGTGATTCCATCAACAAGAACACATTTCTAGTGAACTTGCAAAATATTGGAAAAAAAAAAAAAAAGCGAATCTTATCGTACAAAAACAGGTTTCCATTAAAATGGATTCTAGCGAACAAACAACTCTATGTACCGACACCATGAGCTGAAAAAAAAGGTTATCACTCAAATTTTCTTGATCCGAACAACAAAAACTAAAACGTGCAATGCATTTCCATCTATTTCTTGTATAACGTATTGCTGGACTGAAAATGGACCAAGAAGGAATAATATATACAGTATATCTCCTCCAAATTAAAAAGAATTACCATTGTGCAACTTTTCAGATTTTTTGAAGCTGTACTGTTTCCCTCATATGCAATTTTAAGTAATAATAATAATAATAATAATAATAATAATAATAATAATAATAATAATAATAATAAATCAGACAGAATGACAGTCCAGTATCAGATAGCCTCCGGAGATAGCTGCAATGAAACCTAAAAGATGATATTTCAATCCTGCTTGGGAAAATGAATATTTTGTTTTTTAACAATCAAGGGTGGAATTAATTTGCAGTGGCCAGAGCATTGCCAAGAAATGGTGTACAAAATATTAAAACAGGTCTGCAGCAAAAAATATGTTTGTAAGAAAAGTGATAGAAAACAGGAGGCACTGGAACCATGTTTAAAGCGGGGGTGCTGAGAGCTCCTCTAGTTCCAGCGTCCTTGCAGTAATGCAGTGGCACTGGAACCATGTTTAAAGCAGGGGTGCTGAGAGCTCCTCTAGTTCCAGTGTCCTTGCAGTAATGCAGTGGCACTGGAACCATGTTTAAAGCAGGGCTGCTGAGAGCTCCTCTAGTTCCAGTGTCCTTGCAGTAATGCAGTGGCACTGGAACGATGTTTAAAGCAGGGGTGCTGAGAGCTCCTCTAGTTCCAGTGCCCTTGCAGTAATGCAGTGGCACTGGAACCATGTTTAAAGCAGGGGTGCTGAGAACTCCCCTAGTTCCAGTGTCCTTGCAGTAATGCAGTGGCACTGGAACCATGTTTAAAGCAGGGGTGCTGAAAGCTCCTCTAGTTCCAGTGTCCTTGCAGTAATGCAGTGGCACTGGAACCATGTTTAAAACAGGGGTGCTCAGAGCTCCTTTAGTTCCAGTGCCCTTGCAGTAATGCAATCACAGCATTATGAGGTATGTTTATTTGATATTGGGATATAATGAAATATACGTAATACTAACGGACAAAATATATGATCTTGTCCTAGTGAGGTCAGTATTTTGTAAGGTGTCTGTTGTGCAATATGACTGTGCCGACCCCTGCATATGAGAAGTGCCATTTAAGATGAATTACTGCAATTATACCTGTGCCCAGCAACCTACAGAATTAACCAATGTTGCATCATAGTCGAATATAATGTTATGTTAACATATTGAATTACATACTGCAGTTTAACACAATTAAGCAGGTTGGTGATTCCCAGTCCTTACATAAAATATGCCTTTACCGTTAACAGAATGCTACATTCATTGTTTACCGAACTAATATGAAGCATCATCATTTATAACATATTTAAAAGTACAACAATTGCAAACAGCATCCATCTACCTGTAATTTTAGGCAACTTAAACTGAACAGAAGTCTCCATAGCTTAGCCATGTAGCTGTCACTCGCTGAAGCTGATTTTACAGATTCTAGTTACTGACGCTTCATAGAACAAAAGTTTTTTTTAATACCCGTACAAAGTTATACTAATCTTATACATGGTTTTAATTGTGAGTATATTTAAATGAAAGATGTTAAACGTTTATATACGAACATAGAAACTGTACATAATTCATATTAGTACTGTATTTTGTAACAAACTATTGAAAATGTGTTTTTTCTTAAACATGTACCAGTATGTACGTTTTCTTAAAAGGATAAAGGAATCTTGTTCAAATCACGTCAGTGCGCTCGCTCACCGGTGATGCACAGTAGAGGTCACAGATTCCAAGTACCTGGCACATCATAAATGATATCTTTCTAATTCCTGTGACTGAAGGTAGAAGAATACTCTGTGGTTGCAAAATACCGACAGCATGTAGCCTGCTGGGGTCACGTGACTGCAACCTCCCACTTGGATTGTTTACATCACGTGGATATGTTCGTAGTCCCCAGCATTTGAATAATGCTGAAGACAAAGTAGAATGTACAGATCAGGACTAAACAGTACATTTTTCTAAATACAACAGTGGAAATCGTTTAAGCAACTAATGTATGTCAAAGAAAATATTATAGGAAGGTTGGTGTTTCTGATGCGTTTCACTTATAAACCTGACATCAGGGCATCCAGGCTTGTTAATTTCTGCCACCCGGACACAGATGCTAATTCCTGGACTGTCCGGGTCAAACCTGGACCGGTGGCAGCCCCAACTCAGGGAGACGGTGTTGAATTCTCAAATGCTCTGCAACCCCCGTAAACAACAACACACATTCTCCCCATTCACTAACACCGTGACCCGTCCCGTTCCCCTTCCAATACAAACTGAACAACAAGTCCTGCACATTCTCCCCATTCACTAACACCGTCCAATACAAACTGAACAACAAGTCCTGCACACATTCTCCCCATTCACTAACACCGTGACCCGTCCCGTTCCCCTTCCAATACAAACTGAACAACAAGTCCTGCACACATTCTCCCCATTCACTAACACCGTGACCCGTCCCGTTCCCCTTCCAATACAAACTGAACAACAAGTCCTGCACACATTCTCCCCATTCACTAACACCGTGACCCGTCCTGTTCCCCTTCCAATACAAACTGAACAACAAGTCCTGCACACATTCTCCCCATTCACTAACACCGTGACCCGCCCGCCTCCCCTTCCAATACAAACTGAACAACAAGTCCTGCACATTCTCCCCATTCACTAACACCGTGACCGCCTGTTCCCCTTCCAATACAAACTGAACAACAAGTCCTGCACACATTCTCCCATTCACTAACACCGTGACCCGCCCCCGTCCGTTCCCTTCCAATACAAACTGAACAACAAGTCCTGCACACATCCCCCCATTCACTAACACCGTGACCCGTCCCGTTCCCTTCCAATACAAACTGAACAAGTCCTGCACATTCTCCCCATTCACTAACGCCGTGACCCGTCCCTGCCCTTCCAATACAAACTGAACAACAAGTCCTGCACACATTCTCCCCATTCACTAACGCCGTGACCCGCCCCGTTCCCCTTCCAATACAAACTGAACAACAAGTCCTGCACCCCATTCTCCCCATTCACTAACACGGTGACCCGTCCCGTTCCCCTTCCAATACAAACTGAACAACAAGTCCTGCACATTCTTCTCCCATTCACTAACACCGTGACCCGCCCGTTCCTTTCCAATACAAACTGAACAACAAGTCCTGCACACATTCTCCCCATTCACTAACGCCCCATGACCTGCCCTTCCCTTCAATACAAACTGAACAACAAGTCCTGCACACATTCTCCCCATTCACTAACACCGTGACCCGTCCGTTCCTTCCAATACAAACTGAACAACAAGTCCTGCACACATTCTCCCCATTCACTAACACCGTGACCCGTCCCCTTCCCCTTCCAATACAAACTGAACAACAAGTCCTGCACATTCTCCCATTCACTAACGCCGTGACCCGCCCGTTCCCCTTCAATACAAACTGAACAACAAGTCCTGCACATTCTCCCATTCACTAACACCGTGACCCGTCCCGTTCCCCTTCCAATACAAACTGAACAACAAGCCCTGCACACATTCTCCCCATTCACTAACACCGTGACCCGTCCCGTTCCTTCCAATACAAACTGAACAACAAGTCCTGCACACATTCTCCCCATTCACTAACACCGTGACCCGTCCTTCCCCTTCCAATACAAACTGAACAACAAGTCCTGCACACATTCTCCCCATTCACTAACACCGTGACCCGTCCGTTCCCCTTCCAATACAAACTGAACAACAAGTCCTGCACACATTCTCCCCATTCACTAACACCGTGACCCGTCCCGTTCCCCTTCCAATACAAACTGAACAACAAGTCCTGCACACATTCTCCCCATTCACTAACACCGTGACCCGCCCCGTTCCCCTTCCAATACAAACTGAACAAGTCCTGCAACAAAGCAATTGTCCAGGTCGTTACAATGTATTTATAAGAAAGTATATAAAAAGCATGACAACCTTTATGTACAAAAATCTTCACTAATATACAATTGAACAGGAACTGTTGAATATTTAATTTCATACAGTACTAAATGTCATTGTTTATATGACAGTAATGTAAACACAAATTACACAGACGTCTATGTATTCATTTATTTCAATATTTATGTTTCACTTTTACCAAGTATATTAGGCTATCCTTCAGCATAGCTAATTCTTAGAAACTATGTTTCTTTTTTGTCCAGCGGGGACCACAAATATAGCGTTACTCTCATCAACCAGCACAGACAGAGGAAACCGTACTTCCTTGTGCCAATAGGGACCACAATGAGTGTTACACTCACAGGAAACCAACCATTTTCAGAGCTCCAGCTCAAAATCTCAGAATGAGGATGATGAAGATGAAGGATGATTCGAAATATAACACAGTCTGGAGAATTTTCAAAATACTGGCTGGCTTCAATCTTTCAAAATACTGTTTGTCTCAACTAATCATCGTAGAGGCGCTTTTAGACAGTTAACACAACACAGCTTGTAAAGGCTGAAGGTTGTAGGTTCAAAAAGATTTTTAGAGGCAAACGTTCCATTTCAGAACAGAAATAAATCATTTCGTTTGCTAGGGCGAAAATAAAAATCGGGGAACAATAATAATAATAATAAGGGCAGTCAGCTAAATAATAATAATTGGCGGCAAAATCGTTGCCCCTCCACAAAACTGAACCGCAGTTAAACTCTACAGTAGTTCCCGTATTTGAAAGAGATAAGAGCACCAATTCATTACAAATTCAGACAACCAGGTATTATTGTAAAGCACTAGTATATGCAAGACACTAGACGTACAGCTGTTTATATTAAATAGATATTTTCATAACCAGTTTCATACACACATGATTAAAACACCGTCATTATTAACTCTATGTGTAACACTCCCCCCTCTCCTATACTGAATGGTTCGGTTGAGAATTAGCTCGTCTCACTGCCCTATTGTAGCCGCTTAAGAAATAAATCACTAATTAAACAGAATAAGCGTGCAGGACATGCAAAGGATCAGCAGCATATTTCAGGAAAGCAAACGCAACCTACAGAGCAGAGCATCTCCGTGTGTTTCCATCAAACTGAATCAACCCACAGCAAAGCACAGGAAGAGGGGCTGTGCATAAGAATGAACACCGCGCGCTTATTGTATTGCAGAAGAGCTCCCTTTCAAAGTGTCGCCAGTGCTGGAGTTACACAAACTGAACGGAGTGAACGCCACGTATGCAAACGACAATGTGATGAAATGGTCGGCACCACTGCTGCACAAATGCAAAAGGTCCTCAAAACGCAACTCCTCCAGAGTAATGATGTGTCATTTATGGCGGATGGGCAGTAGTGGTGAGGGCTCTGGACTCGACCGGAGGGTCGTGGGTTCAATCCCAGGTGGGGATAAGGGCGTCTGCTAAGAAATAAATACATAAAAATAAAATGGAACGCTGCAAACAATTAAAAAGGTAAAAGCCCGATTCGATTCTGTTACCGGTTCAGAATCGATACTGTTTGTCTCTGCGGCTGGATTGGGAGAACTTCTTAAAAACTAAAACTAGCGGATATTTTACGCAGCCATGCTTTAAATGAGTATTGATGCACGTGCGCAAACCAGTTTATGAATACGCTCAATGTTTTTATTAGCAGGACACCTAAAAGTCTGCAATAACAAAAGACATACGTTTGTACGCAGATATTTAAAAGTGACCATAAAGTGCAAAAGTGCAGGCTCCAGATATAAAAAGCTTACTTGGAGCACTGCTAACTTCGAAATCGGTAGAATTATTCTGTTAAGTGAGCCCGAATCAGAATTAGAACAGCTAATTGACAAACGTTATATGCCATGAAGATCTAGCGAAATCTATTTCATATTTACTGTAAAGTATAATAATAGAGAGAGACGCTTACTTCAGGTATTGTCAGTGGGATCTGCAGCACGGCTCTAGTCACTCGCTCTGACCGTCTCGGTTCTTCTCTCCAGGGTAAAGAGGCAGCTCAAACTAACAGCGACAGGTAATCTGTGTGACTAGACTTGCCTGCTCTGCATATTTAAACCCCTCTCTCGCAGTTCCAGGCACAAGAACACGCCCCCAACACGTCAGCCCCTCCCCGGGTGTCAGCTGTCCGGTGTTAGCCTCTCTTTGTTCTCTTCCAGAGGGAGTCGTTAGCGCTTTCCTCTGATGGGAGAGCTGCAGTGAATGCGTCCTTTCTTCTCTTCAGGTGAGAGCCGTTACCAGCCACTCCAAATCTGAAAATGTGTTACAATGTCTTAGTTTAGTTCAAGGAGAACAGTGCTTTTTTATTTGTTTAATTATTATATATAACTCATATATTATTTGCTTCGGTTCACTTTCACAGATGTATACAGCACTATGAGATTACAGGAATACAGTTTAAGATACTGTGAAAGAAGCCGTTCAAGGGGAGGGGACAATTTCACCCCCCAGGTGATCAAGGAAGTGCAACACTATTATTATTATTTATTTCTTAGCAGAAGCCCTTATCCAGGGTGACTTACAATTGTTACAAGATATTACATTATGTTTTACATACAATTCCCCATTTATACAGTTGGGTTTTTACTGGAGCAATCTAGGTAAGGTACCTTGCTCAAGGGTACAGCAGCAGTATCCCCCACCTGGGATTGAACCCACAACCCTCCAGTCAAGAGTTCAAAGCCCTAACCACTACTCCACACTGCTGCCCATTTCACTATCTGAAAGCAAGGCTTGTAAACTGGTATTTATGTTACCCTAGTATAGTACCAGATATCCTGTAGGAAAATAAAAAATGTGTTTCTTTCACTTAGCAATATTAAAAACCCTGTGTGACGCTCCACAGCACGAGTTTGGAATTGAGGTCTCCCTCAGTGTTTAAAATGAAACCAGCAGAATAAAACTAGTGAAGGAAACAAAGATACACTTCATTGAAAGTATATTTAAACATGATTTCAAACATATTAAGGAGAAACCAGTTCAAACACAAATGTGGCTCTTTTATTAAAGATTCTGAATTTAATTTTGAATCAGTTCATAAAAGTGACCAGTAGATGGCAGAATTTTTACTTTTATTTTTTTCAATGCAGTCCAGCAATCCAGTTTATTCTTGGACATTAATAACACCGCTATTAGATTTCTGGGGTGTCATTATGTTTCCTTTTCCAATATGGTCCTTGTTAGTGTAAGTGACATTTCCTTGTTCATTTGTATCAGTCTGAACCCCTTCTATACATTTCAGCTTCAGCCCTTGGGTTCCAATGCAACTACAAACTAAAGTTAACAAACCAGGATTATTATTGTTACATGTTACTGTTTGTACCACTTGACCCTCATTCGATTAAAAATAAAATACATATTTTAGTAATCAATCTCCAGAAGTGTGCTTCTAAATGTGTTTCCAAAAGCTGCTCCACATGAAGCACCTCAAAGCTGCTCCACATGAAGCACCTCTGCAGTGGTGTCATTTTCTGTGACCTTAATGTTTTAAAGTAATGCTGGATTTTGTTTGTTGTTTTTCCCATTTCCGCATGCATGACATACCTGTACAGTCCAAACCTGTTTGAGGATCCATTGCTCCTGATCCGATCTAAATAAATCTGCATGCTGTTTGGATTAATAGATTTCTCTTCTCCTAGACAGGCAGCACAAATAGTGGAGCCCAGCAGTAAAGCAATAAAGAAAAAACACTTCACAACAGTTCAGTGTAAAATCAATGCAAAGTTTATTAGTGGCTTCTGAATAGTGAAAGGTGTAAAGGTGTTTGATGTAACTTAAAACGTGAGTATCGATGTCTCTTAAGAAACTGCACAGACGCCATTTCTTAATCAGTGTTAAGTTTATTTCATACATGCAGGGAAACCAGTCCAAGTATAGAACCGATTACCAGTTGTTACATCTTTTTTGGTGACATTAAATACCCTTCTGCATAGGTGTCTCTCTCCTCCTCTTTCTCTGACACTTAACCAATAGAAAAGGTACAACACATTATTCTGTTACCATATATTTAATTTTGTGTGTGTGTGTGTGTGTGTGTGTGTAATCTAGTGTGACGACCTCTGAACTCAGTGCATTCTTCAGACCCCTGGTGGTGCCCCAAAAAGGTCCATACATCTGGTTTTTGTCATCTTCCTTGTTCCCATCTCTCCGTTTTGCCTGAGACCCTTTGAGTCCAGTGGCATTATCTTTATTCTCCTGTGAACCTTTGGGTCCAACGGCAGTCCCTGGGAGCCTTTTAGCTCCTTTATGCTTTGTATTCCCAAAAGTCTTAGAGCCTGGCCCCTTCTGGTCCACAGCATTGTTATCTTGTTAGCTTGCAGTCAATGCTGGACAAGAAGCTTGTAGACGCAAGGTCTCTTATCAATTGTTAGCAGTACATGCAATTTGAACAAAACAGTCTGCTATCTGCAATATTAGTCTCTTTTCAGAAAAGAACACCAGTATAGCTCTGCCAGTCCACATGCGTAGCAAACTGCTAATCAATTCTCGATCCATGTTTTCCAACAGTGTTCTCTTTTAATAGCATCATCTACACTTCACACTGTCTTATAGAATGCAATTGATACACAATATATAAAGCTTTAAACATTCTATTTTAATGGCAGTGCTGATGTATATGTACAGCTCGGACAAAAGTTTAGCATCACCTAGAATTCTAGAATTGAGACAATTAAAAGAAAACATACTTTAGATGCTTTATTTATCATGAAGTATCAACTAAACTACACAATGAGATCGCAAGTCTCCAATCTAAATCATTGTACAGTATTCCATGTTAGATTTCAATTTCTCAGCTTTTTAAGGCATACAGACAACTGCAAAGCAGTGTGTAATTTAATATGTTAACAAGGTAACATTATTCAATGCAGCTTTCATTCGACTATGAAGCAAAATTATTTCATCTTATAATAGTGATGCAAAACTTTTGTACACAGCCGTAGTTAAAACGTAAAAAGTTTAGGATTCTCAACTCACACCCAAATGCATTAAAACAAAACATATGGACATAGTTTTGATATTTTATTTAACATCATGAAATCAAAGAAACTACAAAATTGTACAGCAAAACTCTAGTGGAAGCCAAAATACTAACCCTGCATTTCATGTTAGATTCCAGAATGTCACAGTTTAATTGTCAGTTTTGTGTTAAGTATATGGAAAACTACAAAGCTGTGTGTAATTCAATATGTTAATGTAACATTATTCAGCAGGTTTCATTTGACTTTATGAAGCAAAATTAGTTCATTCTATAGAGTGAGGCAAAACCTTTGGTCATATATCTGTAGTCTATTGCTAACAGACTTAGCCGTGGTTTTTAATATGAGATGTGATAATGTCTGTCTAAATTGCAACACAATGCAAAGAGGTTCTAATAATACATTAATAGGAAAAAAAATCAATAAAACAGAGTTCTGTGTATAAGGTTTCTCATCTTATTTGATCTAAAATAGATTCCCTGAGTCGTGGGTCTGGCTTGTTCTCAGCTGCGTCTCCAGTGGGTTCAAAGCCCAGCTCAGGACACTGGAAATGCAGCTGAACTCACACACTGTGAACAAGCAGGCAGCAGAGAAGACTGAGCCCACACTCCAGGGCTTACATCATGAGACACTAGCAAAGGAATTCCATTTCTCATTTCATGAAGACTCCAGAGCACACACTCCAGAGCTTACATCATGATACACTAGCTTGCCTTCCATTTCTCATTTCATGAAGACTGAGCCCACACTCCAGGGCTTACATCATGATACACTAGCAAAGGAATTCCATTTAGTTTCATGAAGACTGAGCCCACAACCAGAGCTTAGTTTTGAGACACTAAAATTTATTCCATTTCTCATTTCATGAAGACTGAGCCCACACTCCAGGGCTTTGTTCATCATGAGACACTAGCAAACTCATTCCATTTCTCATTTCATGAAGACTGAGCCCACACTCCAGGGCTTACATCATGATACACTAGCAAAGGAATTCCATTTCTCATTTCATGAAGACTGAGCCCACACTCCAGAGCTTACATCATGAGACACTAGCAAAGGAATTCCATTTCTCATTTCATGAAGACTGAGCCCACACTCCAGGGCTTACATCATGAGACACTAGCAAAGGAATTCCATTTCTCATTTCATGAAGACTGAGCCCACACTCAGGGCTTACATCATGAGACACTAGCAAAGGAATTCCATGACACAGAGGGAATTCCATTTCTCATTTCATGAAGCCAATATTATCAAACCTGCAGCAGCATCTCCCCCTTTGACAAGCTTGTATTTTTCAATGTCTCCCTTGGGTTTGTTCAGTTCCACTGCAGATCTATCTCAGGAATCATTGACAGTTTAAACAATGACAAACCTTTTACATTACAGAGGTAATGGAAACATAATAATGTGCCCTTTATACACACAGATACTGGAAAACATACAGGAACTTAAACTCAATGTCAATGAAATCCTTTCTAAATAACTAAGCCTGCCTTTGGATGTACTGCATTGTCACTCTAATGATATCATACTGATACAAAATACAAGCAAACAAGCCATATTTTGCCCAAAAGGAATAAACAGCTAATGGTGATTCCACAAAAGCACCAGCTCTGTTACTGTCAAACAGTCTGAGGCAACTTCATCCTGCAGATTGTTTAGATCAATTATTCATAAACTGTATAAACTATGAATGTAGTAATAATGGTAATGTTGCAGCATGTATGTTTTTGCAGATTAGTAATGCATGCAAAATTTTTTTGCAAACCTTTCATGTTTTACAGTATATTTATACAGTTCTAATATTGTGGGTCTGTCATAATAATTGCACACACAGCAATCTACCCATTAAACGATAGGAATTGTATTTCAATCCCATTGCACTGAAACAGGACTCCAGTATACAACAAGCTTGGAGTTTCTCAGTATTTAAACACTAAGCAGAGCAGATTCATTCATTCAAATCCATTCAAAACCAAAACAGCATTTGCTCCAGTGCAAAGTTTGCACCACTTGAAATAAAACAAAGCAGGGATGGAAATAAGACTCCTATTGCATAGCAGTTTTGCCCATTCCAGGTTTCACTGGCAGCTTGATTAGCCACAGTGTACAGGTAACAAACTGATCAAACTGCTATGCAATTGAAGTCTTATTTCCATCCCTGAAACAAATAATTGTAACTCTGTCCTAAATCCTCACAGCATGATGAGTGAGTTTCATTTCCAATTCAGGGGCAGGAGTGGAGCTGAATCCCAGGGCTCTCCAGTTCATTCTGAAAGAATGGGTCTGTCTCCTTCAGCTTGACATGCTCCCCTTCTCAGTGTCTCTGGATTCAGGCTGGCTCTCACTCCTGGGGACTACCTTCATTTACTGTAGGGTGAGAGAGACACAAGGAATCAGATAGCTCTCCACACACACAAACAAGCAGGGTGGAGAGGTGAGGGACTGGGAGGGGGGGAGGCTGGCTCCGGCGTGAATTCTCTGGTGTTTCTTTAGGCTGCCTAAGCGACCGAAGCTCTCTCCGCATTCAGCACAGTGATACGGCTTCTCTCCAGTGTGAATTCGCTGGTGTTTGTTTAGTGTTCCTTTGTCAGTGAAGCTTTTCCCACATTCAAAACAGTGATACGGTTTCTCTCCAGTGTGAATTCGTTGGTGTCTTTTTAGGTTTCCTAACTGACTGAAGCTCTCCATACATTCATGACAGTGATTCGGCTTCTCTCCAGTGTGAATTCGCTGGTGTACTTTTAGACTTCCTAACTGACTGAAGCTCTCCCCACATTCAGTACAGTGATACGGCTTCTCTCCAGTGTGAATTCGCTGGTGTCTTTGTAGGGTTCCTGACCATTGAAACTCTCCCACATTCAGCACAGTGATAAGGCTTCTCTCCAGTGTGAATTCGGTGGTGTGTTTTAGGCTTCCTAACTGAGTGAAACTCTCCCCACATTCAGCACAGTGATACGGCTTCTCTCCAGTGTGAATTTGCTGGTGTGCTTTTAGGCTTCCTAACCGAATGAAGCTCTTCCTACATTCAGTATACTGATGTGATATCCTTGGCTGGTATATGTTTTCTGAATCCTTAAACAAGTCAACAGACTCCTCTTCAATGTGGACAGATTGCAGTTCAGTCTCTTCTTTTAATGCGGACAGGCTTCAGTTCAGTCTCTTCTTTCATGTGGACAGGCTGCAGTTCAGTCTCTTCCTCTTTAATGTGGACAGGCTCCAGTTCAGTCTCTTCTTTCATGTGGACAGGCTCCAGTTCAGTCTCTTCTTGTTTAATGTGGACAGGCTCCAGTTCAGTCTCTTCTTGTTTAATATGGACAGGCTCCAGTTCAGTCTCTTCCTCTTTAATGTGGACAGGCTCCAGTTCAGTCTCTTCCTCTTTAATGTGGACAGGCTCCAGTTCAGTCTCTTCTTGTTTAATATGGACAGGCTCCAGTTCAGTCTCTTCTTTCATGTGGACAGGCTCCAGTTCAGTCTTTTCCTCTTTAATGTGGACAGGCTCCAGTTCGGTCTCTTCTTTAATGTGGACAGGCTCCAGTTCAAGCATCTCCTGTTTAATGCAGATAGGGACCAATTCCAGAACCTCCTCCTGTTTAATGTAAACACAGTCCATCGTTGTTCCTTGGTTTTCACCAGGATAAGGCAGTCCTGAAAACAGAAAATGAAATGAAGTATTACGATCTGTTCTCTATCGGTGTGTTTACACTTACAACTCTAACCTGAACGGGCTTAGGTTCGATCACGATTCAAAAAATTCTCATCATTTGATCCCCCGTTTACACTTGAGCACAGGACACTTTCCCAAGTTCGCCACTCCTGGCGCAAAAAATTCAAGCAGCTCGGCTTTGTTTGATGGCTTCTGACCATCCATCTTCCTCTTGATCACATTCCAGAGGTTTTCAATGGGGTTCAGGCCTGGAGATTGGGCTGGCCAGGTCAACCTTGTACTTGGCTTGATTCATGCCAAAGCTGCCCGATTCCAGCCTTGCTGAAGCACCCCAGATCATCACCCCATCCTCCACCACATTTCACAGTGGGTGCGAGACACTGTGGCTTGTAGGCCTCTCCAGGTCTCCATCTAACCATTAGACGACCAGGTGTTGGGCAATGCTGAAAATTGGACTCATCTGGGGGTGCTTCAGCAAGGCTGGAATCGGGCAGATTTGTCTTTGTGAAGGACGCATGAATCAAGCCAAGTACAAGGTTGTCCTGGAAGAAAACTTGCTTCCTTCTGCTCTGACAATGTTCCCCAACTCTGAGGATTGTTTTTTCCAGCAGGACAATGCTCCATGCCACACAGCCAGGTCAATCAAGGTGTGGATGGAGGACCACCAGATCAAGACCCTGTCATGGCCAGCCCAATCTCCAGACCTGAACCCCATTGAAAACCTCTGGAATGTGATCAAGAGGAAGATGGATGGTCAGAAGCCATCAAACAAAGCCGAGCTGCTTGAATTTTTGCGCCAGGAGTGGCATAAAGTCACCCAACATCAATGTGAAAGAATGGTGGAGAGCATGCCAAGACGCATGAAAGCTGTGCTTGAAAATCAGGGTTATTCCACCAAATATTTATTTCTGAACTCTTCCTAAGTTAAAACATTAGTATTGTGTTGTTTAAAAATGAATATGAACTTATTTTCTTTGCATTATTCGAGGTCTGACAACACTGCATCTTTTTGTTATTTTGACCAGTTGTCATTTTCTGCAAATAAATGCTCTAAATGACAATATTTTTATTTGGAATTTGGGAGAAATGTTGTCAGTAGTTTATAGAATAAAACAAAATGTTCATTTTACCCAAACACATACCTATAAATAGTAAAACCAGAGAAACTGATAATTTTGCAGTGGTCTCTTAATTTTTTCCAGAGCTATATATATATATATATATATTCATTGATTTGTTTCTTTTTGAATACTTTATTTATTCTTGATAACTGTTTGCTGGTTTGTTTCTATATACCCCACCTGCAGAATGGTTTATTCTGGGGAGGGGAGGTCTGGAAGGGTATAAAGGCTGTTAGTTTTGTTCAGTCAGGATCGTCTTTTTGTGCAGATCAGAGGGCAGTTTTGCAGCTCTGTGGTTGGACTCAGTTATTGGAGTCAGTACCTGTGATTAGGTGACTATAAATAGTTATTTTTGGTTTCCACTTTTTCTTCCCTCAAATTGTTTGATATTTTGTTCAATTAGCTTTTTGTTTATTATTGATCTTAAATAAAAATAATTGGTTTGACACCAAACTTCTCTGTGATCCGTGTGCGCGTGTGTGTGTGTGTGTCACACACACTCACACACACCGAGACAAACACACTGAAACACACACACACTGAGACACACACACACTGACACACAGACATACACACACTGAGACACACACTGAGACACACACACACTGAGACACACACACACACACACTGAGACACACACACACACACTGAGAGACACACACACACTGAGACACACACACACACTGAGACACACACACACAGGTACAATTATGTTATGCTAATTGTTAAATATTCAGATTTAGCGGCCACTTAAATATTTAACTAAATGTTAAATCTAGTTAAGAGATTTCAGATTTATTTAAATATTTAGCAAACTGTTAAATCTTGTAACTAGATTTCTAAATGATATCTGAATGCACACATTTATAAAAAGCTGTATTTATTTTCTCCTCATTTCTGGCAGCCCATAGTAACGGTAGCCGGAACTTTGGCATTTTTAAATCCTAACGGTCTCTGCTCAGCGGAGGGAATGTTCAGGAGCGGTTGCCTAGCAGCGTCTCCCCTCCTTCTCTGCCCCGCCCCTCTCTCCCTCTCGTTGCTCCAGCTAGGAGTTCACATTCAGCTTCCTTATATTATATAGCGCCATTCTTTACTAACTTTTTTTTTTGAGCTTATTGGAGGCTTCGTGTTTTTAAGATGGTTCAGGTGCAGTCCGGCAGACTGACTGGAGCATCATTACAGTATACCGCACTGCGCTCGGCTTTGTGTGGAGGCTGATACACAAAATAATGAACGACTGGTAAAGAAATCACATGGATTGCTTTTTGAATGCTAAATGTGTATCTGGTATTCTAAGTATTACCTACAATTAATAACTCAGCTATATTCATATTCAGAATGTGATAGAGTATTAAGTTCCTGGTTAACCTGTGATCTTTTGAAATTGACGAGGAAATCAGTTTATGGGAAAGTAAGCACTTTGTTTTTAAGGAAGTCTCTCGAAGTGGTGTTTTGGGATTGCAATTAACCAGTCGGTCTGGGAGTAGAGATTGTCCAATCTGTGGAGGAGTGAATTCCTGAATTCGCACTCCTCCAGGGAGCCGCCATCTTCCTCAGCGACATCGTCATCGGAATTATCACAAACGGACCGCTAAAGTGACCTGGAATACATGAACTCAGCTGCTCGGTTCTAGTTTTGTGAAATCGACAGACGTTGTGTCTCCTTTTAAGAAGTAGGAGTTCATAAAGGCTGGAGTTGAGGGTTTGAAAACGTGACCCAATGAGAAGTCTTGTTTTTGTTTGACAGCGTATAAAGATTTTACTGACAAAAGGCCTGATATGTTACATTGGAAGTGCTTCACCTGTAAAGAGTTTGATAGTATGTTTACTTGATTTCCATTTTTATCATTCAAATACTAAACAGGTAAGATGCTCCCTCTGCAGATTACAGATTCTCTTCAGATTTCCATGTTCTGTGCAGTTTGGGACGGCCTCTAGGCTTGAGGTTTGCAGACATGTGATAGACAGTCGCTGGGTTCGGGCAGCGATGCACATTTTAATTTGAGCTGCTGTGCTGTTATAGATTCATCTGATAGAGACACAGGATATCTTCAGACGTCACGGTTCAGGTGTTTTGAGACTTGTGGAAAGGATGGAAGTTTTACAAATATTACTAATTTTTTTTTCAATAACTAGAGTAAATTATCAAAATCTATTGTTCTGTATCTGACTGGTTGTATGTTAACCTTACAGAGGATTCTATGAAGAGAAATGTAATAAATGAATTTTCAAATTTGACAGGCCCTCGATGTGCGTCTCTTGTTTTGTGTTTTGTTGTTCTTCAGAGCCGGGCTCGCTGACAGGTTTAAAACACAACGTCATTCAAGTTTCCCCGCGCTCTGCTGCCTGGACTTATTCCTGCGATATCTTTATCAACACAATCGCCATGGTTTATGTTTTTATTAACATGTCCCTCGTCATGAATAGTTCTGAGGAGTTGTTTTAGTTTTCCATCAGTTATGAACGGAGCGTGGGAGGGGACTTGAGACAAAAAAATATATCTCCCAGAGACACACAGGTACTGACGCACGCATGCGCACGCACACACACACACACACACACACACGCGCACTGACCCGCACACACACACACACACACACACACACACACACACACACACAGGTAGTGACACACACACACACACACACAGGTACAGACACACACAGGTTCTGACACAGACACAGGTACTGAAACACACACACAGGCACTGACCCACACACACACACACACACAGGTGACCCACACAGGTACTGACAGACACACACAGAGGTACTGACACGCACACACACACACACACAGGTACTGACAAACACACACACAGATACTGACACGCACGCACACACATGTACTGACAAACAGACACACACTGAGACACACACACATACTGACACGCACACACACACACAGGTACTGACACAGACACACACTCACAGGTACTGACACACATACACACACACAGGTACTGACACGCACAGGTACTGACACACACACAGGTATGGACAAGCAAACACAGGTACTGACACACACACACACACACACACTCACAGGTACTGACACAGACACACACACACAGATACACACACGCACAGGTACACTTATGCTATGCACTTTAGCTGCCAGTTAAATATTTAACTAAATGTTAAATCTAGTTAAGTGATTTAAGATTTATTTAAATATTTAGCTAAATGTTAAATCTAGTTAAGAGATTTAAGATTTTTTTAAAATATTTAGCTAAATGTTAAATCTAGTTAAGAGATTTAATATTTATTTAAATATTTAGCTAACTGTTAAATCTTGTAACTAGATTTCTAAATGATATCTGAATGCACACATTTATAAAAAGCTGTATTTGTTTTCTCCTCATTTCTGGCAGCCCATACTAACGGCGCTCGGAACTTTCGCATTTTTAAATCCTAACGGTCTCTGCTCAGCGGAGTGGAATGTTCAGGAGCCGGTTGCCTAGCAGCGTCTCCGCCTCCTTCTCTGCCCCCCCTCTCTCCCTCTCGTTGCTCCAGCTAGGGAGTTCACATTCAGCTTCCTTAGATTATATAGCGCCATTCTTTACTAACTTTTACAAATGAGCTTATTGGAGGCTTCGTGGTTTTTAAGATGGTTCAGGTGCAGTCCGGGCAGACTGACTGCAGCATCATTACAGTATACCGCACTGCGCTCGGCTTTGTGTGGAGGCTGATACACAAAATAATGAACGACTGGTAAAGAAATCACATGGATTGCTTTTTAATGCTAAATGTGTATCTGGTATTCTAAGTATTACCTACAATTAATAACTCAGCTATATTCATATTCAGAATGTGATACAGTATTAAGACAGGGTCCAGTATTAGAAATAAATAAACACGCTTTAAGAGAAACAGCAGGGATGTTTATTGCCCATTCCCATCCATTCTCTGTATGTTTCTACATTGTGGTTGCAATCCACAGGGACAAGGGACTCAGCGATGTTAAATAAAAAACTAGAGCCCACAATTAACCAATATAGAAAGGAAGGGGGGAGAAATGTATTGCCTGCGTGCAGCACCTTCCACTTTCCTCTATTAAATGTCATTTGCCATGTGTCTGCCCACTTCTGAATGCTGTCGAGATCATTTTGAATGACCTTTGCTGCTGCAACAGCGTTTGCCACTCCTCCTGTTTGGAACTGCAAACACAAGTCAAAAAGGAAGTTAGAAAGGCCAAGAGAGAGACAGAAATGAACATTGCTAAGGGGGCTAATACCAATTCCAAAACGTTTTTCCAATATTATAACAGCAAGAAAACATTCAAAGAGGAGGTTAAATGTCTAAGAGACACAAATGGCAAAATCATAGATGAAGAAAAAAATAGCAAATATATTAAATGATTACTTTTCACAGGTTTTTACAAAGGAGGACACGGACAACATGCCCCACATGTCGACCTGTTCCTATCCAATTTTAAATAACTTTAGCATAACAGAGGCAGAAGTGTTAAAGGGACTAGGAGCTCTTAAAATAAACAAATCCCCTGGGCCAGATGAGATCCTCCCAATAGTACTCAAAGAAATGAAAGAAGTTATTTACAAACCACTAACCAAGATCATGCAACAGTCTCTTGACACAGGGGTTGCAATCGACAGACTGGAAAATAGCAAACGTAATACCGATCCACAAAAGGGAGACAAAACTGAACCAGGTAACTACAGACCAATAAGCCTGACTTCTATTATATGTAAACTTATGGATCTATAATAAGATCCAAATTGGAAAATTACGTATATGGTAACAATATCCTGGGAGACAGTCAACATGGCTTTAGGAAAGGGAGATCGTGTCTAACTAACCTGCTTGACTTTTTTGAGGATGCAACATTGAAAATGGATAATTGCAAAGCATACGATATGGTTTATTTAGATTTCCAGAAAGCTTTTGACAAAGTCCCGCATAAAAGATTAATGCTCAAACTGAACGCAGTAGGGATTCAAGGAAATGCATGCACTTGGATTAGGGAGTGGTTAACATGTAGAAAACAGAAAGTACTGATTAGAGGAGAAACCTCAAAATGGAGCGAGGTAACCAGTGGAGTACCACAGGGATCAGTATTAGGTCCTCTGCTATTCCTAATCTACATTAATGATTTAGATTCTGGTATAGTAAGCAAACTCGTTAAATGTGCAGACGACACAAAAATAGGAGGAGTGGCAAACACTGTTGCAGCAGCAAAGGTTATTCAAAATGATCTAGACAGCATTCAAAACTGGGCAGACACATGGCAAATGAAATTTAATAGAGGAAGTGTAAAGTATTGCACACAGGCAATAAAATGTGCATTATAAATATCATATAGGAGATACTGAAATTGAAGAAGGAATCTATGAAAAGACCTAGGGTTTATGTTGACTCAGAAATGTCTTCATCTAGACAATGTGGGGAAGCTACATAAAAAGGCCAACAAGATGCTCGGATATATTGTGAGAAGTGTTGAATTTAAATCAAGGGAAGTAATGTTAAAAACTTTACAATGCATTAGTAAGACCTCATCTAGAATATTGTGTTCAGTTCTAGTCACCTCGTTACAAAAGGATATTGCTGCTCTAGAAAGAGTGCAAAAGAACAGCAACCAGAATTATCCCGGTTTAAAAGGCATGTCGTATGCAGACAGGCTCAAAGAATTGAATCTGTTCAGTCTTGAACTAAGAAGACTACGCGGCGATCTGATTCAAGCATTCAAAATCCTAAAAGGTATTGACAATGTCGACCCAGGGGACTTTTTTCAACCTGAAAAAAAAAAACAAGGACCAGGGGTCACAAATGGAGATTAGATAAAGGGCATTCAGAACAGAAAATAGGGAGGCGCTTTTTTTGCAGAGAATTGTGAGGGTCTGGAACCAACTCCCCAGTAATGTTGTTGAAGCTGACACCCTGGGATCCTTCAAGAAGCTGCTTGATGAGATTCTGGGATCAATAAGCTACTAACAACCAAACGAGCAAGATGGGCTGAATGGGGCCTCCTCTCGTTGGTAAACTTTCTTATGTAATTATGTTCTTATTCCTTATACAATGCTGCCACCGTGTGGACATTTACTAGAACTGTTTGTTCTAATATATATGTTTATGTCAAGTCTCAAGTCACAACGGTCAAGGGTCAAGTCTGAAAACAGCCAAGCCTCATTGACCTGATGAGGAAGATAAGGATGATGATGATGATGATGAGGAGGAGGAGGAGGAGGAGTGTGAGGGAGGAGACGCTCACATTGTCTCAGTATGTATCTGGACATTTACTGCAAATGTTTTTAAACTGTTTTTGTATGGTGTTGCTGATCCTTGTGTCTAGTAAGGAAAATAATAAAAACAAAATTCACTTCCCTGTTGTACGGGGACTGGAGGCCTGTGGTTGGGAGTGTCCTGAAAAACAAAAGAAAGGTTAATGAAGAGTACGGTTTAGAGAGCTGGTTTGGAAGGGAGCACACTTCCAGAACAATGTATTGCAGTACTATTGTTGAGATAAACTGATATGCAATGGTTCAGGTAACCTGAGTTGGGTGTGGTGGTGAGGTCCTCCATCTTGACAGGAAGTGGGGGAAGCAGCCATGTTGGTGAGGGAAGCTTTTATTGACTTCCCTGAGTACTGACTTCCTGTAGTCAGGGCAGTACCTGTAGAAGATATTGAAAGGGGACAGCTGATTTTAAGTACGTTTCGCTCTGCTTGTTTTAAAGCATAGTTTTAATGCACATGTTAGATTAATGTTTATATATATATATATATATATATATATATATATATATATATATACACACACATACATATATACACACACATACAGTACTGTGCAAAGTTTTAGGCAGGTGTGAAAAATGCTGTAAAGTTAGAATGCTTTCAAAAATAGACATGTTAGATTATATTTATCAATTAACTAAATGCAAAGTGAGTGTACAGAAGAAAAATCTACATCAAATCCATATTTGGTGTGACCACCCTTTGCCTTCAAAACAGCATCAATTCTTCTAGGTACACTTGCACAAAGTCAGGGATTTTGTAGGCATATAGTCAGGTGTATGATTAAACAATTATACCAAAGAGGTGCTAATGATCATCAATTCAATATGTAGGTGAAACACAATCATTAACTGAAACAGAAACAGCTGTGTAGGAGGAATAAAACTGGGTGAGGAACAGCCAAACTCAGCTAACAAGGTGAGGTTGCTGAAGACAGTTTACTGTCAAAAGTCATACACCATGGCAAGACTGAGCACAGCAACAAGACACAAGGTAGTTATACTGCATCAGCAAGGGCTCTCCCAGGCAGAAATTTCAAGGCAGACAGGGGTTTCCAGATGTGCTGTCCAAGCTCTTTGAAGAAGCACAAAGCGAAACGGGCAACGTTGAGGACCGTGACGCAGTGGTCGGCCAAGGAAACTTACTGCAGCAGATGAAAGACACATCATGCTTACTTCCCTTCGCAATCGGAAGATGTCCAGCAGTGCCATCAGCTCAGAATTGGCAGAAAACAGTGGGACCCTGGTACACCCATCTACTGTCCGGAGAAGTCTGGTCAGAAGTGGCCTTCATGGCTTGATTCATGCCAAAGCTGCCCGATACCACCCCAGATCATCACCCCGATCCTCCACCACATTTCACAGTGGGTGCGAGACTCTGTGGCTTGTAGGCCTCTCCAGGTCTCCATCTAACTATTAGATGACCAGGTGTTGGGCAAAGCTGAAAATTGGACTCATCTGGGGGTGCTTCAGCAAGGCTGGAATCGGGCAGATTTGTCTTTGTGAAAGACGCATGAATCAAGCCAAGTACAAGGTTGTCCTGGAAGAAAACTTGCTTCCTTCTGCTCTGACAATGTTCCCCAACTCTGAGGATTGTTTTTTCCAGCAGGACAATGCTCCATGCCACACAGCCAGGTCAATCAAGGTGTGGATGGAGGACCACCAGATCAAAACCCTGTCATGGCCAGCCCAATCTCCAGACCTGAACCCCATTGAAAACCTCTGGAATGTGATCAAGAGGAAGATGGATGGTCACAAGCCATCAAACAAAGCCGAGCTGCTTGAATTTTTTTTGCGCCAGGGTGGCATAAAGTCACCCAACATCAATGTGAAAGACTGGTGGAGAGCATGCCAAGACGCATGAAAGCTGTGCTTGAAAATCAGGGTTATTCCACCAAATATTGATTTCTGAACTCTTCCTAAGTTTAAAACATTAGTATTGTGTTGTTTAAAATGAATATGAACTTATTTTCTTTGCATTATTCGAGGTCTGACAACACTGCATCTTTTTTTGTTATTTTGACCAGTTGTCATTTTCTGCAAATAAATGCTCTAAATGACAATATTTTTTATTTGGAATTTGGGAGAAATGTTGTCAGTAGTTTATAGAATAAAACAAAAATGTTCATTTTACCCAAACACATACCTATAAATAGTAAAACCAGAGAAACTGATAATTTTGCAGTGGTCTCTTAATTTTTTCCAGAGCTATATATATATATATATATATATATATATATATATATATATATATATATATATATATATATATATATATATATATTCATTGATTTGTTTCTTTTTTAAATACTTTATTTATTCTTGATAACTGTTTGCTGGTTTGTTTCTATATACCCACCTGCAGAATGGTTTATTCTGGGGAGGGGAGGTCTGGAAGGGTATAAAGGCTGTTAGTTTTGTTCAGTCAGGATCGTCTTTTGTGCAGATCAGAGGGCAGTTTTGCAGCTCTGTGGTTGGACTCAGTTATTGGAGTCAGTACCTGTGATTAGGTGACTATAAATAGTTATTTTTGGTTTCCACTTTTTCTTCCCTCAAATTGTTTGATATTTTGTTCAATTAGCTTTTGTTTATTATTGATCTTAAATAAAATAATTGGTTTGACACAAACTTCTCTGTGATCCGTGTGCGCATGTGTGTGTGTGTGTCACACACACTCACACACACCGAGACAAACACACTGAAACACACACACACTGAGACACACACACACTGACACACACACACTGAGACACACACTGAGACACACACACACTGAGACACACACACACACACTGAGACACACACACACACACTGAGAGACACACACACACTGAGACACACACACACACTGAGACACACACACACAGGTACAATTATGTTATGCTAATTGTTAAATATTCAGATTTAGACCACTTAAATATTTAACTAAATGTTAAATCTAGTTAAGAGATTTCAGATTTATTTAAATATTTAGCTAACTGTTAAATCTTGTAACTAGATTTCTAAATGATATCTGAATGCATACATTTATAAAAAAGCTGTATTTATTTTCTCCTCATTTCTGGCAGCCCATACTAACGGCGCTCGGAACTTTCGCATTTTTAAATCCTAACGGTCTCTGCTCAGCGGAGTGGAATGTTCAGGAGCCGGTTGCCTAGCAGCTCTCCCCCTCCTTCTCTGCCCCGCCCCTCTCTCCCTCTCGTTGCTCCAGCTAGGAGTTCACATTCAGCTTCCTTATATTATATAGCGCCATTCTTTACTAACTTTTTACAAATGAGCTTATTGGAGGCTTCGTGTTTTTAAGATGGTTCAGGTGCAGTCCGGCAGACTGACTGGAGCATCATTACAGTATACCGCTTTTCGCCGGCTTTGTGTGGAGGCTGATACACAAAATAATGAACGACTGGTAAAGAAATCACATGGATTGCTTTTTTTCAATGCTAAATGTGTATCTGGTATTCTAAGTATTACCTACAATTAATAACTCAGCTATATTCATATTCAGAATGTGATAGAGTATTAAGTTCCTGGTTAACCTGTGATCTTTGAAATTGACGAGGAAATCAGTTTATGGGAAAGTAATCAAGCACTTTGTTTTTAAGGAAGTCTCTCGGAGTGGTGTTTTGGGATTGCAATTAACCAGTCGGTCTGGAGTAGAGACGGTCCGAATCTGTGGAGGAGTGAATTCCTGGGAATTCGCACTCCTCCAGGGAGCCGCCATCTTCCTCAGCGACATCGTCATCGGAATTATCACAAACGGACCGCTAAAGTGACCTGGAATACATGAACTCAGCTGCTCGGTTCTAGTTTTGTGAAATCGACAGACGTTGTGTCTCCTTTTTTTAAAGTAGGAGTTCATAAAGGCTGGAGTTGAGGGTTTGAAAACGTGACCCAATGAGAAGTCTTGTTTTTGTTTGACAGCGTATAAAGATTTTACTGACAAAAAGGCCTGATATGTTACATTGGAAGTGCTTCACCTGTAAAGAGTTTGATAGTATGTTTACTTGATTTCCATTTTTATCATTCAAATACTAAAACAGGTAAGATGCTCCCTCTGCAGATTACAGATTCTCTTCAGATTTCCGCGGTTCTGTGCAGTTTGGGACGGCCTCTAGGCTTGAGGTTTGCAGACATGTGATAGACAGTCGCTGGGTTGAGACAGCGATGCACATTTTAATTTGAGCTGCTGTGCTGTTATAGATTCATCTGATAGAGACACAGGGATATCTTCAGACGGCACGGTTCAGGTGTTTTGAGACTTGTGGAAAGGATGGAAGTTTTACAAATATTACTAATTTTTTATCAATAACTAGAGTAAATTATCAAAATCTATTGTTCTGTATCTGACTGGTTGTATGTTAACCTTACAGAGGATTCTATGAAGAGAAATGTAATAAATGAATTTTCAAATTTGACAGGCCCTCGATGTGCGTCTCTTGTTTTGTGTTTTGTTGTTCTTCAGAGCCGGGCTCGCTGACAGGTTTAAAACACAACGCGTCGCTTTCCCTGGCGTTCTGCTGCCTGGACTTATTCCTGCGATATCTTTATCAACACAATCGCCATGGTTTATGTTTTTATTAACATGTCCCTCGTCATGAATAGTTCTGAGGAGTTGTTTTTTCCATTTTCCATCAGTTATGAACGGAGCGTGGGAGGGGACTTGAAACAAAAAAATATATCTCCCAGAGACACACAGGTACTGACGCACGCATGCGCACGCACACACACACACACACACACACACACACACACATACTGACCCGCACACACACACACACACACACACACACACAAACACACACAGGTAGTGACACACACACACACACACAGGTACAGACACACACAGGTTCTGACACAGACACAGGTACTGAAACACACACACAGGCACTGACCCACACCCACACACACACAGGTAGTGACCCACACAGGTACTGACAGACACACACAGAGGTACTGACACGCACACACACACACACACACAGGTACTGACAAACACACACACAGATACTGACACACACAGGCCGCACACACACACAGACTGGGACAAACAGACACACACTGAGACACACACACATACTGACACGCACACACACACACAGGTACTGACACAGACACACACTCACAGGTACTGACACACATACACACACACAGGTACTGACACGCACAGGTACTGACACACACACAGGTATGGACAAGCAAACACAGGTACTGACACACACACACACACACACACACACTCACAGGTACTGACACAGACACACACACACAGATACACACACGCACAGGTACACTTATGCAGATGCACTTTAGCACACCAGTTAAATATTTAACTAAATGTTAAATCTAGTTAAGTGATTTAAGATTTATTTAAATATTTAACTAAATGCTAAATGTTAAATCTAGTTAAGAGATTTAATATTTAGTTAAATATTTAGCTAACTGTTAAATGTTGTAACTAGATTTCTAAATGATATCTGAATGCACACATTTATAAAAAGCTGTATTTATTTTCTCCTCATTTCTGGCAGCCCATACTAACGGCGCCGGAACTTTAGCATTTTTTAAATCCTAACGGTCTCTGCTCAGCGGAGTGGAATGTTCAGGAGCCGGTTGCCTAGCAGCGTCTCCGCCTCCTTCTCTGCCCCCCCCTCTCCTCTCTCGTTGCTCCAGCTAGGAGTTCACATTCAGCTTCCTTAGATTATATAGCGCCATTCTTTACTAACTCTTACAAATGAGCTTATTGGAGGCTTCGTGTTTTTAAGATGGTTCAGGTGCAGTCCGGGCAGACTGACTGCAGCATCATTACAGTATACCGCACTGCGCTCGGCTTTGTGTGGGCTGATACACAAAATAATGAACGACTGGTAAAGAAATCACATGGATTGCTTTTTAATGCTAAATGTGTATCTGGTATTCTAAGCATTACCTACAATTAATAACTCAGCTATATTCATATTCAGAATGTGATACAGTATTAAGACAGGGTCCAGTATTTGAAATAAATAAACACGCTTTAAGAGAAACAGCAGTGATGTTTATTGCCCATTCCCATCCATTCTCTAGATGTTTCTACATTGTGGTTGCAATCCACAGGGTCAAGGGACTCAGCGATGTTAAATAAAAAACTAGAGCCCACAATTAACCAATATAGAAAGGAAGGGGGAAGAAATGTATTGCCTGCGTGCAGTACCCTCCACTTTCCTCTACTAAATGTCATTTGCCATGTGTCTGCCCACTTCTGAATGCTGTCGAGATCATTTTGAATGACCTTTGCTGCTGCAACAGCGTTTGCCACTCCTCCTGTTTGGAACTGCAAACAAGTCAAAAAGGAAGTTAGAAAGGCCAAGAGAGAGACAGAAATGAACATTGCTAAGGGGGCTAATACCAATTCCAAAACGTTTTTTCCAATATTATAACAGCAAGAAAACATTCAAAGAGGAGGTTAAATGTATAAGAGACACAAATGGCAAAATCATAGATGAAGAAAAAAAAATAGCAAATATATTAAATGATTACTTTTCACAGATTTTTTTTAAAGGAGGACTCGGACAACATGCCCCACATGTCGACCTGTTCCTATCAATTTTAAATAACTTTAGCATAACAGAGGCAGAAGTGTTAAAGGGACTAGGGCTCTTAAAAAAACAAATCCCTGGGCCAGATGAGATCCTCCCAATAGTACTCAAAGAAATGAAAGAAGTTATTTACAAACCGCTAACCAAGATCATGCAACAGTCTCTTGACACAGGGGTTGTACCGACAGACTGGAAAATAGCAAACGTAATACCGATCCACAAAAAGGGAGACAAAACCGAACCAGGTAACTACAGACCAATAAGCCTGACTTCTATTATATGTAAACTTATGGATCTATAATAAGATCCAAATTGGAAAATTACTTATATGGTAACAATATCCTGGGAGACAGCCAGCATTGTTTTAGGAAAGGGAGATCTTGTCTAACTAACCTGCTTGACTTTTTTGAGGATGCAACATTGAAAATGGATAACTGCAAAGCATACGACATGGTTTATTTAGATTTCCAGAAAGCTTTTGACAAAGTCCATAAAAGATTAATTCTCAAACTGAACACAGTAGGGATTCAAGGAAATGCATGCACATGGATTAGGGAGTGGTTAACATGTAGAAAACAGAAAGTACTGATTAGAGGAGAAACCTCAAAATGGAGCGAGGTAACCAGTGGTGTACCACAGGGATCAGTATTAGGTCCTCTGCTATTCCTAATCTACATTAATGATTTAGATTCTGGTATAGTAAGCAAACTAGTTAAATTTGCAGAGGACACAAAAATAGGAGGAGTGGCAAACACTGTTGCAGCAGCAAAGGTCAATCAAAATGATCTCGACAGCATTGAGAACTGGGCAGACACATGGCAAATGAAATTTAATAGAGGAAAGTGTAAAGTATTGCACACAGGCAATAAAAATGTGCATTATAAATATCATATGGGAGATACTGAAATTGAAGAAGGAATCTATGAAAAGACCTAGGAGTTTATGTTGACTCAGAAATGTCTTCATCTAGACAATGTGGGAAGCTACATAAAAGGCCAACAAGATGCTCGGATATATTGTGAGAAGTGTTGAATTTAAATCAAGGGAAGTAATGTTAAAACTTTACAATGCATTAGTATGACCTCATCTAGAATATTGTGTTCAGTTCTGGTCACCTCGTTACAAAAAGGATATTGCTGCTCTAGAAAGAGTGCAAAGAACAGCAAACCAGAATTATCCCGGTTTAAAAAGGCATGTCGTATGCAGACAGGCTCAAAGAATTGAATCTGTTCAGTCTTGAACTAAGAAGACTACGCGATCTGATTCAAGCATTCAAAATCCTAAAAGGTATTGACAATGTCGACCCAGGGGACTTTTTCAACCTGAAAAAAGAAACAAGGACCAGGGGTCACAAATGGAGATTAGATAAAGGGGCATTCAGAACAGAAAATAGGAGGCACTTTTTTACACAGAGAATTGTGAGGGTCTGGAACCAACTCCCCAGTAATGTTGTTGAAGCTGACACCCTGGGATCCTTCAAGAAGCTGCTTGATGAGATTCTGGGATCAATAAGCTACTAACAACCAAATGAGCAAGATGGGCTGAATGGGGCCTCCTCTCGTTGGTAAACTTTCTTATGTTCTTATGTTCTTATTCCTTATACAATGCTGCCACCGTGTGGACATTTACTAGAACTGTTTGTTCTAATATATATGTTTATGTCAAGTCTCAAGTCACAACGGTCAAGGGTCAAGTCTGGAAACAGCCAAGCCTCATTGACCTGATGAGGAAGATAAGGATGATGATGATGATGATGATGATGATGATGAGGAGGAGGAGGAGGAGGAGGAGGAGGAGGTGAGGAGGGAGGCGCTCACATTGTCTCAGTATGTATCTGGACATTTACTGCAAATGTTTTAAAAGTGTTTTTTTTATGGTGTTGCTGATCCTTGTGTCTAGTAAGGAAAATAATGAAAACAAAATTCACTTCCCTGTTGTACGGGGGACTGGAGGCCTGTGGTTGGGAGTGTCCTGAAAAACAAAAAGAAAAAGATTAATGAAGAGTACAGTTTAGAGAGCTGGTTTGGAAAGGAGCACACATCCAGAACAATGTATTGCAGTACTATTGTTGAGATAAACTGATATGCAATGGTTCAGGTAACCTGAGTTGGGTGTGGTGGTGAGGTCCTCCATCTTGACAGGAAGTGGGGAAGCAGCCATGTTGGTGAGGGGAAGCTTTTATTGACTTCCTTGAGTACTGACTTCCTGTAGTCAGGGCAGTACCTGTAGAAGATATTGAAAGAGGGGACAGCTGATTTTAATTACGTTTCCCTCTGCTTGTTTTAAAGCATAGTTTTAATGCACGTGTTAGATTCATGTTTATATATATATTCATTGATTTGTTTCTTTTTGAATACTTTATTTATTCTTGATAACTGTTTGCTGGTTTGTTTCTATATACCCACCTGCAGAATGGTTTATTCTGGGGGAGGGGGAGGTCTGGAAGGGTACAAAGGCTGTTAGTTTTTTTCAGTCAGGATCGTCTTTTTGTGCAGATCAGAGGGCAGTTTTGCAGCTCTGTGGTTGGACTCAGTTATTGGAGTCAGTACCTGTGATTAGGTGACTATAAATAGTTATTTTTGGTTTCCACTTTCTTTCCTCAAATTGTTTGATATTTTGTTCAATTAGCTTTTTGTTTATTATTGTTAAATAAAAATAATTGGTTTGGCACCAAACTTCTCTGTGATCCTTCTGCGCGCGTGTGTGTGTCAATCACACACACAGACACACACACACACAGTGAGACACACACACTGAGACACAAACACACTGAGACACACACACTCACGCACTGAGACACAAACACACACACAAACTGAGACACACACACACTGAGAGACACACACACTCACGCACTGAGATACAAACACACTGAGACACACACACTGAGTCACACACACACACACTGAGACAGACACACACACACTGAGACAAACACATTGACACACACACTGAGAGACACACACATACACTGAGAAACGCACACACACTGAGACAGACAGAGACAAACACTCACACTGAGAAAAACACACTGAGACACACATACACTGAGACACACACAGTGAGACACACATACACTGAGACACACACACTAACGCACTGAGACACAAACACACACACATACACTGAGACAAACAGAGACAAACACACACACTGAGAAAAACACACTGAGACACACACATACTCTGAGACACACACACACACACACACACACACTGACACACACACTAACACACTGAGACACAAAAACTGACACACACACACACACTGAAACACACACACACTGAGACAAACACACATACACTGAGACACACACACACACACAGAGGTACAATTATGTTATGCTAATTGTTAAATATTCAGATTTAGTGGCCAGTTAAATATTTAACTAAATGTTAAATCTAGGTAAGAGATTTAAGATTTTTTTTAAATATTTAGCTAAATGTTAAATCTAGTTAAGAGATTGAAGATGTATTTAAATATTTAGCTAACTGTTAAATGTTGTAACTAGATTTCTAAATGATATCTGAATGCACATTTATAAAAAGCTGTATTTATTTTCTCCTCATTTCTGGCAGCCCATACTAACGGCGCTTTGGAACTTTCGCATTTTTAAATCCTAACGGTCTCTGCTCAGCGGAGGAATGTTCAGGAGCCGGTTGCCTAGCAGCAGCGTCTCCCCTCCTTCTCTGCCCCGCCCCTCTCTCCCTCTCGTTGCTCCAGCTAGGGTTCACATTCAGCTTCCTTAGATTATATAGCCATTCTTTACTAACTTTTACAAATGAGCTTATTGGAGGCTTCGTGTTTTTAAGATGGTTCAGGTGCAGTCCGGGCAGACTGACTGGAGCATCATTACAGTATACCGCACTGCGCTCGGCTTTGTGTGGAGGCTGATACACAAAATAATGAACGACTGGTAAAGAAATCACATGGATTGCTTTTTAATGGTAAATGTGTATCTGGTATTCTAAGTATTACCTACAATTAATAACTCAGCTATATTCATATTCAGAATGTGATAGAGTATTAAGTTCCTGGTTAACCTGTGATCTTTGAAATTGACGAGGAAATCAGTTCATGGGAAAGTAATCAAGCACTTTGTTTTTAAGGAAGTCTCTCGGAAGTGGTGTTTTGGGATTGCAATTAACCAATTGGTCTAGAGTAGAGATGGTCCGAATCTGTGGAGGAGTGAATTCCTGGGAATTCGCACTCCTCCAGGGAGCCGCCATCTTCCTCAGCGACATCGTCATCGGAATTATCACAAACGGACCGCTAAAGTGACCTGGAATACATGAACTCAGCTGCTCGGTTCTAGTTTTGTGAAATCGACAGACGTTGTGTCTCCTTTTAAGAAGTAGGAGTTCATAAAGGCTGGAGTTGAGGGTTTGGAAAACGGACCCAATGAGAAGTCTTGTTTTTGTTTGACAGCGTATAAAGATTTTACTGACAAAAAAAAGGCCTGATATGTTACATTGGAAGTGCTTCGCCTGTAAAGAGTTTGATAGTATGTTTACTTGATTTCCATTTTATCATTCAAATACTAAACAGGTAAGATGCTCCCTCTGCAGATTACAGATTCTCTTCAGATTTCCTGGTTCTGTGCAGTTTGGGACGGCCTCTAGGCTTGAGGTTTGCAGACATGTGATAGACAGTCGCTGGGTTCGGGCAGCGATGCACATTTTAATTTGAGCTGCTGTGCTGTTATAGATTCATCTGATAGAGACACAGGGATATCTTCAGGCGCCCCGGTTCAGGTGTTTTGAGACTTGTGGAAAGGATGGAAGTTTTACAAATATTACTAATTTTTTTTTTTTTTTTTATCAATAACTAGAGTAAATTATCAAAATCTATTGTTCTGTATATGACTGGTTGTATGTTAACCTTACAGAGAATTCTATGAAGAGAAATGTAATAAATGAATTTTCAAATTTGACAGGCCCTCGATGTGCGTCTCTTGTTTTGTGTTTTGTTGTTCTTCAGAGCGGGCTCGCTGACAGGTTTAAAACACAACGCGTCAGCTTTCCCTGGCGTTCTGCTGCCTGGACTTATTCCTGCGATATCTTTATCAACACAATCCCCATGGTTTATGTTTTTATTAACATGTCCCTCGTCATGAATAGTTCTGAGGAGTTGTTTTTATGAACGGAGCTGAGGAGGGACTTGAGACAAAAAAAATTTCCATCACACAGGTACTTATGAACGGACACACACACAGGGGAGGAGACACACACACACAGGTTGAGAAACAAAAAATATATCTCCACACACACACACACACACACACACAGGTGCTGACAAACACACACACAGGTACGACACACACACAGATGGTGACACACTCACACACACACACACACACACACACACTGAGACACACACAGGTTCTGACACACACACACACAGGTACTGAAACACACACAGGGTACTGACACACACACACACAGAGGTACTGACACACACACACACACACAGATAACACACACACACACACACACAGGTGCACACACACACACACACACACAGATGACACACACACACACACACAGGTACTGACACAGACACACACACACAGGTACACACACACACACAGGTACTGACACGCACACACACACATACTGACACACACACACACACAGGTACTGACACAGACACACACACTGACACACACACGCACAGGTACACTTATGCTATGCACTTTAGCTGCCAGTTAAATATTTAACTAAATGTTAAATCTAGTTAAGAGATTTAAGATTTTTTTAAATATTTAAGAGATAAATGTTAAATCTAGTTAAAGAGATTTAATATTTATTTAAATATTTAGCTAACTGTTAAATGTTGTAACTAGATTTCTAAATGATATCTGAATGCACACATTTATAAAAAGCTGTATTTATTTTCTCCTCATTTCTGGCAGCCCATACTAACGGGCGCTCGAACTTTCGCATTTTTAAATCCTAACGGTCTCTGCTCAGCGGAGTGGAATGTTCAGGAGCGGTTTAAGCAGCGTCTCCGCCTCCTTCTCTGCCCCGCCCCCTCTCTCCCTCTCTCGTTGCTCCAGCTAGGAGTTCACATTCAG
Organism: Huso huso; assembly: GCA_036884735.1. Lineage (NCBI taxonomy): Eukaryota > Metazoa > Chordata > Actinopteri > Acipenseriformes > Acipenseridae > Huso > Huso huso. The sequence continues at coordinate 10,247,082 of CM072681.1, read as the reverse complement.
CTTCCTTAGATTATATAAATTCTTTACTAACTTTTACAAATGAGCTTATTGGAGGCTTCGTGTTTTTTAAGATGGTTCAGGTGCAGTCCGGGCAGACTGACTGGAGCATCATTACAGTATACCATCTGCGCTCGGCTTTGTGTGGAGGCTGATACACAAAATAATGAAGACTGGTAAAGAAATCACATGGATTGCTTTTGAATGCTAAATGTGTATCTGGTATTCTAAGTATTACCTACAATTAATAACTCAGCTATATTCATATTCAGAATGTGATAGAGTATTAAGTTCCTGGTTAACCTGTGATCTTTGAAATTGACGAGGAAATCAGTTTATGGGAAAGTAAGCACTTTGTTTTTTTAGGAAGTCTCGGAAGTGGTGTTTTGGGATTTCAATTAACCAATTGGTCTAGAGTAGAGATGGTCGAATCTGTGGAGGAGTGAATTCCTGGGAATTAAACTCCTCAGGGAGCCATCTTCCTCAGCGAGATGGTCGTCGGAATTATCACAAACGGACTGCTAAAGTGACCTGGAATACATGAACTCAGCTGCTCGGTTCTAGTTTTGTGAAATCGACAGAAAATGTGTCTCCTTTTAAAGAAGTAGGAGTTCATAAAGGCTATTTTAATGCTAAATGTGTATCTGGTATTCTAAGTATTACCTACAATTAATAACTCAGCTATATTCATATTCAGAATGTGATACAGTATTAAGACAGGGTCCAGTATTAGAAATAAATAAACACGCTTTAAGAGAAACAGCAGGGATGTTTATTGCCCATTCCCATCCATTCTCTGTATGTTTCTACATTGTGGTTGCAATCCACAGGGACAAGGGACTCAGTGATGTTAAATAAAAAACTAGAGCCCACAATTAACCAATATAGAAAGGAAGGGGGAAGAAATGTATTGCCTGCGTGCAGTACCCTCCCCTTTCCTCTATTAAATGTCATTTGCCATGTGTCTGCCCAGTTCTGAATGCTGTCGAGATCATTTTGAATGACCTTTGCTGCTGCAACAGCGTTTGCCACTCCTCCTGTTTGGAACTGCAAACACAAGTCAAAAAGGAAGTTAGAAAGGCCAAGAGAGACAGAAATGAACATTGCTAAGGGGCTAATACCAATTCCAAAACGTTTTCCAATATTATAACAGCAAGAAAACATTCAAAGGGAGGTTAAATGTCTAAGAGACACAAATGGCAAAATCATAGATGAAGAAAAAAATAGCAAATATATTAAATGATTACTTTTCACAGGTTTTTACAAAGGAGGACACGGACAACATGCCCCACATGTCGACCTGTTCCTATCCAATTTTAAATAACTTTAGCATAACAGAGGCAGAAGTGTTAAAGGGACTAGGAGCTCTTAAAATAAACAAATCCCTGGGCCAGATGAGATCCTCCCAATAGTACTCAAAGAAATGAAAAAGTTGTTTACAAACCACTAACCAAGATCATGCAACAGTCTCTTGACACAGGGTTGCACCGACAGACTGGAAAATAGCAAACGAATACCGATCCACAAAAGGGAGACAAAAACTGAACCAGGTAACTACAGACCAATAAGCCTGACTTCTATTATATGTAAACTTATGGATCTATAATAAGATCCAAATTGGAAAATTACGTATATGGTAACAATATCCTGGGAGACAGTCAACATGGCTTTAGGAAAGGGAGATCGTGTCTAACTAACCTGCTTGACTTTTTGAGGATGCAACATTGAAAATGGATAATTACAAAGCATACGATATGGTTTATTTAGATTTCCAGAAAGCTTTTGACAAAGTCCATAAAAGATTAATGCTCAAACTGAACGCAGTAGGGATTCAAGGAAATGCATGCACTTGGATTGGGAGTGGTTAACATGTAGAAAACAGAAAGTACTGATTAGAGGAGAAACCTCAAAATGGGCGAGGTAACCAGTGGTGTACCACAGGGATCAGTATTAGCTCCTCTGCTATTCCTAATCTACATTAATGATTTAGATTCTGGTATAGTAAGCAAACTCGTTAAATGTGCAGAGGACACAAAAATAGGAGGAGGGCAAACACTGTTGCAGCAGCAAAGGTCATTCAAAATGATCTCGACAGCATTCAAAACTGGGCAGACACATGGCAAATGACATTTAATAGAGGAAAGTGTAAAGTATTGCACACAGGCAATACAAATGTGCATTATAAATATCATATGGGAGATACTGAAATTGAAGAAGGAATCTATGAAAAAGACCTAGGAGTTTATGTTGACTCAGAAATGTCTTCATCTAGACAATGTGGGAAGCTACATAAAAGGCCAACAAGATGCTTTCGGATATATTGTGAGAAGTGTTGAATTTAAATCAAGGGAAGTAATGTTAAAACTTTACAATGCATTAGTAAGACCTCATCTAGAATATTGTGTTCAGTTCTAGTCACCTCGTTACAAAAGGATATTGCTGCTCTAGAAAGAGTGCAAAGAACAGCAACAGAATTATCCGGGTTTAAAAAAGGCATGTCGTATGCAGACAGGCTCAAAGAATTGAATCTGTTCAGTCTTGAACTAAGAAGACTACGCGGCGATCTGATTCAAGCATTCAAAATCCTAAAAGGTATTGACAATGTCGACCAGGGACTTTTCAACCTGAAAAAAAAAGAAACAAGGACCAGGGGTCACAAATGGAGATTAGATAAAGGGGCATTCAGAACAGAAAATAGGAGGCACTTTTTTTACAGAGAATTGTGAGGGTCTGGAACCAACTCCCCAGTAATGTTGTTGAAGCTGACACCTGGGATCCTTCAAGAAGCTGCTTGATGAGATTCTGGGATCAATAAGCTACTAACAACCAAACGAGCAAGATGGGCTGAATGGGGCCTCCTCTCGTTGGTAAACTTTCTTATGTAATTATGTTCTTATTCCTTATACAATGCTGCCACCGTGTGGACATTTACTAGAACTGTTTGTTCTAATATATATGTTTATGTCAAGTCTCAAGTCACAACGGTCAAGGTCAAGTCTGAAAACAGCCAAGCCTCATTGACCTGATGAGGAAGATAAGGATGATGATGATGATGATGATGATGATGATGATGAGGAGGAGGAGGAGGAGGAGGGTGTGAGGAGGAGGCGACTCACATTGTCTCAGTATGTATCTGGACATTTACTGCAAATGTTTTTAAACTGTTTTTGTATGGTGTTGCTGATCCTTGTGTCTAGTAAGGAAAATAATAAAAACAAAATTCACTTCCCTGTTGTAATGGGACTGGAGGCCTGTGGTTGGGAGTGTCCTGAAAAAACAAAAGAAAGGTTAATGAAGAGTACGGTTTAGAGAGCTGGTTTGGAAGGGAGCACACTTCCAGAACAATGTATTGCAGTACTATTGTTGAGATAAACTGATATGCAATGGTTCAGGTAACCTGAGTTGGGTGTGGTGGTGAGGTCCTCCATCTTGACAGGAAGTGGGAAGCAGCCATGTTGGTGAGGGAAGCTTTTTATTGACTTCCCTGAGTACTGACTTCCTGTAGTCAGGGGCAGTACCTGTAGAAGATATTGAAAGGGGGACAGCTGATTTTAAGTACGTTTCCCTCTGCTTGTTTTAAAGCATAGTTTTAATGCACATGTTAGATTAATGTTTATTATATATATATATATATATATATATATATATATATATATATACACACACATACATATATACACACACATACAGTACTGTGCAAAAGTTTTAGGCAGGTGTGAAAAAATGCTGTAAAGTTAGAATGCTTTCAAAAATAGACATGTTAGATTATATTTATCAATTAACTAAATGCAAAGTGAGTGTACAGAAGAAAAATCTACATCAAATCCATATTTGGTGTGACCACCCTTTGCCTTCAAAACAGCATCAATTCTTCTAGGTACACTTGCACAAAGTCAGGGATTTTGTAGGCATATAGTCAGGTGTATGATTAAACAATTATACCAAAAAGGTGCTAATGATCATCAATTCAATATGTAGGTTGAAACACAATCATTAACTGAAACAAAACAGCTGTGTGGGAGGAATAAAACTGGGTGAGGAACAGCCAAACTCAGCTAACAAGGTGAGGTTTGCTGAAGACAGTTACTGTCAAAAGTCATACACCATGGCAAGACTGAGCACAGCAACAAGACACAAGGTAGTTATACTGCATCAGCAAGGGCTCTCCCAGGCAGAAATTTCAAGGCAGACAGGGGTTTCCAGATGTGCTGTCCAAGCTCTTTTTGAAAGCACAAAGAAAAATTTAACAACGTTGAGGACCGTGACGCGGTGGTCGGCCAAGGAAACTTACTGCAGCAGATGAAAGACACATCATGCTTACTTCCCTTCGCAATCGGAAGATGTCCAGCAGTGCCATCAGCTCAGAATTGGCAGAAAACAGTGGGACCCTGGTACACCCATCTACTGTCCGGAGAAGTCTGGTCAGAAGTGGCCTTCATGGCTTGATTCATGCCAAAGCTGCCCGATACCACCCCCAGATCATCACCGATCCTCCACCACATTTCACAGTGGGTGCGAGACTCTGTGGCTTGTAGGCCTCTCCAGGTCTCCATCTAACTATTAGATGACCAGGTGTTGGGCAAAGCTGAAAATTGGACTCATCTGGGGGTGCTTCAGCAAGGCTGGAATCGGGCAGATTTGTCTTTGTGAAAGACGCATGAATCAAGCCAAGTACAAGGTTGTCCTGGAAGAAAACTTGCTTCCTTCTGCTCTGACAATGTTCCCCAACTCTGAGGATTGTTTTTTTTTTTTCAGCAGGACAATGCTCCATGCCACACAGCCAGGTCAATCAAGGTGTGGATGGAGGACCACCAGATCAAAACCCTGTCATGGCCAGCCCAATCTCCAGACCTGAACCCCATTGAAAACCTCTGGAATGTGATCAAGAGGAAGATGGATGGTCACAAGCCATCAAACAAAGCCGAGCTGCTTGAATTTTTTTAGCCAGGAGTGGCATAAAGTCACCCAACATCAATGTGAAAGACTGGTGGAGAGCATGCCAAGGCGCATGAAAAAGCTGTGCTTGAAAATCAGAGTTATTTCACCAAATATTGATTTCTGAACTCTTCCTAAGTTAAAACATTAGTATTGTGTTGTTTAAAAATGAATATGAACTTATTTTTCTTTGCATTATTCGAGGTCTGACAACACTGCATCTTTTTTGTTATTTTGACAAGTTGTCATTTTCTGCAAATAAATGCTCTAAATGACAATATTTTTATTTGGAATTTGGGAGAAATGTTGTCAGTAGTTTATAGAATAAAACAAAAATGTTCATTTACCCAAACACATACCTATAAATAGTAAAACCAGAGAAACTGATAATTTTGCAGTGGTCTCTTAATTTTTCCAAGAGCTATATATATATATATATATATATATATATATATATATATATATATATATATATATATATATTCATTGATTTGTTCCTTTTTTGAATACTTTATTTATTCTTGATAACTGTTTGCTGGTTTGTTTCTATATACCCACCTGCAGAATGGTTTATTCTGGGCGAGGGGAGGTCTGGAAGGGTATAAAGGCTGTTAGTTTTGTTCAGTCAGGATCGTCTTTTTGTGCAGATCAGAGGGCAGTTTTGCAGCTCTGTGGTTGGACTCAGTTATTGGGTCAGTACCTGTGATTAGGTCACTAGAAATAGTTATTTTTTTGGTTTCCACTTTTTCTTCCCTCAAATTGTTTGATATTTTGTTCAATTAGCTTTTTGTTTATTATTGATCTTAAATAAAAATAATTGGTTTGACACCAAACTTCTCTGTGATCCGTGTGCGCGTGTGTGTGTGTGTGTCACACACACTCACACACACAGAGACAAACACACTGAAACACACACACACTGAGACACACACACACTGAGACACAGACATACACACACTGAGACAAACACTGAGACACACACACACTGAGACACACACACACACACTGAGAGACACACACACACTGAGACACACACACACACTGACACACACACACAGGTACAATTATGTTATGCTAATTGTTAAATATTCAGATTTAGCGACCACTTAAATATTTAACTAAATGTTAAATCTAGTTAAGAGATTTCAGATTTATTTAAATATTTAGCAAACTGTTAAATGTTGTAACTAGATTTCTAAATGATATCTGAATGCACACATTTATAAAAGCTGTATTTATTTTCTCCTCATTTCTGGCAGCCCATACTAACGGCGCCGGAACTTTTGCATTTTTTAAATCTAACGGTCTCTGCTCAGCGGTGGAATGTTCAGGAGCGGGTTGCCTAACAGCGTCTCCCCTCCTTCTCTGCCCGCCCCCTCTCTCCCTCTCGTTGCTCCAGCTAGGAGTTCACATTCAGCTTCCTTAGATTATATAGCGCCATTCTTTACTAACTTTTACAAATGAGCTTATTGGAGGCTTCGTGTTTTTAAGATGGTTCAGGTGCAGTCCGGGCAGACTGACTGCAGCATCATTACAGTATACCTTTTCGCTCGGCTTTGTGTGGAGCTGATACACAAAATAATGAGCGACTGGTAAAGAAATCACATGGATTGCTTTTTTAATGGTAAATGTATCTGGTATTCTAAGTATTACCTACAATTAATAACTCGGCTATATTCATATTCAGAATGTGATAGAGTATTAAGTTCCTGGTTAACCTACGATCTTTGAAATTGACGAGGAAATCAGTTTATGGGAAAGTAATCAAGCACTTTGTTTTTAAGGAAGTCTCTCGGAAGTGGTGTTTTGGGATTGCAATTAACCAGTGGGTCTGGGTAGAGACGGTCCGAATCTGTGGAGGAGTGAATTCCTGGGAATTGCACTCCTCCAGGGACCGCCATCTTCCTCAGCGACATCGTCATCGGAATTATCACAAACGGACCGCTAAAGTGACCTGGAATACATGAACTCAGCTGCTCGGTTCTAGTTTTGTGAAATCGACAGACGTTGTGTCTCCTTTTAAGAAGTAGGAGTTCATAAAGGCTGGGTTGAGGGTTTGAAAACGTGACCCAATGAGAAGTCTTGTTTTTGTTTGACAGCGTATAAAGATTTTACTGACAAAAAGGCCTGATATGTTACATTGGAAGTGCTTCTCCTGTAAAGAGTTTGATAGTATGTTTACTTGATTTCCATTTTTATCATTCAAATACTAAACAGATAAGATGCTCCCTCTGCAGATTACAGATTCTCTTCAGATTTCCAGCGGTTCTGTGCAGTTTGGGGGCCCTCTAGGCTTGAGGTTTGCAGACATGTGATAGACAGTCTCTGGGTTCGGGCAGCGATGCACATTTTAATTTGAGCTGCTGTGCTGTTATAGATTCATCTGATAGAGACACAGGGATATCTTCAGGCAAGCACGGTTCAGGTGTTTTGAGACTTGTGGAAAGGATGGAAGTTTTACAAATATTACTAATTTTTTTTTTTTTAATCAATAACTAGAGTAAATTATCAAAATCTCTTGTTCTGTATATGACTGGTTGTATGTTAACCTTACAGAGGATTTTATGAAGAGAAATGTAATAAAAGAATTTTCAAATTTGACAGGCCCTCGATGTCGTCTCTTGTTTTGTGTTTTGTTGTTCTTCAGAGCCGGGCTCGCTGACAGGTTTAAAACACAACGCGTCGCTTTCCCTGGCATTCTGCTGCCTGGACTTATTCCTGCGATATCTTTATCAACACAATCGCCATGGTTTGTGTTTTTTTATTAACATGTCCTCGTCATGAATAGTTCTGAGGAGTTGTTTTAGTTTTCCATCAGTTATGAGCGGACAAGGGAGGGACTTGAGACAAAAAATATATCTCTCAGAGACACAGGTACTGGCCTTGCATCGCGCCACACACACACACACACACACACACACACACACACACACACAGGTACTGACCCCCCACACACACACACACACACACACAGGTTCTGACACACACACACAGGCACTGACCCACACCCACACACACACAGGTAGTGACCCACACAGGTACTGACAAACACACACACAGATACTGACACGCACGCACACACATGTACTGACAAACAGACACACACTGAGACACACACAGAGATAGTGACACACACACACACACACACACAGGTACTGACACGCACACACACAGATAGTGACACACACACTGATACACACACAGGTACTGACACACACACACACTGAGACACTGAGACACACACACACACTGAGACACACACACACTAAGACACTGAGACACACACACACACTGAGACACTGAGACACACACAGGTACTGTCACACATGCACACACACAAAGGTACTGACACAGACACACACTCACAGGTACTGACACAGACACACACTCACAGGTACTGACACAAACACACACAGATAGTGAGACACACACACACACACACAGGTACTGACACAGACACACACACACACAGACAGATAGTGACACACACATACTGACACGCACACACACACACAGGTACTGACCCCCGCACACACACACACAGGTAGTGACACACACACACACAAACACACACAGGCAGTGACCCACACACACACAGGCACTGACCCACACCCACACACACACAGGTACTGACAAACACACACAGATACTGACACGCGCACACATGTACTGACAAACAGACACACACTGACACACACACACTGAGACACACACACAGATGGTGACACGCTCACACACAGATAGTGACACACTCTGGTTTAGCTGACACACACACACACACTGAGACACTGAGACACACACACACACACTGAGACACTGAGACACACACACTGAGACACACACACACACTGAGACACACACACACACACACACACTGAGACACACACAGGTACTGTCACATGCACACACACAAAGGTACTGACACAGACACACACTCACAGGTACTGACACAGACACACACTCACAGGTACTGACACAAACACACACAGATAGTGAGACACACACACACAGGTACTGCCACAGACACACACACACACAGACAGATGGTGACACACACATGCCCTGACGCACACACACACACAGGTACTGACACGCACAGGTACTGACACACACACAGGTGGGACAAGCAAACACAGGTACTGACACACACACACACACACACAGATACACACAAATGGTACACTTATGCTATGCACTTTAGCTGCCAGTTAAATATTTAACTAAATGTTAAATCTAGTTAAGAGATTTAAGATTTTTTAAATATTTAGCTAAATGTTAAATCTAGTTAAGAGATTTAATATTTAGTTAAATATTTAGCTAACTGTTAAATGTTGTAACTAGATTTATAAATGATATCTGAATGCACACATTTATAAAAAGCTGTATTTATTTTCTCCTCATTTCTGGCAGCCCATACTAACGGCGCCGAACTTTCGCATTTTTTAATCCCCTTGGTCTCTGCTCAGCGGAGTGGAATGTTCAGGAGCCGGTTGCCTAGCAGCGTCTCCGCCTCCTTCTCTGCCCGGCCCCCCTCTCTCCCTCTCTCGTTGCTCCAGCTAGGAGTTCACATTCAGCTTCCTTAGATTATATAGCGCCATTCTTTACTAACTTTTACAAATGAGCTTATTGGAGGCTTCGTGTTTTTAAGATGGTTCAGGTGCAGTCCGGGCAGACTGACTGCAGCATCATTACAGTATACCGCACTGCGCTCGGCTTTGTGTGGAGGCTGATACACAAAATAATGAACGACTGGTAAAGAAATCACATGGATTGCATTTTAATGCTAAATGTGTATCTGGTATTCTAAGTATTACCTACAATTAATAACTCAGCTATATTCATATTCAGAATGTGATACAGTATTAAGACAGGGTCCAGTATTTGAAATAAATAAACACGCTTTAAGAGAAACAGCAGTGATGTTTATTGCCCATTCCCATCCATTCTCTAGATGTTTCTACATTGTGGTTGCAATCCACAGGGTCAAGGGACTCAGCGATGTTAAATAAAAAACTAGAGCCCACAATTAACCAATATAGAAAGGAAGGGGGGAGAAATGTATTGCCTGCGTGCAGTACCCTCCACTTTCCTCTACTAAATGTCATTTGCCATGTGTCTGCCCACTTCTGAATGCTGTCGAGATCATTTTGAATGACCTTTGCTGCTGCAACAGCGTTTGCCACTCCTCCTGTTTGGAACTGCAAACAAGTCAAAAAGGAAGTTAGAAAGGCCAAGAGAGACAGAAATGAACATTGCTAAGGGGCTAATACCAATTCCAAAACGTTTTTCCAATATTATAACAGCAAGAAAACATTCAAAGAGGAGGTTAAATGTATAAGAGACACAAATGGCAAAATCATAGATGAAGAAAAAAATAGCAAATATATTAAATGATTACTTTTCACAGATTTTTACAAAGGAGGACTCGGACAACATGCCCCACATGTCGACCTGTTCCTATCAATTTTAAATAACTTTAGCATAACAGAGGCAGAAGTGTTAAAGGGACTAGGAGCTCTTAAAAAAAACAAATCCCTGGGCCAGATGAGATCCTCCCAATAGTACTCAAAGAAATGAAAAGAAGTTATTTACAAACCGCTAACCAAGATCATGCAACAGTCTCTTGACACAGGGTTGTACCGACAGACTGGAAAATAGCAAACGTAATACCGAACCACAAAAAGGGAGACAAAACCGAACCAGGTAACTACAGACCAATAAGCCTGACTTCTATTATATGTAAACTTATTGATCTATAATAAGATCCAAATTGGAAAATTACTTATATGGTAACAATATCCTGGGAGACAGCCAGCATTGTTTTAGGAAAGGGAGATCTTGTCTAACTAACCTGCTTGACTTTTTTGAGGATGCAACATTGAAAATGGATAACTGCAAAGCATACGACATGGTTTATTTAGATTTCCAGAAAGCTTTTGACAAAGTCCCGCATAAAAGATTAATTCTCAAACTGAACACAGTAGGGATTCAAGGAAATGCATGCACATGGATTAGGGAGTGGTTAACATGTAGAAAACAGAAAGTACTGATTAGAGGAGAAACCTCAAAATGGAGCGAGGTAACCAGTGGTGTACCACAGGGATCAGTATTAGGTCCTCTGCTATTCCTAATCTACATTAATGATTTAGATTCTGGTATAGTAAGCAAACTAGTTAAATTTGCAGAGGACACAAAAATTGGAGGAGTGGCAAACACTGTTGCAGCAGCAAAGGTCAATCAAAATGATCTCGACAGCATTGAGAACTGGGCAGACACATGGCAAATGAAATTTAATAGAGGAAAGTGTAAAGTATTGCACACAGGCAATAAAAATGTGCATTATAAATATCATATGGGAGATACTGAAATTGAAGAAGGAATCTATGAAAAAGACCTAGGAGTTTATGTTGACTCAGAAATGTCTTCATCTAGACAATGTGGGGAAGCTACATAAAAGGCCAACAAGATGCTCGGATATATTGTGAGAAGTGTTGAATTTAAATCAAGGGAAGTAATGTTAAAACTTTACAATGCATTAGTAAGACCTCACCTAGAATATTGTGTTCAGTTCTGGTCACCTCGTTACAAAAAGGATATTGCTGCTCTAGAAAGAGTGCAAAAGAACAGCAACCAGAATTATCCCGGGTTTAAAAAAGGCATGTCGTATGCAGACAGGCTCAAAGAATTGAATCTGTTCAGTCTTGAACTAAGAAGACTACGCGGCGATCTGATTCAAGCATTCAAAATCCTAAAAGGTATTGACAATGTCGACCCAGGGGACTTTTTTCAACCTGAAAAAAAACAAGGACCAGGGGTCCACAATAGGATATTGGTAAAAGGGCATTCAGAACAGAAAATAGGAGGCACTTTTTTTACACAGAGAATTGTGAGGGTCTGGAACCAACTCCCCAGTAATGTTGTTGAAGCTGACACCCTGGGATCCTTCAAGAAGCTGCTTGATGAGATTCTGGGATCAATAAGCTACTAACAACCAAATGAGCAAGATGGGCTGAATGGGGCCTCCTCTCGTTGGTAAACTTTCTTATGTTCTTATGTTCTTATTCCTTATACAATGCTGCCACCGTGTGGACATTTACTAGAACTGTTTGTTCTAATATATATGTTTATGTCAAGTCTCAAGTCACAACGGTCAAGGGTCAAGTCTGGAAACAGCCAAGCCTCATTGACCTGATGAGGAAGATAAGGATGATGATGATGATGATGATGATGATGATGATGAGGAGGAGGAGGAGGAGGAGGAGGAGGAGGAGGAGGAGGAGGAGGAGTGTGAGGGAGGAGACGCTCACATTGTCTCAGTATGTATCTGGACATTTACTGCAAATGTTTTTAAAGTGTTTTTGTATGGTGTTGCTGATCCTTGTGTCTAGTAAGGAAAATAATGAAAACAAAATTCACTTCCCTGTTGTACGGGGACTGGAGGCCTGTGGTTGGGAGTGTCCTGAAAAACAAAAGAAAGATTAATGAAGAGTACAGTTTAGAGAGCTGGTTTGGAAAGGAGCACACTTCCAGAACAATGGATTGCAGTACTATTGTTGAGATAAACTGATATGCAATGGTTCAGGTAACCTGAGTTGGGTGTGGTGGTGAGGTCCTCCATCTTGACAGGAAGTGGGGAAGCAGCCATGTTGGTGAGGGAAGCTTTTATTGACTTCCCTGAGTACTGACTTCCTGTAGTCAGGGCAGTACCTGTAGAAGATATTGAAAGAGGGGACAGCTGATTTTAATTACGTTTCCCTCTGCTTGTTTTAAAGCATAGTTTTAATGCACGTGTTAGATTCATGTTTATATATATATTCATTGATTTGTTTCTTTTTGAATACTTTATTTATTCTTGATAACTGTTTGCTGGTTTGTTTCTATATACCCACCTGCAGAATGGTTTATTCTGGGGGAGGGGGAGGTCTGGAAGGGTACAAAGGCTGTTAGTTTTTTTCAGTCAGGATCGTCTTTTTTGTGCAGATCAGAGGGCAGTTTTGCAGCTCTGTGGTTGGACTCAGTTATTGGAGGCAGTACCTGTGATTAGGTGACTATAAATAGTTATTTTTGGTTTCCACTTTCTTTCCTCAAATTGTTTGATATTTTGTTCAATTAGCTTTTTGTTTATTATTGTTAAATAAAAATAATTGGTTTGGCACCAAACTTCTCTGTGACACTTGTGCGCATGTGTGTGTGTCAATCACACACACAGACACACACACACACACAGTGAGA
>CM072681.1:10198702-10233418 GCA_036884735.1 Huso huso | reverse complement strand
CTCGACAGCATTCAGAACTGGGCAGACACATGGCAAAATGACATTTAATAGAGGAAAGTGGAGGTGCTGCACGCAGGCAATACATTTCTCCCCTTCCTTTCTATATTGGTTAATTGTGGTTAATTCTAGTTTTTTATTTAACATCACTGAGTTCCTTGTCCCTCTGGATTGCAACCACAATGTAGAAACATATAGAGAACGGATGGGAATGGGCAATAAACATCACTGCTGTTTCTCTTAAAGCGTGTTTATTTATTTATAATACTGGACCCTGTCTTAATACTCTATCACATTCTGAATATGAATATAGCTGAGTTATTAATTGTAGGTAATGCTTAGAATACCAGATACACATTTACCATTAAAATGCAATCCATGTGATTTCTTTACCAGTCGTTCATTATTTTGTGTATCAGCCTCCACACAAAGCCGAGCGCAGTGCGGTATACTGTAATGATGCTGCAGTCAGTCTGCCCGGACTGCACCTGAACCATCTTAAAAACACGAAGCCTCCAATAAGCTCATTTGTAAAAGTTAGTAAAGAATGGCGCTATATAATCTAAGGAAGCTGAATGTGAACCCTAGCTGGAGCAACGAGAGGAGAGAGGGGCGGGGCAGAGAAGGAGGGGAGACGCTGCTAGGCAACCGGCTCCTGAACATTCCACTCCGCTGAGCAGAGACCGTTAGGATTTAAAAATGCGAAAGTTCCGAGCGCCGTTAGTATGGGCTGCCAGAAATGAGGAGAAAATAAATACAGCTTTTTATAAATGTGTACATTCAGATATCATTTATAAATCTTGTTACAAGATTTAACATTTAGCTAAATATTTAAATAAATCTTAAATCTCTTAGCTAGATTTAACATTTAGCTAAATATTTAACTGGCCACTAAATCTGAATATTTAACAATTAGCATAACATAATTGTAGCTGTGTGTGTCTGTGTGTGTCTCAGTGTGTTTGTGTATCAGTGTGTGTGTGTGTGTGTCTCAGTGTGTGTCTCAGTGTGTGTGTGTCTCAGTGTGTGTGTCTCTCAGTGTCTGTCTCAGTGTCTGTGTGTGTGTGTCTCACTGTGTGAGTGTCTCAGTGTGTGTCTCAGTGTGTGTGTCTTGGTGTGTGTGTGTGTGTGTCAGTGTGTGTGTGTTTCAGTGTGTTTGTCTCGGTGTGTGTGTGTCTCAGTGTTTGTCTCACTGTGTGTGTCTCGGTGTGTGTGTGACTGACTGACACACACGCGCAGAAGGATCACAGAGAAGTTTGGTGCCAAACCAATTATTTTTATTTAAGAACAATAATAAACAAAAAGCTAATTGAACAAAATATCAAACAATTTGAGGAAAGAAAGTGGAAACCAAAAATAACTATTTATAGTCACCTAATCACAGGTACTGACTCCAATAACTGAGTCCAACCACAGAGCTGCAAAACTGCCCTCTGATCTGCACAAAAAGACGATCCTGACTGAACAAAACTAACAGCCTTTATACCCTTCCAGACCTCCCCCTCCTCCAGAATAAACCATTCTGCAGGTGGGTATATAGAAACAAACCAGCAAACAGTTATCAATAATAAATAAAGTATTCAAAAAGAAACAAATCAATGAATATATATATATATATATATATATATATATATATATATATATATATATATATAAACATTAATCTAACACGTGCATTAAAACTATGCTTTAAAACAAGCAGAGGGAAACGTACTTAAAATCAGCTGTCCCCCCTTTCAATATCTTCTACAGGTACTGCCCTGACTACAGGAAGTCAGTACTCAGGGAAGTCAATAAAAGCTTCCCTCACCAACATGGCTGCTTCCCCACTTCCTGTCAAGATGGAGGACCTCACCACCACACCCAACTCAGGTTACCTGAACCATTGCATATCAGTTTATCTCAACAATAGTACTGCAATACATTGTTCTGGAAGTGTGCTCCTTTCCAAACCAACTCTCTAAACCGTACTCTTCATTAACCTTTCTTTTGTTTTTCAGGACACTCCCAACCACAGGCCTCCAGTCCGATTACAACAGGGAAGTGAATTTTGTTTTTATTATTTTCCTTACTAGACACAAGGATCAGCAACACCATACAAAAACAGTTTAAAAACATTTGCAGTAAATGTCCAGATACATACTGAGACAATGTGAGGGTCTCCTCCCTCACACTCCTCCTCCTCCTCCTCATCATCATCATCATCATCATCATCATCATCATCATCATCATCATCATCATCATCATCATCATCATCATCATCATCATCATCCTTATCTTCCTCATCAGGTCAATCAGGCTTGGCTGTTTCCAGACTTGACCCTTGACCGTTGTGACTTGAGACTTGACATAAATATATATATATTAGAACAAACAGTTCTAGTAAATGTCCACACGGTGGCAGCATTGTATAAGGAATAAGAACATAAGAACATAAGAAAGTTTACCAACGAGAGGAGGCCATTCAGCCCATCTTGCTCGTTTGGTTGTTAGTAGCTTATTGATCCCAGAATCTCATCAAGCAGCTTCTAGAAGGATCCCAGGGTGTCAGCTTCAACAACATTACTGGGAAGTTGGTTCCAGACCCTCATAATTCTCTGTGTAAAAAAAGTGCCTCCCTATTTTCTGTTCTGAATGCCCTTTTCTAATCTCCGTTTGTGACCCTGGTCCTTGTTTCTTTCAGGTCAAAAAAGTCCCCTGGGTCGACATTGTCTATACCTTTTAGGATTTTGAATGTTTGAATCAGATCGCTTGCAGTAATCTTCTTTCTTGCAGACTGAATAGATTCAATTCTTTTAGCCTGTCTGTATACGACATGCAGACAGGGTAACGAGGTGACCAGAACTGAACACAATATTCTAGGTGAGGTCTTACTAATGCAGTGTAAAGTTTTAACATTACTTCCCTTGATTTAAATTCAACACTTCTCACAATATATCTGAGCATCTTGTTGGCCTTTTTATAGCTTCCCACATTGTCTAGATGAAGACATTTCTGAGTCAACATAAACTCCTAGGTCTTTTCATAGATTCCTTCTTCAATTTCAGTATCTCCCATATGATATTTATAATGCACATTTTTATTGCCTGCATGCAATACTTTACACTTTCTCTATTAAATTTCATTTGCCATGTGTCTGCCCAGTTCTGAATGCTGTCTAGATCATTTTGAATGACCTTTGCTGCTGCAACAGTGTTTGCCACTCCTCCTATTTTTGTGTCATCTGCAAATTTAACAAGTTTGCTTACTATACCAGAATCTAAATCATTAATGTAGATTAGGAATAGCAGAGGACCTAATACTGATCCTGTGGTACTCCACTGGTTACCTCGCTCCATTTTGAGGTTTCTCCTCTAATCAGTACTTTCTGTTTTCTACATGTTAACCCCTCCTAATCCATGTGCATGCATTTCCTTGAATCCTACTGCGTTCAGTTTGAGAATTAATCTTTTATACGGGACTTTGTCAAAAGCTTTCTGGAAATCTAAATAAACCATGTCGTATGCTTTGCAGTTATCCATTTCCAATGTTGCATCCTCAAAAAGTCAAGTAGGTTAGTTAGACACGATCTCCCTTTCCTAAAACCATGCTGACTGTCTCCCAGGATATTGTTACCATATAGGTAATTTTCCATTTTAGATCTTATTATAGATCCATAAGTTTACATATATAGAAGTCAGGCTTATTGGTCTGTAGTTACCTGGTTCTGGTTTTGTCTCCTTTTTGTGGATCGTATTACGTTTGCTATTTTCCAGTCTGTAATTTTACAAACCCCTGTGTCAAGAGACTGTTGCATGATCTTGGTAAAGCGGTTTGTAAATAACTTTTTTCATTTCTTTGAGTACTATTGGGAGGATCTCATCCGGCCCAGGGATTTGTTTATTTTAAGAGCTCCTAGTCCCTTTAACACTTCTGCCTCTGTTATGCTAAAGTTATTTAAAATTGATAGGAACAGGTTGACATGTCGGGCATGTTGTCCGTGTCCTCCTTTGTGAAAACTTGTGAAAAGTAATCATTTAATATATTTGCTATTTTTTTTTCTTCGTCTGTGATTTTGCCATTTGTGTCTCTTAGACATTTAACCTCCTCTTTGAATGTTCTCTTGCTGTTATAATATTGGAAAACATTTTGGAATTGGTTTTAGCCCCCTTAGCAATGTTCATTTCTGTCTCTGTTGGCCTTCTAACCCTTTTTTGACTTGTGTTTGCAGTTCCAAACAGGAGGCGTGGCAAACACTGTTGCAGCAGCAAAGGTCATTCAAAATGATCTCGACAGCATTCAGAACTGGGCAGACACATGGCAAATGACATTTAATAGAGGAAAGTGGAAGGTACTGCACCAGGCAATACATTTCTCCCCTTCCTTTCTATATTGGTTAATTGTGTGGGCTCTAGTTTGTTCATTTAACATCACTGAGTCCCTTGTCCCTGTGGATTAAACCACAATGTAGAAACATATAGAGAATGGATGGAATGGGCAATAAACATCACTGCTGTTTCTCTTAAAGCGTGTTTATTTATTTCTAATACTGGACCCTGTCTTAATACTCTATCACATTCTGAATATGAATATAGCTGAATAATTAATTGTAGGTAATACTTAGAATACCAGATACTCATTTAGCATTAAAAAAAAGCAATCCATGTGATTTCTTTACCAGTCGTTCATTATTTTGTGTATCAGCCTCCACACAAAGCCGAGCGCAGTGCGGTATACTGTAATGATGCTCCAGTCAGTCTGCCCGGACTGCACCTGAACCATCCAAAAAACACGAAGCCTCCAATAAGCTCATTTTAGAAGTTAGTAAAGAATGGCGCTATATAATCTAAGGAAGCTGAATGTGAACTCCTAGCTGGAGCAACGAGAGAGAGGGAGAGGGGGGGGCAGAGAAGGAGGCGGAGACGCTGCTAGCAACGGCTCCTGAACATTCCACTCCATTTGAGCAGAGACCGTTAGGATTTAAAAATGCGAAAGTTCGAGCGCCCGTTAGTATGGGCTGCCAGAAATGAGGAGAAAATAAATACAGCTTTTTATAAATGTGTGCATTCAGATATCATTTAGAAATCTAGTTACAAGATTTAACAGTTAGCTAAATATTTAAATACATCTTAAATCTCTTAACTAGATTTAACATTTAACTAAATAGTTAAATAAATCTTAAATTCTTAGCTAGATTTAACATTTAGTTAAATATTTAACTGGCAACTAAAGTGCATACCATAAGTGTACCTGTGCATGCATGCGTCAGTACCTCTGTGTGTGTGTGTGTGTGTGTGTGTGTGTGTGTGTGTGTGTGCATTTTGTCGTGCGTCCAGTACCTGTGTCTCTAGGAGATATATTTTTTGTCTCAAGTCCCTCAGCGCTCCGTTCATAACTGATGTAAAACTAAAACAACTCCTCAGAACTATTCATGACGAGGACATGTTAATAAAAACATAAACCATGGCGATTGTGTTGATAAAGATATCGCAGGAATAAGTCCAGGCAGCAGAACGCCAGGGAAAGCGGCGCATTGTGTTTTAAACCTGTCAGCGACCCGGCTCTGAAGAACAACAAAACACAAAACAAGAGGCTTACATCGAGGGCCTGTCAAATTTGAAAATTCATTTATTACATTTCTCTTCATAGAATCCTCTGTAAGGTTAACATACAACCAGTCAGATACAGAACAATAGATTTTGATAATTTACTCTAGTTATTGATAAAAAAAAAAAAAATTGTAATATTTGTAAAACTTCCATCCTTTCCACGAGTCTCAATTGGGAGGAACCGTGCCGTCTGAAGATATCCTTGTGTCTCTATCAGATGAATCTATAACAGCACAGCAGCTCAAATTAAAATGTGCATCGCTGCCCGAACCCAGAGACTGTCTATCACATGTCTGCAAACCCTCAAGCCTAGAGGCCGTCCCCAAACTGCACAGAACCGTGGAAATCTGAAAGAATCTGTAATCTGCAGAGGAGCATCTTACCTGTTTAGTATTTGAATGATAAAAATGGAAATCAAGTAAACATACTATCAAACTCTTTACATTGCGAAGCACTTCCAATGTAACATATCAGGCCTTTTTGTCAGTAAAATCTTTGCTCTGCTGTCAAACAAAAACAAGACTTCTCATTGGGTCACGTTTTCAAACCCTCAACTCCAGCCTTTATGAACTCCCACTTTAAAAGGAGACACAACGTCTGTCGATTTCACAAAACTAGAACCGGGCAGCTGAGTTCATGTATTCCAGGTCACTTTAGCGGTCCGTTTGTGATAATTCCGATGGCGATGTCGCTGAGGAAGATGGCGGCTCCTGGAGGAGGCGAATTCTAGGAATTCACTCCTCCACAGATTCGGACCGTCTCTACTCCAGACCGACTGGTTATTGCAATCCCAAAACACCACTTGGAGAGACTTCCTTAAAAACAAAGTGCTTGATTACTTTCCATAAACTGATTTCCTCGTCAATTTCAAAGATCGTAGGTTAACTAGGAACTTAATACTCTATCACATTCTGAATATGAATATAGCTGAGTTATTAATTGTACATAATACTTATAATACCAGATACACATTTAGCATTAAAAAGCAATCCATGTGGTTTCTTTACCAGTCGTTCATTATTTTGTATCAGCCTCCACAAACAAAGCCGAGCGCAGTGCGGTATACTGTAATGATGCTCCAGTCAGTCTGCCGGACTGCACCTGAACCATCTTAAAAACACGAAGCTCCAATAAGCTCATTTGTAAAGTTAGTAAAGAATGGCGCTATATAATCTAAGGAAGCTGAATGTGAACTCCTAGCTGGAGCAACGAGAGAGGGAGAGAGGGGCGGGGCAGAGAAGGAGGGGAGACGCTGCTAGGCAACCGGCTCCTGAACATTCCACTCCGCTGAGCAGAGACCGTTAGGATTTAAAAATGCCAAAGTTCCGAGCGCCGTTAGTATGGGCTGCCAGAAATGAGGAGAAAATAAATACAGCTTTTTATAAATGTGTGCATTCAGATATCATTTAGAAATCTAGTTACAAGATTTAACAGTTAGCTAAATATTTAAATACATCTTAAATTTAGCTATATTTAACATTTAGTTAAATATTTAACTGGCCGCTAAATCTGAATATATAACAATTAGGATAACATAATTGTACCTGTGTGTGTGTCTCAGTGTATGTGTGTGTGTCCTCAGTGTGTTTGTCTCAGTGTGTGTGTTTGTCTCAGTGTGTGTGTCTCAGTGTGTGTCTCAGTGTATGTGTGTGTGTCTCAGTGTGTTTGTCTCAGTGTGTGTGTGTCTCAGTGTGTGTGTCTCAGTGTGTTTGTCTCAGTGTGTGTGTGTGTCTCAGTGTGTTTGTATCTCAGTGCGTAGTGTGTGTTCTCTCAGTGTGTGTGTGTCAGTGTGTGTCTCCCAGTGTGTGTGTGTGTCTCTGTGTGTGTCTCAGTGTGTGTTTCTCAGTGTGTTTGTGTCTCCAGTGTATGTGTGTGTGTTTGTGTCTCAGTGTATGTGCCAGTGTGTGTGTGTCTCAGTGTGTGTGTCTCAGTGTGTGTGTGTGTCTCAGTGTGTGTGTGTGTGTCTCAGTGTGTGTCTTAGTGTGTGTTTGTC
Source organism: Huso huso (assembly GCA_036884735.1). NCBI lineage: Eukaryota > Metazoa > Chordata > Actinopteri > Acipenseriformes > Acipenseridae > Huso > Huso huso. The sequence goes on along the minus strand of CM072681.1, from coordinate 10,225,840 downwards.
TCAGTGTGTTTGTCTCAGTGTGTGTGTGTGTCTGTCTCAGTGTGTGTGTCTCAGTGTGTTTGTGTCTCAGTGTGTGTGTGTGTGTCTGTGTGTGTGTGTGTGTGTCTCAGTGTGTTTGTCTCAGTGTGTGTGTGTGTCTCAGTGTGTGTCTCAGTGTGTGTGTGTCTCACTGTGTGAGTGTTTCAGTGTGTGTGTGTCTGTGTCTCAGTGTGTGTGTGTCTCTGTGTGTGTGTCTCAGTGTGTGTGTCTCAGTGTGTGTGTGTGTCTGTGTGTGTGTCTCCTGTGTGTGTCTCGGTGTGTGTGTGTGACACACACACACACATGCATACACACACGCCGCACAAGGATCACAGAGAAGTTTGCTGCCAAACCAATTATTTTTATTTAAGAACAATAACAAACAAAAGCTAATTGAACAAAATATCAAACAATTTGAGGAAAGAAAAGTAGAAACCAAAATAACTATTTATAGTCACCTAATCACAGGTACTGACCCAATAACTGAGTCCAACCACAGAGCTGCAAAACTGCCCTCTGATCTACACAAAAAGACGATCCTGACTGAACAAAACTAACAGCCTTTATACCCTTCCAGACCTCCCTCCCCAGAATAAACCATTCTGCAGGTGGGTATAGAAACAAACCAGCAAACAGTTATCAAGAATAAATAAAGTATTCAAAAAGAAACAAATCAATGAATATATATATATATATAAACATTAATCTAACACATGCATTAAAACTATGCTTTAAAACAAGCAGAGGGGAAACATACTTAAAATCAGCTGTCCCCCCCCTTTCAATATCTTCTACAGGTACTGCCCTGACTACAGGAAGTCAGTACTCAGGGAAGTCAATAAAAGCTTCCCTCACCAACATGGCTGCTTCCCCACTTCCTGTCAAGATGGAGGACCTCACCACCACACCCAACTCAGGTTACTGAACCATTGCATATCAGTTTATCTCAACAATAGTACTGCAATACATTGTTCTGGAAGTGTGCTCCTTTCCAAACCAGCTCTCTAAACCGTACTCTTCATTAATCTTTCTTTTGTTTTTCAGGACACCTCCCAACCACAGGCCTCCAGTCCCCGTAGACAACAGGGAAGTGAATTTTGTTTTTATTATTTTCCTTACTAGACACAAGGATCAGCAACACCATACAAAAGCAGATTAAAAACATTTGCAGTAAATGTCCAGATACATACTGAGACAATGTGAGGGTCTCCTCCCCCTCCTCCTCCTCCTCATCCTCATCCTCATCATCATCCTTATCTTCCTCATCACGTCAATCAGGCTTGGCTGTTTCAGACTTGACCCTTGACCGTTGTGACTTGAGACTTGACATAAATATATATATATTAGAACAAACAGTTCTAGTAAATGTCCACACGGTGGCAGCATTGTATAAGGAATAAGAAACATAAGAACATAAGAAAGTTTCCAACACGAGAGGAGGCCCCATTCAGCCCATCTTGCTCGTTTGGTTGTTAGTAGCTTATTGATCCCAGAATCTCATCAAGCAGCTTTTTCAAGGATCCCAGGGTGTCAGCTTCAACAACATTACTGGGAGTTGGTTCCAGACCCTCACAATTCTCTGTGTAAAAAAGTGCCTCCCTATTTTCTGTTCTGAATGCCCCTTTATCTAATCTCCATTTGTGACCCCTGGTCCTTTGTTTTCTTTCAGGTCCCTGGGTCGACATTGTCAATACCTTTTAGGATTTAGAATGCTTGAATCAGATCGCCACAGAGACTTCTTTGTTCAAGACTGAACAGATTCAATTCTTTGAGCCTGTCTGCATACGACATGCCTTTTAAACCCGGGATAATTCTGGTTGCTGTTCTTTGCACTCTTTCTAGAGCAGCAATATCCTTTTTGTAACGAGGTGACCAGAACTGAAACACAATATTCTAGATGAGGTCTTACTAATGCATTGTAAAGTTTTAACATTACTTCCAGGATTTAATTTCAACACTTCTCAATATATCCGAGCATCTTGTTGGGCTTTTGTATAGCTTCCCCACATTGTCTAGATGAAGACATTTCTGAGTCAACATAAACTCTAGGTCTTTTTCATATTCCTTCTTCAATTTAGTATCTCCCATGTGATATTTATAATGCACATTTTTATTGCCTGTGTGCAGTACTTTACACTTTCTCTATTAAATGTCATTTGCCATGTGTCTGCCAGGTTCTGAATGCTGTCTAGATCATTTTGAATGACCTTTGCTGCTGCAACAGTGTTTGCCACTCCTCCTATTTTTGTGTCCTCTGCAAATTTAACGAGTTTGCTTACTATACCAGAATCTAAATCATTAATGTAGATTAGGAATAGCAGAGGACCTAATACTGATCCCTGTGGTACACCACTGGTTACCTCGCTCCATTTTGAGGTTTCTCCTCTAATCAGTACTTTCTGTTTTCTACCTGTTAACCACTCCTAATCCAAGTGCATGCATTTCCTTGAATCTAGATTTCAGTTTGAGAATTAATCTTTTATGCGGACTTTGTCAAAAGCTTGGAAATCTAAATAAACCATGTCGTATGCTTTGCAATTATCCATTGTCAATGTTGCATCCTCAAAAAAAGTCAAGCAGGTTAGTTAGACACGATCTCCCTTTCCTAAAACCATGCTGACTGTCTCCCAGGATATTGTTACCATATAGGTAATTTTCCATTTTGGATCTTATTATAGATCCATAAGTTTACATATAATAGAAGTCAGGCTTATTGGTCTGTAGTTACCTGTCTGGTTTTGTCTCCCTTTTGTGGATCAGTATTACGTTTGCTATTTTCCAGTCTGTCGGCACAACCCTGTGTCAAGAGACTGTTGCATGATCTTGTTTAGCGGTTTGTAATAACTTCTTTCATTTCTTTGAGTACTATTGGAGGATCTCATCCAGCCCAGGGGATTTGTTTATTTTAAGAGCTCTAGACCCTTTAATACTTCTGCCTCTGTTTATGCTAAAGTTATTTAAAATTGGATAGGAACAGATCGACATGTGGGGCATGTTGTCCGTGTCCTCCTTGTAAAAAATCTGTAAAGTAATCATTTAATATATTTGCTATTTTTTCTTCATCTATGATTTTGCCGCTTTGTGTCTCTTAGACATTTAACCTCCTCTTTGAATGTTTTTCTTGCTGTTATAATATTGGAAAAACGTTTTGAATTGGTTTTAGCCCCCTTAGCAATGTTCATTTCTGTCTCTCTGTTGGCCTTTCTAACTTCCTTTTGACTTGTGTTTGCAGTTCCAAACAGGAGGAGTGGCAAACACTGTTGCAGCAGCAAAGGTCATTCAAAATGATCTCGACAGCATTCAGAACTGGGCAGACACATGGCAAATGACATTTAATAGAGGGAAAGTGGAAGGTGCTGCACGCAGGCAATAAATTCTCCCCTTCCTTTCTATATTGGTTAATTGTGGGCTCCAGTTTTTCATTTAACATCGCTGAGTCCCTGTGGATTGCAAACCACAATGTAGAAACATCTAGAGAATGGATGGGAATGGGCAATAAACATCACTGCTGTTTCTCTTAAAGCATGTTTATTTATTCTAATACTGGACCCTGTCTTAATACTGTATCACATTCTGAATATGAATATAGCTGAGATATTAATTGTAGGTAATACTTAGAATACCAGATACACATTTAACATTAAAAGCAATCTATGTGATTTTTTAATAGTCGTTCATTATTTTGTGTATCAGCCTCCACACAAAGCCGAGTGCAGTGCGGTATGCTGTAATGATGCTGCAGTCAGTCTGCCCGGACTGCACCTGAACCATCTTAAAAAAACACGCCTCCAATAAGCTCATTTGTAAAAGTTAGTAAAGAATGGCGCTATATAATCTAAGGAAGCTGAATGTGAACTCCTAGCTGGAGCAACGAGAGGGAGAGAGGGGGCAGAGAAGGAGGGGGGGAGACGCTGCTGGGCAACCGGCTCCTGAACATTCCACTCCGCTGAGCAGAGACCGTTAGGATTTAAAAATGCGAAAGTTCCGGCGGTAGTATGGGCTGCCAGAAATGAGGGAGAAAATAAATGCAAGCTTTTTATAAATGTATGCATTCAGATATCATTTAGAAATCTAGTTACAAAGATTTAACAGTTAGCTAAATATTTAAAAATAAATCTTAAAATCTCTTAACTAGATTTAATAGTTAGCTAAATATTTAACTAAATATTAAATTTCTGGCTAGATTTAACATTTAATAAATATTTAATTAAATCTTAAATCTCCAACTAAATTTAACATTTAGCTAAATATTTAACTGGCAGCTGAATCTGGAGTTTGTATGCAAATGAGCTCCGCCCACTTCATACATTCACGCGACTTGATTGCGCTGTTGTAATGTTGGATTTGCATATTGCAATTAGCATAACATAAGTGCATAGCATAAGTGTGTGTGTGTCAGTACCTGTGTGTGTTTGGGGGGGGGGTTTGGGGGGGGTTAAAGATCAAAATCAAAACAAACCAATGGTTGAATAGCAACAATTCTAACACAATGTAATATAAAATACAATTCAATGTTAAACGTTTTATATGAAAATATCACAATTATAGTTTGGATAATTATTTTGACGGATAATTGGCCAATTTTAAAATACATCACATACTTTAGGTCTTGTTCGGGGCTAGTTCTGGTGTGATGGCTGTGGTGTCACTCAGGGCTTTCTGCCTTATTATTCCCCAGTGTTCTGGTCTTGTTCAATCATCACGCATTTCGATTAATTTTAATTCAAGGCGATTATCTGAAAAATATATATATACTTCTATATATATAACTATATATATATATATTATAATGAATTGTGAATCACGCGAGAACCCAGTCAATCACAGAGCAGCATTTTCAAGCGTTCCTATATCTCTTGTCTTAAATGTCATCCCACATCCAATTCTCCAGTATTTAACAAATAAAACAGTGTTTAGATCTCTCTAAAAAAAAAAAGAATACGCAAATTAGAGCAACTATTTCAACTGCGCTTCGGGATACAGTACTTAATGCTGGTATGCAGTGATTATGCAGTTTGTCTGTAATAAATGGTTTTGCCCGGTCACTAGCCACCAACACAGATCAGCTACTGTAACGTCTGTACCAGTGGTATAGTGCTATTTATAAGTGAGGTGCGTATTATCTACCCCCCTCTCCTTCCACCTCCTGCAGTCCTGTTTCCCCATAAGCTCAACAGAACCGCAGTTTATCACGGTAGATGCGTTATTTGAAAGGAGCTAGCCAGTGTACCAGTGATTATAAATTCAGACAATCGGTGGTGAGGTATTACTGTAAAGCAACTGAACTTACAGCTATTTATATTAAAATAAATAAACAAGCAAACACTGTACATACACAGCAGTTTCATAGACTAATACACACACATGATTAAAAGCGCCGTTGTTATTATTATTAATCCTATATTAGCGCTCCCTCCCTCACTCCCCTTCTCGTATACTGAATGGTTTTGGTCAGAATGTTTCGTCTCACTGTCTATTGCAGAAACTTAGAGAATGAGACTGAGGTTTTGAAAAGTGCATCGTTTGCAAAATAAGATGTTTAAAAGGCCACTGGTACCCTTTGTTTGTTCTTGATTGAGTTTTTATCTTTTAAATAAATGTTGCTTATTTTTTACATTATTTCTCATATATGGGTCTAAAATAAGAACTGTCCCAGTGATACAGCTAATTGTATTCAAACTTTTTTTCATTATTTATCTCTCCAGGGTGTTTTTACGGTTATTGTATTCTTTGCTTATTTGTATGGGTTACACATGGATATCTCCATATATTAATAGGGTAACAGTTCAATATTCTACGTTAAGTATGGATGCAGTACTCTCCCTGCCCAAGAAGAATTGGGCTCCCAGCTCCCCCCACCTAACATACACCACTGGCCTGTACTGTGTAGCATGTCGATTTCGTCTATCTGGACCAATATCTCCTTACAAATCAGCGTCAATGCTATAATATCCCATCCTTAAACCAGCCATATTTAAAACCTTGTTTTGTTATTTTATAATAAGAGCTTTCAAACCTGAGAATATTAGTGGACACATATTGAGCGTTTTTTTTTTTTTTTGGCCAATTCACTAAAACCTTTCTCTCGAAGTCCCAGCCGGCCGTTGTTTAAATGTTTTTGTTTTGACGTCGTCTCAGGGACAGATGAAATCTATGACTCCAATCTCCACTGTCCCTTCTTCATGTGAAGTCCATAAGGCGTACTCTATATTTTCTCTATCCACCCAGACTCCGGGGACATTCATAAATCATTCAGACTCGGCTAAGCGGTAGGAAACTAATGGAGGAATCAGTGCTTCAACCAGGCCTAAAAAGGCTATAAAATACCTTTTTTTGATCCTGAAGGATCAGTTCAAGACGAACACTTGGTAACTGGACAAGAGGTTGGATACACCGCCACAGCAATGCCATCATATTTTTATACCGTCTGTGAACACCTCACCAGGTGGTTCAGGGACGACACTAACTTGCCGTCTTAACTGCCTGTGTGAAGGCGCCCATCCACTGAAGCACTATGGTAGGCGTGGTTTCAAAGCAACATGCCACGTCACTACAGCGTAGGGATTCATTTGTGTCTGAGCTTGAGTCATAGTGCCGATGCCTATAGTTAAAAATCTCATAAGCGCTTTTCTTTTTAAAATCTCAACACAATTGCATCAAGTCTACCAAGTTCTTGCGTGCGTTAAGAGACAGTCAGCTGCCCGTTTGCCCGACTTTTAAAATTGCTACGATTTCAGCTTGAGCGCCTTTAATAAGATGACACTGGCTGCAACTCTATTCTCGTTTTTTATACACAAATAAACTTACTTGATTTGAAAAAACGTCATGAACGATAAACATCTTCTTACACTTCTTGGTTTGATTAAATAAGGTGAATTTCTGACAAAATATGAAAGCTGAACATTAATTTCAAAAGAACAAGTGAAACTTTAATAAAAAAATATTTGTAGCCACTCTGTGAAAGGGGTATTTTACACTCATTAAAACGTTTCAGAGGCGCTGAGTAGCTGCATTTCTGTGTGAAAATACAATATTCAATTAAGAGCAGGCAGGCAGCATTACTAATGCTGCATTCATGTAGCTAATTCTTCTAACAAACACACACACTGAGACACACACACACACACACACACTCACATAATTAATCTTCATTAAGATGACTTTAGACTGGAATAAAAGGGTATCTATTCTTATTTGGGAGATCAAATCGTGTGAAGGGCAATGCAATTATAATGGTAATGATGTGATTGTTGGAATTGTTCTTTGCTCACAGCGCCCTCTGGTAGTTTGTTAAAGGGTGAGCAAAGAGGTGAACTAAAAAGTGAAAAATAGAAAATAAGTTGAAGGTTACTGGAAGCAAACACAGTTTTTCGACCTTATCTTAGGAGGATTGAAGTTTAAGTGTTACTGTATCTGAAGGGATGTTCCATCCATGAGACAGATGATTGGAAGTAAATTAAAACTTACTATTTTAAATATTCAGTCTACATGTGGAAATATTATAAGAAGCAGGATCATTTGGATGAGTGGATTGACGTCTGAGTATCCAGCCAAAACTCAAGTGGTAAATTCATTAAACAAAGCCACCACAGCATGTTTTTCCTCTAAATATTAAATGCTATCGTTTGTATTGATTGATAATAGCAATATTTTCTGCTGATTTATCAAAGAATGAAAAAATTCACCACACAACACAGATTTCCCTGCAGGTGTTGCAGCCTGCCTTGCCACACACACACACACACACACACACACACAGGTACTGAAACACACACACACACACACACACACACACACACACACACAGGTGCTGACAAAAACACACACTTATATTTTAGCACTTATTTTTATTAACATTACAAGAGCCAATCAAATCGCGTGAACGACTCATTTGCATACAAACTCAGAGTTTGCTGCTAGTTAAATATTTAACTAAATGTTAAATCTACCTAAGATTTAGATTTAAATATTTAGCTAAATATTAAATCTACTAGAGATTTAGATGTATTTAAATATTTAGCTAACTATTTAAATGTTGTAACTAGATTTCTAAATGATATCTGAATACACATTTATAAAAGCTGTATTTATTTTCTCCTCATTTTCTGGCAGCCCATACTTCGCCGCTTCGGAACTTTCAGCATTTTTAAATCCTAACGGTCTCTGCTCACGAGGTGGAATGTTCAGGCGGTTCACCGGCGTCTCCGCCTCTTCTCTGCCCCCCCCCCTCTCTCCCTCTCTCGTTGCTCCAGCTGGGAGTTCACATTCGCTTCCTTAGATTATATGGCGCCATTCTTTACTAACTTTACAAATGAGCTTATTGGAGGCTTCGTGTTTTTAAGATGGTTCAGGTGCGGTCCGGGCAGACTGACTGCAACATCATTACAATTACCTTTTCATTTCGGCTTTGTGTGGCTGATGATACACAAATAATGAACGACTGGTAAAAAAAATCACATGGATTGCTTTTAATGGTAAATGTGTTATCTGGTATTCTAAAGTATTACCTACAATTAATAACTCAGCTATATTCATATTCGCGAATGTGATAGAGTATTAAGTTCCTGGTTAACCTGTGATCTTTGAAATTGTGAGAAATCAGTTTATGGAAAGTAAGCACTTTTGTTTTTTAGGAAGTCTCGGAAGTGGTGTTTTGGGTTGCATTAACCAGTCGGTCTGGAGAAGGCGGTCGAATCTGTGGAGGTAATTCCTGGTCGTGCTGCCTCTCGAGGAGCCATCTTCCTCAAGCGTCGACTTGCTCGTCACGCCGGAATTATCACAAGCGGACGCTAAAGTGACCTGAATACATGAACTCAGCTGCTTTCGGTTCTGGATTTTTGTGAAATCGACAGGCGTTGTGTCTCCTTTTAACAATTAGGAGTTCATAAAGGCTGGAGTTGAGGGTTTGGCGTGACCCAATGAGGAAGTCTTGTTTTTTGTTTGACAGCGTATAAAGATTTTACTGACAAAAAAAGATACAGTATATTTACATTGATTAGCAGCCTGTAAAAAGTTTGATAGTATGTTTACTTGATTTCCATTTTATCATTCAAATACTAAACAGGTAAGATGCTCCCTCTGCAGATTACAGATTCTCTTTGAATTTCAGCGGTTTCTGTGCAGTTTGGACGACCTCTAGGCCCAGGGGTTTACAGACATGTGATAGACAGTCTCTAAGGTTCGGCAGTGATGCACATTTTAATTTGAGCTGCTGTGCTGTTATAGATTCATCGTGAGACACAGGGATATCTTCAGGCGACACGCGGTTCAGGTGTTTTGAGACTTTGTGGAAAGGATGAGTTTTACAAATATTACAATTTTTTTTTAATCAATAACTTAGAGTAAATTCAAAATCTGTTGTTCTGTATCTGACTGGTTGGCTATGTTAACCTTACAGAGGATTTCTATGAAAGAAATGTAATAAATGAATTTTCAAATTTCGACGGAGGCCCCTCGTGTCGTCTCTTGTTTTTTGTGTTTGTTTGTTCTTCAGAGCCGGGCTCAAGCTGACAGGTTTAAAACCTGGCAATTAAACTTCCTGGTTCTGCTGCCTGGACTTATTCCTCGCGATATCTTTATCAACACAATCGCCATGGTTTATGTTTTTATTAACATGTCCTCGTCATGAATAGTTCTGGGGGTTGTTTTGGTTTATCAGTTATGGATGGAGCGCATGGGAGGACTTGGGAAAAAATACATCTCCCAGAGACACACAGGTGCAGCAGCATCGCATACTTACGCCTGCCACCGCACACCGCACACACGCACACACACACACACACACACAGGTGCGCTGGCCGCACACCTGGGGTACAGACACAAACACACACGGGCACTGACCCCCCACACACAGGTGCTGACCCCCCCACACACACCTGGGGCAGACACCATTACTCCACACGGGCGCGACCCCACACACACAGGTGCCTGACCCCCACACACACACACAGGTTGCTGACCTGCGCACCAGGAACTTGTGGACACACACACAGGTGTGCTGACACACACACACACAGGTTGCACGGGCACACACACACCACACACACACTGGTTATGACTGAACCACACACACACACACACACACACTGGACCAGACACAAACACACTGCACGGGTTGCTGGGCCACACACTCCACAGGTGCTGACAACACCACCACCTGGTTGACAAACACACACTTTCGGGACACACACACTGGGACACACACACAGATGGTGATCACACACACACACACAGGTGCAACCGCACACACACACACACGGATGGTGGACACACACTAAATACACCTGCACACACCTGGAGTTGCTGACGCAGGTGCTGAGCACACACACACACACACGACACACACACACACACTGGATGGTGACACACACCTGGTTGCTGTCACACACCTGGGTGCTGACTGCACACACACCTGGTTGTAAACAGACACACACCTCACAGGTGCTGACACACACACACCTGGATAATTGACACACACACTGGTACTGAGAGGACACACACACAGGTGCTGACCTGCATTGCTGGGCGCACACACAGGTACTGACCACGCACACACACACAGGTGCTGACACACACCAGGTACTGACACACACCCGAGACACACACACACACACACCCCGAGGACACACACTGGGGACACACACACACACACAGACAAACACACAGGTACTGTCACACACACAGGTGCCTAGGACACACACACACACACAGGTGGACACCCTTACACACAGGTGCTGACACACACACACAAACACACACAGTGCCGACACACACTGAGACACACACTGGGACACACACTGGAGACACACACACTGGGATTACCTCATACACAGGTTATGACCTGAACCTGGTACTGACACCGCACACAAATGTTAAATCTACTTAAGGTTGGTCAACAATTCAAATATTTAGGGCAAATGTTAAATCTAGTTACAGGATTTCGATAATAAATATTTAGCTAACTGTTAAATCTTAACTAGATTTCTAAATACATTGAATGCACACATTTATAAAAAGCTGTATTTATTTTCTCCTCATTTCGGCAGCCCATACTAACGGCCGAACTTCAAGATTTAAACTTAACGTCTTCACCAGCGGAGGAATGTTCAGGAGCTGTTGCCCAGCAGCCTCCGCCTCTTCTCTGCCCCCGCCCCCTCTCTCCTCTCTCGTTGCTCCAGCTAGGAGTTCATCTAGCTCTTAGATTTATAGCCTACTCCTTACTAACTTTTACAAATGAGCTTATTGGAGGCTTCGTATTTTTAAGATGGTTCAGGTGTGAACTGGGCAGACTGACTGAGCATCACACAGTATAACGTGATCATGCGCCTGCAGTCATATATCTTAGACAAAGAATATATACTGTTTGGCTACATTGTAAATAAGGTAAAAGCAAAATAAATACTAAAATTAAAAAAACAAACTGCCACATCTGGACACACTGGGACACACACTGGGACACGCCTGGGACACACACTGGGACCACACGCAGGGACACACACACACACTCAGGGACACACACTGGGACACACACTGGGACACACACACACACACACACTGCTGGGACACACACTGGGACACACACACACACACACACTGGACACACACTGGGACACACACAATGATGACACACACACACACACACACACCACACGGCAGCCCTGCCTGGGTTCACACCCCACACTGGGACACACCTGGGACACACACAGGTGAGGACACACACTGCCTGGACACACACACTGGGACCACCTGCCTGGGACCCACCTGCCCCTGGGACACACACTGGGACACACCACACACACTGGACACACACTGGGACACACACACACACTGGGACACACACACTGGACACACACACACACACACACACACTGGACACACACACAATGGGACACACACACACATGGGACACACACACACACACACTGACACACACTGAGACACACACACACACTGGGACACACACTTTGGGACACACACAGTGAGACACACTGAGACACAAACACACTGGGACACACACTGAGACACACACACACACTGGGACACACACTGAGACACCTGCAGCACACACCTGGGACACTGGACACACACACTGACTGACACACACGCTGGACACACACACACACACACACACACTGGGACACACACACACACACACACACTGGGACACACACACTGGGACCACACACACACACTCTGGTGGACCACACACACACACACACACTGGACACACACACACACATTGAGACACACACACTGAGACACACACACACTGAGACACACACCTGAGACACACACCCCACTGAGGGACACACACACACACACTGAGACACACTGGGACATACAGGAAGCGGAGTTTTCAGACAGATGGAACATTTCTGGTGTCAGACGGAACCTTCGGGTTTTCATTGAAGCTGGTGCGCAGGTGTAAGCAAAAAATGAATCGTTTCAACAACTGCGCGGAGATTAGCCTGGCGCCCGGAGCTAGGTCGTGTGCTCTTCAAGAAAATCATGATGCAAGTTCAAACCGCGAGTTTTTTGTTTTTCACTGCGATGTGCTGTTTTAAAACAAAATACATTTATTCATATAAATGGTGTGGATATCAAAATTTCATTCCCTGGTTTGTTTGGCGTTGACCAACATGTGGAATCCACAGGATTGGTAGATGTCCAATTATTTAACTTTTCTGTTTGAAAAAAAGTACACACCCTAAAAAAGTAGGCGGAAGAGGAATATCTTATTGTGTATAAGTGTTATAGTTTTTTTTTCACATTTGATGTAAAGTGTTTCCGGTCTTTTTAGCCTGAATGGTAATTCTAAGTGATTTAGTTTTGCGCTGCAACATGGTGAAAACAGCTAAACTCTTGGAACTGTATAGAGACTCTCGGTCGTTTCAAACGTTTTCTAACTCCTCTCAATCCCGCGACAAAAACATTGTCAATGAAAAAACACGTTCGAAAAAGCAACAGCCGTTTAAAAGGTGATATCAAACACAAAAGCCCAAGTTAGGAGAACAATCAAACCCAATCTTGTCAGGCATCAAACCAAATAGGGACTTGGAAGAAGGTTAAACCCAAGATTCACACAATTCTTTGTTTAACTGGCGCTTTGATAAACGGCTCCACCACTTTTATCCTTCCACTTGAAATGCTCTTTGTATGACTTAAAGTGACTGGGACACACACACACACTGAGACACACACACACTGAGACTGCGACAGACACACACTGGGAGACTCCAGACACACACACACACACTGACACACACTGAGACACACACACACTGAGACTGCGACAGACACAAACACACACACACACACTGGGACACACACACACACACACACACACATACACACTGAGACACCACACTGAGACTGAGACAGACACAAACACACACACACACACACTGAGACACACACACTGGACCTCACGACAGACCAAACACACACACACACACACACTGGGACACACACACACACACACACTGGACACACACACACACACACACACTGAGCCACACACACACATACACACTGAGACACAGACACACACACACACACACTGGGACCTGGACACTACACTGGGGACACACATTCACACACACTCCTGGGACCACACACACACACGCACACTGGGACACTGAGACACACACACACACGCGCCTGGACACGTGACACTGGGACACACTGAGACGCACACACAATGAGACACACGTACTGGGACACGCTCTGGGGACACACACACACGCTAAGACATACACACGCTGGACCACACACTCAAACACTGAGAAACACACACACTGTGACACACACTGGACAGGGACACACACACACTGGGACACACACAGAAACTGGACAAACACACACACTAAGACACACACACTGGGACAAACACACACACTGAGGACACACACACACTGAGACACACACACACTGGGAGACAGACACACTGAGACAGAAACACACACACACCGAAGACAGATACTGACACACACACACACACACACACACACAGGTACGGACACACACAAACACACGCATGCACACACACACGATTGACACACACACACATGTATTGACACACACACACACACAGATAGTTGGAGACATGTACACACAGGTACTGCACACAGACACACACAGGTACTGACCAGCACACGACACACACACAGTTACTGACAGCTGACACACACATAGACACACACACACACACACACACACACACACACACACACACACACACACACACACGCAGGTACTGACACACACGCACACACACAGGTACTGACCCGCACACACACACACACACACACACACACACACACACACAGGTACTGACCCGCACACACACAGGTACTGACACACACACACACTTATGCTATGCACTTATAGGCTAATTGGCAAACATGCAAATTTCAAAATTACAAGGAATGATCAAATCGCGTGAAAAGTTCAATGGGAGGAGCTCATTTTGCATACAAACTCCAGATTTGCTTTGCCAGTTAAATATTTAGCAAAATGTTAAATCTAGTTAAGAGATTTGGAATTTATTTAAATATTTAACTAAATGTTAAATCTAGTTAAGTGATTTAAGATTTGTTAAATATTTGGCTAAATGTTAAATCTAGTTAGATTTAAGATTTATTTAAATATTTAGGTAAATGTTAAATCTGTTGAAGATTTAAGATTTTTTTAAATGTTTGCTTCAAATGTTAAATCTAGTTAAGAATTTAAGATAATATTTAAATATTTAGCTAAATGTTAAATCTAGTTAAATTAATGATTTATTTAAATATTTTGCTAACTGTTAAATCTTGTAACTAGATTTCTAAATGATATCTGAATGCACACATTTATAAAAAGCTGTATTTATTTCTCTCATTTCTGGCAGCCCATACTAACGGTTCCGGACTTTTCGCATTTTTAAATCCTAACGGTCTCTGCTCTGGCCCAGTGGAATGTTAAGGGCGGTTGCCTTTGCCAGCGTCTCCCCTCCTTCTCTGCCCCGCCCCTCTCTCCCTCTCTGCGTTGCTCCCAGCTAGGAGTTCACATTCAACTTCCTTAGATTATATAAGCCATTCTTTACTAACTTTTACCGAAATGAGCTTATTGGGCTTAGTGTTTTTTTAAGATGGTTTCAGGTGCAGTCGGGCAGACTGACTGGGCATCATTACAGTATACCTTTCAAAATCGGCTTTGTGTGGAGGGCTGATACACAAAATAATAATGACGGTAAAAGAAAATCACATGGATTGCTTTTTAATGGTAAAATGTGTATCTGGTATTCTAAGTGATATCTACAATTAATAACTCAGCTATATTCATATTCAGAATGTGATGAAGAGTATTAAAGACAGGGGACCAGTATTAGAAATAAATAAACCTGCGCTTTAAGAGAAACCTTAGTGATGTTTATTGCCCATTCCCATCCATTCTCTATATGTTTTCTACATTGTAGTTTGCAATCCACAGGGTCAAGGGACTCGATGTTAAATAAAAAAACTAGAGCCCACAATTAATAACCAATATAGAAAGGAAGGGGGGGAGAAATGTATTGCCTGTGTGCGGTACCTTCCACTTTCCTCTATTAAATGTCATTTGCCATGTGTCTGCCCAGTTCTGATATGCTGTCGAGATCATTTTTTTGAATGACCTTTGCTGCTGCAACAGTGTTTGCCACTCCTCTATTTTTTGTCACTTGTTATTGGATTTATTTATATAAATATGTGTTTTGTTGTTCAGCTCTTATTATTATTTCTCATCTGGGGTGTGATTTGATGTATTTGCTACTGGACCCCCTAAACTACTTTCTCTCTTTTCCTCCATGGAACTATCACGGCGAAACTCCGATTGGCTGAAGGACTGTCTGCCCAATCCACCCCCCGTTGCTTAGCAGCAACGCGTCTCCGTTCCGGCTCTGCTACGCCGCGGCTCGCTTCCACTTGATCCCATACAATCATCTACTGCCTTTATAAATGCGGAGGAATATTGGCGAGAGGAGAGGCAGGACTTGTGAAGGAGATTCCTCGCTGCAGACTGGAGCTGGGCAGCGGAGACTTTATAAACTGATAGATCCGGTATTTTATATAAACTGCAATAATATAATCTCTGTGGCAATTAGTTTTAATTAACTGCACTATATGAAACGCTGATAGATTTAGAGTTTGTTTTTACCATTATCCTTTTATCTATCTATCTATCTATCTATCTATCTATCTATCTATGAAGGTGGCATTGTCATATAGTTTGTTATTGTTAATGTGCTTGAGATTTTTTAAAACAATTACAAATAAAAACTTGTAAGATTATTTTTGGTATATGATTGCTTGGTTTCTCCTGGATAAAATAGTTTATTGAGAACCAACCACTCGAGGTCCTTGTCTCAATAAACACAAAATTGGTGCAGTCAAATTATTAACATAAATGTAGCTATATGTATATAAACCTACTTTACACAAGAAACCAACCGTTTATAAACTATTTAAAGGACAAAAGCGTTTTTTTTTGGCATTTGACTCTCTTCCTATAATATGCACTAAAAATCAATTTGTTACAGTAGCATCTTGGAATGGGTGTCCCTTGTTTTCCAGGACACTCTAAGATTATAGCTTCTCTTAAATAATCTGTCAAAGCCGTCTGGCAAGGCAACTGTAGCTTTCAATTTGAAATTTCAGTATGATGTGGATTGTTGACACAATCTCCGGTCCTTAAAGGGTTAAAGAGCCAAACACACTGACCAATTGCGCCACAGGAATTTTCTGTGGGATCTGGTAAAAAAATCTTCGCCTTGACAGGTTGCATTCCTGAAACTGACCTTCGGCGCATGTTGGTTGTGCTTGATAGAAAATGGTGTTGTTGGGTCGGTATAACTCATGATGGGGACATTTGACTGCTGATCAAGAGATCCCGGTTCAAATCAGAATACCCCCCCATTTTTTTATTTAAATTAAATACAAAGATTGCATTATAGAATTTTTTTCATTTCAACTGCAAAGGTACAGAACAAGTAACAAATGGTGTTTTAAAGAACCCAATAAAAGATACTTGAGATGAGGTTGAACCCGTGATCTTGGTTCACGAGACGGCAGCCTTACCACTTGGCCAGCACCCTTCCTTGACTACCAAATGAAATCCCGGATGCTTTTGGACTCTATTGAAGGCTGCCCGGAAAGGCAATCTCTGGAAACCAACCTTACATTAACAGCTGAATGCCAAGGATGGGCAAAATAGTCTCAAACTCTTTAAATAGAAAGAAACAGTGGTCTCCATATTTTATTTAAAATACACATAAATAGGTTTCCAGACATATTTTTTAAATAGAAATTAATCTATTTTACAAATAGTATTTTTCATACATGACACCATCTACCGGCTGTAGTATACACCCATTTTTTATTTATTGTTTTTCATAATAATGAACTGAAAAGTTTCAGTACTGCCTCAGTCCACAAACCTGTCAGGAACCGTATTTTTGATCCAAAAGAACTGGTACTTCTAAAATTACAATAGTTTTAGGCTGTCTTTGAAAATGAATTAATCCTGGGGTTAAAATCGTACATCTTTTACCAGAAACATTTTGATTTACATTAAATGGATTTCATATTAGGGGTGAAGCTATGAATTGCATTGCTGAGTAAGGAATGACCATAAAACAAGGCCTGCTAATTCTAGGGGACACTTTTCGTTTTTAGAGTGGGTGTTAACCCTATTATTTGCAGCAACAGTGATGCAATTTTAAAGCTTTTCACCATTTTTCAACTTTTTTTCCTTAATACAAAAAATGCAGTTTCTGCTCAATTTATGTCAAAGCAGTACTTGTTATATAGTCCTGATAGTAATCGTAATATAGTAAGAGCCTTCTGAGGACACAGGCGCTTGCGTTACCCACAGTGACTTACAATCGGAAACAAAAATACATTTCCAAGAATCACTGTACAAGTATTCGCATACATATAAGAGCAAGATAAAACACAATGACTTCGAGTTCTAAAAGTACAAGTATATGACAAATGCGATTCAATAATCAGAGCAGATAACAGTGTCAGTGATAGTTACATCAGGATATGATTAAATGCAAAATACTACAGATTGAATAACACTTGTGGCAGATTGCAGTACACTAAATGCAGTAAAATAGGGAGCAGATAAGGCAAATTAAGCACATTAAGGAGTGATAAAAGTGTCACAGGGGAAAATAGGAGTTCTACAGGTGCTGTCTGAAGAGGGAGTCTTGAGGGAGGTGCTGGAATTGACTAAGTGCGCTATGCACACATGCACATTCATAAAACATAATATATGTGCATTCTTTTTATTATAAGACTCAACAGAAATGTGCAAGGCAAAATATCAATCAATCTCACTCTTGGTTCATTTATTTGAAGCACTGGCTTGACAAATGTTGAATAAAAAGACCTCTAGGTTCTAGGCCCAGCAGCTTCCGCTCCGCCACTCTGCTACTGCACAATGGTGCAGCGCTCAGCAGTCAGTAGAGCATCCAGACTTTTAATCTAAAGGTCCAGGGTTCCAGTCCCTGTTAGGGCATTATTCATTTTTTAGCATATGAATCCATACAGCATGAACAAATGGCAATTGCGCAATGTTTTTTGATATTTTTTGTATTTTGGTTCCCCCACCCCAGTGATAAAGCGTGAATTAAGCGTAGCGTTGGATGTATTGCATTTGTACAGACAATTTAAAAAAAAAACTGCTGATGTTTAACATTATTTATTATTATTATTTATTTCTTAGCAAGGCGCCCTTATCAGGGCGACTTACAATAAATAATAATACATTTCAAGTGTTACAATACAAGTCATACAATAAGAGCAAGAAATGCACAATAATTTTTTTTTTCAAGTGCTTGACAAACCACAATTCAATAATACAGCAGATAATAGTGAGGGATTACATCAGGATATGATTAAATAAGTGATAGTTACATCAGGATATGATTAAATACAAAATACTACAGGTTAAACACTTGGCAGATACAGTATTCTGAAGTACGTGATTAAATGCAGTAAAATAGGGGCAGATAAAGCAAAATAAAACATATTTAAATGAAGGTAATAGTGTCCCAGGATACAACAGAAGAGTTCTACAGGTGCTGTTTGAAGAGGTGAGTCTTAGGAAGCATGGCGGAATGTGGTCAGGGACTGGGCAATCCTGACATCTGTAGGAAGGTCATTCCACCACTGCGGAACAGGGTGGAGAAAGAGGCGAGCTCGGGGCAGGCAGAGGCGTGGCGGTGAAACTAGTCTTCTAGTGCAGGCGGAGGCGGAGGTCAGTGGGGGGGTGGGAGAAGAATGAGGGTCTGGAGGTAGCTGGGTGCAGTCTGTCAAGGCATCTGTAAACTAGTACAAAGTCTTGAAGGTAAGATGGCGGTGTCAGAGCCAGTGGAAGCGGCGGAAATAATGGGTAAGCGTGGGCAAAACGAGGCAGAAAGGCACCAAGCGGAGCAGGTTCTGGATGAGCTGGGCGGCGGGTGGCCCGGACGCAGGGAAACCAGCCAGGAGGAATTTGCAGTAGTCTAGGCGGGAAAATACAGGGCCTGGACCAGGGCTGGAAATGCTTATGAATTAGTGAGGAAGGTCTCAGTTGTTATGGATGTCGGCGCAGGAAAGATCTCAAATACCAGATTGGAGATGTGCTGGAATAAAGAGAGCAGGGGTCCAAGGGTGACTCAAGGTTCTTAGCTGAGGAAGAGGAGAGGTGTGGTAATTCAGAGGAACAAGAATAGAGATCAGAGGAGGGGAGGAGGAAAAAAAGGTCAATTTAGAAGGTTGAGTTTGAGGTAATCTGAGTGCATCAGGAGAAATAGCAGACAGACAGGTAGAAAGGGAGAATGGGGTAGGTCAAGAGGTGGGAAAGGAGAAGGAAAATCTAGGCATCATCAGCATATAAATGGTATGAGAAACCATAGGATGCAATGAGGGGCCCAGGGGTGGTGTAGAGAGAGAACAGGAAGGACCCAGACAACCTTGGGGACTCAGTTAAAAGGAGTGAGTGTGTGGGTTGCTCCGCCATGTTACCACCTAAGTGCTGATTGGAAGGAAGGAAGGAACAGGCCAAAACAGTGCAAGATCCCAAGTCAGCAAAGATGATAGTAGAATAGAGCCAATCAACAGTGTCAAAGAGCAGCAGAAGTCGAGAAGTGGGACAGAAGAGAAAGCAGCTTCAGGCACATAAGTGAGTTGGTGACAGACAGGAAGCAGTTTTCAAGTGGAGTGAGTAGGCGGAATGGCCAGGTTCCAAGTCAAGCAAAGTGGTTGGACAGGAAAAGCAGAAACTGGCGGTGTACAGTCCGCTCAGTTTTGGAAGGAAGAAAGGAGGGAAACAGGCTCGGTGGCTCTGGAGGAGGAAGGAAGTAGGTTTTTCAGGTAGAATTGATAGGCTTTTGAATGCAGAGGAAGATGCCTAAAGGAAAAGAGGTCACAAAAGGGTGTTAAGATGAAGATGAAAAGCAAAACAAAGCAACAACAAGATGAAGTGGGAAGGGGTCAATAAGTTGGTGGTTTCGAACAAGGAAGGGAAGGTCAAATCTAAAGAGGGCAAGAGGTGGAGGAAGGAAGTTAGTGGGGATGTGGTGGGTGTGGGGGTTTGAAGCAAGGAGAATCTGAGGAAAGGAGAAGGAACAAACATAGTTTCTGGATATCTAATTTTAGAAAAAAGAAAAAAGTCAAGGAAATAAAGGAGGGAGGGGAAGGGGAAGGGTTTAGGAGGGAAGAAAATAAAGAATGGTTCAATGGGGTTGTTAATGGAGGCTTCGATTCTAGATTAAAAGCACATTTACTAGAGGAATGTGGGGAAAGGAAGGAGGAATCTGGTAAGGTCTAGGGCAGCAGGGTTGGTTCTGCCATTTCTTTTCAATAGATCGCAGTGTGATTCTTGCGGCGGAGCACCAGGAAACAAGGGATGGGGAGGAAGCCGAGAGAGCAGGTCGGGAGGTGAGGGGACAAGGTCGAGGAAGGAGTAAAGTGAGGAAAGAGGTGGAGGTAGCAAGTCTGGAGAGATTAAAAAATGGATGGGAGGGAGGTGAAAAGAAACAGTAAACAGGACAGAGGGAAAGAAAGCGGAAGGTTACGGCTGTGAGGTGCCAGTACAAATAAGGTGCAACAAGGAAAGACAAGAAAAAGAAATAAAATAGTGATCAGAGGTCCAGGGGGTGACAGAGAGGTTGGAGGGGCAGCAGGCCCTGGGAAGGTGAGGTCCAGTTAATGCCAGCTTTGTGGGTAGGAGGGGCGGAGAGACGAAGTGAAGGAGTGCAGCAGAAGGAGGGAGAATCCAGCAGAGTGGCTGGGGTTGGAGAGATGGATGTTGAAGCCCAACTGGGACAGTCAGGAATTGAACAGAGGGGAGGGAGGAGAGTAGAATGCATCATCTGTTCTGCTGCACACACCTCACTATCTAGTATTGTCTTCTGATATTAAAAAAAAATCAAAAACGGCTCTTTAGAGACTTACTTATTTACTGCAGGATGATGATCACGTTACAGCACTGGGAAATAGGTGTATAATGTTCTTGCATCATTAGTAAGCATGCCTGAGCAAACATTAATTCTGTGCTGGATAATTCAATCATGTATATGGGTGTGGCACATTGCTCGGCTAAAATAACACACACTGCAGGTAGCGACTGTGTGTGTTTTATTCTCCCTCTCATCGGTGTACAGATAAGGCTCCCGATTATCAAAACACTATTATTAAGCAAAACATGTAAACTGGCACAGAAATAAAGCCAAAAGCTTTCTTGAAGTCGTCCAGAATGTTTATAATAGCAGCGATGCAAAGTGAAATGCAAGTGCTTTGAATGAAGTGACTGAACTATGCGATGAACTGCAGTTTAAAGGTACGTGTATTTTGTTGATCTTACGGTAAATCAATGAAACTATTGTGTTTCCAACATTACACCAACTGTCATTTTAACATTTTACTATGGAGGGCGTTAACATGAACAGAAAAATGTAAGACCAACAGATGACAGAAAACACTTTAATCCCCATTAAGATAAGACAATATTGTTTGGTCTTGAGATCACCTGTTTATGGTCTCATGACAATGTGCTCTGATATTACTAATTGATTTCGAATTAATATTTAACATTGCATGATAAAGACATGGGATTACTCTGCAATCTCCTCATCAACTGCCAGTCCACATCAGAACTGTCGCGTCCATGGCCTTCAATCCGGGCACTTGCACTAATAAGAAAGGGCAACAATTGTATTCCAGAAAATACATTTTAAAAGTTAGCTTTGCTTTACGAAAAGTCTGAACAAAATATATAATGTAATCCAACTTTTATAGCTACCAAAAGAAAATGTGATGGCTTTGACATTTGGTTTTATTTAAACACCATGATTTTGAATCACTAAAATATTTTCCTACACTCCAAGAAAATGTATTAGTAACTGGGCAGCAGTGTGGGTAGTGTGGTTAGGGCTCTGGACTCTTGACCAGAGGGTCATGGGTTCAGTCCCAGGTGGTGGACATTGCTGCTGTACCTTGGCTGGAGTACTTTACCTGAATTGCTAACCGGTAAAAACCCAACTGTATAAATGGGTAACTATAAAAAAAATAATGTATTATGTTGTAACAATTGTAGATCACCCTGGATAAGGGCGTCTGCTAAGAAATAAAAATAATAATGGTATTACATACCAAGTCAAAATGTGACTTATTTACAAATGTGTATTAAAACATGTATCTGTTGATTTAACAAGCTAAAGTGTATGGAACTGCAGACTTCTGAAAATGTTGCTTTTTTTAACAGTAATTTTAAATGCCTGTAAGTAAAAGGCACAAAGAGAGAACAATAATAATACAGCCTGCATTGATAGACACCCTTTTAGTACAAATACAGGGAGAGATCTTTTTTGATAAACTTTTTTTTTTTTTTTTTTGGCAGGTGGCACTTTTTCATGGAATTGTCCTTATAATGTTTTTTACTTAACAAAAACAAGGCTAGTGTTTAGAATGTTGCTGCAATGATCTGAGGGACACCTCTGTGTGTAGAGCAATAAACATAGTATTGATTTGAGGCACCTCTGTGTGCAGGCAATAACTTACATAGTATTGATTTGGGGCACCTCTGTGCAGAGCAATAACTTGCATAGTATTGATTTGAGACCCCCTGTGTTAGACAATAATAACACATAATATTGATTTGAGGACACCTCTGTTGTGCAGAGCAATAACTTGCGCCAGTATTTGGTTGGGCACCTCTGTGTGCAGGCAATAACTTACATAGTATTGATTTGAGAGGCGCACTCTGTGTGCAGAGAAATAACTTACATAGTATTGATTTGAGGCACCTCTGTGTGCAGGCAATAACACATAGGTTTGATTGACCTCTGTGTGTGCAGAACAATAACACATAGTAATTGATTTGAGGCACCTCTGTGTGCAGGCAATAACACATATAGTATTGATTTGAGGACACCTCTGTGTTACATTAATAACTTACATAAAGTATTGATTTAGGGCACCTCTGTTTGAGAACAATAACTTTTTTTATATGTATTGATTTGAGGACACCTCTGTGTGTGGGGCAATAACACACGGAAGAGTGAGTTTGAAGGCACCTCTGTGTGTAGAACAATAGCTTGCATAGTATTGATTTGAGGACACACCTCTGTGTGTGCAGCAATAACTTGCATAGTATTGATTTGAGGGCACCTCTGTGTGCAGAGCAATAACTTGCATAGTATTGATTTGAGACTTACCCCTCTGTGGCTGGAAACTTAATAACTTGCATAAATGATTTGAGGCACCTCTGTGTGCAGGTAATAACTTACATAGTATTGATTTAAGGGGACACCTCTGTGTACAGCAATAACTTGCATAGTATTGATTTGAGGCACCTCTGTGTACAGAGCAATAACACATAGTGGTTGAGGACACCTCTGTGTGCAGAGCAATAACATAGTGATTGATTTGAGAGGACACCTCTGTGTGCAAGAGCAATAACTTGCATAAGTATTGATTTGAGAACCTCTATTGTGCAGAGCAATAACTTGCATAGTATTGATTTGAGGGACACCTCTGTGTGCGGAGACCAATAACTTCCATTATTGATTTGAGACACCTCTATTGCAGGCAATAACTTGCATAGTATTGATTTGGGGACACTCTGTGTGCAGGCAATAACTGTAGTATTGATTTTGAACACCTCTGTGTGTGGGAGCAATAACTTGCATAGTATTGATTTGAGGGCACCTCTGTGTACCGGCAATAACACATAGTGGTGATCTAGAGGCACCTCTGTATTGCAGGTAATAACTTGCATGATGATGATTTGAGGCACCTCTGTGTGTGAGCAATAACACGCATAGTATTGATTTGAGGCACCTCTGTGTACAGAGCAATAACGCATAGTATTGATCAGGGGGCACCTCTGTGTGCAGAGCAATAACTTGCATAGTATTGATTTGAGGCACCTCTGTGCAGAGCAATAACGCATAGTATTGATTTGGGGCCTCTCTGACCGTGCAGAACAATAACTTCCATAGTATTGATTTGGAGACACCTGTGTGCGGGCAATAACTTGCATAATATTGATTTGAGGCACCCCTCTGTGTACAGGCAATAACTTGCATATTGATTTGAGGCACCTCTCTGTTGCAAGGCAATAACTTCCATAGTATTGGTTTGGGGGGCACTTACTCTGTGTGTACAATAACTTGCACAGTATTGATTTGGACACCTCTCAAAAGTAGTATTACAGCAATAACTTGCATAGTGATTGATTTGAGGCACCTCTGTGTGCAGAGAAATAACTTGCATAATTGATTTGAGGGGCACCTCTGTGTACAGAGCAATAACACATAAATATTGATTTGAGGCACCTCTGTGTGTACAGCAATAACTTGCATAGGTATTGATTTGAGGACACCTCTGTGTGCAGGAAATAACTTCTGCATAGTATTGATTTGGGGCACCTCTGTGTGCCAAACAATAACTTCCATAGTATTGATTTGAGGCACCTCTGTGTGTACAACAATAACTGCATAAATGATTTGAGACACCTCTGTGTGTACAGCAATAACACTAGTATTGATTGAGACACCTCTGTGTGCAGAGAAATAACTTGCATAAGTATTGATTTGAGCACCTCTGTGTACAGGCAATAACACATGGTATTGATTGAGGGCACCTCTATTGCAGAACAACTTCCATAGTATTGATTTGAGGGCACCCTCTGTGTGTGAGCAATAACTTGCACGAGTGATTTGAGACACCTCTGTGTATTTTGTAATAACTTGCATAGTATTGATTTGAGGCACCTCTGTATTGCAGAGCAATAACTTGCATATTATTGGTTGGGGGCACCTCTGTGTACAGGCAATAACTTGCATAGTATTGATTTGAGGCACCTCTGTGTGCAGAGCAATAACTTCCATAATGTGATTTGGGCACCTCTGTGTTGCAGAGCATAACTTGCATAGTATTGATTTGAGGGCACCTCTGTGTGCAGGCAATAACTTGCATAGTATTGATTGGACACCACCTCTGTGTGAGGCAATAACTTGCACAGTACTGTTCTTAAGAAACAGTCAAATGAGTCATGGAAAAAGAGATCTACTGAAAAAATTAATTTAAAAACAAGTGATCAGCCCTTTTTAATCATGAAAATAACAGAGATTAATTGTACACTGCGCATTCTTGTGCTAAACTCTTAGCCTTTCAGATACGTTTCTTCTGTAATATTAAACTTAGTAATGTCACAATAATAATAAAGGCGTACACACAATTACAATGATCATGCCCAGTAACACGAGTGACTGTTCTGACACACTCAGTCTGTGAGACAATATAAGCCAGTATGAGCTGATTGAAATTGAATGAATAAAAGCGAGAGACACCCTTCGGTATTGTCAGTGGGATGTGCAGCCACCCGGCTCCTAGTGCTCTCTAGTCACTTTCGCTCTGGCCGTCTCCTCGAGTGAAGGTGTCCTTTTCTTCTCTTCAGATCTGAAAAAATGTGTTTACACATTGTTCAAGGAGACAAAGATTTTTTTTTTACATGTATTTGCTTTAGTTCACTTTCAGATGTATACAGCACTATGAGATTACAAGAATACAGATTAAGATACTGTGAAAATTCGTTCAGGGGAGGGGACAATTTCACCCCAAGGTGATCAAGGAAGGTGCAGCACTATCTGAAAGCAAGGCTTGTAAACCTGTATTGTAACCTGTGTAGTACCAGATATCCTGCATCAAAAATAAAATGTTTCTTTCAGGTAGCAATATTAAAAACCCTGTAACGGCGGCTCCCACATACGAGTTTGGAATTGAGGTCTCCCTCAGTGTTTTAAATGATACCAGCAAGAATAAAACTAGTGAAGGAAACAAAGATACCTTCATTGAAAAAATGTTTGAAACATGATTTCAAACACATTAAGAAGGACGAAAGCCGGGTTTCCATGCGTGTTCATGTAAGTGTGAAAATGGCATAGTCACTGTATGAACGTTTTAGATGCGCTGCTTTTGCAATCATTACGGTACACGTGCACGCACTCCCTCAGTGGAATAATAATTGTTTGATGCTGAAAATATATTTGATCTCGTTTATAAAAAAAAACTTCCCACGATTGCTAGTTTCTAAGTTCCCGCGGTCTCACGAATAGAAAAAAAACATGCGACAAAACAGCCAGACCGCCAAGACAATATTTGCTCGCTAGATGTTTCAACACGAGCTCAATCTGTCTGCAAACCCGCCACTCGTGCAGCACTGAGCCCGCGGCACCTCGGGCTACCCAACTGAGGAGATATGAATAAAACAAACGCGCTGTTACAGACACGCCGCTTCACAAATACAACACACACACCAAAACAACGCGCTCCTACCACTACAACCCGGACCTTTCAAAATAATACAATATAACAGCGCTCTGTGGTTTATAAACACATTGTGAAATCATACAGACTCTCTTACCCTCTCTCTGCTCTCAGTGTCTGAATTGGGTAAAACAACGCGTCTGAACGGGTAAAACAATAGCGCTCCTACCACCTACCATCCCGGACCTTTCAAAATAATACAATATAACAGCGCTCATGGTTATAAACACATTGTGGGAGCTCCATGCAGACTCTCTCACCTCCTCTGCTCTCCTCAGTGTCTGAA
>CM072681.1:10144268-10198202 GCA_036884735.1 Huso huso | reverse complement strand
TAGGACTGGTTGTTGCTAATGTGCATTCAGATATCATTTAGAAATCTAGTTTCAACATTTAACAGTTTGCTAAATATTTAAATAAATCTGAAATCTCTTAACTAGATTTAACATTTAGTTAAATATTTATGGGTAAGCTAATCTGAATATTTAACAATTAGCATAACATATTGTACCTGTGTGTGTGTGTCTCGGTGTGTGTGTGTGTCTCAGTGTGTGTGTGTCTCTCAGTGTGTGTGTGTGTGTGTCTCAGTGTGTGTGTGTCTCGTGTTTGTCTCAGTGTGTGTATGTCTGTGTCTCAGTGTGTGTGTCTCAGTGTGTGTTTCAGTGTGTGTTTGTGTCTGTGTGTGAGTGTGTGTGACACACACACACATCGCCAAGACACCTGATCACAGAGAAAGTTTGGTTCAAACCAATTATTTTATTTAAGATCAATAATAAACAAAAAGCTAATTGAACAAAATATCAAACAATTTGAGGGAAGTGGAAACCAAAAATAACTATTTCTAGTGACCTAATCACAGGTACTGACTCAATAACTGAGTCCAACCACAGAGCTGCAAAACTGCCCTCTGATCTGCACAAAAAGACGATCCTGACTGAACAAAAACTAACAGCCTTTATACCTTCCAGACCTCCCCTCGCCCCAGAATAAACCATTCTGCAGGTGGGTATATAGAAACAAACCAGCAAACAGTTATCAAGAATAAATAAAGTATTCAAAAGGAATAAATCAATGAATATATATATATATATATATATATATATATATATATATATATATATATATATATATAGCTCTGGAAAAATTAAGAGACCACTGCAAAATTATCGGTTTCTCTGGTTTTACTATTTATAGTATGTTTTGGGTAAAATGAACATTTTTGTTTTATTCTATAAACTACTGACAACATTTCTCCAAATTCCAAATAAAATAATATCATTTAGAGCATTTATTTGCAGAAAATGACAACTGGTCAAAAAATAAAAAAAAAGATGCAGTGTTGTCAGACCTCGAATAATGCAAAGAAAATAAGTTCATATTCATTTTAAACAACACAATACTAATGTTTTAACTTAGGAAGAGTTCAGAAATCAATATTTGGTGAAATAACTCTGATTTTCACACAGCTTTCATGCGTCTTGGCATGCTCTCCACCAGTCTTTCACATGATGTTGGGTGACTTTACGCCACTCCTGGCGCAAAATTCAAAAACAGCTCGGCTTTGTTTGATGGTTTGTGACCATCCATCTTCCTCTTGATCACATTCAGAGGGTTTTTCAATGGGTTCAGGTCTGGAGATTGGGCTGGCCATGACAGGGTTTTTGATCTGGTGGTCCTCCATCCACACCTTGATTGACCTGGCTGTGTGGCATGGGTGTCCTGCTGGAAAAAAACAATCCTCAGAGTTGGGGGAACATTGTCAGAGCAGAAGGAAGCAAGTTTTCTTCAGGACAACCTTGTGTAGGCTTGATTTACGCGTCTTTCACAAAGACAAATCTGCCTGATTCCAGCCTTGCTGAAGCACCCCCAGATGAGTCAATTTTCAGCTTTGCCTTTTCCTGGTCATCTAATAGTTAGATGGAGTTCTGGAGTAGGCCTACAAGCCACAGGTCTCGCACCCACTGTGAAAATGTGGTGAGGATCGGTGATGATCTGGGGTGGTATCCGGGCAGCTTTGGCATGAACTGCCAAAGGCCACTTCTGACCAGACTTCTCCGGACAGTAGATGGTGTACCAGGGTCCCACTGTTTTCTGCCAATTCTGAGCTGATGGCACTGCTGGACATCTTCCGATTGCGAAGGAAGTAAGCATGATGTGTCTTTCATCTGCTGCAGTAAGTTTCCTTGGTCGACTGCGTCTCGGTCCTCAACGTTGCCCGTTTCTTTGTGCTTCTTCAAAAAAGAGCTTGGACAGCACATCTGGAAACCCCCTGTCTGCCTTGGAAATTTCTGCCTGGGAGAGCCCTTTTGCTGATGCAGTATAACTACCTTGTGTCTTGTTGCTGTGCTCAGTCTTGCCATGGTGTATGACTTTGACAGTAAACTGTCTTCAGCAACCTCACCTTGTTAGCTGAGTTTGGCTGTTCCTCACCCAGTTTTATTCCTCCTACACAGCTGTTTCTGTTTCAGTTAATGATTGTGTTTCAACCTACATATTGAATTGATGATCATTAGCACCTCTTTGGTATAATTGTTTAATCATACACCTGACTATATGCCTACAAAATCCCTGACTTTGTGCAAGTGTACCTAGAAGAATTGATGCTGTTTTGAAGGCAAAGGGGGTCACACCAAATATGGATTTGATGTAGATTTTTCTTCTTGTACACCACTTTGCATTTAGTTAATTGATAAATATAATCTAACATGTCTATTTTGAAAGCATTCTAACTTTTACAGCATTTTTTTCACACCTGCCTAAAACTTTTGCACAGTACTGTATGTGTGTATATGTATGTATGTGTGTGTATATATATATATATATATATATATATATATATATATATATAAACATTAATCTAACATGTGCATTAAAACTATGCTTTAAAAACAAGCAGAGGAAACGTACTTAAAATCAGCTGC
The DNA here is from genome assembly GCA_036884735.1 of Huso huso. Lineage (NCBI taxonomy): Eukaryota > Metazoa > Chordata > Actinopteri > Acipenseriformes > Acipenseridae > Huso > Huso huso. The sequence continues at coordinate 10,195,616 of CM072681.1, read as the reverse complement.
TGTCCCCCTTTCAATATCTTCTACAGGTACTGCCCTGACTACAGGAAGTCAGTACTCAGGAGATCAATAAAAGCTTCCCTCACCAACATGGCTGCTTCACTTCCTGTCAAGATGGAGGACCTCACCACCACACCCAACTCAGGTTACCTGAACCATTGCATATCAGTTTATCTCAACAATAGTACTGCAATACATTGTTCTGGAAGTGTGCCCTTCCAAACCAGCTCTCTAAACCGTGCTCTTCATTAACCTTTCTTTTGTTTTTCAGGACACTCCCCAACCACAGGCCTCCAGTCCCCTTACAACAGGGAAGTGAATTTTGTTTTATTATTTTCCTTACTGAACACAAGGATCAGCAACACCATACAAAAACAGTTTAAAAACATTTGCAGTAAATGTCCAGATACATACTGAGACAATGTGGGAGCGCCTCCCTCCCTCACACCTCCTCCTCCTCCTCCTCCTCCTCATCATCATCATCATCATCATCATCATCATCCTTGTCTTTCCTCATCAGGTCAATGAGGCTTGGCTGTTTTCAGACTTGACCCTTGACCCGTTGTGACTTGAGACTTGACATAAACATATATATTAGAACAAACGGTTCTAGTAAATGTCCACACGGTGGCATTGTATAAGGAATAAGAACATAATTACATAGAAAAGTTTACCAACGAGAGGAGGCCCCATTCAGCCCATCTTGCTCGTTTGGTTGTTAGTAGCTTATTGATCCCAGAATCTCATCAAGCAGCTTCTGAAGGATCCCAGGGGTGTCAGCTTCAACAACATTACTGAGGAGTTGGTTCAGACCCTCACAATTCTCTGTGTAAAAAAGTGCCTCTATTTTCTTCTGAATGCCCCGCCCCTAATCTCCATTGTGACCCTGGTCCTTGTTTCTTTTTTCAGGTTGAAAAAAGTCCCTGGTCGACATTGTCAATACCTTTTAGGATTTTGAATGCTTGAATCAGATACGCCCGCGTAAGTCTTCTTAGTTCAAGACTGAACAGATTCAATTCTTTGAGCCTGTCTGCATAATGATGCCTTTTAAACCCGGGATAATTCTGGTTGCTGTTCTTTGCACTCTTTCTAGAGCAGCAATATCCTTTTTGTAACGAGGTGACTAGAACTGAACACAATATTCTAGATGAGGTCTTACTAATGCATTAAAGTTTTAACATTACTTCCCTTTTTAAATTCAACACTTCTCACAATATATCCGAGCATCTTGTTGGCCTTTTATGTAGCTTCCCCACATTGTCTAGATGAAACATTTCTGAGTCAACATAAACTCCTAGGTCTTTTCATAGATTCCTTCTTCAATTTCAGTATCTCCCATATGATATTTATAATGCACATTTTATATTGCCTGTGCAATACTTTACACTCTCTATTAAATGTCATTTGCCATGTGTCTGCCCAGTTTTGAATGCTGTCGAGATCATTTTTGAATGACCTTTGCTGCTGCAACAGTGTTTGCCACTCTCCTATTTTTGTGTCCTCTGCACATTTAACGAGTTTGCTTACTATACCAGAATCTAAATCATTAATGTAGATTAGGAATAGCAGAGGAGCTAATACTGATCCCCTGTGGTACACCACTGGTTACCTCGCTCCATTTGAGGTTTCTCCTCTAATCAGTACTTTCTGTTTTCTACATGTTAACCACTCCCTAATCAAAGTGCATGCATTTCCTTGAATCCCTACTGCGTTCAGTTTTGAGCATTAATCTTTTTATGGGGACTTTGTCAAAAGCTTTCTGGAAATCTAAATAAACCATATCGTATGCTTTACCAGTATCCATTTTTCAATGTTGCATCCTCAAAAAAAGTCAAGCAGGTTAGTTAGACACGATCTCCCTTTCCTAAAGCCATGTTGACTGTCTCCCAGGATATTGTTACCATATCGTAATTTTCCAATTTGGATCTTATTATAGATCCATAAGTTTATATAATAGAAGTCAGGCTTATTGGTCTGTAGTTACCTGGTTCAGTTTGTCTCCCTTTTTTGTGGATCGGTGTCGTTTGCTATTTTCCAGGTCTGTCGGTGCAACCTGTGTCAAGAGACTGTTGCATGATCTTGGTTAGTGGTTTGTAAATAACTTCTTTCATTTCTTTGAGTACTATTGGGAGGATCTCATCTGGCCCAGGGATTTGTTTATTTTAAGAGCTCCTAGTCCTTTAACACTTCTGCCTCTGTTATGCTAAAGTTATTTAAATTGGATAGGAACAGGTCGACATGTGGGGCATGTTGTCCGTGTCCTCCTTTGTAAAAACCTGTGAAAAGTAATCATTTAATATATTTGCTATTTTTTTTCTTCATCTATGATTTTGCCATTTGTGTCTCTTAGACATTTAACCTCCTCTTTGAATGTTTTCTTGCTGTTATAATATTGGAAAAACGTTTTGGAATTGGTATTATTTTAGCAATGTTCATTTCTGTCTCTCTCTTGGCCTTTCTAACTTCCTTTTTTGACTTGTGTTTGCAGTTCCAAACAGGAGGGAGTGGCAAACGCTGTTGCAGCAACAAGGTCATTCAAAATGATCTCGACAGCATTCAGAACTGGGCAGACACATGGCAAAATGACATTTAATAGAGGAAAGGGAGGGTACTGCATGAGCAATACATTTCTTCCCCTTCCTTTCTATATTGGTTAATTGTGGGCTCTAGTTTTTATTTAACATCACTGAGTCCCTTGTCCCTGTGGATTGCAACCACAATGTAGAAACATACAGAGAATGGATGGGAATGGGCAATAAACATCCCTGCTGTTTCTTAAAAGCGTGTTTATTTATTTCTAATACTGGACCCTGTCTTAATACTGTATCATTCTGAATATGAATATAGCTGAGTTATTAATTGTAGGTAATACTTAGAATACCAGATACACATTTAGCATTAAAATAGCCTTTATGAACTCCTACTTCTTAAAAGGAGACACAACGTCTGTCGATTTCACAAAACTAGAACCCTGCAGCTGAGTTCATGTATTCAGGTCACTTTAGCGGTCCGTTTGTGATAATTCCGATGACGATGTCGCTGAGGAAGATGGTGGCTCCTGGAGGAGCGAATTCCCAGGGAATTACCTCCACAGATTCAACCATCTCTCTCTGACCAATTGGTTAATTGCAATCCCAAAACACCACTTCCGAGAGACTTCCTTAAAAACAAAGTGCTTACTTTCCCATAAACTGATTTCCTCGTCAATTTCAAAGATCACAGGTTAACCAGGAACTTAATACTCTATCACATTCTGAATATGAATATAGCTGAGTTATTAATTGTAGGTAATACTTAGAATACCAGATACACATTTAGCATTCAAAAGCAATCCATGTGATTTCTTTACCAGTCCGATTCATTATTTTGTGTATCAGCCTCCACAAAGCCGAGCGCAGTGCGGTATACTGTAATGATGCTCCAGTCAGTCTGCCGGACTGCACCTGAACCATCTTAAAAACACGAAGCCTCCAATAAGCTCATTTGTAAAGTTAGTAAAGAATGGCGCTATATAATCTAAGGAAGCTGAATGTGAACTCTAGCTGAGCGAGAGAGGGGGAGAGGGGGGGGGGCAGAGAAGGAGGCGAGGCGGCTGCTGAGCAACCGGCTCCTGAACATTCCACTCCGCTGAGCAGACCGTTAGGATTTAAAAATGCGAAAGTTCGAGCGCCGTTAGTATGGGCTGCCAGAAATGAGGAGAAAATAAATACAGCTTTTATAAATGTGTGCATTCAGATATCATTTAGAAATCTAGTTACAACATTTAACAGTTAGCTAAATATTTAAATAAATATTAAATCTTAACTAGATTTAACATTTAGCTAAATATTTAAAAAAATCTTAAATCTCTTAACTAGATTTAACATTTAGTTAAATATTTAACTGGCAGCTAAAGTGCATAGCATAAGTGTACCTGTGCGTGTGTGTATCTGTGTGTGTGTGTCTGTGTCAGTACCTGTGAGTGTGTGTGTGTCAGTACCTGTGTTTGCTTGTCCGTACCTGTGTTTGCTTGTCCGTACCTGTGTGTGCGTCAGTACCTGTGCGTGTCAGTACCTGTGTGTGTGTGTGTGTGTCACTATCTGTGTGTGTGTGTGTGTCTGTGGCAGTACCTGTGTGTGTGTGTGTGTGTCTCATTATCTGTGTGTGTGTGTGTGTCAGTACCTGTGAGTGTGTGTGTGTGTGTCAGTACCTGAGAGTGTGTGTGTGTCAGTACCTTTGTGTGTGTGCATGTGTGACAGTACCTGTGTGTGTCTCAGTGTCTCAGTGTGTGTGTGTGTCTCAGTGTCTCAGTGTGTGTGTGTGTGTCAGTACCTGTGTGTATCAGTGAGTGTGTCACTATCTGTGTGTGTGCGTGTCAGTACCTGTGTGTGTGTTTGTCAGTACCTGTGTGTGTGTGTGTGTGTGTGTGCGTATCTGTGTGTGTGTTTGTCAGTACCTGTGTGTGTGTGTCACTACCTGTGTGTGTGTGTGTGTGCGTGCGCGTAAGGCCAGTACCTGTGTGTCTCTAGGAGATATATTTTTGTCTCTCAGTCCCTCCCGGCGCTCGTTCATAACTGATGGAAAACTAAAACAACTCCTCAGAACTATTCATGACGAGGGACATGTTAATAAAAACATAAACCATGGGGGATTGTGTTGATAAAGATATCGCAGGAATAAGTCCAGGCAACAGAACGCCAGGGAAAGCGGCACGCGTTGTGTTTTAAACCTGTCAATGAGCCCGGCTCTGAAGAACAACAAAACACAAAACAAGAGGCGCACATCGAGGGCCTATCAAATTTGAAAATTCATTTTATTACATTTCTCTTCAGAAATTCTCTGTAAGGTTAACATACAACCAGTCATATACAGAACAACGTTTTGATAATTTACTCTAGTTTTTGATAAAAAAAAAAAAAATTAGTAATATTTGTAAACTTCCATCCTTTCCACAAGTCTCAAAACACCTGAACCGTGCCGTCTGAAGATATCCCTGTGTCTCTATCAGATGAATCTATAACAGCACAGCAGCTCAAATTAAAATGTGCATATGCCCGAACCCAGCGACTGTCTATCACATGTCTGCAAACCTCAAGCCTAGAGGCCGTCCCAAACTGCACAGAACATGAAATCTGAAGAGAATCTGTAATCTGCAGAGGAGCATCTTACCTGTTTAGTATTTGAATGATAAAAATGGAAATCAAGTAAACATACTATCAAACTCTTTACAGGTAAAGCACTTCCAATGTAACATATCAGGCCTTTTTGTCAGTAAAATCTTTATACGCTGTCAAACAAAAACAAGACTTCTCATTGGGTCACGTTTTCAAACCCTCAACTCCAGCCTTTATGAACTCCTACTTCTTAAAAGGAGACACAACGTCTGTCGATTTCACAAAACTAGAACCGAGCAGCTGAGTTTATGTATTCAGGTCACTTTAGCGGTCCGTTTGTGATAATTCGATGGCGATGTCGCTGAGGAAGATGGCGGCTCCCTGGAGGTCAATTCCCAGGAATTCACTCCTCCACAGATTCGGACCATCTCTACTCTAGACCAATTGGTTAATTACAATCCCAAAACACCACTTCCGAGAGACTTCCTTAAAAAAAAAGTGCTTGATTACTTTCCCATGAACTGATTTCCTCGTCAATTTCAAAAGATCACAGGTTAACCAGGAACTTAATACTCTATCACATTCTGAATATGAATATAAAGCTGAGTTATTAATTGTAGGTATACTTAGAATACCAGATTCATTTAGCATTAAAAAAAGCAATCCATGTGATTTCTTTACAGTCGTTCATCATTTTGTGTATCAGCCTCCACACAAAGCCGAGCACAGTGCGGTATACTGTAATGATGCTCCAGTCAGTCTGCCGGACTGCACCTGAACCATCTTAAAAACACGAAGCCTCAATAAGCTCATTTGTAAAAAGTTAGTAAAGAATGGCTATATAATCTAAGGAAGCTGAATGTGAACTCTAGCTGGAGCAACGAGAGAGGGAGAGAGGCGGGGCAGAGAGGAGGGGGAGGCATGCTGAGCAACCGGGCTCCTGAACATTCCACTCCGCTGAGCAGAGACCGTTAGGATTTAAAAATCAAAAAGTTCCGAGCGCCGTTAGTATGGGCTGCCAGAAATGAGGAAAAATAAATACAGCTTTTATAAATGTGTGCATTCAGATATCATTTAGAAATCTAGTTACAACATTTAACAGTTAGCTAAATATTTAAATACATCTTCAATCTCTTAACTAGATTTAACATTTAGCTAAATATTTAAAAAATCTTAAATCTCTTACCTAGATTTAACATTTAGTTAAATATTTAACTGGCCACTAAATCTGAATATTTAACAATTAGCATAACATAATTGTACCTGTGTGTGTGTGTGTGTCTCAGTGTATGTGTGTTTGTCTCAGTGTGTGTGTGTGTTTCAGTGTGTGTGTGTGTGTCTCAGTTTTTGTGTCTCAGTGCGTTAGTGTGTGTGTCTCAGTGTGTGTGTCTCAGAGTATGTGTGTGTCTCAGTGTGTTTTTCTCAGTGTGTGTGTTTGTCTCTGTTTGTCTCAGTGTATGTGTGTGTGTTTGTGTCTCAGTGCGTTAGTGTGTGTGTCTCAGTGTATGTGTGTCTCACTGTGTGTGTCTCAGTGTATGTGTGTCTCAGTGTGTTTTTTCTCAGTGTGAGTGTTTGTCTCTATCTGTCTCAGTGTGTGCGTGTCTCAGTGTATGTGTGTGTCTCTCAGTGTGTGTCTCAATGTGTTTGTCTCAGTGTGTGTGTGTCTGTCTCAGTGTGTGTGTGTGACTCAGTGTGTGTGTCTCAGTGTGTTTGTATCTCAGTGCGTGAGTGTGTGTGTCTCAGTGTGTGTGTCTCAGTTTGTGTGTGTGTTTGTGTCTCAGTGCGTGAGTGTGTGTGTCTCAGTGTGTTTGTGTCTCAGTGTGTGTGTCTCACTGTGTGTGTGTGTGTGTCTGTGTGTGTGATTGACACACACACACATGCTAAGTGTCTAGAGAAGTTTGGTGCCAAACCAATTATTTTTATTTAACAATAATAAACAAAAGCTAATTGAACAAAATATCAAACAATTTGAGGAAAAGAAAGTGGAAACCAAAAATAACTATTTATAGTCACTAATCACAGGTACTGACTCAATAACTGAGTCCAACCACAGAGCTGCAAAACTGCCCTCTGATCTGCACAAAAAGACGATCCTGACTGAAAAAACTAACAGCCTTTGTACCCTTCCAGACCTCCCCTCCCCAGAATAAACCATTCTGCAGGTGGGTATATGAAACAAACCAGCAAACGGTTATCAAGAATAAATAAAGTATTCAAAAACAAATCAATGAATATATATATATAAACATGAATCTATCCGTGCATTAAAACTATGCTTTAAAACAAGCAGAGGGAAACGTAATTAAAATCAACTGTCCCCTCTTTCAATATCTTCTACAGGTACTGCCCTGACTACAGGAAGTCAGTACTCAAGGAAGTCAATAAAGCTTCCTCACCAACATGGCTGCTTCCCACTTCCTGTCAAGATGGAGGACCTCACCACCACACCCAACTCCAGTTACCTGAACCATTGCATATCAGTTTATCTCAACAATAGTACTGCAATACATTGTTTCTGGATGTGTGCTCCTTTCCAAACCAGCTCTCTAAACTGTACTCTTCATTAATCTTTTGTTTTTTTCAGGACACTCCCAACCACAGGCCTCCAGTCCCGTTACAACAGGGAAGTGAATTTTGTTTTCATTATTTTCCTTACTAGACACAAGGATCAGCAACACCATACAAAACACTTTAAAAACATTTTGCAGTAAATGTCCAGATACATACTGAGACAATGGGGTCTCCTCCTCACACCTCCTCCTCCTCCTCCTCCTCCTCCTCCTCCTCATCATCATCATCATCATCATCATCATCATCCTTATCTTCCTCATCAGGTCAATGAGGCTTGGCTGTTTCAGACTTGACCCTTGACCGTTGTGACTTGAGACTTGACATAAACATATATATTAGAACAAACAGTTCTAGTAAATGTCCACACGGTGGCAGCATTGTATAAGGAATAAGAACATAAGAACATAAGAAAAGTTTACCAAACGAGAGAGCCCCATTCAGCCCATCTTGCTCATTTGTTGTTAGTAGCTTATTGATCCCAGAATCTCATCAAGCAGCTTCTTGAAGGATCCCAGGGTGTCAGCTTCAACAACATTACTGGGAGTTGGTTCCAGACCCTCACAATTCTCTGTGTAAAAAAAGTGCCTCCTATTTTCTGTTCTGAATGCCCCTTTATCTAATCTCCATTTGTGACCCTGGTCCTTGTTTCTTTTTCAGGTTGAAAAAGTCCCTGGGTCGACATTGTCAATACCTTTTTAGGATTTTGAATGCTTGAATCAGATCGCCGCGTAGTCTTCTTAGTTCAAGACTGAACAGATTCAATTCTTTGAGCCTGTCTGCATACGACATGCCTTTTAAACCCGGGATAATTCTGGTTGCTGTTCTTTGCACTCTTTCTAGAGCAGCAATATCCTTTTTGTAACGAGGTGACCAGAACTGAACACAATATTCTAGATGAGGTCTTACTAATGCATTGTAAAGTTTTAACATTACTTCCCTTGATTTAAATTCAACACTTCTCACAATATATCCGAGCATCTTGTTGGCCTTTTATGTAGCTTCCCACATTGTCTAGATGAAGACATTTCTGAGTCAACATAAACTCCTAGGTCTTTTCATAGATTCCTTCTTCAATTTCAGTATCTCCCATATGATATTTATAATGCACATTTTTATTGCCTGTGTGCAATACTTTACACTTTCCTCTATTAAATTTCATTTGCCATGTGTCTGCCCAGTTCTCAATGCTGTCGAGATCATTTTGATTGACCTTTGCTGCTGCAACAGTGTTTGCCACTCCTCCAATTTTGTGTCCTCTGCAAATTTAACTAGTTTGCTTACTATACCAGAATCTAAATCATTAATGTAGATTAGGAATAGCAGAGGACCTAATACTGATCCCTGTGGTACACCACTGGTTACCTCGCTCCATTTTGAGGTTTCTCCTCTAATCAGTACTTTCTGTTTTCTACATGTTAACCACTCCCTAATCCATGTGCATGCATTTCCTTGAATCCCTACTGTGTTCAGTTTGAGAATTAATCTTTTATGCGGGACTTTGTCAAAAGCTTTCTGGAAATCTAAATAAACCATGTCGTATGCTTTGCAGTTATCCATTTTCAATGTTGCATCCTCAAAAAAGTCAAGCAGGTTAGTTAGACAAGATCTCCCTTTCCTAAAACAATGCTGGCTGTCTCCCAGGATATTGTTACCATATAAGTAATTTTCCAATTTGGATCTTATTATAGATCCATAAGTTTACATATAATAGAAGTCAGGCTTATTGGTCTGTAGTTACCTGGTTCGGTTTTGTCTCCCTTTTTGTGGTTCGGTATTACGTTTGCTATTTTCCAGTCTGTCGGTACAACCCCTGTGTCAAGAGACTGTTGCATGATCTTGGTTAGCGGTTTGTAAATAACTTCTTTCATTTCTTTGAGTACTATTGGGAGGATCTCATCTGGCCCAGGGGATTTGTTTTTTTTAAGAGCTCCTAGTCCCTTTAACACTTCTGCCTCTGTTATGCTAAAGTTATTTAAAATTGGATAGGAACAGGTCGACATGTGGGGCATGTTGTCCGAGTCCTCCTTTGTAAAAATCTGTGAAAAGTAATCATTTAATATATTTGCTATTTTTTTTTCTTCATCTATGATTTTGCCATTTGTGTCTCTTATACATTTAACCTCCTCTTTGAATGTTTTCTTGCTGTTATAATATTGGAAAAAACGTTTTGGAATTGGTAATAGCCCCTTAGCAATGTTCATTTCTGTCTCTCTCTTGGCCTTTCTAACTTCCTTTTTGACTTGTTTGCAGTTCCAAACAGGAGGAGTGGCAAACGCTGTTGCAGCAGCAAAGGTCATTCAAAATGATCTCGACAGCATTCAGAAGTGGGCAGACACATGGCAAATGACATTTAGTAGAGGAAAGTGGAGGGTACTGCACGCAGGCAATACATTTCTCCCCCTTCCTTTCTATATTGGTTAATGTGGGCTCTAGTTTTTTTATTTAACATCGCTGAGTCCCTTGACCCTGTGGATTGCAACCACAATGTAGAAACATCTAGAGAATGGATGGGAATGGGCAATAAACATCACTGCTGTTTCTCTTAAAGCGTGTTTATTTATTTATAATACTGGAACCTGTCTTAATACTGTATCACATTCTGAATATGAATATAGCTGAGTTATTAATTGTAGGTAATACTTAGAATACCAGATACATTTTAGCATTAAAATGCAATCCATGTGATTTCTTTACCAGTCGTTCATTATTTTGTGTATCAGCCTCCACACAAAGCGGAGCGCGCGGCGGTATACTGTAATGATGCTCCAGTCAGTCTGCCCGGACTGCACCTGAACCATCTTAAAAACATGAAGCCTCCAATAAGCTCATTTGTAAAAGTTAGTAAAGAATGGCGCTATATAATCTAAGGAAGCTGAATGTGAACTCCTAGCTGGAGCAACGAGAGGGGGAGAGGGGGCGGGGCAGAAGGAGGCGGAGACGCTGCTAGGGCAACCGCTCCTGAACATTCCACTCCGCTGAGCAGAGACCGTTAGGATTTAAAAATGCGAAAGTTCCGAGCGCCGTTAGTATGGGCTGCCAGAAATGAGGAGAAAATAAATACAGCTTTTTATAAATGTGTGCATTCAGATATCATTTAGAAATCTAGTTACAACATTTAACAGTTAGCTAAATATTTAACTAAATATTAAATCTCTTAACTAGATTTAACATTTAGCTAAATATTTAAAAAAAATCTTAAATCTCTTAACTAGATTTAACATTTAGTTAAATATTTAACTGGCAGCTAAAGTGCATAGCATAAGTGTACCTGTGCGTGTGTGTATCTGTGTGTGTGTGTGTGTCAGTACCTGTGTTTGCTTGTCCGTACCTGTGTGTGTGTCAGTACCTGTGCGTGTCAGTACCTGTGTGTGTGTGTGCGTGTCAGTATGTGTGTGTCACTATCTGTCTGTGTGTGTGTGTGTCTGTGGCAGTACCTGTGTGTGTGTGTCTCACTATCTGTGTGTGTTTGTGTCAGTACCTGTGAGTGTGTGTCTGTGTCAGTACCTGTGAGTGTGTCTGTGTCAGTACCTGTGAGTGTGTGTCTGTGTCAGTACCTTTGTGTGTGTGCATGTGTGACAGTACCTGTGTGTGTCTCAGTGTGTGTGTGTGTCTCAGTGTGTGTGTGTCTCAGTGTGTGTGTCTCAGTGTCTCAGTGTGTGTGTGTGTGTCTCAGTGTCTCAGTGTGTGTGTGTGTCAGTACCTGTGTGTGTATCAGTGAGTGTCACTATCTGTGTGTGTGTGTCACTATCTGTGTGTGTGTCTCAGTGTGTGTGTCTCAGTGTGTGTCTGTTTGTCAGTACATGTGTGTGCGCATGGTCAGTATCTGTGTGTGTTTTGTCAGTACCTGTGTGTGTGTGGGTGTGGGTCAGTGCCTGTGTGTGTGGGTCACTGCCTGTGTGTGTTTTGTGTGTGTGTGTCACTGTGTGTGTGTGTGTGCGGGGGTCAGTACCTGTGTGTGTGTGTGCGTGTCAGTATGTGTGTCACACTATCTGTCTGTGTGTGTGTCTGTGTCAGTACCTGTGTGTGTGTGTGTGTCTCACTATCTGTGTGTGTGTGTCAGTACCTGTGAGTGTGTGTGTCAGTACCTGTGAGTGTGTGTGTCTGTGTCAGTACCTTTGTGTGTGTGCATGTGTGACAGTACCTGTGTGTCTCTCAGTGTCTCAGTGTGTGTGTGTCTCAGTGTCTTAGTGTGTGTGTGTCTCAGTGTGTGTGTGTGTCTCAGTGTCTCAGTGTGTGTGTGTCAGTACCTGTGTGTGTATCAGTGTGTGTGTCACTATCTGTGTGTGTGTGTGTCAGTACCTGTGTGTGTGTGTGTGTGTGTGTGTCACTATCTGTGTGTGTGTCTCAGTGTGTGTGTGTCTCAGTGTGTGTCTGTTTGTCAGTACATGTGTGTGCGTGCGTGTCAGTATCTGTGTGTGTGTTTGTCAGTACCTGTGTGGGTCACTACCTGTGTGTGTGTGGGTGTGGGTCAGTGCATGTGTGTGTGTGTCAGAACCTGTGTGTGTGTGTTTGTGTGTGTGTGTGTGTGTGGGGGGGGGTCAGTACCTGTGTGTGTGTGTGTGTGTGTGTGTGTGTGTGTGCGTGCGCGTATGCGTCAGTACCTGTGTCTCTCTGAGAGATATATTTTTGTCTCAAGTCCCTCCCCGCTCCGTTCATAACTGATGGAAAACTAAAACAACTCCTCAGAACTATTCATGACGAGGACATGTTAATAAAAACATAAACCATGGCGATTGTGTTGATAAAGATATCGCGGGAATAAGTCCAGGCAGCAGAACGCCAGGAAAGCGACGCGTTGTGTTTTAAACCTGTCAGCGAGCCCGGCTCTGAAGAACAACAAAACACAAAACAAGAGACGCAATCGAAACCTGTCAAATTTGAAAATTCATTTATTACATTTCTCTTCATAGAATCCTCTGTAAGGTTAACATACAACCAGTCAGATACAGAACAATAGATTTTGATAATTTACTCTAGTTATTGATAAAAAATTAGTAATATTTGTAAAACTTCCATCCTTTCCACAAGTCTCAAAACACCTGAACCGTGCCGTCTGAAGATATCCCTGTGTCTCTATCAGATGAATCTATAACAGCACAGCAGCTCAAATTAAAATGTGCATCGCTGCCCGAACCCAGCGACTGTCTATCACATGTCTGCAAACCTCAAGCCTAGAGGCCGTCCCAAACTGCACAGAACCGCGGAAATCTGAAGAGAATCTGTAATCTGCAGAGGGAGCATCTTACCTGTTTAGTATTTGAATGATAAAATGGAAATCAAGTAAACATACTATCAAACTCTTTACAGGTGAAGCACTTCCAATGTAACATATCAGGCCTTTTTGTCAGTAAAATCTTTATACTGTCAAACAAAAACAAGACTTCTCATTGGGTCACGTTTTCAAACCCTCAACTCCAGCCTTTATGAACTCCTACTTCTTAAAAGGAGACACAACGTCTGTCGATTTCACAAAACTAGAACCGAGCAGCTGAGTTCATGTATTCCAGGTCACTTTAGCGGTCCGTTTGTGATAATTCCGATGACGATGTCGCTGAGGAAGATGGCGGCTCCCTGGAGGAGTGCGAATTCCCAGGAATTCACTCCTCCACAGATTCGGACCGTCTCTACTCCAGACCGACTGGTTAATTGCAATCCCAAAACACCACTTCCGAGAGACTTCCTTAAAAACAAAGTGCTTACTTTCCCATAAACTGATTTCCTCGTCAATTTCAAAGATCACAGGTTAACCAGGAACTTAATACTCTATCACATTCTGAATATGAATATAGCTGAGTTATTAATTGTAGGTAATACTTAGAATACCAGATACACATTTAGCATTCAAAAGCAATCCATGTGATTTCTTTACCAGTCGTTCATTATTTTGTGTATCAGCCTCCACACAAAGCCGAGCGCAGTGCGGTATACTGTAATGATGCTCCAGTCAGTCTGCCCGGACTGCACCTGAACCATCTTAAAAACACGAAGCCTCCAATAAGCTCATTTGTAAAAGTTAGTAAAGAATGGCGCTATATAATCTAAGGAAGCTGAATGTGAACTCCTAGCTGGAGCAACGAGAGGGGAGAGAGGGGCGGGGCAGAGAAGGAGGCGGAGGCGCTGCTAGGCAACCGGCTCCTGAACATTCCACTCCGCTGAGCAGAGACCGTTAGGATTTAAAAATGCGAAAGTTCCGAGCGCCGTTAGTATGGGCTGCCAGAAATGAGGAGAAAATAAATACAGCTTTTTATAAATGTGTGCATTCAGATATCATTTAGAAATCTAGTTACAAGATTTAACAGTTAGCTAAATATTTAAATAAATCTGAAATCTCTTAACTAGATTTAACATTTAGTTAAATATTTAAGTGGCCGCTAAATCTGAATATTTAACAATTAGCATAACATAATTGTACCTGTGTGTGTGTGTCTCAGTGTGTGTGTGTCTCTCAGTGTGTGTATGTCTGTGTCTCAGTGTGTGTGTGTCTCAGTGTGTGTGTGTTTCAGTGTGTTTGTCTCGGTGTGTGTGAGTGTGTGTGACACACACACACACACGCGCACACGGATCACAGAGAAGTTTGGTGTCAAACCAATTATTTTTATTTAAGATCAATAATAAACAAAAAGCTAATTGAACAAAATATCAAACAATTTGAGGGAAGAAAAAGTGGAAACCAAAAATAACTATTTCTAGTGACCTAATCACAGGTACTGACTCCAATAACTGAGTCCAACCACAGAGCTGCAAAACTGCCCTCTGATCTGCACAAAAAGACGATCCTGACTGAACAAAACTAACAGCCTTTATACCCTTCCAGACCTCCCCCTCGCCCAGAATAAACCATTCTGCAGGTGGGTATATAGAAACAAACCAGCAAACAGTTATCAAGAATAAATAAAGTATTCAAAAAGAAACAAATCAATGAATATATATATATATATATATATATATATATATATATATATATATATATAGCTCTGGAAAAAATTAAGAGACCACTGCAAAATTATCAGTTTCTCTGGTTTTACTATTTATAGGTATGTGTTTGGGTAAAATGAACATTTTTGTTTTATTCTATAAACTACTGACAACATTTCTCCCAAATTCCAAATAAAAATATTGTCATTTAGAGCATTTATTTGCAGAAAATGACAACTGGTCAAAATAACAAAAAAGATGCAGTGTTGTCAGACCTCGAATAATGCAAAGAAAATAAGTTCATATTCATTTTTAAACAACACAATACTAATGTTTTAACTTAGGAAGAGTTCAGAAATCAATATTTGGTGGAATAACCTGATTTTCAAGCACAGCTTTCATGCGTCTTGGCATGCTCTCCACCAGTCTTTCACATTGATGTTGGGTGACTTTATGCCACTCCTGGCGCAAAAATTCAAGCAGCTCGGCTTTGTTTGATGGCTTGTGACCATCCATCTTCCTCTTGATCACATTCCAGAGGTTTTCAATGGGGTTCAGGTCTGGAGATTGGGCTGGCCATGACAGGGGTTTTGATCTGGTGGTCCTCCATCCACACCTTGATTGACCTGGCTGTGTGGCATGGAGCATTGTCCTGCTGGAAAAAAACAATCCTCAGAGTTGGGGAACATTGTCAGAGCAGAAGGAAGCAAGTTTTCTTCAGGACAACCTTGTACTGGCTTGATTCATGCGTCTTTCACAAAGACAAATCTGCCCGATTCCAGCCTTGCTGAAGCACCCCAGATGAGTCAATTTTCAGCTTTGCCCAACACCTGGTCATCTAATAGTTAGATGGAGACCTGGAGAGGCCCTACAAGCCACAGAGTCTCGCACCCACTGTGAAATGTGGTGGAGGATCGGTGATGATCTGGGGGTGGTATCGGGCAGCTTTGGCATGAATCAAGCCATGAAGGCCACTTCTGACCAGACTTCTCCGGACAGTAGATGGGTGTACCAGGGTCCCACTGTTTTCTGCCAATTCTGAGCTGATGGCACTGCTGGACATCTTCCGATTGCGAAGGGAAGTAAGCATGATGTGTCTTTCATCTGCTGCAGTAAGTTTCCTTGGCCGACCACTGCGTCTACGGTCCTCAACGTTGCCCGTTTCTTTGTGCTTCTTCAAAGAGCTTGGACAGCACATCTGGAAACCCCTGTCTGCCTTGAAATTTCTGCCTGGGAGAGCCCTTGCTGATGCAGTATAACTACCTTGTGTCTTGTTGCTGTGCTCAGTCTTGCCATGGTGTATGACTTTTGACAGTAAACTGTCTTCAGCAACCTCACCTTGTTAGCTGAGTTTGGCTGTTCCTCACCCAGTTTTATTCCTCCTACACAGCTGTTTCTGTTTCAGTTAATGATTGTGTTTCAACCTACATATTGAATTGATGATCATTAGCACCTCTTTGGTATAATTGTTTAATCATACACCTGACTATATGCCTACAAAATCCCTGACTTTGTGCAAGTGTACCTAGAAGAATTGATGCTGTTTTGAAGGCAAAGGGTGGTCACACCAAATATGGATTTGATGTAGATTTTTCTTCTGTACACTCACTTTGCATTTAGTTAATTGATAAATATAATCTAACATGTCTATTTTTGAAAGCATTCTAACTTTACAGCATTTTTTCACACCTGCCTAAAACTTTTGCACAGTACTGTATGTGTGTGTATATGTATGTATGTGTGTGTATATATATATATATATATATATATATATATATATATATATATATATAACATTAATCTAACATGTGCATTAAAACTATGCTTTAAAACAAGCAGAGGGAAACCGTACTTAAAATCGGCTGTCCCCCTTTCAATATCTTCTACAGGTACTGCCCTGACTACAGGAAGTCAGTACTCAGGGAAGTCAATAAAAGCTTCCCTCACCAACATGGCTGCTTCCCCACTTCCTGTCAAGATGGAGGACCTCACCACCACACCCAACTCAGGTTACCTGAACCATTGCATATCAGTTTATCTCAACAATAGTACTGCAATACATTGTTCTGGAAGTGTGCTCCCTTCAAACCAGCTCTCTAAAACCGTACTCTTCATTAACCTTTCTTTTGTTTTTCAGGACACTCCCAACCACAGGCCTCCAGTCCCCGTACAACAGGCAAGTGAATTTTGTTTTTATTATTTTCCTTACTAGACACAAGGATCAGCAACACCATACAAAAACAGTTTAAAAACATTTGCAGTAAATGTCCAGATACATACTGAGACAATGTGAGGGTCTCCTCCCTCACTCCTCCTCCTCCTCATCATCATCATCCTTATCTTCCTCATCAGGTCAATCAGGCTTGGCTGTTTCCAGACTTGACCCTTGACCGTTGTGACTTGAGACTTGACTTAAATATATATATTAGAACAAAAAGTTCTAGTAAATGTCCACACGGTGGCAGCATTGTATAAGGAATAAGAACATAATTACATAAGAAAGTTTACCAACGAGAGGAGGCCCCATTCAGCCCATCTTGCTCGTTTGGTTGTTAGTAGCTTATTGATCCCTGAATCTCATCAAGCAGCTTCTTGAAGGATCCCAGGGTGTCAGCTTCAACAACATTACTGGGGAGTTGGTTCCAGACCCTCACAATTCTCTGTGTAAAAAAGTGCCTACTATTTTCTGTTCTGAATGCCCCTTTATCTAATCTCCATTTGTGACCCCAGGTCCTTGTTTCTTTTTTCAGGTCAAAGAAGTCCCCTGGGTCGACATTGTCATTACCTTTTAGGATTTTGAATGCTTGAATCAGATCGCCGCGTAGTCTTCTTTGTTCAAGACTGAACACAACATGCCTTTTAAACCCGGGATAATTCTGGTTGCTCTTCTTTGCACTCTTTCTAGAGCAGCAATATCCTTTTTGTAACGAGGTGACCAGAACTGAACACAATATTCTAGGTGAGGTCTTACTAATGCATTGTAAAGTTTTAACATTACTTCCCTTGATTTAAATTCAACACTTCTCACAATATATCCAAGCATCTTGTTGGCCTTTTTTATAGCTTCCCCACATTGTCTAGATGAAGGCATTTCTGAGTCAACATAAACTACTATGTCTTTTTCATAGATTCCTTCTTCAATTTCAGTATCTCCTATATGATATTTATAATGCACATTTTTATTGCCTGTGTGCAGTATCTTACACCTTTCTCTATTAAATGTCATTTGCCATGTGTCTGCCCAGTTCTGAATGCTGTCTAGATCATTTTGAATGACCTTTGCTGCTGCAACAGTGTTTGCCACTCCTCCTATTTTTGTGTCGTCTGCAAATTTAACGAGTTTGCTTACTATACCAGAATCTAAATCATTAATGTAGATTAGGAATAGCAGAGGACCTAATACTGATCCCTGTGGTACACCACTGGTTACCTCGCTCCATTTGAGGTTTCTCCTCTAATCAGTACTTTCTGTTTTCTACATGTTAACCACTCCCCCTAATCCATGTGCATGCATTTCCTTGAATCCCTACTGCGTTCAGTTTGAGAATTAATCTTTATGCGGGACTTTGTAAAAGCTTTCTGAAATCTAAATAGACCATGTCGTATGCTTTGCAGTTATCCATTTTCAATGTTGCATCCTCAAAAAGTCAAGCAGGTTAGTTGACACGATCTCCCTTTCCTAAAACCATGCTGACTGTCTCCCAGGATATTGTTACCATATAGGTAATTTTCCATTTTGGATCTTATTATAGATCCATAAGTTTACATATAATAGAAGTCAGGCTTATTGGTCTGTAGTTACCTGGTTCGGTTTTGTCTCCCTTTTTGTGGATCGGTATTACGTTTGCTATTTTCCAGTCTGTCGGCATACAACCCCTGTGTCAAGAGACTGTTGCATGATCTTAGTTAGCGGTTTGTAAATAACTTCTTTCATTTCTTTTGAGTACTATTGGGAGGATCTCATCCGCCCAGGGGATTTGTTTATTTTAAGAGCTCCTAGTCCTTTAACACTTCTGCCTCTTTTATGCAAAAGTTATTTAAAACCGGATAGGAACAGGTCGACATGTGCGGCATGTTGTCCGTGTCCTCTTTGTAAAAAAACTGTGAAAAGTAATCATTTAATATATTTGCTATTTTTTTTCTTCATCTATGATTTTGCCGTTTGTGTCTCTTGACATTTAACCTCCTCTTTGAATGTTTTCTTGCTGTTCTAATATTGGAAAAACGTTTTGTAATTGGTTTTAGCCCCCTTAGCAATGTTCATTTCTGTCTCTCTCTTGGCCTTTCTAACTTCCTTTTTGACTTGTGTTTGCATTTCCAAACAGGAGGAGTGGCAAACACTGTTGCAGCAGCAAAGGTCATTCAAAATGATCTCAACAGCATTCAGAACTGGGCAGACACATGGCAAATGACATTTAATAGAGGAAAGTGGAAGGTACTGCACGCAGGCAATACATTTCTCCCCCCTTCCTTTCTATATTGGTTAATTGTGGTCTCTAGTTTTTTATTTAACATCACTGAGTCCCTTGTCCCTGTGGATTGCAACCACAATGTAGAAACATATAGAGAATGGATGGGAATGGGCAATAAACATCACTGCTGTTTCTCTTAAAGCGTGTTTATTTATTTCTAATACTGGACCCTGTCTTAATACTGTATCACATTCTGAATATGAATATAGCTGAGTTATTAATTGTAGATAATACTTAGAATACCAGATACACATTTAGCATTAAAAAAAGCAATCCATGTGATTTCTTTACCAGTCGTTCATTATTTTGTGTATCAGCCTCCACACAAAGCCGAGCGCGGTGCGGTATACTGTAATGATGCTGCAGTCAGTCTGCCGGACTGCACCTGAACCATCTTAAAAACACGAAGCCTCCAATAAGCTCATTTGTAAAAGTTAGTAAAGAATGGCGCTATATAATCTAAGGAAGCTGAATGTGAACTCTAGCTGGAGCAACGAGAGAGGGGAGAGGGGCGGGGCAGAGAAGGAGGCGGAGACGCTGCTGGCAACCGGCTCCTGAACATTCCCTCCGCTGAGCAGAGACCGTTAGGGATTTAAAAATGCCAAAGTTCGGCGCCGTTAGTATGGGCTGCCAGAAATGAGGAGAAAATAAATACAGCTTTTTATAAATGTGTGCATTCAGATATCATTTAGAAATCTAGTTACAAGATTTAACAGTTAGCTAAATATTTAAATAAATCTTAACTCACTTAACTAGATTTAACATTTAGTTAAATATTTAACTGGCAGCTAAAGTGCATAGCATAAGTGTAACTAATAATGTGTGTGTCAGCACCTGTGTGTGTGTGTGTCAGCACCTGTGTGTGTGTGTGTGTGTGTGTCAGTACCTGTGTGTGTGTGTGTGTGTGTGTGTGTGTGTGTCAGTACCTGTGTGTGTGTGTCAGTACCTCTGTGTGTGTGTGTGTGTCAGTACCTGTGTGTGTGTGTGTGTGTGTCAGTACCTGTGTGTGTGTGTGTGTGTCAGTACCTGTGTGTGTGTGTGTGTCAGTACCTGTGTGTGTGTGTGTGTGTGTGTGTCAGTACCTGTGTGTGTGTGTGTGTGTGTGTGTGTGTCAGTACCTGTGTGTGTGTGTGTGTGTCAGTACCTGTGTGTGTGTGTCAGTACCTGTGTGTGTGTGTCTGTGTCAGTACCTCTGTGTGTGTGTGTGTCAGTACCTGTGTGTGTGTCTGTGTCAATACCTGTGTGTGTGTGTCAGTACCTGTGTGTGTGTGTGTCTGTGTCAGTACCTGTGTGTGTCTGTGTCAGTACCTGTGTGTGTCACTATCTGTGTGTGTGTCTCAGTGTCTCCCAGTGTGTGTGTGTGTGTCAGTACCTGTGTATCAGTGTGTGTCACTATCTGTGTCTGTGTGTGTGTGTCAGTACCTGTGTGTGTGTGTGTGTCAGTACCTGTGTGTGTGTGACCGTACCTGTGTGTCACTATCTGTGTGTGTGTGTCTCAGTGTGTGTGTGTCTCAGTGTCTCACTGTGTGTGTGTGTGTCAGTACCTGTGTGTGTATCAGTGTGTGTGTCACTATCTATGTGTGTGTCTCAGTGTGTGTGTCTCAGTGTGTGTCTGTTTGTCAGTACACATGTGTGTGCGTGCGTGTCAGTATCTGTGTGTGTGTGTGTGCGTGCGCATGCGTGCGTCAGTACCTGTGTGTGTGTGTGTGTGTGTGTGTGTCAGTACCTCTGTGTGTGTGTGTGTGCGTCAGTACCTGTGTGTGTGTGTGTGTGTTTGTGTCTGTACCTGTGTGTGTGTGTGTTTGTGTGTTTGTGTCTGTACCTGTGTGTGTGTCAGTACCTGTGTGTGTGTGTGTGGTGTGTCAGTACCTGTGTGTGTGTGTGTGTGTGTGTGTGTGTGTGTGTCAGTACCTCTGTGTGTGTGTGTGTGTGTGTGTGCGCATGCGTGCGTCAGTACCTGTGTGTGTGTGTGTGTGTGTGTGTGTGTGTGTGTGTCAGTACCTGTGTGTGCGTGTGTGTGTGCGTGCGCATGCGTGCATCAGTACCTGTGTGTCTCTAGGAGATATATTTTTTGTCTCAAGTCCCCTCCCGCGCTCCGTTCATAACTGATGTAAAACTAAAACAACTCCTCAGAACTATTCATGACGAGGGACATGTTAATAAAAACATAAACCATGGGGATTGTGTTGATAAAGATATCGCGGAATAAGTCCAGGCAGCGAGCATCAGGGAAAGCGGACGTTGTGTTTTAAACCTGTCAGCGAGCCCGGCTCTGAAGAACAACAAAACACAAAACAAGAGACGCACATCGAGGGCCTGTCAAATTTGAAAATTCATTTATTACATTTCTCTTCATAGAATCCTCTGTAAGGTTAACATACAACCAGTCATATATACAGAACAACGGATTTTGATAATTTACTCTAGTTATTGATTAAAAAAAAAAAAAAATTGTAATATTTGTAAAACTTCCATCCTTTCCACAAGTCTCAAAACACCTGAACCGTGCCGTCTGAAGATATCCCTGTGTCTCTATCAGATGAATCTATAACAGCACAGCAGCTCAAATTAAAATGTGCATCGCTGCCCAAACCCAGAGACTGTCTATCACATGTCTGCAAACCTCAAGCCTAGAGGCCGTCCCAAACTGCACAGAACCGCGGAAATCTGAAGAGAATCTGTAATCTGCAGAGGGAGCATCTTACCTGTTTAGTATTTCAATGATAAAAATGGAAATCAAGTAAACATACTATCAAACTCTTTACAGGCGAAACACTTCCAATGTAACATATCAGGCCTTTTTGTCAGTAAAATCTTTATACGCTGTCAAACAAAAAACAAGACTTCTCATTGGGTCACGTTTTCAAACCCTCAACTCCAGCCTTTATGAACTCCTACTTCTTAAAGGAGACACAACGTCTGTCGATTTCACAAAACTAGAAGCGAGCAGCTGAGTTCATGTATTCCAGGTCACTTTAGCGGTCCGTTTGTGATAATTCCATGACGATGTCGCTGAGGAAGATGGCGGCTCCCTGGAGGAGTGCGAATTCCCCAGGAATTCACTCCTCCACAGATTCGGACCGTCTCTACTCCAGACCGACTGGTTAATTGCAATCCCAAAACACCACTTCCGAGAGACTTCTTTAAAAACAAAGTGCTTGATTACTTTCCCATAAACTGATTTCCTAAATCAATTTCAAAGATCGCTTGGGTTAACCAGGAACTTAATACTCTATCACATTCTGAATATGAATATAGCCGAGTTATTAATTGTAGGTAATACTTAGAATACCAGATACACATTTACCATTAAAAAGCAATCCATGTGATTTCTTTACCAGTCGTTCATTATTTTGTGTATCAGCCTCCACACAAAGCCGAGCGCAGTGGGTATACTGTAATGATGCTCCAGTCAGTCTGCCCGACTGCACCTGAACCATCTTAAAACACGAAGCCTCCAATAAGCTCATTTGTAAAGTTAGTAAAGAATGGCTATATAATCTAAGGAAGCTGAATGTGAACTCCTAGCTGGAGCAACGAGAGGGAGAGAGGGGGCGGGCAGAGAAGGAGGCGGAGGCGCTGCTAGGGCAACCGCTCCTGAACATTCCACTCCGCTGAGCAGAGACCGTTAGGATTTAAAATGCGAAAGTTCCGAGCGCCGTTAGTATGGGCTGCCAGAAATGAGGAGAAAATAAATACAGCTTTTTATAAATGTGTGCATTCAGATATCATTTAGAAATCTAGTTACAAAGATTTAACAGTTAAATATTTAAATAAATCTTAAATCTCTCTAAATAGATTTAACATTTTGCTAATTATTTAACTGTGTGTGTGTCAATATCTGTTTGTCTCAGTGTGTGTGTGTGTCTCAGTGTGAGTGTGTGTCTCAGTGTGTGAGTGTGTGTCGCAGTCTCAGTGTGTTTGTTTCTCAGTCTCTTCAAGTCATACAAAGAGCATTTCAAGTGGAGCGATAAAGTGGAGCGAAGCGATCAAAAAAAGGCGCCAAGTTAGAAGCAAGAATTGTGTGAATCTTGGGCCCCACACCTTCCAAGTGTGTCTATTTGCTTGATGCTTGACAAGATTGGCCTAATTGCTTCTGCTAACTTGTTTTTTTGTGTTTGATATCACCCCTTTAAACGGCTGTTGCGTTTTTCTAACTTGTTTATTTACATTTTCAATGTTTTTGTCGTGGGATTGAGAGGAGTTAGAAAAACGTGTTTGAAACGACCGAGAGTCTCTATACAGCTCCAAGAGTTTAGCTGTTTTCACCATGTTGCAGCGGCAAAACTAAATCACTTAGAATTACCATCTGTACCAAAAGTCTGAAACACTCTTACATCAAATGTGATAAAAAAAACGTACATACCTCTTATACACAATGAGATATAAGTCGTCAAACTAAGGTCAAATTGTTCTTCTTCTTCCTCCTCTTCATCCTCTTCTGTCTACTTTTTAAGGGTGAGTAGCGACTTTTCAAACAGAAAAGCTAAATAACTGGACATCTACCAATCCTGTGATTCCACATGTTGGTCAACGTCAAAACAAACCAGGGAATGCAAGCAGTTTGATATCCACACCATTTATATTAAACAATGGATTTATGTTTTAAAACAGCACATATCACAGGAAAAAAAAAAAATACGTGGTTTGAACTTGCATCATGACGTTCTTGAAGCGCACACGACCTTAGCCCTGCTGCGCCAGACAGCAGGTGTTGAAATGCGTTCATTTTTTTAAGCTTACATCCAAGCCTGACCAGCTTTCACTGAAAACCTGAAGGTGCTGCTCGATACTAGAAATGTTCTATTTCCTGTTTGAAAATCTCCCGTTTCCTGTTTGTTTGGTAGATACCATAGAATGGAATTGCACACAAGAGTGGCATGTAGCTTCCTTGTCTAAATCTCTGATCTCTGATAAATTGTGGTTCCTTGTTTAATTAAAAATAAATAAAGGAATAATTTATTTGGTAGAAATATATAAATGATTTAAACAAATGCATAGAGGAATAAATGCATAGAGGAATAAATACATTTAGAAATAAATATTTTTAAATAAATAAATGCAGAAATGAATAGATGTTTATTATACGTCAGAGACTTGTGGGAAGCTGCTGAGATTTGAACAGCGAGACACGAAAGTGATTCTGTCAAAAGCAGCCTCTGTGGAGTAGCGGTTAGAGTCCTGTGCTCTTGACTGGAGGGTTGTGAGTTCAATCCCAGCTGGGGGTCATGTTGTTGCTTTACCTAGATTGCTCCAGTAAAAAACCAACTGTATAAATGAGTAATTGTATGTCACAATTGGAAGTTAGGGGACGGGGCAGAGAAGGAGGGGGAGACGCTGCTAGGCAACCGGCTCCTGAACATTCCACTCCGCTGAGCAGAGACCGTTAGGATTTAAAAATGCGAAAGTTCCGAGCGCCGTTAGTATGGGCTGCCAGAAATGAGGAGAAAATAAATACAGCTTTTTATAAATGTGTGCATTCAGATATCATTTAGAAATCTAGTTACAAGATTTAACAGTTAGCTAAATATTTAAATAAATCTTAAATCTCTTAGCTAGATTTAAAACTTAGCTAAATATTTAAATAAATCTTAAATCTCTCTTAACTAGATTTAACATTTAGCTAAATATTTAAATAAATCTTAAATCTCTCTTAACTAGATTTAACATTTAGCTAAATAGTTAAATAAATCTTAAATCTCTTAACAAGATTTAACAGTTAGTTAAATATTTAACTGGCAGCTAAATCTGGAGTTTGTATGCAAATGAGCTCCGCCCGCTTCCTGCTTTCACGCGATTTGATTGGCTCTTGTAATGGTTACATTTGCATATTTACCAATTAGCATAACATAAGTGCATAGCATAAGTGTGTTTGCGTGTCAGTATCTGTGTGTGTGTGCGTGTGTGTCAGTACCTGTGCGTGCGTGTCAGTACCTGTGTGTGTGTGTTTGCGTGTCAGTAACTGTGTGTGTGTGTCAGTGCCTCTGTGTGTGTGTATCAGTACAGTGTGTGTGTGTGTCTCAGTGTGTGTGTGTCTCAGTCACTTCAAGTCATACAAAGAGCATTTCAAGTGGAGCGATAAAGTGAGCGGCGATCAAAAAAAATAAAGTTAGAAGCAAGAATTGTGTGAATCTTTGGCCCCAGCACCTTTCCAAGTGTGCCTATTTGCTTGATGCTTGACAAGATTGGCCTAATTGCTTCTCCTAACTTGTGCTTTTGTGTTTGATATCACCCCTTTAAACGGCTGTTGCATTTTTCTTAACTTGTTTATTTACATTGACAATGTTTTTGTCGTGGGATTGAGAGGAGTTAGAAAAACGTGTTTGAAACGACCGAGAGTCTCTATACAGCTCCAAGAGTTTAGCTGTTTTCACCATGTTGCAGCGGCAAAACTAAATCACTTAGAATTACCATCTGTACCAAAAGCCTGAAACACTCTTACATCAAATGTGAAAAAAACCATAAATACGTCTTATACACAATGAGATATTCCTCTTCTGTCTACTTTTTAAAGGTGTGTAGCGACTTTTCAAACAGAAAAGCTAAATAACTGGACATCTACCAATCCTGTGATTCCACATGCTGGTCAACGTCAAAACAAACCAGGGAATGCAAGCAGTTTGATATCCACACCATTTATATGAAACAATGTATTTGTTTTAGAACAGCACATATCGCAGGAAAAATAAAATACCGTGGTTTGAACTTGCATCATGACGTTCTTGAAGCGCACACCACCTTAGCCCGCTGCGCCGCTGCACAGTTGTTGAAATGCGTTCATTTTTTAAGCTTACATCCAAGCCTGACCAGCTTTCACTGAAAACCTGAAGGTGCTGCTCGATACTAGAAATGTTCTATTTCCTGTTTGAAAATCTCCCGTTTCCTGTATGTCTCAGTGTGTGTCTCAGTGTGTGTGTTTGTGTCTCAGTGTGTGTGTTTGTGTCTCAGCGTGTGTGAGTGTGTCTCAGTGTGTGTGTTTGTGTCTCAGTGTGTGTGTGTGTCTCAGTGTGTGTGTGTGTGTCTCAGTGTGTGTGTGTGTCTAACTGTGTGTGTGTCTCAGTGTGTGTCTCAGTGTGTGTGTGTCTCAGTGTGTGTTTGTGTCTCAGTGTGTGTCTCAGTGTGTGTGTGTGTCTCAGTGTGTGTGTTTGTGTCTCAGTGTGTGTCTGTGTGTCTCAGTGTGTGTGTGTGTTTGTGTCTCAGTGTGTGTGTCTCAGTGTGTGTGTCTGTGTGTGTCTCAGTGTGTGTGTGTGTGTGTTTGTGTCTCAGTGTGTGTGTGTGGTTGTGTCCCAGTGTGTGTCTCAGTGTGTGTGTCTCAGTGTGTGTCTCAGTGTGTGTGTGTGTCTCAGTGTGTGTATGTGTGGCTGTGTCTCAGTGTGCGTCTCAGTGTGTGTCTCAGTGTGTGTGTCTCAGTGTATGTGTGTGTGGTTGTGTCTCAGTGTGTTTCAGTGTGTGTGTCTCAGTGTGTGTGTGTGTCTCAGTGTGTGTGTCTCAGTGTGTGTGTCTCAGTGTGTGTCTCAGTGTGTGTGTGTGTCTCTCAGTGTGTGTGTGTGTCTCAGTGTGTGTGTGTGTCTCAGTGTGTGTCTCAGTGTGTGTGTGTGGTTGTGTCTCAGTGTGCGTCTCAATGTGTCTCAGTGTGTGTGTGTGTGTGTGTGTCTCAGTGTGTGTGTCTCAGTGTGTGTGTGTGTCTCAGTGTGTGTGTCTCAGTGTGTGTGTCTCAGTGTGTGTGTGTGTCTCAGTGTGTGTCTCAGTGTGTGTGTGTGGTTGTGTCTCAGTGTGCGTCTCAATGTGTCTCAGTGTGTGTGTGTGTGTCAGTGTGTGTGTCAGTGTGTGTGTGTCTCAGTGTGTGTTTGTGTCTCAGTGTGTGTGTGTTTGTGTCTCAGTGTGTGTGTGTCTCAGTGTGTGTGTGTCTCAGTGTGTGTGTGTCTCTCAGTGTGTATGTCTGTGTCTCAGTGTGTGTGTGTCTCAGTGTGTGTGTGTTTCAGTGTGTTTGTCTCGGTGTGTGTGAGTGTGTGTGACACACACACACACAAATAAACGATCACAGAGAAGTTTAATGTCAAACCAATTATTTTTATTTAAGATCAATAATAAACAAAAAGCTAATTGAACAAAATATCAAACAATTTGAGGGAAGAAAAGTGGAAACCAAAAATAACTATTTCTAGTGACCTAATCACAGGTACTGACTCCAATAACTGAGTCCAACCACAGAGCTGCAAAACTGCCCTCTGATCTGCACAAAAAGACGATCCTGACTGAACAAAACTAACAGCCTTTATACCCTTCAGACCTCCCCTCGCCCAGAATAAACCATTCTGCAGGTGGGTATATAGAAACAAACCAGCAAACAGTTATCAAGAATAAATAAAGTATTCAAAAAAACAAATCAATGAATATATATATATATATATATATATATATATATATATATATATATATATATATATAGCTCTGGAAAAAATTAAGAGACCACTGCAAAATTATCAGTTTCTCTGGTTTTACTATTTATAGGTATGTGTTTGGGTAAAATGAACATTTTTGTTTTATTCTATAAACTACTGACAACATTTCTCCCAAATTCCAAATAAAAATATTGTCATTTAGAGCATTTATTTGCAGAAAATGACAACTGGTCAAAAATAACAAAAAAGATGCAGTGTTGTCAGACCTCCAGAATAATGCAAAGAAAATAAGTTCATATTCATTTTAAACAACACAATACTAATGTTTTAACTTAGGAAGAGTTCAGAAATCAATATTTGGTGAAATAACTCTGATTTTCAAGCACAACTTTCATGCGTCTTTGGCATGCTCTCCACCAGTCTTTCACATTGATGTTGGGTGACTTTATGCCACTCCTGGCGCAAAAAATTCAAGCAGCTCGGCTTTGTTTGATGGCTTGTGACCATCCATCTTCCTCTTGATCACATTCCAGAGGTTTTCAATGGGGTTCAGGTCTGGAGATTGGGCTGGCCATGACAGGGTTTTTGATCTGGTGGTCCTCCATCCACCTTGATTGACCTGGCTGTGTGGCATGGAGCATTGTCCTGCTGGAAAAACAATCCTCAGAGTTGGGAACATTGTCAGAGCAGAAGGAAGCAAGTTTTCTTCCAGGACAACCTTGTACTTCTCATGGCTTGATTCATGCGTCTTTCACAAAGACAAATCTGCCCGATTCAGCCTTGCTGAAGCACCCCAGATGAGTCCAATTTTCAGCTTTGCCCAACACCTGGTCATCTAATAGTTAGATGGAGACCTGGAGGCCTACAAGCCACAGAGTCTCGCACCCACTGTGAAATGTGGTGGAGGATCGGTGATGATCTGGGGTGGTATCGGGCAGCTTTGGCATGAATCAAGCCATGAAGGCCACTTCTGACCAGACTTCTCCGGACAGTAGATGGGTGTACCAGGGTCCCACTGTTTTCTGCCAATTCTGAGCTGATGGCACTGCTGGACATCTTCCGATGCGAAGGAAGTAAGCATGATGTGTCTTTCATCTGCTGCAGTAAGTTTCCTTGGCCGACCACTAACGTCTCACGGTCCTCAACGTTGCCCGTTTCTTTGTGCTTCTTCAAAAGAGCTTGGACAGCACATCTGGAAACCCTGTCTGCCTTGAAATTTCTGCCTGGGAGAGCCCTTGCTGATGCAGTATAACTACCTTGTGTCTTGTTGCTGTGCTCAGTCTTGCCATGGTGTATGACTTTTGACAGTAAACTGTCTTCAGCAACCTCACCTTGTTAGCTGAGTTTGGCTGTTCCTCACCCAGTTTTATTCCTCCTACACAGCTGTTTCTGTTTCAGTTAATGATTGTGTTTCAACCTACATATTGAATTGATGATCATTAGCACCTCTTTGGTATAATTGTTTAATCATACACCTGACTATATGCCTACAAAATCCCTGACTTTGTGCAAGTGTACCTAGAAGAATTGATGCTGTTTTGAAGGCAAAGGGTGGTCACACCAAATATGGATTTGATGTAGATTTTCTTCTGTACACTCACTTTGCATTTAGTTAATTGATAAATATAATCTAACATGTCTATTTTTGAAAGCATTCTAACTTTTTTACAGCATTTTTTTCACACCTGCCTAAAACTTTTGCACAGTACTGTATGTGTGTGTATATGTATGTATGTGTGTGTATATATATATATATATATATATATATATATATATATATATATATATATATATATATATATATATATATAAACATTAATCTAACATGTGCATTAAAACTATGCTTTAAAACAAGCAGAGGAAACGTACTTAAAATCAGCTGTCCCCCTTTCAATATCTTCTACAGGTACTGCCCTGACTACAGGAAGTCAGTACTCAGGGAAGTCAATAAAAGCTTCCCTCACCAACATGGCTGCTTCCCCACTTCCTGTCAAGATGGAGACCTCACCACCACACCCAACTCAGGTTACCTGAACCATTGCATATCAGTTTATCTCAACAATAGTACTGCAATACATTGTTCTGGAAGTGTGCTCCCTTCCAAACCAGCTCTCTAAACCGTACTCTTCATTAACCTTTTTTTTTGTTTTTCAGGACACTCCCAACCACAGGCCTCCAGTCCCCATACAACAGGCAAGTGAATTTTGTTTTTATTATTTTCCTTACTAGACACAAGGATCAGCAACACCATACAAAACAGTTTAAAAACATTTGCAGTAAATGTCCAGATACATACTGAGACAATGTGGGTCTCCTCCCTCACTCCTCCTCCTCCTCATCATCATCATCCTTATCTTCCTCATCAGGTCAATCAGGCTTGGCTGTTTCCAGACTTGACCCTTGACCGTTGTGACTTGAGACTTGACTTAAATATATATATTAGAACAAAAAGTTCTAGTAAATGTCCACACGGTGGCAGCATTGTATAAGGAATAAGAACATAATTACATAAGAAAGTTTACCAACGAGAGGAGGCCCCATTCAGCCCATCTTGCTCGTTTGGTTGTTAGTAACAATATTGATCCCTGAATCTCATCAAGCAGCTTCTTGAAGGATCCCAGGGTGTCAGCTTCAACAACATTACTGGGAGTTGGTTCCAGACCCTCACAATTCTCTGTGTAAAAAGTGCCTACTATTTTCTGTTCTGAATGCCCCTTTATCTAATCTCCATTTGTGACCCCAGGTCCTTGTTTCTTTTTTTTTTCAGGTCAAAGAAGTCCCTGGGTCGACATTGTCATTACCTTTTAGGATTTTGAATGCTTGAATCAGATCGCCAGAGTCTTCTTTGTTCAAGACTGAACACAACATGCCTTTTAAACCCGGGATAATTCTGGTTGCTCTTCTTTGCACTCTTTCTAGAGCAGCAATATCCTTTTTGTAACGAGGTGACCAGAACTGAACACAATATTCTAGGTGAGGTCTTACTAATGCATTGTAAAGTTTTAACATTACTTCCCTTGATTTAAATTCAACACTTCTCACAATATATCCAAGCATCTTGTTGGCCTTTTTTATAGCTTCCCCACATTGTCTAGATGAAGGCATTTCTGAGTCAACATAAACTACTATGTCTTTTTCATAGATTCCTTCTTCAATTTCAGTATCTCCTATATGATATTTATAATGCACATTTTTATTGCCTGTGTGCAGTATCTTACACCTTTCTCTATTAAATGTCATTTGCCATGTGTCTGCCCAGTTCTGAATGCTGTCTAGATCATTTTGAATGACCTTTGCTGCTGCAACAGTGTTTGCCACTCCTCCTATTTTTGTGTCGTCTGCAAATTTAACGAGTTTGCTTACTATACCAGAATCTAAATCATTAATGTAGATTAGGAATAGCAGAGGACCTAATACTGATCCCTGTGGTACACCACTGGTTACCTCGCTCCATTTTGAGGTTTCTCCTCTAATCAGTACTTTCTGTTTTCTACATGTTAACCACTCCCTAATCCATGTGCATGCATTTCCTTGAATCCCTACTGCGTTCAGTTTGAGAATTAATCTTTTATGCGGGACTTTGTAAAAAAAAAAAAAAAAATCTAAATAGACCATGTCGTATGCTTTGCAGTTATCCATTTTCAATGTTGCATCCTCAAAAGTCAAGCAGGTTAGTTAGACACGATCTCCCTTTCCTAAAACCATGCTGACTGTCTCCCAGGATATTGTTACCATATAGGTAATTTTCCATTTTGGATCTTATTATAGATCCATAAGTTTACATATAATAGAAGTCAGGCTTATTGGTCTGTAGTTACCTGGTTCGGTTTTGTCTCCCTTTTTGTGGATCGGTATTACGTTTGCTATTTTCCAGTCTGTCGGTACAACCCCTGTGTCAAGAGACTGTTGCATGATCTTGGTTAGCGGTTTGTAAATAACTTCTTTCATTTCTTTGAGTACTATTGGGAGGATCTCATCCGGCCCAGGGGATTTGTTTATTTTAAGAGCTCCTAGTCCCTTTAACACTTCTGCCTCTTTTATGCAAAAGTTATTTAAAACCGGATAGGAACAGGTCGACATGTGCGGCATGTTGTCCGTGTCCTCTTTTGTAAAAACTTGTGAAAAGTAATCATTTAATATATTTGCTATTTTTTTTTCTTCATCTATGATTTTGCCGTTTGTGTCTCTTGACATTTAACCTCCTCTTTGAATGTTTTCTTGCTGTTCTAATATTGGAAAAACGTTTTGTAATTGGTTTTAGCCCCTTAGCAATGTTCATTTCTGTCTCTCTTGGCCTTTCTAACTTCCTTTTGACTTGTGTTTGCATTTCCAAACAGGAGGAGTGGCAAACACTGTTGCAGCAGCAAAGGTCATTCAAAATGATCTCAACAGCATTCAGAACTGGGCAGACACATGGCAAATGACATTTAATAGAGGAAAGTGGAAGGTACTGCACGCAGGCAATACATTTCTCCCCTTCCTTTCTATATTGGTTAATTGTGGTCTCTAGTTTTTTTATTTAACATCACTGAGTCCCTTGTCCCTGTGGATTGCAAACCACAATGTAGAAACATATAGAGAATGGATGGAATGGGCACAAACATCACTGCTGTTTCTCTTAAAGCGTGTTTATTTATTTCTAATACTGGACCCTGTCTTAATACTGTATCACATTCTGAATATGAATATAGCTGAGTTATTAATTGTAGATAATACTTAGAATACCAGATACACATTTAGCATTAAAAAGCAATCCATGTGATTTCTTTACCAGTCGCTCATTATTTTGTGTATCAGCCTCCACACGAAGCCGAAAGCGCAGTGCGGTATACTGTAATGATGCTGCAGTCAGTCTGCCGGACTGCACCTGAACCATCTTAAAAACACGAAGCCTCCAATAAGCTCATTTGTAAAAGTTAGTAAAGAATGGCGCTATATAATCTAAGGAAGCTGAATGTGAACTCCTAGCTGGAGCAACGAGAGGGAGAGAGGGGGGCGGGGGCAGAGAAGGAGGCGGAGACGCTGCTAGGCAACGGCTCCTGAACATTCCACCCGCTGAGCAGAGACCGTTAGGATTTAAAAATGCAAAGTTCGAAAGTTAGTATGGGCTGCCAGAAATGAGGAGAAAATAAATACAGCTTTTTAAAATGTGTGCATTCAGATATCATTTAGAAATCTAGTTACAAGATTTAACAGTTAGCTAAATATTTAAATAAATCTTAACTCACTTAACTAGATTTAACATTTAGTTAAATATTTAACTGGCAGCTAAAGTGCATAGCATAAGTGTACCTGTGCGTGTGTGTCAGTACCTGTGTGTGTGTGTGTGTCAGTACCTGTGTGTGTGTGTGTGTGTGTGTGTCAGTACCTGTGTGTGTGTGTGTGTGTGTGTCAGTACCTGTGTGTGTGTGTTACCTGTGTGTGTGTGTGTCAGTACCTCTGTGTGTGTGTGTGTCAGTACCTGTGTGTGTGTGTGTGTGTGTCAGTACCTGTGTGTGTGTGTGTCAGTACCTGTGTGTGTGTGTGTGTGTCAGTACCTGTGTGTGTGTGTGTCAGTACCTGTGTGTGTGTGTGTGTCAGTCACCTGTGTGTGTGTGTGTGTGTGTGTGTGTGTGTGTGTGTGTGTGTGTGTGTGTGTCAGTACCTGTGTGTGTGTGTGTGTCAGTACCTGTGTGTGTGTGTCAGTACCTGTGTGTGTGTGTCTGTGTCAGTACCTCTGTGTGTGTGTGTGTGTCAGTACCTGTGTGTGTGTGTGTGTCAATACCTGTGTGTGTGTGTCAGTACCTGTGTGTGTGTGTGTCTGTGTCAGTACCTGTGTGTGTGTCTGTGTCAGTACCTGTGTGTGTCACTATCTGTGTGTGTGTGTCTCAGTGTCTCAGTGTGTGTGTGTGTCAGTACCTGTGTATCAGTGTGTGTGTCACTATCTGTGTCTGTGTGTGTGCGTGTCAGTACCTGTGTGTGTGTCTGTGTCAGTACCTGTGTGTGTGTGACAGTACCTGTGTGTGTCACTATCTGTGTGTGTGTGTCTCAGTGTGTGTGTGTCTCAGTGTCTCACTGTGTGTGTGTGTCAGTACCTGTGTGTGTATCAGTGTGTGTGTCACTATCTATGTGTGTGTCTCAGTGTGTGTGTCTCAGTGTGTGTCTGTTTGTCAGTACATGTGTGTGCGTGCGTGTCAGTATCTGTGTGTGTGTGTGTACGCATGATGTGTGTGTGTGTGTGTGTGTGTGTGTGTGTGTGTGTGTGTGTGTGTGCGTCAGTACCTGTGTGTGTGTGTGTGTGTGTTTGTGTCTGTACCTGTGTGTGTGTGTGTGTTTGTGTGTTTGTGTCTGTACCTGTGTGTGTGTCAGTACCTGTGTGTGTGTGTGTGTGTGTCAGTACCTGTGTGTGTGTGTGTGTGTGTGTGTGTGTGTGTGTGTGTCTGTGTGTGTGTGTGTGTGTGTGTGCGCGTGCCAGTACCTGTGTGTGTGTGTGTGTGTGTGTGTGTGTGTGTGTGTGTCAGTACCTGTGTGTGCGTGCGTGCGCATGCGTGCATCAGTACCTGTGTGTCTCTAGGAGATATATTTTTTGTCTCAAGTCCCCTCCCGCGCTCCGTTCATAACTGATGTAAAACTAAAACAACTCCTCAGAACTATTCATGACGAGGGACATGTTAATAAAAACATAAACCATGGGGATTGTGTTGATAAAGATATCGCAGGAATAAGTCCAGGCAGCCGAACGCCAGGGAAAGCGACGCGTTGTGTTTTAAACCTGTCAGCGAGCCCGGCTCTGAAGAACAACAAAACACAAAACAAGAGACGCACATCGAGGGCCTGTCAAATTTGAAAATTCATTTATTACATTTCTCTTCATAGAATCCTCTGTAAGGTTAACATACAACCAGTCATATATACAGAACAACGGATTTTGATAATTTACTCTAGTTATTGATTAAAAAAAAAAAAATTGTAATATTTGTAAAACTTCCATCCTTTCCACAAGTCTCAAAACACCTGAACCGTGCCGTCTGAAGATATCCCTGTGTCTCTATCAGATGAATCTATAACAGCACAGCAGCTCAAATTAAAATGTGCATCGCTGCCCAAACCCAGAGACTGTCTATCACATGTCTGCAAACCTCAAGCCTAGAGGCCGTCCCAAACTGCACAGAACCGCGGAAATCTGAAGAGAATCTGTAATCTGCAGAGGGAGCATCTTACCTGTTTAGTATTTCAATGATAAAATGGAAATCAAGTAAACATACTATCAAACTCTTTACAGGCTAAAACACTTCCAATGTAACATATCAGGCCTTTTTGTCAGTAAAATCTTTATACGCTGTCAAACAAAAACAAGACTTCTCATTGGGTCACGTTTTCAAACCCTCAACTCCAGCCTTTATGAACTCCTACTTCTTAAAAGGAGACACAACGTCTGTCGATTTCACAAAACTAGAACCGAGCAGCTGAGTTCATGTATTCCAGGTCACTTTAGCGGTCCGTTTGTGATAATTCCGATGACGATGTCGCTGAGGAAGATGGCGGCTCCCTGAGGAGTGCGAATTCCCAGGAATTCACTCCTCCACAGATTCGGACCGCCTCTACTCCAGACCGACTGGTTAATTGCAATCCCAAAAACACCACTTCCGAGAGACTTCTTTAAAAACAAAGTGCTTGATTACTTTCCCATAAACTGATTTCCTCGTCAATTTCAAAGATCGCAGGTTAACCAGGAACTTAATACTCTATCACATTCTGAATATGAATATAGCCGAGTTATTAATTGTAGGTAATACTTAGAATACCAGATACACATTTACCATTAAAAAGCAATCCAAGTGATTTCTTTACCAGTCGTTCATTATTTTGTGTATCAGCCTCCACACAAAGCCGAGCGCAGTGCGGTATACTGTAATGATGCTCAGTCAGTCTGCCCGGACTGCACCTGAACCATCTTAAAACACGAAGCCTCCAATAAGCTCATTTGTAAAAGTTAGTAAAGAATGGCGCTATATAATCTAAGGAAGCTGAATGTGAACTCCTAGCTGGAGCAACGAGAGAGGGAGAGAGGCGGGCAGAGAAGGAGGCGGAGACGCTGCTAGGGCAACCGGCTCCTGAACATTCCACTCCGCTGAGCAGAGACCGTTAGGATTTAAAATGCCAAAGTTCCGCGCCGTTAGTATGGGCTGCCAGAAATGAGGAGAAAATAAATACAGCTTTTTATAAATGTGTGCATTCAGATATCATTTAGAAATCTAGTTACAAGATTTAACAGTTAGCTAAATATTTAAATAAATCTTAACTCACTTTTAACTAGATTTAACATTTAGTTAAATATTTAACTGGCAGCTAAAGTGCATAGCATAAGTGTACCCAGCAATAACGTGTGTCAGTACCTGTGTGTGTGTGTGTGTCAGTACCTGTGTGTGTGTGTGTGTGTGTGTGTGTGTCAGTACCTGTGTGTGTGTGTGTGTGTGTGTCAGTACCTGTGTGTGTGTGTCAGTACCTGTGTGTGTGTGTGTCAGTACCTCTGTGTGTGTGTGTGTGTGTCAGTACCTGTGTGTGTGTGTGTGTGTGTGTCAGTACCTGTGTGTGTGTGTGTCAGTACCTGTGTGTGTGTGTGTCAGTACCTGTGTGTGTGTGTCAGTACCTGTGTGTGTGTGTCAGTACCTGTGTGTGTGTGTGTGTGTGTGTGTGTGTGTGTGTGTGTGTGTGTGTGTGTCAGTACCTGTGTGTGTGTGTGTCAGTACCTGTGTGTGTCAGTACCTGTGTGTGTGTGTCTGTGTCAGTACCTCTGTGTGTGTCAGTACCTGTGTGTGTGTCTGTGTCAATACCTGTGTGTGTGTGTCAGTGTGTCTGTGTGTGTGTGTGTCTGTGTCAGTCCCTGTGTGTGTGTGTGTCAGTACCTGTGTGTGTCACTATCTGTGTGTGTGTGTGTGTGTGTCAGTACCTGTGTATCAGTGTGTGTGTCACTATCTGTGTCTGTGTGTGTGCGTGTCAGTACCTGTGTGTGTGTCTGTGTCAGTACCTGTGTGTGTGTGACAGTACCTGTGTGTGTCACTATCTGTGTGTGTGTGTCTCAGTGTGTGTGTGTGTCTCAGTGTCTCACTGTGTGTGTGTGTGTCAGTACCTGTGTGTGTATCAGTGTGTGTGTCACTATCTATGTGTGTGTCCCAGTGTGTGTCTCAGTGTGTGTCTGTTTGTCAGCACATGTGTGTGTGTGTGTGTCAGTATCTGTGTGTGTGTGTGTGCGCGCGCATGCGTGCGCCAGTACCTGTGTGTGTGTGTGTGTGTGTGTCAGCACCTGTGTGTGTGTGTGTGTGTCAGTACCTGTGTGTGTGTGTGTGTGTGTTTGTGTCTGTACCTGTGTGTGTTTGTGTCTGTACCTGTGTGTGTGTCAGTACCTGTGTGTGTGTGTGTGTGTGTCAGTACCTGTGTGTGTGTGTGTGTGTGTGTGTGTGTGTGTCAGTACCTGTGTGTGTGTGTGTGTGTGCATACGACGCGCATCAGTACCTGTGTGTCTCTAGAGATATATTTTTGTCTCAAGTCCCTCCCCGCTCCGTTCATAACTGATGTAAAACTAAAACAACTCCTCAGAACTATTCATGACGAGGGACATGTTAATAAAACATAAACCATGGGGATTGTGTTGATAAAGATATCGCAGGAATAAGTCCAGGCAGCCGAACGCCAGGGAAAGCGACGCTGTTGTGTTTTAAACCTGTCAGCGAGCCCGGCTCTGAAGAACAACAAAACACAAAACAAGAGACGCACATCGAGGGCCTGTCAAATTTGAAAATTCATTTATTACATTTTCTTCATAGAATCCTCTGTAAGGTTAACATACAACCAGTCATATATACAGAACAACGGATTTTGATAATTTACTCTAGTTATTGATTAAAAAAAAAAAATTGTAATATTTGTAAAACTTCCATCCTTTCCACAAGTCTCAAAACACCTGAACTGCGTGCTGTCTGAAGATATCCCTGTGTCTCTATCAGATGAATCTATAACAGCACAGCAGCTCAAATTAAAATGTGCATCGCTGCCCAAACCCAGAGACTGTCTATCACATGTCTGCAAACCTCAAGCCTAGAGGCCGCCCCAAACTGCACAGAACCGCGGAAATCTGAAGAGAATCTGTAATCTGCAGAGGGAGCATCTTACCTGTTTAGTATTTCAATGATAAAATGGAAATCAAGTAAACATACTATCAAACTTTTACAGGCGAAACACTTCCAATGTAACATATCAGGCCTTTTGTCAGTAAAATCTTTATACGCTGTCAAACAAAAAAACAAGACTTCTCATTGGGTCACGTTTTCAAACCTCAACTCCAGCCTTTATGAACTCCTACTTAAAAGGAGACACAACGTCTGTCGATTTCACAAAACTAGAAGCGAGCAGCTGAGTTCATGTATTCCAGGTCACTTTAGCGGTCCGTTTGTGATAATTCCGATGACGATGTCGCTGAGGAAGATGGCGGCTCCCCTGGAGGAGTGCGAATTCCCAGGAATTCACTCCTCCACAGATTCGGACCGCCTCTCTACCCAGACCGACTGGTTAATTGCAATCCCAAAAACACCACTTCCGAGAGACTTTTAAAACAAAGTGCTTGATTACTTTCCCATAAACTGATTTCTCGTCAATTTCAAAGATCGTAGGTTAACCAGGAACTTAATACTCTATCACATTCTGAATATGAATATAGCTGAGTTATTAATTGTAGGTAATACTTAGAATACCAGATACATTTACCATTAAAAGCAATCCATGTGATTTCTTTACCAGTCGCTCATTATTTTGTGTATCAGCCTCCACACAAAGCCGAGCGCAGTGCGGTATACTGTAATGATGCTCCAGTCAGTCTGCCCGGACTGCACCTGAACCATCTTAAAACACGAAGCCTCCAATAAGCTCATTTGTAAAAAAGTTAGTAAAGAATGGCGCTATATAATCTAAGGAAGCTGAATGTGAACTCTAGCTGGAGCAACGAGAGAGGGAGAGAGGGGCGGGCAGAGAAGGAGGCGGAGACGCCATAGGCAACCGCTCCTGAACATTCCACTCCGCTGAGCAGAGACCGTTAGGATTTAAAATGCGAAAGTTCCGAAGCAAGTTAGTATGGGCTGCCAGAAATGAGGAGAAAATAAATACAGCTTTTTATAAATGTGTGCATTCAGATATCATTTAGAAATCTAGTTACAAGATTTAACAGTTAAATATTTAAATAAATCTTAAATCTCTCTTAAATAGATTTAACATTTTGCTAATTATTTAACTGTGTGTGTGTCAGTATCTGTTTGTCTCAGTGTGTGTGTGTGTCTCAGTGTGAGTGTGTGTCTCAGTGTGTGAGTGTGTGTCGCAGTCTCAGTGTGTTTGTTTCTCAGTCTCTTCAAGTCATACAAAGAGCATTTCAAGTGGAGCGATAAAGTGGAGCGAAGCGATCAAAAAAAGGCGCCAAGTTAGAAGCAAGAATTGTGTGAATCTTGGGCCCCAGCACCTTTCCAAGTGTGTCTATTTGCTTGATGCTTGACAAGATTGGCCTAATTGCTTCTGCTAACTTGTTTTTTTGTGTTTGATATCACCCCTTTAAACGGCTGTTGCGTTTCTAACTTGTTTATTTACATTTTCAATGTTTTTTGTCATGGATTGAGAGGAGTTAGAAAAAACTGTTTGAAACGACCGAGTCTCTCTATACAGCTCCAAGAGTTTAGCTGTTTTCACCATGTTGCAGCGGCAAAACTAAATCACTTAGAATTACCATCTGTACCAAAAGTCTGAAACACTCTTACATCAAATGTGATAAAAAAACGTACATACCTCTTATACACAATGAGATATAAGTCGTCAAACTAAGGTCAAATTGTTCTTCTTCTTCCTCCTCTTCATCCTCTTCTGTCTACTTTTTGAGTAGCGACTTTTCAAACAGAAAAGCTAAATAACTGACATCTACCAATCCTGTGATTCCACATGTTGGTCAACGTCAAAACAAACCAGGGAATGCAAGCAGTTTGATATCCACACCATTTATATTAAACAATGGATTTATGTTTTAAAACAGCACATATCACAGGAAAAAAAAATACCGTGGTTTGAACTTGCATCATGACGCTCTTGAAGCGCACACGACCTTAGCCCGGGCTAAGCGCCGCTCCGCAGGTGTTGAAATGCGTTCATTTTTTTGCTTACATCCAAGCCTGACCAGCTTTCACTGAAAACCTGAAGGTGCTGCTCGATACTAGAAATGTTCTATTTCCTTTTGAAAATCTCCGTTTCCAGTTTGTTTGGTAGATACCATAGAATGGAATTGCACACAAGAGTGGCATGTAGCTTCCTTGTCTAAATCTCTGATCTCTGATAAATTGTGGTTCCTTGTTTAATTAAAAATAAATAAAGGAATAATTTATTTGGTAGAAATATATAAATGATTTAAACAAATGCATAGAGGAATAAATGCATAGAGGAATAAATACATTTAGAAATAAATATTTTTAAATAAATAAATGCAGAAATGAATAGATGTTTATTATACGTCAGAGACTTGTGGGAAGCTGCTGAGATTTAGACAGCGAGACACGAGTGATTCGTCGCTTGCAGCCTCTGTGGAGTAGCGGTTAGAGTCCTGTGCTCTTGACTGGAGGGTTGTGAGTTCAATCCCAGCTGGGGGTCATGTTGTTGCTTTTACCTAGATTGCTCCAGTAAAAAAAACCAACTGTATAAATGAGTAATTGTATGTCACAATTGGAAGTTAGGGACGGGGCAGAGAAGGAGGGGAGACGCTGCTAGGCAACCGCTCCTGAACATTCCACTCCGCTGAGCAGAGACCGTTAGGATTTAAAAAATGCTGTGTGTTCCGAGCGCTGTTAGTATGGGCTGCCAGAAATGAGGAGAAAATAAATACAGCTTTTTATAAATGTGTGCATTCAGATATCATTTAGAAATCTAGTTACAAGATTTAACAGTTAGCCAAATATTTAAATAAATCTTAAATCTCTTAGCTAGATTTAACACTAGCTAAATATTTAAATAAATCTTAAATCTCTTTAACTAGATTTTAACATTTAGCTAAATATTTAAATAAATCTTAAATCTCTCTTAACTAGATTTAACATTTAGCCAAATAGTTAAATAAATCTTAAATCTCTTAACAAGATTTAACAGTTAGTTAAATATTTAACTGGCAGCTAAATCTGGAGTTTGTATGCAAATGAGCTCCGCCCGCTTCCTGCTTTCACGCGATTTGATTGGCTCTTGTAATGGTTACATTTGCATATTTACCAATTAGCATAACATAAGTGCATAGCATAAGTGTGTTTTAGGTCAGTATCTGTGTGTGTGTGCGTGTGTCAGTACCTGTGCAATAAATGCGTGTCAGTACCTGTGTGTGTGTGTTTGCGTGTCAGTAACTGTGTGTGTGTGTCAGTGCCTCTGTGTGTGTGGTATCAGTACAGTGTGTGTGTGTGTCTCCAGTGTGTGTGTGTCTCAGTCACTTCCAGTCATACAAAGAGCATTTCAAGTGGAGCGATAAAGTGGAGCGGTTATCAAAAAAAAGGCCAAGTTAGAAGCAAGAATTGTGTGAATCTTGGGCCCCAGCACCTTCCAAGTGTGCCTATTTGCTTGATGCTTGACAAGATTGGCCTAATTGGTCTCCCTAACTTGTGCTTTTGTGTTTGATATCACCCCTTAAACGGCTGTTGCATTTTTTTCTAACTTGTTTATTTACATTGACAATGTTTTGTCGTGGGATTGAGAGTAGAAAAAGTGTGTTTTGAAACGACCGAGAGTCTCTATACAGCTCCAAGAGTTTAGCTGTTTTCACCATGTTGCAGCGGCAAAACTAAATCACTTAGAATTACCATCTGTACCAAAAGCCTGAAACACTCTTACATCAAATGTGAAAAAACCATAAATACGTCTTATACACAATGAGATATTCCTCTTCTGTCTACTTTTAAAGGTGTGTAGCGACTTTTCAAACAGAAAAGCTAAATAACTGGACATCTACCAATCCTGTGATTCCACATGCTGGTCAACGCCAAAACAAACCAGGAATGCAAGCAGTTTGATATCCACACCATTTATATGAAACAATGTATTTGTTTTAGAACAGCACATATCGTGGAAAAAAATAAAATACCGTGGTTTGAACTTGCATCATGACGTTCTTGAAGCACACCACCTTAGCCCGGCTGCGCCCAGTGCACAGTTGTTGAAATGCGCTCATTTTTTAAGTGTACATCCAAGCCTGACCAGCTTTCACTGAAAACCTGAAGGTGCTGCTCGATACCAGAAATGTTCCTTTCCTGTTTGAAAATCTCCCGTTTCCTGTATGTCTCAGTGTGTGTCTCAGTGTGTGTGTTTGTGTCTCAGTGTGTGTGTTTGTGTCTCAGCGTGTGTGAGTGTGTCTCAGTGTGTGTTTGTGTCTCAGTGTGTGTGTGTGTGTCTCAGTGTGTGTGTGTGTGTCTCAGTGTGTGTGTGTGTCTAACTGTGTGTGTGTGTCTCGGTGTGTGTCTCAGTGTGTGTGTGTGTGTCTCAGTGTGTGTTTGTGTCTCAGTGTGTGTCTCAGTGTGTGTGTGTGTGTCTCAGTGTGTGTGTTTGTGTCTCAGTGTGTGTGTCTGTGTGTCTCAGTGTGTGTGTGTGTGTTTGTGTCTCAGTGTGTGTCTCAGTGTGTGTGTCTGTGTGTGTCTCAGTGTGTGTGTGTGTGTGTTTGTGTCTCAGTGTGTGTGTGTGGTTGTGTCCCAGTGTGTGTCTCAGTGTGTGTGTGTCTCAGTGTGTGTGTCTCAGTGTGTGTATGTGGCTGTGTCTCAGTGTGCGTCCCAGTGTGTCTCAGTGTGTGTGTCTCAGTGTATGTGTGTGTGGTTGTGTCTCAGTGTGTTTCAGTGTGTGTGTCTCAGTGTGTGTGTCTCAGTGTGTGTGTCTCAGTGTGTGTGTCTCAGTGTGTGTGTGTCTCAGTGTGTGTGTCTCAGTGTGTGTGTCTCAGTGTGTGTGTGTGTCTCTCAGTGTGTGTGTGTGTCTCAGTGTGTGTGTGTGTCTCAGTGTGTGTCTCAGTGTGTGTGTGTGGTTGTGTCTCAGTGTGCGTCTCAATGTGTCTCAGTGTGTGTGTGTGTGTGTGTGTCTCAGTGTGTGTGTCTCAGTGTGTGTGTGTGTCTCAGTGTGTGTGTCTCAGTGTGTGTCTCAGTGTGTGTGTGTGTCTCAGTGTGTGTCTCAGTGTGTGTGTGGTTGTGTCTCAGTGTGTCTCAATGTGTCTCAGTGTGTGTGTGTGTCTCTCAGTGTGTGTCCGTGTGTGTGTGTCTCAGTGTGTTTGTGTCTCAGTGTGTGTGTGTTTGTGTCTGTGTGTGTGTCTCAGTGTGTGTGTGTCTCAGTGTGTGTGTGGTTGTGTCTCAGTGTGTGTGTCTCAGTGTGTGTGTGTTTGTGTCTCAGTGTGTGTCTCAGTGTGCGTCTCAGTGTGTGTGTCTCGTGTGTGTCTGTGTGTCTCAGTGTGTGTGTGTCTGTGTGTCTCAGTGTGTGTGTCTCAGTGTGTGTGTTTGTGTCTCAGTGTGTGTGTGTGTGTGGTTGTGTCTCAGTGTGCGTCTCAGTGTGTGTCTCAATGTGTCTCAGTGTGCGTGTCTCAGTGTGTGTGTCTCAGTGTGTGTGTCTCAGTGTGTGTGTGTGTGTGGTGTCAGTGTGTGTCTCAGTGTGTGTGTCTGTGTGTGTGTGTGTCTCAGTGCGTGTCTCAGTGTGTGTGTGTGTGCCAGTGTGTGTGTCTCAGTGTGTGTGTCTCAGTGTGTGTCTGTGTGTCTCAGTGTGTGTGTGTTTGTGTCTCAGTGTGTGTCTCAGTGTGTGTGTGTTTGTGTCTCAGTGTGTGTGTGTCTCAGTGTGTGTGTGGTGTGTCAGTGTGTGTGTCTCAGTGTGTGTGTGTTTGTGTCTCAGTGTGTGTCTCAGTGTGCGTCTCAGTGTGTGTGTCTCAGTGTGTGTGTCTGTGTGTCTCAGTGTGTGTGTCTGTGTGTCTCAGTGTGTGTGTCTCAGTGTGTGTGTGTGTCAGTGTGTGTGTGTGTGTTGTGTCTCAG
This sequence comes from Huso huso, assembly GCA_036884735.1. Taxonomy (NCBI): domain Eukaryota; kingdom Metazoa; phylum Chordata; class Actinopteri; order Acipenseriformes; family Acipenseridae; genus Huso; species Huso huso. The sequence goes on along the minus strand of CM072681.1, from coordinate 10,152,138 downwards.
TGTGCGTCTCAGTGTGTGTCTCAATGTGTCTCAGTGTGCGTGTCTCAGTGTGTGTGTCTCAGTGTGTGTGTGTCTCAGTGTATGTGTGTGTGGTTGTGTCAGTGTGTCTCAGTGTGTGTGTCTGTGTGTGTGTGTGTCTCAGTGTGTCTCAGTGTGTGTGTGGTTGTGTCTCAGTGTGTGTGTCTCAGTGTGTGTGTGTGTGTGTCTCAGTGTGTGTGTTTGTGTCTCAGTGTGTGTGTGTCTCAGTGTGTGTGTGTTGTGTGTCAGTGTGTGTGTCTCAGTGTGTGTGTGTTTGTGTCTCAGTGTGCGTCTCAGTGTGTGTCTCAGTGTGTGTCTGTGTGTCTGTGTGTGTGTCTGTGTGTCTCAGTGTGTGTGTCTCAGTGTGTGTGTGTGTCTCAGTGTGTGTGTCTGTGTGTGTGTGTGTCTCAGTGTGTGTCTCAGTGTATGTGTGTGTCTCAGTGTGTCTCAGTGTGTGTGTGTGTGTGTCTCAGTGTGTGTGTCTCAGTGTGTGTGTGTCTCAGTGTGTGTTTGTCTCAGTGTGTGTCTCAGTGTGTGTGGTTATGTCTCAGTGTGCGTCTCAATGTGTCTCAGTGTGTGTGTCTGTGTGTCTCAGTGTGTGTGTGTCTCAGTGTATGTGTCTGTGTGTCTCAGTGTGTGTCACAGTGTGTGTGTTTCTGTCTCAGTGTGTGTGTGTCTCAGTGTATGTGTCTGTGTGTCAGTGTGTGTGTGTCTCAGTGTGCGTGTCTCAATGTGTGTGTGTTTGTGTCTCAGTGTGTGTGTTTGTGTCTCAGTGTGTGTGTCTCAGTGTTGTCTCAATGTGTCTCAATGTGTGTGTCTGTGTGTCTCAGTGTGTGTGTCAGTGTATGTGTGTGTGGTTGTGTCTCAGTGTGTGTGTGTCTCAGTGTGTGTCTCTGTGTGTGTGTGTGTCCTCAGTGTATGTGTGTGTCTCAGTGTGTGTGTCTCAGTGTGTGTGTGACTCAGTGTGTGTGTGGTTGTGTCAGTGTGCGTCTCAATGTGTCTCAGTGTGTGTGTCTGTGTGTCTCAGTGTGTGTGTCTCAGTGTATGTGTCTGTGTGTCTCAGTGTGTGTGTGTGTGTGTGTTGTGTCTCAGTGTGCGTGTCTCCGTGTGTGTGTGTCTCAGTGTGTATGTGTCTCAGTGTGCATCTCAGTGTATGTCTCAATGTGTCTCAGTGTGTGTGTGTCTCAGTGTGTGTGTCTCAGTGTGTGTGTCTCAGTGTGCATCTCAGTGTATGTCTCAATGTGTCTCAGTGTGTGTGTGTCTCAGTGTGTGTGTTTGTGTCGCAGTGTGTGTGTTTCTGTCTCAGTGTGTGTGTCTCAGTGTGTGTGTCTCAGTGTATGTGTCTCAGTGTCAGTGTGTGTGTGTCTCAGTGTATGTGTGTGTGTTTGTGTCTCAGTGTGTGTGTCTCAATGTGTCTCAATGTGTGTGTCTGTGTGTCTCAGAGTGTGTGTCTCAGTGTATGTGTGTGTGGTTGTGTCTCAGTGTGTCTCAGTGTGTGTGTCTCAGTGTGTGTGTGTGTGTCTCAGTGTGTGTGTCTCAGTGTGTGTGTGTGTCTCAGTGTGCGTCTCAGTGTGTGTGTCTCGTGTGTGTCTGTGTGTCTCAGTGTGTCTCAGTGTGTGTGTGTTTGTGTCTCAGTGTGTGTGTGTGTGGTTGTGTCTCAGTGTGCGTCTCAGTGTGTGTCTCAATGTGTCTCAGTGTGTGTCTCAGTGTGTGTGTCTCAGTGTGTGTGTGTGTCTCAGTGTGCGTCTCAGTGTGTGTGTCTCGTGTGTCTGTGTGTCTCAGTGTGTCTCAGTGTGTGTGTGTTTGTGTCTCAGTGTGTGTGTGTGTGGTTGTGTCTCAGTGTGTGTCTCAGTGTGTGTCTCAATGTGTCTCAGTGTGCGTGTCTCAGTGTGTGTGTCTCAGTGTGTGTGTCTGTGTGTGTGTGTCTCAGTGTGTGTCTCAGTGTGTGTGTCTCAGTGTGTGTGTCTCAGTGTGTGTGTGTCTCAGTGTATATGTGTGTCTCAGTGTGTGTGTCTCAGTGTGTGTGTTTGTCTCAGTGTGTGTCTCAGTGTGTGTGGTTATGTCTCAGTGTGCGTCTCAATGTGTCTCAGTGTGTCTCAGTGTGTGTGTGTCTCAGTGTATGTGTCTGTGTGTCTCAGTGTGTGTCGCAGTGTGTGTGTTTGTGTCGCAGTGTGTGTGTTTCTGTCTCAGTGTGTGTGTCTCAGTGTGTGTGTCTCAGTGTGTGTGTGTCTCAGTGTATGTGTCTGTGTGTCAGTGTGTGTGTGTCTCAGTGTATGTGTGTGTGGTTGTGTCTCAGTGTGCGTGTCTCAGTGTGTGTGTGTTTGTGTCTCAGTGTGTGTGTTTGTGTCTCAGTGTGTGTCTCAATGTGTCTCAATGTGTGTGTCTGTGTGTCTCAGTGTGTGTGTCAGTGTATGTGTGTGTGGTTGTGTCTCAGTGTGTGTGTGTGTCTCAGTGTGTGTCTCTGTGTGTGTGTGTCTCAGTGTGTGTGTCTCAGTGTGTGTGTCTCAGTGTGTGTGTGTCGCAGTGTGTGTGTTTGTGTCGCAGTGTGTGTCTCTGTGTGTGTCTCAGTGTGTGTCTCACAGTGTGTGTGTGTCTCAGTGTATGTGTGTCTCAGTGTGCGTGTCTCAGTGTGTGTGTGTGTGTCTCAGTGTGTGTGTGTTTGTGTCTCAGTGTGTGTGTCTCAGTGTGCGTCTCAGTGTGTGTCTCAATGTGTCTCAGTGTGTGTGTCAGTGTATGTGTGTGTGGTTGTGTCTCAGTGTGTGTGTCTCAGTGTGTGTGTGAGTCTCAGTGTGTGTCTCTGTGTGTGTCTCAGTGTATGTGTGTGTCTTAGTGTGTGTGTCTCAGTGTGTGTGTGTGTCTCAGTGTGTGTGTGTGGTTGTGTCTCAGTGTGCGTCTCAATGTGTCTCAGTGTGTGTGTCTGTGTGTCTCAGTGTGTGTCTCTCAGTGTATGTGTCTGTGTGTCTCAGTGTGTGTGTGTGTGGTTGTGTCTCAGTGTGCGTGTCTCAGTGTGTGTGTGTCTCAGTGTGTGTATGTGTCTCAGTGTATGTCTCAATGTGTCTCAGTGTGTGTGTGTGTCTCAGTGTGTGTGTGTCTCAGTATGCATCTCAGTGTATGTCTCAATGTGTCTCAGTGTGTGTGTTTGTGTCGCAGTGTGTGTGTCTCAGTGTGTGTGTGTCTCAGTGTATGTGTCTGTGTGTCAGTGTGTGTGTCTCAGTGTATGTGTGTGTGTTTGTGTCTCAGTGTGTGTGTCTCAGTGTGCGTCTCAATGTGTCTCAATGTGTGTGTCTGTTTGTCTCAGTGTGTGTGTCTCAGTGTATGTGTGTGTGGTTGTGTCTCAGTGTGTCTCAGTGTGTGTGTCTCAGTGTGTGTGTGTCTCAGTGTGTGTCTCTGTGTGTGTGTGTCTCAGTGTATGTGTGTGTCTCGGTGTGTGTGTCTCAGTGTGTGTGTGTGGTTGTGTCTCAGTGTGCGTCTCAATGTGTCTCAGTGTGTGTCTCTCAGTGTATGTGTCTGTGTGTCTCAGTGTGTGTGTGTGGTTGTGTCTCAGTGTGTGTATGTGTCTCAGTGTATGTCTCAATGTGTCTCAGTTTGTGTGTGTGTCTCAGTGTGTGTGTCTCAGTGTGCGTGTTTCAGTGTGCGTGTGTCTCAGTGTGCATCTCAGTGTATGTCTTAATGTGTCTCAGTGTGTGTGTTTCTGTCTCAGTGTGTGTGTCTCAGTGTGTGTGTGTCTTAGTGTATGTGTCTGTGTGTCAGTGTGTGTGTGTCTCAGTGTATGTGTCTGTGTGTCAGTGTGTGTCTCAATGTTTATGTCTGTGTGTCTCAGTGTGTGTGTCTCAGTGTATGTGTGTGTGGTTGTGTCTCAGTGTGTGTGTGTCTCAGTGTGTGTGACTCAGTGTGTGTGTGTCAGTGTGTGTCAGTGTGTGTATGTGTGTGTCTCAGTTCTGAATGTGTGCATTCAGAACAGAAAATAGGAGGCACTTTTCAACCATCACAGACTAGCAGCTCTGCACACTCCTATAACACTGCATGAGATCAAAGAACAGCCACATAAACTACAGCCAGGGAACTCCTGTGGGACAGACATGAGTAAGGATATGCAAAGTGATGTCTTGTTTCAAACCCCCGTAAGAGTCTGTGTGCTCCATGGTTAAAGACAAGGGCTTGTAGGGAAATAAGCGGCATGGACGCTTTCATTTTGAATTTTTGTTTGTAAAAACAGCGAAAGTTAAAGACCACGCACATTTTCTTTACTTTTTTATTAAACAGCTCAGTGGTTTCAATCTCTCCGCACGTAAATCGCAGAGTCAGCTCTGAACACGGCATCCTTTATATTCCCTTGTGTGATCGGGAAATCTGCTCTGCAGCGCACTCCATCACCCACACAGCTCCCCTGACCTGCACACTGCAGGGCAACTGCTGTACAAAGGCTGTTTTATCAGTCCCTGCTGTGGATTAAAATAGTATTGGTTTTAAGAATAAATAATTAAACTCACATGGGGAGGTGTCGGGTCGCAAGCCTTCCTGTGCTGTAAACCTGGTCGTCATGGAGACGGGCAGACCACAGCTCTCGCTATTCCTTATACAATGCTGCCATCATGTGGCCATTAACTAGAACTGTTTGTTCTAATATATCTATATCCATCCATATCTATCTAGCTATCTAAATATCTATCTATCTATCTATCAGCTCAGATGCCCTTTGAAATGACTCGTTTTCACCTTAACCCCTGTGTAAAGATAGATATTTCAGATACATTCTTAAAATACAGCAAAAACAATATTTACAGGATAGCCAGGAGAGTACTGTGTGTATAAATAAGTGTTTTGTAATTGCTCTTATTTGAAATCATTCTCATGTATTTATCATGCTTACTGCCTGTTCTTACTGGACTCATATCAGCAAATAGTTACTATCAGGTTTAGCTGCTCTTAGTCGAATTCACTCTTATAATTTACTGTGTGCTTTATTATTTTGCTCTTACTTGAATTGATTTTATGGTACTTTCATATCTGCTCTTATCTGTATTATGATATTCTGTAATGTGATATTTTATAATGTGATACTTTGTACTGTGATAACTTGTAACAATTGTAAGCAGCCCTGGATGTCTGCTAGAAATAAATAATAACAGTAACAATGTCATTGAGTATATCACTACCCAGCTACCCATTGTAAACAGCAGAGGCACCAGCAACCGCTTATCACTGAGCTGTGCTCGGATTAAAAAAATATATATATATATATTATTCAACAGTTCTACTAAATGGCCACACGATGGCAGCATTGGATAAGGAATAGCTGGCGTTTCTGCTTTTAGTCGACGGCTCTTGTTTATAGTTTACTGTGTGCTTTATTATTTTGCTCTTACTTGAATTGATTTTATACTTTCATCTCTATTATGATATTTTTTAATGTGATACTTTTGTACTGAGAACTTGTAACAATTGCAAGTCAACCTGGATAACGGAGTCTGGATAAGGAAGTCTGCTAAGAAATAAACACTGCTACACAGCGGTCAAGGGTCAAGTCTGGAAACAGCCAACCCTGATTGAAACTGATGAGGATGAGGAGCATGATGAGGAGGAGGAGGATGATACATGTACTGTATATATATATTTTTATCACATTTGATGTAAGAGTGTTTCAGACTTTTTGGTACAGATGGTAATTCTAAGTGATTTAGTTTTTGCCGCTGCAACATGGTGAAAACAGCTAAACTCTTGAGCTGTATAGAGACTCGGTCGTTTTCAAACACGTTTTTCTAACCTCTCAATCCCACGACAAAAAACATTGTCAATGTAAATAAAAGTTAGAAAAACGCAACAGCCGCTTTAAAGGTGATATCAAACACAAAGCCCAAGCTAGAGAAGCAATTATCAATCTTGTCACATCACAAATAGGCACACTTGAAAGGGTGCTGGGCCCAAGATTCACACAATTTGCTTCTAACTTGGCGCTGTTTTTTGATCGCTTCGCCCACTTTATCGCCCCACTTTATCGCCCACTTTATCGCCCAATTTGAAAAATGCTTTTGTATGACTTGAAGTGACTGAGACACAAACACACACACACACACTGAGACACACACACACTCACACAGACACACTGAGACGCGCACACACACACAATGAGACACACACATATACTGAGACACACACACATACACACTGAGACACACTCTGAGACACACACACACACACACTGAGACACAGAAACTGAGACACACACACACACTGAGACACACACACACTGAGACATACGCAGATACTGACACACACTGAGACATACGCAGATACTGACACACACTGAGACACACACAATGAGACACACACACACACTGAGACACACACACACACACTGACACACACACTCACACTGAGACACACTGAGACGCGCACACACACACAATGAGACACACTCTGAGACACACACACACACTAAGACACACACACACACTGAGACACAGAAACTGAGACACACACACACTGAGACAGACACACACACTGAGACAGACACACACACTGACACACACTGAGACACACACAATGAGACACACACACACACACACAGACACACTGAGACACACACTGAGACACACACACACACACACACACTGAGACACACACACAGACACACTCACTGAGACACACCCACACTGACACACACACACGCTGAGACGCACACACACACACTGAGACACACTAAGACACACACACACTGAGCCACACACACTGGGACACACACAGACACATTGAGACACACACACACACTGAGACACACTAAGACACACACACACTGAGCCACACACACTGGGACACACACAGACACATTGAGACACACACACACACTGAGACATACACAGATACTGACACACACACACAGGTACTGACCCGCACACACACTCACACACACGCATACACAAAATAAACTTATGCTGTGCACATATGTTATGCTAATTGGTAAATATGCAAATTTCAACAATACAAGAGCCAATCAAATCGCGTGAAAGCACAAAGCAGGAGGAGCTCATTTGCATACAAACTCCAGATTTAGCTGCCAATTAAATATTTAAGTAAATGTTAGATCTAGCTAAGAGGTTTAATATTTATTTAAATATTTAGCTAACTGATAAATCTTGTAACTCGATTTAAAATGATATCTAGATGCACACATTTATAAAAAGCTGTATTTATTTTTCTCCTCATTTCTGGCAGCCCATACTAACGGCGCTCGGAACTTTCGCATTTTTAAATCCCAACGGTCTCTGCTCAGCGGAGTGGAATGTTCAGGGTCGGTTGCCCAGCAGCGTCTCCCCTCCTTCTCTGCCCCGCCCCTCTCCCTCTCTCGCTCCAGCTAGGAGTTCACATTCAGCTTCCTTAGATTATATAGCGCCATTCTTTTACTAACTTTTACAAATGAGCTTATTGAGGCTTCGTGTTTTTAAGATGGTTCAGGTGCAGTCCGGGCAGACTGACTGGAGCATCATTACAGTATACCGTGACTGCGCCGGCTTTGTGGGAGGCAGATACACAAAATAATGAACGACTGGTAAAGAAATCACATAGATTGCTTTTTAATGCTAAATGTGTATCTGGTATTCTAAGTATTATCTACAATTAATAACTCGGCTATATTCATATTCAGAATGTGATAGATTAAGACAGGGTCCAGTATTAGAAATAAATAAACACGCTTTTAAGAGAAACACAGTGATGTTTATTGCCCATTCCTATCCATTCTCTAGATGTTTCTACATTGTGGTTGCCAATCCAGAGGACAAGGACTCATTGATGTTAAAATAAAAAACTAGAATTAACCACCAAGAATCAATATAGAAAGGAAGGGGGAGAAATG
>CM072681.1:10116137-10143768 GCA_036884735.1 Huso huso | reverse complement strand
CAAAAATAGGAGGAGTGGCAGACACTGTTGCAGCAGAAAAAGTCATTCAAAATGATCTAGACAGCATTCAGAACTGGGCAGACACATGGCAAATGACATTTAATAGAGGAAAGTGTAAAGTATTGCACGCAGGCAATAAAAATGTGCATTATAAATATCATATGGGAGACTGAAATTGAAGAAGGAATCTATGAAAAAGACCTAGGAGTTTATGTTGACTCAGAAATGTCTTCATCTAGACAATGTGGGGAAGCTATAAAAAGGCCAACAAGATGCTCGGATATATTGTGAGAAGTGTTGAATTTAAATCAAGGGAAGTAATGTTAAAACTTTACAATGCATTAGTAAGACCTCACCTAGAATATTGTGTTCAGTTCTGGTCACCTCGTTACAAAAAGGATATTGCTGCTCTAGAAAGAGTGCACAGAAGAGCAACCAGAATTATCCCGGGTTTAAAAGGCATGTTGTATGCAGACAGGCTCAAAGAATTGAATCTATTCAGTCTTGAACAAAGAAGACTACGCGGCGATCTGATTCAAGCATTCAAAATCCTAAAAGGTATTGACCTTAAACTCACCCTAAAAGCAGCCTAAACCCAATCTCAATACGATTTCTCCAGCCGTGTCCACCACCGATCAACAATCACTAACAAAACCTCGCTTCTCTACAACAGAAAAAAGCCGCTGCATTCGCTCGCTTGGTGGGACACGGCGCGCCCCGGGGTTTATAAAGCCCTCAGAATCGCACCGCTTCTGTTCACACGCGCCCCGATCACAGCACCTGACTGAGATTGAACTGAAGAGTCAACACGTGGTCTTAATCACGCGTGATTAACTGCTGATCGGGTGTCCCCAGTTATCATCATCATCATTAGTAGTATTTTGTTTTCTGAGTTTAATTTAATTAATGACGCAATGCGGGTCGATTTCCTCAATTGATCCTCCAGAGCGCGCAATGAGTCGGAATTGCTTGATCAATCCCACCTGCTATCGCTGCCGAGACCCAGCGTCTCCAGTATATATATACTCGGGTCGGGTCCGGTTAAACGATATCGGTGGTGTTGAGGTGTCGTGGTTATTCGGTCAATCAGCGTGGAGGACAGATACAATGGCCGTCGCGCTCTTTTTTACAGTAAGTGCAGTCTTAGTTATGTTTTTAAAAAAAAATCTTATTTAAATTAGGATGTAGCTATATATATATATATAAAGAAAAAAATGTGTTTCTACTTCACATTATATATATATCTATATATATATATATATATATATATATATATATATATATATATATATGTGAAGTAGAAACACATTTCTTTTTTTTTTTTGTGTGTCGAGCACTTGGTTTGGGAAGCTTAACTTTATTCTTTTCCAACGGTGATAACATTCAAACGTTAATCTGTCTTTTAAAACCTAATAGTATCTTTCTTAACCAAACTAATAGTTAACTTTTTTTCTTTGCTGTTTGTTGATCAAATGGTATTCAATTAATATTGAGTGACTCAAGAGGAGAAAAAACTGACAAACTTAAACGCCCGCATCCAACCTGTCCGTGACGTTTGAATGGGTGCACTTCGTTGTAATAATGATTTGGTATAATTCTGGGGTAGTAGTAACCTGTATCTTAAAGGGTTAATTTTAATTGTTCATTTTCCCCCTCGCACGATTAGCGCATACCCTGCAGCGCGCTCGTTACACGGACCTGTCTATACTAACGCTGAAGTCTCTCTTCCAGATTTGCACTGCTGTGCGGGGCGCTTCTCGTGGACGCTGATGTGAGCTACTCCCAGTTCTACTCTGCGTTCCCCGTGTCCCAGTCTGCTGGAGCCCGTGTTTCTGCAGGTTAAGCTCCTGCAGCCCCACAGCCAGACTGACCACCTGAACTGGAATCCAGCCCTCAATGGGACCTGGTCACTGACTGGTGAGGAGTCTGCTAGTCCTCTAGTGCTACCCATTCCGCTGTGCTTCCAGTGCAGGCTTGCCGTGACTCCTATTCCTGTCTCTGCAGCTGCCTGGTCACTGGAGACTCCTACAGAAACCACTTCCCTACAGATCCCACCTGGAGGATACCTGCAGTAAGACTTGTGTGCCTGGAGCCCAGAGATCTAGTAAGCACACACATATTCATTCATGCACACACACTCTTGGAATCCAGATTTCATCTGAGACATGAAGAGAAACAAGCAATAGAGTACAGTGTAGTATTAGTTATTAACGCTATAGGTTGATAGTTCCAGCACCAAAAAGTGTGCAAAACACTCCTGATTATTTTTTTTCATAAAATGAAACAACTATAAACCAGAGCTGAAGAATCAGCTTGCACTGCTGTAGTTGAATCATGTAACACAGAGTTATAATTAATTATATAAGAGAGGATCAACTTTACTTCCCACCCCTCCGCTATTTCGTGCCTGTGGTCATCCATTAATCTATATTCATTTCAAGAATCCTGAATGTTGAAATACAGAAAGCTGAGTAAACAGTGACATCTAGTGGAGAACATAAACCAGACACCAGTCAGTGTCCTGGCAAATCAGTTACCATCACAGACTAGCAGCTCTGCACACACTAGAACCAACCATCACAGACTAGCAGCTCTGCACACACTAGAACCAACCATCACAGACTAGCAGATCTGCACACACTAGAATCAACCATCACAGACTAGCAGCTTTGCACACACTCGAATCAACCATCACAGACTAGCAGCTCTGCACACACTCGAATCAACCATCACAGACTAGCAGCTCTGCACACACTAGAATCAACCATCACAGACTAGCAGCTTTGCACACACTCGAATCAACCATCACAGACTAGCAGCTCTGCACACACTAGAATCAACCATCACAGACTAGCAGCTCTGCACACACTAGAACCAACCAGATCAAAGAACAGCCACATAAACTACAGCCAGGGAACTCCTGTGGGACAGACATGAGTAAGGATACGCACAAAGTGATATGCGGTTTCAAACCCCCGTAAGAGTCTGTGTGCTCCTGTGGTTAAAGACAAGGACTTTTGGGGAAATAAGCATCACACACGCTTTTATTTTTTGAAATGTTATTTCTCAAACGGCGAGTTGGAGATCACGTACATTTTCTTTACTTCAGCTTCAGTGGTTTCAATCTCTCCACGCACTAAATCGCAGAGTCAGCTCTGAACACGGCATCCTTTATATTCCCTTGTGTGATCGAGTGGAAATCTGCTCTGCAGCGCACTCCAGCACCCACACAGCTCCCTGACCTGCACACCGCAGGGCAATTGTTGTACAAAGGCTGTTTTATCAGTCCCTGCTGTGGATTAAAATAGTATTGGTTTTAAGAATAAATAATTAAACTCACATGGAGAGGTGTCAGGTCACGGGGCTTCCTGTGCTGTAAACCTGGACTTTATGGAGACGGGCAGAACGCAGCTCACGCTATTCCTTATCCAATGCTGCCATCGTGTGGTCAATTACTAGAACTGTTTATCTATCTATCAGCTCAGTTGCCCTTTGAAATGACTCGTATTCACCTTAACCCCTGTGTAAAGATAGACATTTCAGATACATTCTTAAAATACAGCAAAAATAATATTTACAGGATACGCAGGAGAGTACTGTGTGTATAAATAACGTGTTCTGTGATTGCTCTTAATTGAAATCATTCTCATGCATTTATCATGCTTACTGCCTGTTCTTACTAGACTCGTATCAGCAAATAGTTACTATCAGGTTTAGCTGCTCTTAGTCGAATTCACTCTTATAATTTACTGTGTGCTTTATTTTGCTCTTACTTGAATTGATTTTATGGTACTTTCATATCTGCTCTTATCTGTATTATGATATTCTGTAATGTGATGTTTTATAATGTGATACTTGTAACAACTATAAGTTGACCTGAATGTCTAAGAAATAAATACTAATAACAGTAGTAATGTCATTGCTGATTTTCACTACCTGTACTACCTCTTGTAAACAGCAGAGGGCACCAGCGACCACTTGTCACGGAGCTGTGTTCAGATCAAATAAAATGTTAGTTTAATACAGTGGTGGCCGGTACGTGGATCGCAAAGATTTTCGGTGGATGTCGGGACTAATCATAGCATATACTCATACAACAGTAGTTTATGGGTGTCCACTGCCCACTGTTAATCACACATTAAAAACTACAAATCACATACCCCGCCAGTTTCACTGATTTATCAGTGCGATGGTTACTCGTTTCCAGACAGTTTGTCAAACCAAGATGAGGAAAATAACAAATTCAGATATGTCGACGTCTTTACAGGAAATGAGCAATGCAGGTGTTTCAGAAATTGAAAGCGAACAGGGAACTTCGAGTTAGTTGCAGCGTGTTCACAGTCGTGTAAAATACAAGTTCAACCAACAGTAGCTAAAAGATTCCCCCTGGCTTCAGTTTGACAATGTTAAAAAAAATCCATGTTGTGCCTGTTTTATCAGGATGCAGGGGAACTGATGGCAGGATAGACTGCATTTTAACAGAGAGCCAGGAGTTCAAACATGAAAATATCTTAAACACAGCGCTTCAAAACGGCACGCAGTGTGCGGAGAGGCAGCTCAGCGCGCTGCCATAAACAGCAAGCAGCGCCTTCTGAGGAACATGCGAGCAGGCAGCTAAAATAAATAAATAAATAAATAAATAAATAAAACGTTAACCATTTTAATTGTGTTGATGCAAAAGAATTAAACTGCACACGTGTTATGTAAGAAACAAGGAACAAAAAGATCTGTAGACATTCAACAATACATTTAAGCAAAACATGTTTATTATTATTATTATTTGTGTGTGTGTGTGTGTGTGTGTCCCTAAATGTCAGTGCGCGTCAAGCATTTATATTAAATCTCGCTTAAAATTGTTGGTCAAAGCAAGTAGTTTTTAATACAGTGCTATTTGAGTATTTAAAATATGGTTACTTCAAAATCAAAATGTATGCCAGCAACAGTATGTTAATTAAACGAAACGAACGTTAATTAACTAAGGCCTCTCGGAACTTTCGCATTTTTAAATCCTAACGGTCTCTGCTCAGCGGAGTGGAATGTTCAGGAGCCGGTTGCCTAGCAGCGTCTCCGCCTCCTTCTCTGCCCCGCCCCCTCTCCCTCTCGTTGCTCCAGCTAGGAGTTCACATTCAGCTTCCTTAGATTATATAGCGCCATTCTTTACTAACTTTTACAAATGAGCTTATTGGAGGCTTCGTGTTTTTAAGATGGTTCAGGTGCAGTCTGGGCAGACTGACTGGAGCATCATTACAGTATACCGCACTGCGCTCGGCTTTGTGTGGAGGCTGAGACACAAAATAATGAACGACTGGTAAAGAAATCACATGGATTGCTTTTTAATGCTAAATATGTGTCTGGTATTCTAAGTATTACCTACAATTAATAACTCAGCTATATTCATATTCAGAATGTGATGCAGTATTAAGACAGGGTCCAGTATTAGAAATAAATAAACACGCTTTAAGAGAAACAGCAGAGATGTTTTTTGCCCATTCCCATCCATTCTCTAGATGTTTCTACATTGTGGTTGCAATCCACAGGGACAAGGGACTCAGCGATGTTAAATAAAAAACTAGAGCCCACAATTAACCAATATAGAAAGGAAGGGGGGAGAAATGTATTGCCTGTGTGCAGCACCTTCCACTTTCCTCTTATTATTTTATTATTATTTATTTCTTAGCAGACGCCCTTATCCAGGGCGACTTACAATCGTAAGCAAATACATTTCAAGTGTTACAGTACAAGTAATACAATAAGAGCAAGATAAATACAATGACTTTGGTTCAAGCAAGTACAAGTGTGACAAAATACAATTCAATAATACAGCAGATAATAGTGATAGTTACATCAGGATATGATTAAATACAAAATACTACAGATTAAACACTTGGCAGATTACAGTATTCTGAAGTACAGGATTAAATGCAGTAAAATAGGGGGCAGATAAGAGCAAATAAAGCACATTTACATGAAGGGTGATAGTGTCCCAGGATACAAACAGAGGAGTTCTACAGGTGCTGTTTGAAGAGGTGAGTCTTGAGGAGGCACGGAATGTGGTCAGGGACTGGGCGGTCCTGACATCTGTAGGAAGGTCATTCCACCACTGCGGAGGCAGGGTGGAGAAGGAGCGGGCTCTGGAGGCAGGGGGGGCGTAGAGGAGGTAGAGCTAGTCTTCTAGTGCAGGCGGAGCGGAGAGGTCGAGGGGGTGTAGGGAGAGATGAGGGTCTGGAGGTAGCTGGGTGCAGTCTGGTCAAGGCATCTGTGAGGCTAGTACAAGAGTCTTGAACTGGATTCGAGCGGTGATCGGGAGCCAGTGGAGTGAGTGGCGTAGTGGAGTAGCGTGGGAGAAGCGAGGCAGAGAACACTAGGCGGGCAGCGGAGTTCTGGATGAACTGGAGCGGACGGGTGGCGGACGCAGGGAGGCCAGCCAGGAGGGAGTAGCAATAGTCTAGACGGAAGAGTACCAGGGCCTGGACCAGGAGCTGGGTGGCGTAGTTGGTGTAGTTTCTGACTTTTGGTGGCGTAGTTTCTGACTTTTGTCTGTCAGAAACACTTACACTGTAGAGTAACAAAAACATCTTTGTATTTCTCCTGGAGCAGTGATATTCCTCCACGGGAAGAGCAGTCATCTGACTGCATGAAAGCATCACATAGCAATTTCAACTGACACGTAGCTTTCTTCTCTAAGTTTTCCAAAGGTAACTTTTAGCCAGGAAGTTGGTACAGCAAGAATAGATCCTTCTACAAGATACTGGTAATGGGAAGGCATATGTTCACCCAAAGGAATCATTTTCAAGAAAAGACACAAGAAAAAACAAACAAATATAAAACAGTTTTACAAACATTACACCATATTATCAATATTTTAATCCTGGATTTTAAATGTATTCCATTTATGAAAATAAACTCACATAGTTACACTTGTCAATGACCATGCCTCTTGTTGGCTTGTACCAAGTTGTGCCTTCACTTTCTTCACTAGATGAAGCGATTCCTAATATTAAATAAACACAGATGTAAATTAATTTGCTGAAATCAAAGACTATAATTCTTTAGAGGTCTGTTTTATGTAATGTATGGATTTCTCTTCACCCATATCATTTTCATACTTTGTTTCTTTTGTATTGAACATTCCACTCCGCTGAGCAGAGACCGTTAGGATTTAAAAATGCGAAAGTTCCGAGCGCCGTTAGTATGGGCTGCCAGAAATGAGGAGAAAATAAATACAGCTTTTTATACAGACGTGCTCAAATTTGTTGGTACCCCTCCACAAAAAACGAAGAATGCACAATTTTCTCTGAAATAACTTGAAACTGACAAAAGTAATTGGCATCCACCATTGTTTATTCCATATTTAATAGAAATCAGACTTTGCTTTTGATTTTTATTCAACATAATATTGTAAATAAGAAAACAAATGAAAATGGCATCGACAAAAAATGATGGGACCCCTAACCTAATATTTTGTTGCACAACCTTTAGAGGCAATCACTGCAATCAAACGTTTTCTGTAGCTCTCAATGAGACTTCTGCACCTGTTAACAGGTAGTTTGGCCCACTCTTCCTGAGCAAACTGCTCCAGCTGTCTCAGGTTTGATGGGTGCCTTCTCCAGACTGCAAGTTTCAGCTCTTTCCATAGATGTTCGATAGGGATTCAGATCAGGACTCATAGAAGGCCACTTCAGAATAGTCCAATGTTTTGTTCTTATCCATTCTTGGGTGCTTTTAGCTGTGTGTTTTGGGTCATTATCCTGTTGGAGGACCCATGACCTGCGATTGAGACAGAGCTTTCTGACACTGGGCAGTACGTTTCGCTCCAGAATGCCTTGATAGTCTTGAGATTTCATTGTACCCTGCACAGATTCAAGGCACCCTGTGCCAGGCGCAACAAAAGCAGCCCCAAAACATAACCGAGCCTCCTCCATGTTTCACTGTAGGTATGGTGTTCTTTTCTTTGAAAGCTTCATTTTTTCGTCTGTGAACATAAAGCTGATGTGACTTGCAAAAAGCTCCAGTTTTGACTCATCTGTCCAAAGGACATTCTCCCAGAAGGATTGTGGCTTGTCAATATGCATTTTAGCAAATTCAGTCTGGCTTTTTTATGTTTTTCTTTCAAAAGTGGAGTCCTCCTGGGTCTTCTTCCATGGAGCCCACTTTCGCTCAAAAAAGCGACGGATGGTGCGATCAGAAACTGGCGTACCTTCACCTTGGAGTTCAGCTTGTATCTCTTTGGCAGTTATCCTTGGTTCTTTTTTTCTACCATTCGCACTATCCTTTTGTTCAGTCTGGGGTCGATTTTTCCTCTTCGGCCGCGCCCAGGAGGTTGGCTACAGTTCCATGGACCTTAAACTTCTTAATAATATTTGCAACTATTGTCACAGGAACATCAAGCTGCTTGGAGATGGTCTTGTAGCCTTTACCTTTACCATGCTTGTCTATTATTTTCTTTCTGATCTCCTCAGACAACTCTCTCCTTTGCTTTCTCTGGTCCATGTTCAGTGTGGTGCACACAATGATACCAAGCAGCACAGTGACTACTTTTCTCCATTTAAATAGGCTGAATGACTGATTACAAGATTGGAGACATGTGTGATACTAATTAAAGAAACGAATTAGTTTGAAATATCACTATAATCCAATTATTTATTATCTTTTCTAAGGGGTACCAACAAATGTGTCCAGGCCATTTTAGAATATCTTTGTAGAATAAGCAATAATTCAACTCTTTTCACAGCTTCTACTTTTTATTCTATGACATACCAAAGGCATGCAAGTATACATGATAAAATAGCTTTTAATTTCATCACTTTTCAGGAGGAATGAAGCATTATTTCAATGAGCTGTAAGGGTACCAACAAATTTGAGCATGTCTGTAAATGTGTACATTCAGATATCATTTATAAATCTAGTTACAAGATTTAACAGTTAGCTAAATAGTTAAATAAATCTTAAATCTCTTAGCTAGATTTAACAGGTAGCTAAATATTTAACTGGCAGCTAAAGTGCATAGCATAAGTGTACCTGTGCGTGTGTGTCAGTACCTGTGTTTGCTTGTCCGTACCTGAGTGTGCGTCAATACCTGTGTGTGTGTGTGTGTGTGTCAGTACCTGTGTCTGTGTCAGTACCTGTATGTGTGTGACAGTACCTGTGTGTGTCACTATATGTGTGTGTGTCTCAGTGTGTGTGCGTGTGGCAATGTGCCCTGCCCCTGTGTGCATGTGTGTGTTATGTGTTGTATGTTGCGTGTGTTAATGTTGGTGTATAGTCATTGGTACACGGGATATAAACGGGTCTGTGTTTCACGTGTATTTAAAAATGTATAATTGTATTTAGGAACGGAATTGCACATTACTGCACGTGTATTTAAAGTAAGTAATATGCGCGCACGAGGTTGCACATAATTAATTCACGTGCTGGGATTCAAGTGAATAATTAATTAGTAATTGAATCCCAGCACAACAGTATAAATAGATGCACGTTTCATTCACTCGGGGTTGGGTGTTCGTAAGTGGAGAATGGGAGAGAGAGGAGGAGAACTAAAAAGAAAGTAAAGAATAACAATTGCTACAGCGTGCTGGAAGTGCCAGCACGGTACTTGTTTAAACGTTCATCCGCTTGTTTTGTGTGTTAGTGCGTTTTGTTTATATATTTATTTTGGCTCCAGTGCCGTGTCCTGTTTTGTGTTTAAAACCTTTTTATTTTGCAATAAACCTTCTGAACGCTACCATTGCGTCTCAGTTTCACTCATCACCACCGTCTGTCTGTGTGTTTCTTCCGGGTCTGACGTGTCACCACTCAGCCAGCCTTGTGACAGTGTGTCACTATCTATGTGTGTGTGTGTGCGTGCGTGTCAGTATCTGTGTGTGTGTGTCTGTAAGTACCTGTGTGTGTGTCAGTACCTGTGTGTGTGTGTGTGTGTGTGTTTGTCAGTATCTGTGTGTGTGTGTGTGTGTGTGTGTGTGTCAGTACCTGTGTGTGTGTGTGCGTGCGCATGCGTGCGTCAGTACCTGTGTGTCTCACGGGAGATATATTTTTTGTCTCAAGTCCCCTCCCGTGCTCCGTTCATAACTGATGGAAAACTAAAACAACTCTTCAGAACTATTCATGATGAGGGACATGTTAATAAAAACATAAACCATGGCGATTGTGTTGATAAAGATATCGCAGGAATAAGTCCAGGCAGCAGAACGCCAGGGAAAGCGACGCGTTGTGTTTTAAACCTGTCAGCGAGCCCGGCTCTGAAGAACAACAAAAGACAAAACAAGAGACGCACATCGAGGGCCTGTCAAATTTGAAAATTCATTTATTACATTTCTCTTCATAGAATCCTCTGTAAGGTTAACATACAAGCAGTCAGATACAGAACAATAGATTTTGAAAATTTACTCTCGTTATTGATAAAAAAAAAAAATTGTAATATTTGTAAAACTTCCATCCTTTCCACAAGTCTCAAAACACCTGAACCGTGCCGTCTGAAGATATCCCTGTGTCTCTATCAGATGAATCTATAACAGCACAGCAGCTCAAATTAAAATGTGCATCGCTGCCCGAACCCAGAGACTGTCTATCACATGTCTGCAAACCTCAAGCCTAGAGGCCGTCCCAAACTGCACAGAACCGCGGAAATCTGAAGAGAATCTGTAATCTGCAGAGGGAGCATCTTACCTGTTTAGTATTTGAATGATAAAAATGGAAATCAAGTAAACATACTATCAAACTCTTTACAGGCTAACACTTCAATGTAACATATCAGGCCTTTTTGTCAGTAAAATCCTTATACGCTGTCAAACAAAAACAAGACTTCTCATTGGGTCACGTTTTCAAACCCTCAACTCCAGCCTTTATGAACTCCTACTTCTTAAAAGGAGACGCAACGTCTGTCGATTTCACAAAACTAGAACCGAGCAGCTGAGTTCATGTATTCCAGGTCACTTTAGCGGTCCGTTTGTGATAATTCCGATGACGATGTCGCTGAGGAAGATGGCGGCTCCCTGGAGGAGTGCGAATTCCCAGGAATTCACTCCTCCACAGATTCGGACCGTCTCTACTCCAGATGGATTGGTTAATTGCAATCCCAAAACACCACTTCCGAGAGACTTCCTTAAAAACAAACTGCTTGATTATTTTCCCATAAACTGATTTCCTCGTCGATTTCAAAGATCGCAGGTTAACCAGGAACTTAATACTGTATCACATTCTGAATATGAATATAGCTGAGTTATTAATTGTAGGTAATACTTAGAATACCAGATACACATTTAGCATTAAAAAGCAATCCATGTGATTTCTTTACCAGTCGTTCATTATTCTGTGCATCAGCCTCCACACAAAGCCGAGCACAGTGCGGTATACTGTAATGATGCTGCAGTCAGTCTGCCCGGACTGCACCTGAACCATCTTAAAAACACGAAGCCTCCAATAAGCTCATTTGTAAAAGTTAGTAAAGAATGGCGCTATATAATCTAAGGAAGCTGAATGTGAACTCCTAGCTGGAGCAACGAGAGAGGGAGAGAGGGGCGGGGCAGAGAAGGAGGGGGAGGCTGCTGAGGCAACCGGCTCCTGAACATTCCACTCCGCTGAGCAGAGACCGTTAGGATTTAAAATGCCAAAGTTCGGCCCGTTAGTATGGGCTGCCAGAAATGAGGAGAAAATAAATACAGCTTTTTATAAATGTGTGCATTCAGATATCATTTAGAAATCTAGTTACAAGATTTAACAGTTAGCTAAATATTTAAATACATCTTCAATCTCTTAAATAGATTTAACATTTAGCTAAATATTTAAATAAATCTTAAATCTCTTAGCTAGATTTAACATTTAGTTAAATATTTAAATGACAGCTAAATCTGGAGTTTGTATGCAAATGACCTCCGCCCACTTCGTGCTTTCACGTGATTTGATTGGCTAATGTAATGTTGAAATTTGCATATTTACCAATTACAATAACATTAGTGTGTGTGTGTCAGTACCTGTGTGTCTGTGTGTGTGAGTGTCAGAACCTGTGTGTGTGTTTGTGTGTGTGTGCGTTTCACTACCTGTGTGTGTGTGCATGTCAGTGTCTGTGTGTGTGTTTGTTTGTGTGTGTGTGCGTGTCACTACCTGTGTGTGTGTCAGTACCTGTGTGTGTGTGTGTGTGTTTATCAGTACCTGTGAGTGTGTGTGTCTGTGTGAGTGTGTGAGTGTGTGTCTCAGGGAGTGTGTGTTTGTCTCAGTGTCTGTGTCTCAGTGTGTGTCTCAGTGTGTGTGTGTGTGTGTGTGTCTGTCGCAGTCTCAGTGTGTGTTTGTGTCTCAGTCACTTCAAGTCATACAAAGAGCATTTCAAGTGGAGCGATGTGTGTCAGTACCTGTGTGTGTGTGTGTGTGTGTGTGTGTGTGTTAGTGTTAGTGTGTGTGTGTCAGTGCGTGTGTGTCTGTCTCAGTGTGTGTGTTTCAGTGTTTGTGTGTGTGTCTCAGTGTGTCTCAGTGTGTGTGTGTCTCAGTGTGTGTGTGTCTCAGTGTGTGTGTGTGTGTCTCAGTGTGTGTGTGTCTCAGTGTGTGTGTCTCAGTCACTTCAAGTCATACAAAGAGCATTTCAAGTGGAGCGATAAAGTGGAGCGAAGCGATCAAAAAAAGGCACCAAGTTAGAAGCAAGAATTGTGTGAATCTTGGGCCCCAGCACCTTTCCAAGTGTGCCTATTTGCTTGATGCTTGACAAGATTGGCCTAATTGCTTCTCCTAACTTGGGCTTTTGTGTTTGATATCACCCCTTTAAACGGCTGTTGTGTTTTTTCTAACTTGTTTATTTACATTGACAATGTTTTTTGTGGTGGGATTGAGAGGAGTTAGAAAAACGTGTTTGAAACGACCGAGAGTCTCTATACAGCTCCAAGAGTTTAGCTGTTTTCACCATGTTGCAGCGGCAAAACGAAATCACTTAGAATTACCATCTGTACCAAAAGACTGAAACACTCTTACATCAAATGTGAAAAAACCCATAAATACCTCTTATACACAATGAGATATAAGTTGTCAAACTAAGGTCAAATTGTTCTTCTTCCTCCTCTTCTTCTTCCTCTTCCGTCTACTTTTTAGGGTGTGTGGCGACTTTTCAAACAGAAAAGCTAAATAACTGGACATCTACCAATCATGTGATTCCACATGCTGGTCAACGTCAAAACAAACCAGGGAATGCAAGCAGTTTGATATCCACACCATTTATATTAAACAATGGATTTGTTTTAGAACAGCACATATCGCAGTGAAAAACAAAAAATACCGTGGTTTGAACTTGCATCATGACGTTCTTGAAGCGCACACGACCTTACCCCGCTGCGCCGCTGCACAGTTGTTGAAATGCGTTCATTTTTTAAGCTTACATCCAAGCCTGACCAGCTTTCACTGAAAACCTGAAGGATCTGCTCGATACTAGAAATGTTCTATTTCCTGTTTGAAAATCTCCCGTTTCCTGTATGTCTCAGTGTGTGTATATGTGTGTGTCTCATTGTGTGTGTGTGTCTCAGTGTGTGTGTGTGTTTCAGTGTATGTCTCGGTGTGTGTCTCAGTGTGTGTGTCTCAGTGTGTGTGTGTGTGTGTGTGTGTGTGTGTGTCTCAGTGTGTGTTTGTGTCTCAGTGTGTGTGTCTCAGTGTGTGTGTGTGTGTGTGTCTCAGTGTGTGTTTGTGTCTCAGTGTGTGTGTCTCAGTGTGTGTGTGTGTGTTTGTGTCTCAGTGTGTGTGTGTCTCAGTGTGTGTGTGTGTGTTTCAGTGTATGTCTCGGTGTGTGTCTCAGTGTGTGTGTCTCAGTGTGTGTGTGTGTTTGTGTCTCAGTGTGTGTGTGTGTCTCAGTGTGTGTGTCTCAATGTGTGTGTTTGGTTTTTTTTTTTTTTAAATTTTAGTATTTATTTTTGCTTTTACATATTTACAATGTGGCAAACAGTATATATTCTTTGTCATACAATGATACAAGATATATGACATGGTATCCTTATGCAGTACTTTGCATTCAATATCCCTTCAATATTACGTCTGAGAGAGTAGCTCCAATATATTTCAAAAAGGAATCCCAAATTCTATGGAATCGTTCTATCTTGTTAGCCTCGATAAAGCTTAACCTTTTGAGTGGCAGCATACTGTAGATGGCCTTATACCACTGCAGAATTGTAGGTGAACTATCTGAAATCCCATTTGTCAGGATGCATTTTCTAGCCATTACAAGAAGCCCCTTATGAGTTTGTGCATTTCACAATGTACATTCAGGGAGCTCTAAAATGAGCACTATGGTCACTCTCCAATTGCATACCACAAATATTCTTGACTTCCCTACATATTCTATCCCAAAACTGCTTTAGAGGAGAACAGGACCACATACAGTGTATGTATGTCCCAGGTGCCTTTTTACACCTGGTGCATACTTGTGACTTTTGTGCGTTAAATTTATGTAATTTATAAGGAGTGAAATGCAATCTATGGATGATTTTAAATTGCCTTTCTGTTTGGTTACTTGTCAAGTTTGAATGTATCCGGTTGATAATATCTTCCCAGGTTTCATTATCTATTGTTATGTTTGGGTTCTGCTCCCATCCCAGCCTACTCACCCCACAATCCAGTGTAGTTACCGAATACAAAGAATCATAACATCTTGATATAAAGTGTTTAGTTACCTTGTCAGTTAACAATGTTTCTACAATTGCAAGGGTGTAGTTAGAGGCATTCCTCATAAGATTAGAAGTGACAAAGTGTCTGATTTGCAAATACCTAAAAAAATACTGCGAAGGGATATTAAATTGCTCTCCCAGCTGGGCAAAGGGTTTCAGGCAGTTATTCCCCCAAAGGTCACACAAACTTTATACCACTTTTATCCCAAAGCTTATAGCCAGCATCTGACAGACCAGGTTTAAAACTTGTGTTCCCCACTATTGCAGCCAATAACTGACCGAACCCCTCCTTGTTATGAAACCTTTTAATTTCTTGCCATACCCTTAATGTGTTGCTCAGAACGACATTTCCCCTGACCAGCTTTTTCCATTGTTTTTCTTTCATTGTTAGTAAGCATGTCAGATTAACAGGTTTTACTACATCAGACTCTATATCCAACCATGTACAATCTGCACTGCGTGCAAACCATTCTCTGATGAATTTTAAATGTACAGGCCCAATTATAAAATTTAAAATTAGGGATTGCCAGACCACCCATTTTTATTGGTAGTTGTAATTGTTTGAGCTGGTATCTTGGTTTCTTCCCCGCCCATAGAAATGTTCTCACTGCCTGATGTATATTTTTAAAATCCTTGCTCAGAAGTGGTACAGATATCATTTGAAGGGCATATAAGATTCTGGGTAGCACATTCATTTGAATTATTCCTGCTCTTCCCCATAAGGGACAGAGGTAGGCAAGTCCATCTTTCTAAATCTTTTAAATTTTATTAATTAATGGGGAAACATTATCCCTACATAAATTTTCCAAGCATGGAGATACTCATATTCCCAAATATGTCATGCCTCTTGGAGACTACCGAAAAGGCGCCATAGGCAGGGGGTTAGCCTGAGAGGAGTTTGTTGGCATAATCAATGATTTATTAAAATTAATCTTGTATCCATAAAGGCTCAAAGGATTCAATCACCTCCACAAGTCTAGGTATTGATATATGAGGTTTAGTCAAAAAAAGTATGATATTGTCTGCGTACAAAGATAGATGGTGTTGTGTTCCACCAATCTGAACACCATGAATATTGGGATCGCACCTTATGGCCTCAGCCAATGGTTCAATTACCAGAGCAAACAACAGAGGCGAGAGTGGACAACCCTGTCTTGTACCTGCAAAGAGAAAACTCTTCAGAACATAGACCATTTGTAATTACAGAAGCCATTGGATTTTGGTACAGAACTCTAATATATTTGATACATCTCTCTCCCAGGCCTATACGTTGCAATACTTCGAACATGTCTGGCCACTCCACCTTATCAGACGCCTTCTCAGCGTCCAAACCAACTATAACAGTTTCTACTTTGGTATTTTGTGAGTGTTGTATTGCATTCAACAGTGGTCTCATGTTGTTATTAGATTGTCTGTTTTGTATGAATCCTGTCTGATCTGGATTAATAATATTAGGTAAAATACGCTCAAGTCATCGGGCTAGCACCTTAGCAAGGACCTTTGCACCCGTGGTCAATAAGGATAT
This sequence comes from Huso huso, assembly GCA_036884735.1. Classification (NCBI taxonomy): domain Eukaryota; kingdom Metazoa; phylum Chordata; class Actinopteri; order Acipenseriformes; family Acipenseridae; genus Huso; species Huso huso. The sequence continues at coordinate 10,127,616 of CM072681.1, read as the reverse complement.
GGGCCTATGTGATGAAGTGTCTTCGGGATCTTTTCCCTTTTTCAGAATTAAGGTTATATTGGCTGATCTGAGTGACGGAGGAAGAGTACCCTTCCGAGATGCATCATTAAACATATTAAGCAAAGGCTGATTAAGAAGAGGAAAGAAAGTTTTATAGAATTCTATTCCAAATCCATCAGGGCCTGGGGATTTGTTATTATTTAAACATTGTATTGCTTCTGTAAGCTCAGTTTTGGATAGGGGCTCCTCCAGGCTGCATCTCTCACTGTCTGAAATCTGTGCTATATTGATTTTATCTAGGAATGTACTCATCATGGGTGGAATTTCCGCAATCAGATTTATATAGGCTCTCATAATATTGCTTAAAAATATTATTGATATCTTTTTAACATTTTTCTATTTTATACTTCTCTTTAATAGATGATATGAAGTTACTCTCTCTGTGTCCCTGTAAGAATTTGGCTCGGTATCTTCCTAGTCTATTGCCATATTTATAAAAGCGCTGTCTTGCGTATAATAACATGGAGCCTGCTTCCTGCGTGAGCAAAGCATCCAGAGAGGCGTGGGCAGCAGTTTATTCCCAAGCAATCTTTTTATTAGGAGACGCTGTCATTTTCTTTTCTAGATCCGCTATTTTTTTTCTAAATCTCTCTTGTATTTTCCGTTGTTTTCTTGCGGGAAGAATTTGATATTATCACCCCCCCTAGCACAGGCCTTAAAAGTTTCCCAAAGCAACGATGGGTCTGTATCAGGCAAGTCATTGGTCTCTAGAAATATTTTAATTTGATCTTCCATGTAAGGAATAAACAAAGGGTCCTTAACTAATGGGGTTTGAAACGCCATGAGAACACACTGCTCTCAAAATTAGAGGGTTTGTATGATATATAGATAGGTGCATGTTCTGATATTATGTTTCCCATAGATGCTCTGATAATTTTTTCTAGAGACTTCTCTGCTGATGAAAAATAATCTATTCTTGAATGAGTCTGATGAACTGTTGAAAAATATGTAAACTCCTTGTTTCTTGGATTAAAAAGTCTCCATATATCTAGAAGATCAAACTGTCTTCAGATCTCTTTTATGCAAGGGCCTCTATGGCTCAATATTACATGGGATCTATCTTGTTTAATATCCCAGACGCTGTTTAAATCCCCTCCAAGTATAACGTTTGCACAGGAAAAATCCTTTACCTTGGAGAATACATCCATAAAAAAATTAACATCAAAATTATTTGGGGCATATATATTTCCCAAAACAATTGACTCGCCATAAAGAGAGCCTTTTACAAGTATATATCTACCCTGTGTGTCTCACACACTCTTCAATGATAAACGGCACATTTGTATGAAATAGAATGATCACCCTCTACTTTTAGATGTATACGAGGTAGTAGATTTGCCTGATCCATTCTGTTTTAAAGTTTTCATGTTCAATTATTATTATTATTAGTTTATTTAGCAGACCCCTTTTTCCAAGGCGACTTACAGAGACTAGGGTGTGTGAACTATGCATCAGCTGCAGAGTCACTTACAACTACGTCTCACCCAAAAGACGGAGCACAAGGAGGTGAAGTGACTTGCTCAGGGTCACACAATGAGTCAGTGGCTGAGGTGGGATTTGAACGGGGACCTCCTGGTTACAAGCCCTTTTCTTTAACCACTGGACCACACAGCCTCACAAGATATACGTTCTTCTGTTACTTGAATCCTTTTACCGGATTCAATAATTTCTGCCTTTAGAGTGTCGACTGAGCTGATAATTTGTTCAAGCTTTCTATCCAGTATACTTTCGATTCGTGTAGAGACATCTTGAACTATCTGTGAGATAAAGGCTTCAGGTATACAACAGCGTTCGCCATCTTGTCCCTCATCGTGTCGAGTAGCACTCCTAGTTTTGGGATTTTTCTTAGTTGATTGTGTGGTTATCTCGGTCGAATTCGCCCAATATTCATCCAGGGACATTGTTACTGAAGGTTTAGTATTTGTTACTGGCAAAGTAGAACAGGAGGGGGTCAAATGGTGGCAAAATACGATCAGGTTATGCGGAGCTTGTCTGTTTCACATCCACTCAGTTTAAGCGTCACGTGATCCCCCCCATGTGTTTGTGTGTGTCTCAGTGTGTGTGTGTCTCAGTGTGTGTGTCTCAGTGTGTGTGTGTGTGTGTGTCTCAGTCACTTCAAGTCATACAAAGAGCATTTCAAGTTGGGCGATAAAGTGGGCAGAAAGCGATCAAAAAGGCGCCAAGTTAGAAGCAAGAATTGTGTGAATCTTGGGCCCCAGCACCTTTCCAAGTGTGCCTATTTGCTTGATGCTTGACAAGATTGGCCTAATTGCTTCTCCTAACTTGGGCTTGATCTCTGATAAATTGTGGTTCCTCGTTTCATTAAAACTAAATAAATGAATCATTTATTTCGTAGAAACAAAGAAATGATTTAAACAAATGCATCGAGGAATAAATACATTTAGAAATAAATATTATTAAAGAAATAAATGTAGAAATGAATACATGTTTATATTATAAATGTATAAATAAATTAATAAATAGCAAGCTGGAAAACTACATGTCATATTAATTGATTTCGCTGATGCGTTTATCCACAGCAATTGACATTTATATACCTATATAAAAAGTACAAGTTTCATGTAAATATATATATATATATACAGTACATGTATATCATCCTCCTCCTCATCCTCATCATGCTCCTCATCCTCATCAGTTCAATCAGGGTGGCTGTTTCCAGACTTGACCCTTGACCGTTGTGTAGCAGTCGTATTTATTTCTTAGCAGACTTCCTTATCCAGACTCCGTTATCCAGGGTGACTTGCAATTGTTACAAGTTCTCTCAGTACAAAGTAACACATTAAAAAATATCATAATACAGATATGAAAGTATAAAATCAATTCAAGTAAGAGCAAAATAATAAAGCACATAGCAAACTATAAACAAGAGCAAATTCGACTAAAAGCAGAACGCAGCTCTCGCTATTCCTTATCCAATGCTGCCATCGTGTGGCCATTTAGTAGAACTGTTGGTTTATTATTTCTTTTTTTTTCTTTATCAGCACAGCTCAGTGACAAGCGGTTGCTGGTGCCCTCTGCTGTTTACAATGGGTAGTACAGGTAATGAAATTCACAATGACATTGTTACTGTTATTATTATTTGTTTCTTAGCAGACATCCAGGGCTGCTTACAATTGTTACAAGTTATCACAGTACAAAGTATCACATTATAAAATATCACATTACAGAATATCATAATACAGATAAGAGCAGATATGAAAGTACCATAAAATCAATTCAAGTAAGAGCAAAATAATAAAGCACACAGTAAATTATAAGAGCGAATTCGACTAAGAGCAGCTAAACCTGATAGTAACTATTTGCTGATATGAGTCCAGTAAGAACAGGCAGTAAGCATGATAAATACATGAGAATGATTTCAAATAAGAGCAATTACAGAAAACGTTATTATTTATACACACAGTACTCTCCTGGCTATCCTGTAAATATTGTTTTTGCTGTATTTTAAGAATGTATCTGCAATGTCTATTTCTGCACAGGGGTTAAGGTTATTACAAGTCATTTCAAAGGGCAACTGAATTGATAGATAGATAGATAGATAGATAGATAGATAGATAGATAGATAGATAGATAGATAGATAGATATGGATATAGATATATTAGAACAAACAGTTCTAGTAAATGGCCACACGATGGCAGCATTGTATAAGGAATAGCGAGAGCTGCGTTCTGCCCATCTCCATGACGACCAGGTTTACAGCACAGGAAGCCCCGCGACCCGACACCTCCCCATGTGAGTTTAATTATTTATTCTTAAAACCAATACTATTTTAATCCACAGCAGGGACTGATAAAACAGCCTTTGTACAGCAGTTGCCCTGCGGTGTGCAGGTCAGGGAGCTGTGTGGGTGATGGAGTGCGCTGCAGAGCAGATTTCCACTCGATCACACAAGGGAATATAAAGAATGCCGTGTTCAGAGCTGACTCTGCGATTTAGTGCGTGGATAGATTGAAACCACTGAAGCTGCTTAAAAAAAAAAAAGTAAAGAAAATGCATGTTATCTTTAACTCACTGTTTTTTACAAACAAAAATTCAAAAATGAAAGCGTGCGTGACGCTTATTTCCCTGCAAGCCCTTGTCTTTAACCACGGGAGCACACAGACTCTTACGGGGGGTTGAAACCGCACATCACTTTGCGCAGATCCTTACTCATGTCTGTCCCACAGGAGTTCCCTGGCTGTAGTTTATGTGGCTGTTCTTTGATCTCATGCAGTGTTATAGGAGTGTGCAGAGCTGACTGCTAGTCTGTGATGGTTGAAAAGTGCCTCCTATTTTCTGTTCTGAATGCCCCTTTATCTAATCTCCATTTGTGACCCCTGGTCCTTGTTTCTTTTTTCAGGTCAAAGAAGTCCCCTGGGTCGACATTGTCAATACCTTTTAGGATTTTGAATGCTTGAATCAGATCAGCAGCGTAGTCTTCTTTGTTCAAGACTGAACAGATTCAATTCTTTGAGCCTGTCTGCATCGACATGCCTTTTAAACCGGGATAATTCTGGTTGCTCTTCTTTTCACTCTTTCTAGAGCAGCAATATCCTTTTGTAACGAGGTGACCAGAACTGAACACAATATTCTAGGTGAGGTCTTACTAATGCATTGTAAAGTTTTAACATTACTTCCCTTGATTTAAATTCAACACTTCTCACAATATATCCGAGCATCTTGTTGGCCTTTTATAGCTTCCCACGTTGTCTAAATGAAGACATTTCTGAGCCAACATAAACTCCTAGGTCTTTTTCATAGATTCCTTCTTCAATTTCAGTATCTCCCATATTTATAATGCACATTGGGATCAGTATTAGGTCCTATGCTATTCCTAATCTACAATAATGATTTAGATTCTGGTATAGTAAGCAAACTTGTTAAATTTGTAGACGACACAAAAAATAGGAGGAGTGGCAAACACTGTTGCAGCAGCAAAGGTCATTCAAAATGATCTAGACAGCATTCAGAACTGGGCAGACACATGGCAAATGACATTTAATAGAGGAAAGTGGAAGGTACTGCACGCAGGCAATACATTTCTCCCCCCTTCCTTTCTATATTGGTTAATTGTGGGCTCTAGTTTTTTATTTAACATCGCTGAGTCCCTTGTCCCTGTGGATTGCAACCACAATGTAGAAACATATAGAGAATGGATGGGAATGGGCAATAAACATCACTGCTGTTTCTCTTAAAGCGTGTTTATTTATTTCTAATACTGGACCCTGTCTTAATACTGCATCACATTCTGAATATGAATATAGCTGAGTTATTAATTGTAGGTAATGCTTAGAATACCAGATACATATTTAGCATTAAAAGCAATCCATGTGATTTCTTTACCAGTCGTTCATTATTTTGTGTATCAGCCTCCACACAAAGCCGTGCGCAGTGGTATACTGTAATGATGCTGCAGTCAGTCTGCCCGGACTGCACCTGAACCATCTTAAAAACACGAAGCCTCCAATAAGCTCATTTGGAAAAAAGTTAGTAAAGAATGGCGCTATATAATCTAAGGAAGCTGAATGTGAACTCCTAGCTGGAGCAACGAGAGAGGGAGAGGGCGGGGCAGAGAAGGGGGGGAGGCGGCTGCTAGGAGCAACCGGCTCCTGAACATTCCACTCCGCTGAGCAGAGACCGTTGGGATTTAAAATGCCAAAGTTCGGCGCCGTTAGTATGGGCTGCCAGAAATGAGGAGAAAATAAATACAGCTTTTATAAATGTGTGCATTCAGATATCATTTAGAAATCTAGATACAAGATTTAACAGTTAGCTAAATATTTAAATACATCTTAAATCTCTTAACTAGATTTAACAGTTAGCTAAATATTTAACTGGCAGCTAAAGTGCATAGCATAAGTGTACCTGTGTGTGTGTGTGTGTGTGTCAGTACCTGTATGTGTGTCTGTCAGTACCTGTGTGTGTGTGCGTGTGTGACAGTACCTGTGTGTGTCACTATCTGTGTGTGTGTGTGTCTCAGTGTCTTAGTGTGTGTGTCTCAGTTTCTCAGTGTGTGTGTGTCAGTACCTGTGTGTGTACATGTGTGTGTATCAGTGTGTGTGTGTGTCACTATCTGTGTGTGTGTCTCAGTGTGTGTGTCTCAGTGTGTGTCTGTTTGTCAGTACATGTGTGTGTGTTTGTCAGTATCTGTGTGTGTTTGTCAGTATCTGTGTGCGTTTGTCAGTATCTGTGTGCGTTTGTCAGTACCGTGTGTGTGTGTGTGTCAGTACCTGTGTGTGCGCAGGTCAGTGCCTGTGTGTGTGTGTTTCAGTACCTTTGTCTGTGTGTCAGAACCTGTGTGTGTGTCAGTACCTGTGTGTGTGTGCGGGTCACTACCTGTGTGTGTGTGTGTGTGCGGGTCACTACCTGTGTGTGTGTGTCAGTACCTGTGTGTGTGTCAGTACCTGTGTGTGTGTGTCAGTACCTGTGCGTGTCAGTACCTGTGTGTGTGTGCGCGTGTCTCTATCTGTGTGTGTGTGTCTGTGTCAGTACCTGTATGTGTGTCTGTGTCAGTACCTCTGTGTGTGTCTGTGTGTGTGTCAGTACCTGTGGTTGTGTGTGCGAGTCAGTACCTGTGTGTGTGTGCTTGTCAGTATGTGTGTGTGTGTCACTATCTGTGTGTGTGTGTCTCAGTGTGTGTGTCTTAGTGTGTGTGTGTCAGTACATGTGTGTGCGTGCATGTCAGTATCTGTGTGTGTGTTTGTGTCAGTATCTCTGTGTGTGTGTGTGCAGGTCACTACCTGTGTGTGTGTGTGTGTGTGGGGGTCAGTACCTGTGTGTGTGTGTGGGGGGTCAGTACCTGTGTGTGTGTGTGTGTGTGTGTCAGTACCTGTGTGTGTGTCACTACCTGTGTGTGTGTGCGGATCACTACCTGTGTGTGTGTGTGGGGGTCAGTACCTGTGTGTGTGTGTGTGTGTCAGTAGCTGTGTGTGTGTGTCAGTACCTGTGTGTGTGTGTGTGTGTGTGTTTGTGTCTGTACCTGTGTGTCTCTAGGAGATATATTTTTTGTCTCAAGTCCCCTCCCGCGCTCCGTTCATAACTGATGTAAAACTAAAACAACTCCTCAGAACTATTCATGACGAGGGACATGTTAATAAAAACATAAACCATGGCGATTGTGTTGATAAAGATATCGCAGGAATAAGTCCAGGCAGCAGAACGCCAGGAAAGCGACGGCGTTGTGTTTTAAACCTGTCAGCGAGCCGGCTCTGAAGAACAACAAAACACAAAACAAGAGGCCGCACATCGAGGGCCTGTCAAATTTGAAAATTCATTTATTACATTTCTCTTCATAGAATCCTCTGTAAGGTTAACATACAACCAGTCAGATACAGAACAATAGATTTTGATCATTTACTCTAGTTATTGATAAAAAAAAAAAATTAGTAATATTTGTAAAACTTCCATCCTTTCCACAAGTCTCAAAACACCTGAAACGTGCCGTCTGAAGATATCCCTGTGTCTCTATCAGATGAATCTATAACAGCACAGCAGCTCAAATTAAAATGTGCATCGCTGCTTGAACCCAGAGACTGTCTATCACATGTCTGCAAACCTCAAGCCTAGAGGCCGTCCCAAACTGCACAGAACCGCTGGAAATCTGAAGAGAATCTGTAATCTGCAGAGGGAGCATCTTACCTGTTTAGTATTTGAATGATAAAATGGAAATCAAGTAAACATACTATCAAACTCTTTACAGGTGAAGCACTTCCAATGTAACATATCAGGCCTTTTGTCAGTAAAATCTTTATACGCTGTCAAACAAAAACAAGACTTCTCATTGGGTCACGTTTTCAAACCCTCAACTCCAGCCTTTATGAACTCCTACTTCTAAAAGGAGACACAACGTCTGTCGATTTCACAAAACTAGAACCGAGCAGCTGAGTTCATGTATTCCAGGTCACTTTAGCGGTCCGTTTGTGATAATTCCGATGTGATGTCGCTGAGGAAGATGGCGGCTCCCTGGAGAGTGCGAATTCCCAGGAATTCACTCCTCCACAGATTGGACCGTCTCTACTCCAGACCGACTGGTTAATTGCAATCCCAAAACACCACTTCGAGAGACTTCCTAAAAACAAAGTGCTTGATTACTTTCCCATAAACTGATTTCCTCGTCAATTTCAAAGATCACAGGTTAACCAGGAACTTAATACTCTATCACATTCTGAATATGAATATAGCTGAGTTATTAATTGTAGATAATACTTAGAATACCAGATACACATTTAGCATTAAAAAGCAATCCATGTGATTTCTTTACCAGTCGTTCATTATTTTGTGTATCAGCCTCCACACAAAGCCGGCGCAGTGCGGTATACTGTAATGATGCTCCAGTCAGTCTGCCGGACTGCACCTGAACCATCTTAAAAACACGAAGCCTCAATAAGCTCATTTGTAAAAGTTAGTAAAGAATGGCTATATAATCTAAGGAAGCTGAATGTGAACTCCTAGCTGGAGCAACGAGAGAGGGAGAGAGGGCGGGGCAGAGAAGGAGGCGGAGACGCTGCTAGGCAACCGGCTCCTGAACATTCCACTCCGCTGAGCAGAGACCGTTAGGATTTAAAAATGCGAAAGTTCCAAGCGCCGTTAGTATGGGCTGCCAGAAATGAGGAGAAAATAAATACAGCTTTTTATAAATGTGTGCATTCAGATATCATTTAGAAATCTAGTTACAAGATTTAACAGTTAAATATTTAAATAAATCTGAAATCTCTTAGGTAGATTTAACATTTAGTTAAATATTTAAATGGCCGCTAAATCTGGAGTTTGTATGCAAATGAGCTCCGCACGCTTTGATCTTTCACGCGATTTGATTGGCTCTTGTAATGTTGAAATATGCATATCTACCAATTAGCAACACATAAGTGTGTTTGTCAGTACCTGTGTGTGTGCTCAGCCTTGCTGACCCCTGTGTGTGTGTGTGTGTGTTCAGCCTTGTTGACCCCTGTGTGTGTGTGTGTGTGTTTGTTCAGCCTTGTTGACCCCTGTGTGTGTGTGTGTGTGTGTGTGTGTGTGTGCGCTCAGCCTTGTTGACGCCTGTGTGTGTGTGCCTTGCTGACCCCTGTGACCCCTGTGTGTGTGTTCAGCCTTGTTGACCCCTGTGTGTGTGTGTGTGTGTGTGTGTGTGTGTGTGTGTGTGTGTTGTGCCTTGTTTGACCCCTGTGTGTGTGTGTGTATGTGTGTTCAGCCTTGTTGATCCCTGTGTGTGTGTGTGTTCAGCCTTGTTGACCCCTGTGTGTGTGTGTGTGTGTGTGTGTTTGTTCAGCCTTGTTGACCCCTGTGTGTCTCTCTGTGTGTCAGGTACCGGCGTTGGAAGCTGGGGGAGGATATCGATCTGATTGTTCGCTGTGAACACGATGGTGTGATGACCGGAGCCAAGGGGGAAGTGTCCTTCATCAACGTCAAGACCCTCAATGAGTGGGACTCCAGGGTAGGGACCCCTTTCAATACCTTTTAATCACAGCTTGTGTGTGAGGAAACCCCACCACTGATACAGGGGAACCCCAGAGAGACCTTTCAATACCTTTAATCACGGCTTCAACACGAGGAAACCCCACACCACTGATACAGGGGAACCCCAGAGAGAGACCGCTTTCAATACCTTTAATCACAGCTTGTGTGTGAGGAAACCCACACCACTGATACAGGGGGAACCCCAGAGAGAGACCGCTTTCAATACCTTTAATCACAGCTTCAACACGAGGAAACCCCACACCACTGATATGGGGAACCCCAGAGAGAGACCGCTTTCAATACCTTTAATCACAGCTTCAACCCGAGGAAATGTGGGAAGCTATAAAAAGGCCAATGAGATGCTCGGATATATTGTGAGAAGTGTTGAATTTAAATCAAGGAAGTAATGTGCAAAGAAGAGCAACCAGAATTATCCCGGGTTTAAAAGGCATGTCGTATGCAGACAGGCTCAAAGAATTTAATCTATTCAGTCTTGAACAAAGAAGACTACGCGGCGATCTGATTCAAACATTCAAAATCCTAAAAGGTATTGACAATGTTGACCCAGGGGACTTTTTCAACCTGAAAAAAAGAAACAAGGACCAGGGGTTACAAATGGAGATTAGAAAAAGGGGCATTCAGAACAGAAAATAGGAGACACTTTTTTACATAGAGAATTGTGAGGGTCTGAAACCAACTCCCCAGTAATGTTGTTGAACCTGACACCCTGGGATCCTTCAAGAAGCTGCTTGATGAGATTCTGGAATCAATAAGCTACTAACAACCAAACGAGCAAGATGGGCTGAATGGGGAAACCTCTCATTTGGAAACTTTCTTATGTTCTGCCTCTGTTATGCTAAAGTTATTTAAAACTGGATAGGAACAGGTCGACATGTGGGGCATGTTGTCCGTGTCCTCCTTTGTGAAAACCTGTGTAAAGTAATCATTTAATATACTCGCTATTTTTTTTCCTTCATCTGTGATTTTGCCGTTTGTGTCTCTTAGACATTTAACCTCCTCTCTTACTGTTATAATATTGGAAAAACTTTTTGGAATTGGTTTTAGCCCGCTTAGCAATGTTCATTTCTGTCTCTCTGTTGGCCTTTCTAACTTCCTTTTTGACTTGTGTTTGCAGCTCCAAACAGGAGGAGTGGCAAACACTGTTGCAGCAGCAAAGATCATTCAAAATGATCTCGACAGCATTCAGAACTGGGCAGACACATGGCAAATGACATTTAATAGAGGAAAGTGGAAGGTACTGCACGCAGGCAATACATTTCTCCCCCCTTCCTTTCTATATTGATTAATTGTGGGCTCTAGTTTTTTATTTAACATCGCTGAGTCCCTTGACCCTGTGGATTGCAACCACAATGTAGAAACATATAGAGAATGGATGGGAATGGGCAATAAACATCACTGCTGTTTCTCTTAAAGCGTGTTTATTTATTTCTAATACTGGACCCTGTCTTAATACTGTATCACATTCTGAATATGAATATAGCTGAGTTATTAATTGTTGGTAATACTTATAATACCAGATACACATTTAGCATTAAAAAGCAATCCATGTGATTTCTTTACCAGTCGTTCATTATTTTGTGTATCAGCCTCCACACAAAGCCGGCGCAGTGCGGTATACTGTAATGATGCTGCAGTCAGTCTGCCCGGACTGCACCTGAACCATCTTAAAAAACACGAAGCCTTCAATAAGCTCATTTGTAAAAGTTAGTAAAGAATGGCGCTATATAATCTAAGGAAGCTGAATGTGAACTCTAGCTGGAGCAACGAGAGAGGGGAGAGGGGCGGGGCAGAGAAGGAGGGGAGGCGCTGCAGGCAACCGGCTCCTGAACATTCCACTCCGCTGAGCAGAGACCGTTAGGATTTAAAAATGCCAAAGTTCCGGCGCCGTTAGTATGGGCTGCCAGAAATGAGGAGAAAATAAATACAGCTTTTTATAAATGT
>CM072681.1:10103637-10113637 GCA_036884735.1 Huso huso | reverse complement strand
TTAATCACAGCTTCAACATTTCAGGAAACCCCACACCACTGATACAGGGGAACCCCAGAGAGAGACCGCTTTCAATACCTTTAATCACAGCTTCAACACGAGGAAACCCCACACCACTGATACATGGGAACCCCAGAGAGAGACCGCTTTCAATACCTTTAATCACGGCTTCAACACGAAACCCCCACCACTGATACATGGGAACCCCAGAGAGACCGTTTTTCAATATTTTAATCACGGCTTCAACATTTAGGAAACCCCACACCACTGATACATGGGAACCCCAGAGAGACCGCTTTCAATACCTTTAATGTGCTTCAACACGAGGAAACCCCACACCACTGATGTTACCAGGGGAACCCCAGAGAGAGACCGCTTTCAATACCTTTAATCACAGCTTCAACACGAGGAAACCCCACACCACTGATACAGGGGAACCCCAGAGAGAGACCGCTTTCAATACCTTTAATCACAGCTTCAACACGAGGAAATGTGGGAATCTATAAAAAGGCCAACGAGATGCTCGGATATATTGTGAGAAGTGTTGAATTTAAATCAAGGGAAGTAATGTGCAAAAGAAGAGCAACCAGAATTATCCCGGTTTAAAAGGCATGTCGTATGCAGACAGGCTCAAAGAATTTAATCTATTCAGTCTTGAACAAAGAAGACTACGCGGCGATCTGATTCAAACATTCAAAATCCTAAAAGGTATTGACAATGTTGACCCAGGGACTTTTTTCAACCTGAAAAAAAAGAAACAAGGACCAGGGTTACAAATGGAGATTAGAAAAAGGGGCATTCAGAACAGAAAATAGGAGACACTTTTTACATAGAGAATTGTGAGGGTCTGAAACCAACTCCCCAGTAATGTTGTTGAAGCTGACACCCTGGGATCCTTCAAGAAGCTGCTTGATGAGATTCTGGAATCAATAAGCTACTAACAACCAAACGAGCAAGATGGGCTGAATGGGGAAACCTCTCATTTGGAAACTTTCTTATGTTCTGCCTCTGTTATGCTAAAGTTATTTAAAATTGGATAGGAACAGGTCGACATGTGAGGCATGTTGTCCGTGTCCTCCTTTGTGAAAACCTGTGTAAAGTAATCATTTAATATACTCGCTATTTTTTTTCTTCGTCTGTGATTTTGCCGTTTGTGTCTCTTAGACATTTAACCTCCTCTCTTACTGTTATAATATTGGAAAAACGTTTTGGAATTGGTTTTAGCCCCCTTAGCAATGTTCATTTCTGTCTCTCTGTTGGCCTTTCTAACTTCCTTTTGACTTGTGTTTGCAGCTCCAAACAGGAGGAGTGGCAAACACTGTTGCAGCAAAAGATCATTCAAAATGATCTCGACAGCATTCAGAACTGGGCAGACACATGGCAAATGACATTTAATAGAGGAAAGTGGAAGGTACTGTGTGCAGGCAATACATTTCTCCCCTTCCTTTCTATATTGATTAATTGTGGGCTCTAGTTTTTTTTATTTAACATCGCTGAGTCCCTTGACCCTGTGGATTGCAACCACAATGTAGAAACATATAGAGAATGGATGGAATGGGCAATAAACATCACTGCTGTTTCTCTTAAAGCGTGTTTATTTATTTCTAATACTGGACCCTATCTTAATACTGTATCACATTCTGAATATGAATATAGCTGAGTTATTAATTGTAGGTAATACTTATAATACCAGATACACATTTAGCATTAAAAGCAATCCATGTGATTTCTTTACCAGTCGTTCATTATTTTGTGTATCAGCCTCCACACAAAGCCGGCGCAGTGCGGTATACTGTAATGATGCTGCAGTCAGTCTGCCGGACTGCACCTGAACCATCTTAAAAACACGAAGCCTCCAATAAGCTCATTTGTAAAAGTTAGTAAAGAATGGCGCTATATAATCTAAGGAAGCTGAATGTGAACTCTAGCTGGAGCAACGAGAGAGAGGGAGAGAGGGGGCGGGGCAGAGAAGGAGGGGGACGCTGCTAGGCAACCGGCTCCTGAACATTCCCTCCGCTGAGCAGAGACCGTTAGGATTTAAAAATGCGAAAGTTCAGCGCCGTTAGTATGGGCTGCCAGAAATGAGGAGAAAATAAATACAGCATTTTATAAATGTGTGCATTCAGATATCATTTAGAAATCTAGATACAAGATTTAACAGTTAAATATTTAAATACATCTTAAATCTCTTAGGTAGATTTAACATTTAGTTACATATTTAACTGGCCGCTAAATCTGGAGTTTGTATGCAAATGAGCTCCGCCCGCTTTGAGCTTTCACGCGATTTGATTGGCTCTTGTAATGTTGAAATATGCATATCTACCAATTAGCAACACATAAGTGTGTGTGTGTTTGTCAGTACCTGTGTGTGTGTGTGTGTGTGTCAGTACCTGTGTGTGTGTGTGTGCGTTCAGCCTTGTTGACCCGTGTATGTGTGTGTGTGTGTGTGTGTGTGTGTGTTCAGCCTTGTTCACCCCTGTGTGTGTGTGTGTGTGTGTGTGTGTGTGTGTTGTTCACCCCCTGTGTGTGTGTGTGTGTGTGTGTGTTCAGCCTTGTTCACCCCTGTGTGTGTGTGTGTGTGTGTGTGTTCAGCCTTGTTGACCCCTGTGTGTGTGTGTGTGTGTGTGTGTGTTCAGCCTTGTTCACCCCTGTGTGTGTGTGTGTGTGTGTGTGTGTTCAGCCTTGTTCACCCCTGTGTGTGTGTGTGTGTGTGTGTGTGTGTTCAGCCTTGTTCACCCCTGTGTGTGTGTGTGTGTGTGTGTGTATGTTCAGCCTTGTTGAATCCTGTGAGTGTGTGTGTGTGTGTGTGTGTGTGTTCAGCCTTGTTGACCCCTGTGTGTGTGTGTGTGTGTGTGTGTGTGTGTGTGTGTGTGTGTTCAGCCTTGTTGACCCCTGTGTGTGTGTGTGTGTGTGTGTGTGTGTTCAGCCTTGTTGACCCCTGTGTGTGCGTGTGTTCAGCCTTGTTGACCCCTGTGTGTGTGTGTGTGTGTGTGTGTTCAGCCTTGTTGACCCCTGTGTGTGTGTGCGTGTGTGCGTTTGTTCAGCCTTGTTGACCCCTGTGTGTGTGTGTGTGTCTGTGTGTGTTCAGCCTTGTTGACCCCTGTGTGTGTGTGCGTGTGTGCGTTTGTTCAGCCTTGTTGACCCCTGTGTGTGTGTGTGTATGTTCAGCCTTGCTGACCCCTGTGTGTGTGTGTGTGTGTGTGTGTTCAGCCTTGTTGATCCTGTGAGTGTGTGTGTGTGTGTGTGTGTGTGTGTGTTCAGCCTTGTTGATCCTGTGTGTGTGTGTGTGTGTGTGTGTGCGCTCAGCTTTGCTGACCCCTGTGTGTGTGTGTGTGTGTGTGTTCAGCCTTGTTGACCACTGTGTGTGTGTGTGTGTGTGTGTGTGTAGCCTTCTTGATCCCTGTGTGTGTGTGTGTGTGTGTGTGTGTTCAGCCTTGTTCACCCCTGTGTGTGTGTGTGTGTGTGTGTTCAGCCTTGTTCACCCCTGTGTGTGTGTGTGTGTGTGTGTGTGTTGAGCCTTCTTGATCCCTGTGTGTGTGTGTGTGTGTGTGTTCAGCCTTGCTGACCCCTCTGTGTGTGTGTGTGTTCAGCCTTGTTGAACCCTGTGTGTGTGTGTGTGTGTGTTCAGCCTTGTTGACCCCTGTGTGTGTGTGTGTGCTCAGCCTTGCTGACCCCTCTGTGTGTGTGTGTGTTCAGCCTTGTTGAACCCTGTGTGTGTGTGTGTGTGTTCAGCCTTGTTGACCCCTGTGTGTGTGTGTGTGTGTGTGTGTGTGTTCAGCCTTGTTGACCCCTGTGTGTGTGTGTGTGTTCAGCCTTGTTGACCCTATTAGTGTGTGTGTGTGTGTGTGTGTGTGTGTTCAGCCTTGTTGACCCCTGTGTGTGTGTGTGTGTGTGTGTTCTGCCTTGTTGATGTGTGTGTGTGTGTGTGTGTGTTCTGCCTTGTTGACCCCTGTGTGTGTGTGTGTGTGTGTGTGTGTGTGTTCTGCCTTGTTGACCCCTGTGTGTGTGTGTGTGTGTGTGTGTGTGTTCAGCCTTTGTTGATCCCTGTGTGTGTGTGTGTGTGTGTGTGTGTGTGTGTGTTCAGCCTTGTTGACCCCTGTGAGTGTGTGGTGTGTGTGTGTGTGTGTGTGTGTGTGCTTGTTTGTGTGTGTGTGTGTGTGTTCAGCCTTGTTGACACCTGTGTGTGTGTGTGTGTTCAGCCTTGTTGACCCCTGTGTGTGTGTGTGTGTGTGTGTGTGTGTTCAGCCTTGTTCACCCCTGTGTGTGTGTGTGTGTGTTCTGCCTTGTTGACCCCTGTGTGTGTGTGTGTGTGTGTGTGTGTGTTCAGCCTTGTTGACACCTGTGTGTGTGTGTGTGTGTGTGTTCAGCCTTGTTGACCCCTGTTGTGTGTGTGTGTGTGTTCAGCCTTGTTGACCCCTGTGTGTGTGTGTGTGTGTTCAGCCTTGTTTACCTGTGTGTGTGTGTGTGTGTGTGTGTGTTCAGCCTTGTTCACCCCTGTGTGTGTGTGTGTGTGTGTGTGTGTGTGTGTGTGTTCAGCCTTGTTGACCCCTGTGTGTGTGTGTGTTCAGCCTTGTTGACCTCTGTGTGTGTGTGTGTGTTCAGCCTTGTTCACCCCTGTGTGTGTGTGTGTGTTTGTGTGTGTGTGTGTGTGTTCAGCCTTGTTTGACCCAAGTGAGTGTGTGTGTGTGTGTGTGTGTGTGTGTTCAGCCTTGTTGATCCCTGTGAGTGTGTGTGTGTGTGTGTGTGTGTGTGTGTGTGTGTGTGTGTGTCTGTTCAGCCTTGTTCACCCCTGTGTGTGTGTGTGTGTGTGTGTGTTCAGCCTTGTTGACCCCTGTGTGTGTGTGTGTGTGTTCAGCCTTGTTCACCCCTGTGTGTGTGTGTGTGTGTGTGTGTTCTGCCTTGTTGACGCCTGTGTGTGTGTGTGTGTGTGTGTGTTCAGCCTTGTTCACCCCTGTGTGTGTGTGTGTGTGTGTTCAGCCTTGTTGACCCCTGTGTGTGTGTGTGTGTGTGTGTGTTCAGCCTTGTTGACCCCTGTGTGTGTATGTGTGTGTGTGTGTGTGGGTGTGTGTGTGTGTTCAGCCTTGTTGATCCCTGTGTGTGTGTGTGTGTGTGTTCAGCCTTGTTCCCTGTGTGTGTGTGTGTGTGTGTGTTCAGCCTTGTTGACCCCTGTGTGTGTGTGTGTGTGTGTGTGTGTGTGTGTTCAGACTTGTTGACCCCCCTGTGTGTGTGTGTGTGTGTGTGTTCAGCCTTGTTGACCTGTGTGTGTGTGTGTTCAGCCTTGTTGACCCCTGTGTGTGTGTGTGTGTGTGTGTGTGTGTGTGTTCAGACTTGTTGACCCCTGTGTGGGTGTGTGTGTGTGTTCAGCCTTGTTGACCCCTGTGTGTGTGTTTGTGTGTGTGTGTGTGTGTGTGTGTGTGTGTGTGTGTGTGTGTGTGTGTGTTGAGCCTTGTTGATCCCCTGTGTGTGTGTGTGTGTGTGTTCAGCCTTGTTGATCCCCCTGTGTGTGTGTGTGTGTGTGTGTGTGTGTGTGTGTGTGGGTGTGTGTGTGTTCAGCCTTGTTGACACCCTGTGTGTGTGTGTGTGTGTGTGTGTTCAGCCTTGTTGACCCCTGTGTGTGTGTGTGTGTGTGTGTGTGTGTGTGTGTGTGTGTTCAGCCTTGTTCACCCCTGTGTGTGTGTTCAGCCTTGTTGACCCCTGTGTGTGTGTGTGTGTGTGTTCAGCCCTGGCACTTTGACACCTGTGTGTGTGTGTGTGTGTGTGTGTTCTGTTTGTTGACGCCTGTGAGTGTGTGTGTGTGTGTGTGTGTGTTCAGCCTTGTTCACCCCTGTGTGTGTGTGTGTGTTCAGCCTTGTTCACCCCTGTGTGTGTGTGTGTGTGTGTGTGTTCTGCCTTGTTGACCCCTGTGAGTGTGTGTGTGTGTGTGTGTTCAGCCTTGTTGACCCCTGTGTGTGTGTGTGTGTTTGTTCAGCCTTGTTGACCCCTGTGTGTGTGTGTGTGTGTGTGTGTGTGTGTGTTCAGCCTTGTTGACCCCTGTGTGTGTGTGCTCAGCCTTGCTGACCCCTGTGTGTGTGTGTTCAGCCTTGTTGACCCCTGTGTGTGTGTGTGTGTGTGTGTGTGTGTGTGTGTGTGTTCTGCCTTGTTGACCCCTGTGTGTGTGTGTGTGTGTGTGTGTTCAGCCTTGTTGACCCCTGTGTGTGTGTGTGTGTTCAGCCTTGTTGACCCCTGTGTGTGTGTGTGTGTGTGTGTTTGTTCAGCCTTGTTGACCCCTGTGTGTGTCTCTGTGTGTCAGGTAAATCCCTGTGTTGGAAGCTGGGTGTGATATCGATCTGATCAGCCGCTGTGATTGATGGTGTGATGTGGAGCCAAGGGGAAGTGTGTTTCATCAACGTCAAGACCCTCAATGAGTGGGACTCCAGGGTGGGACCCCTTTCAATACCTTTTAATCACAGCTCAACCCGAGGAAACCCCACACCACTGTTCAGCAGGGGAACCCCAGAGAGAGTGTGTTCAATACCTTTAATCACGGCTTGTTGAGGAAACCCCACACCACTGATGTGTGGAACCCCAGAGAGACCTTTCAATACCTTTAATCACAGCTTCAACCCGAGGAAACCCCCACACCACTGATACAGGGGAACCCCAGAGAGTGTGTGTGTGTGTGCCTTTTAATCACAGCTTCAACTGAGGTGTGTGTGTGTGTGATATAGGGGAACCCCCAGAGAGTGTGCTTTCAATACCTGTTAATCACAGCTTCAACCCGAGGAAATGTGGGAAGCTATAAAAAGGCCAATGAGATGCATTCGGATATATTGTTGAGAAGTGTTGAATTTAAATCAAAGGGAAGTAATGTGACCAAAGAAGAGCAACCAGAATTATCCTGGTTTAAAAGGCATGTTCGTATGCAGACAGCCTCAAAGAATTTAATCTATTCAGTCTTGAACAAAGAAGACTATTGTGTGCGATCTGATTCAAACATTCAAAATCCTAAAAAGGTATTGACAATGTTGACCCAGGGACTTTTTTCAACCTGAAAAAAAAAAGAAACAAGGACCAGGGGTTACAAATGGAGATTAGAAAAGGGGCATTCAGAACAGAAAATAGGAGACACTTTTTACATAGAGAATTGTGAGGGTCTGAAACCAACTCCCCAGTAATGTTGTTGAACCTGACACCCTGGGATCCTTCAAGAAGCTGTGTTGATGTGATTGTGTGAATCAATAAGCTACTAACAACCAAACGAGCAAGATGGGCTGAATGGGAAACCTCTCATTTGGAAACTTTCTTATGTTCTGCCTCTGTTATGCTAAAGTTATTTAAACTGGATAGGAACAGGTCGACACATGTGGGGCATGTTGTCCGTGTCCTCCTTTTTGAAAACCTGTGTAAAGTAATCATTTAATATACTCGTGTGTTTTTTTTTCCTTCATCTGTGATTTTGTGTTTGTGTCTCTTAGACATTTAACCTCCTCTCTTACTGTTATAATATTGTGTGTTTGTGAATTGGTTTTAGCCCCCTTAGCAATGTTCATTTCTGTGTCTCTGTTGGCCTTTCTAACTTCCTTTTTGACTTGTGTTTGCAGCTCCAAACAGGAGGAGTGGCAAACACTGTTGCAGCAGCAAAGATCATTCAAAATGTCTGTGTTCATTCAGAACTGGGCAGACACATGGCAAATGACATTTAATAGAGGAAAGTGGAAGGTACTGTGTAGGCAATACATTTCAGCCCCCTTCCTTTCTATATTGATTGTGTGTGGGCTCTAGTTTTTTTTTATTGTGTGTGCTGAGTCCCTTGTGTGTGTGGATTCCAACCACAATGTTGAAACATCTAGAGAATGGATGTGAATGGGTGTAAACATCACTGCTGTTTCTGTGTGTTGTGTGTGTGTTTATTTATTTCTAATACTGGACCCTGTCTTAACCCCTGTGTCACATTGTGAATATGAATATAGCTGAGTTATTAATTGTTGTGTGTGTGTTGTAATACCAGATACACATTTAGTGTTCAATCCATGTGATTTCTTTTACCAGTCGTTCATTATTTTGTGTGTGCCTGTGTGTGTGTGTGTGTGTGTGTGTACTGTGTGATGTGTGTGTCAGTCTGCCCGGACTGCACCTGAACCATCTTAAAAACACGAAGCCTTGTTAACTCATTTGTGTGTGTGTTAGTAAAGAATGGTGTATGTGTTAAGGCCTGAATGTGAACCCTAGCTGGTGTGTGTGTGTGTGTGTGGGGCGGGGCCTTGTTGAGGGGAGTGTGTGTGTGTGTGTGAACATTCCACTGTTGAGCAGAGACCGTTGATTGTGTGTGTTTGTTGTTGACCCCGTTAGTATGTGGCCCCAGAATTGAGGAGTGAAAATAAATACTATGTTTTTGTGTGTTGTGTTCATTCAGATATCATTTAGAAATCTAGATACAAGATTTAACATTTGCTAAACATTTAAATACATCTTGTTCTCTTAGGTAGATTGTGTGTGTTTGTGTGTGTGTGTTGTGTGGCCCCTAAATCTGGAGTTTGTGTAAATGTGTGTGTGTGTTGAGCCTTTGTGTGTTGATTTGATTGGCTCTTGTAATGTTGAAATGTGCA
This sequence comes from Huso huso, assembly GCA_036884735.1. Lineage (NCBI taxonomy): Eukaryota > Metazoa > Chordata > Actinopteri > Acipenseriformes > Acipenseridae > Huso > Huso huso. Next base: position 10,105,052 of record CM072681.1, on the reverse strand, counting down.
TATCTACCAATTAGCAACACATAAGTGTGTGTGTGTGTGTACCTGTGTGTGTGTGTGTGTGTGTCAGTACCTGTGTGTGTGTGTGTGTTCAGCCTTGTTGACCCCTGTGTGTGTGTGTTCAGCCTTGTTCACCCTGTGTGTGTGTGTGTGTGTGTGTGTGTTCAGCCTTGTTGACCCCTGTGTGTGTGTGTGTGTGTGTGTCAGCCTTGTTCACCCCTGTGTGTGTGTGTGTGTGTGTGTGTGTGTTCAGCCCTGTTGACCCCTGTGTGTGTGTGTGTGTGTGTGTGTGTGTTCAGCTGTTGACCCCTGTGTGTGTGTGTGTGTGTGTGTGTGTGTGTGTTCTGCCTTGTTGTGTGTGTGTGTGTGTGTGTGTGTGTGTTCAGCCTTGTTGACCCCTGTGTGTGTGTGTGTGTGTGTGTGTTCAGCCTTGTTGACCCCCTGTGTGTGTGTGTGTGTGTTCTGCCTTGTTGACCCCTGTGTGTGTGTGTGTGTGTTTGTTCAGCCTTGTTGACCCCTGTGTGTGTGTGTGTGTGTGTTCTGCCTTGTTGACCCCTGTGTGTGTGTGTGTGTGTGTGTGTGTGTGTGTGTGTGTGTGTGTGTGTGTGTGTTCAGCCTTGTTGACCCTGTGAGTGTGTGTGTGTGTGTTCAGCCTTGTTGATCCCTGTGTGTGTGTTGTTCCCCTTGTGTGTGTGTGTGTGTGTGTGTTCAGCTTTGTTGACCCCTGTGTGTGTGTGTGTGTGTGTTCAGCCTTGTTGACCACTGTGTGTGTGTGTGTGTGTGTGTGTAGCCTCTTGATCACATGTGTGTGTGTGTGTGTGTGTGTGTTCAGCCTTGTTCACCCTGTGTGTGTGTGTGTGTGTGTGTTCAGCCCTTGTTCCCCCTGTGTGTGTGTGTGTGTGTGTGTGTTGAGCCTTCTTGATCCCTGTGTGTGTGTGTGTGTGTGTTCAGCCTTGTTGGTCCCTGTGTGTGTGTGTGTTCACCCCTGTGTGTGTGTTGAACCCTGTGTGTGTGTGTGTGTGTGTTCAGCCCTGGACCCCTGTGTGTGTGTGTGTGTGCTCAGCCTTGCTGTGTGTGTGTGTGTGTGTGTGTTCAGCCTGTTGAACCCTGTGTGTGTGTGTGTGTGTGTTCAGCCTTGACCCCCCCCTGTGTGTGTGTGTGTGTGTGTGTTCAGCCTTGCTGACCCTGTGTGCGTGTGTTTCAGCCTTGGACCCTATGTGTGTGTGTGTGTATATTTGTGTGTGTGTATTGTGTGTGTGTGTGTGTGTGTGTGTGTGTGTGGCCTGTGTGTGTGTGTGTGTATGTGTGTGTTCTACTTATTGACCCCTATGTGTGTGTGTGTGTGTGTGTATTTCAACTATATGTGTGTGTGTGTGTGTGTGTGTGTATGTGTATTTCAGCCTTATTGGCCTAATAGT
>CM072681.1:10096274-10103137 GCA_036884735.1 Huso huso | reverse complement strand
GTCTGCTATTGAAACAAAATTCTGCCTGTCCGTAAGATACCTAAGCCAGTCTAAAACAGTTCCTGAAAGCCCTATCCAACTTTCAAGGCGATCAGTTAAACTAGCATGATCAATAGTATCAGATGCTGCACTTAGATCTAACAGAACCAGAATGGATATGTGACTGGAGTCTGCGCTCATTAGTAAATCATTCAGCACTTTGACTAGGGCAGTCTCTGTACTGTGACCAGATCTAAAGCCTGGATTTAAATTTTTTTTCAAGTTCTTGGTTATCACCAAGAAATATATTGCATTGGCCAGCCCCACCTTCTCTAAAACCTTAGCGGGAAAAGGTAAATTGGATGGAGGTCTAAAGACACTAGACAGTGTTTCCTGGACATCTTCCCTAATTAAAACAAAGCGTTAGTGTCATCGCTGCAGTTCAGGGTGTTTTTATTGATGAATTAAAAATGAGTATCTGGTAATCTGTAAATAAACAATTAAAATATATATATATATTATGTTACCATAGGATGCAAACATGACACCAAATTCAAGTACTGTGTAAGGATTTTAAAACTCTTGCTTCCCTGACCTTGTAGCTGTTTAGCTTGGCATGTGACCCCAAATACACCCATGTGGGAGTGACTGGCTTTTCATAACTCAGAGTGCAGCTGTGACCTCGGAGGGATGATCAAAACTTTGTTTCTGCTTAATAAGCTGTTTTGAGCCTGTGTACAAACCATAATCAAACCAATTCAAACTGGTTTAAAATCCCTTACTTTTGTTAAAAGTGACATGCTATAACTTCAGGTAAGTGTCACGGAACTCATAATAACACACTATACAATTGGAACACACAGTTTTTTTTCTGATAAGCACGCACCGTGTGTGGGGCAGGGTACACACTGTTCCAGTTAAATGGCATGAGCTCTTATTATTTCATCAGCCTTTGTTCCTTTTCATTATACAATCCGTTACTTATGCTTCCCATTTAAATGTTGAAGGAAGTGAGAAATCATTGAAACTGTAAACATTGTGTGATTTTCCTGTGTAAGCTCTGAATCAACGCAGGGTTAATGGACTCTTAACATCAAGCTGTACATGGCTGGTGCACATCAGTAGTTTGCAATCACCAGTCTTGTCGTTCAACCTTGTGATGCATGAGTATAGCGCTTTGCTGCCTGTGAGAATTGAGCAAAACTCATATCATTGTTCTTAAATGGAACTTCTTGTTATCTGGGTTTCTGCTGACATTGGTAAAGTGAAGAAGAAACGCTTTTAATGTTTAATGTTAACTTTTAATATGCTTTGTCTCACACCATGGATCATGCTAGGGAAATGAGACCAAATTTGGGCAAGGAAATTACGTAAGCTAGCTGTATATCTGTGCTGTATGAAGTAATTTATTTGCTTAGAAACTAACATCTCTGTGCCATGCCAGCTCAAAAAAAGCCAAGATCTCCGATGCCATGAAAGCTCAGCTCAGCTCAGAAAATAACATCTACACTGATGCCAGCTCAGAACACCTACAGCTGTGACCTGTGTGTGAGATCACTGAGGTGTGTGAGATCATTGAGGTGTGTGAGGTCACTGATGTGTGTGAGATCATTGAAATAAATATTTAAATAAATCTTAAACTCTTAACTAGATTTAACATTTAGCTAAATATTTGTGGAGGTCTAAATCTGAATATTTAACAATTAGCATAACATAATTGTACCTGTGTGTGTGTCTCACTGTGTGTGTGTGATCAGTGTGTGTGTGTGTGTGTTTGTCTAAGTGTGTGTTTGTCTCAGTGTGTGGTCTCAGTGTGTTTGATCAGTGTGTGAGTGTGTGTGTGTGTGTGTGTGAGTGTGCTTGTGTCTCAGTGTATGTGTGTGTGTTTGTGTCTCAGTGTGTGTGTCTCAGAGTATGTGTGTGTCTCTCAGTGTGTGTGTATCTCAGTGTGTTTGTCTCATTGTGTGTGTGTGTATTTGTGTGTGTGTGTGTCTGGTGTGTGTGTGTGCTAGATTTGTGTGTGTGTGAATGACACACACACACGCCGTTATCAAGGATCACAGAGAAGTTTGGTGCCAAACCAATTATTTTATTTAAGAACAATAATAAACAAAAAGCTAATTGAACAAAATATCAAACAATTTGAGGAAAGAAAAAGTGAAACCAAAAATAACTATTTATAGTCACCTAATCACAGGTACTGACTCCAATAACTGAGTCCAACCACAGAGCTGCAAAACAGCCCTCTGATCTGCACAAAAAACGATCCTGACTGAACAAAACTAACAGCCTTTATACCCTTCCAGACCCCCCTCCCCCAGAATAAACCATTCTGCAGGTGGGTATATAAAACAAACCAGCAAACAGTTATCAAGAATAAATAAAGGATTCAAAAAGAAACAAATCAATGAATATATATATATATATATATATATATATATATATAAACATTAATCTAACATGTGTATTAAAACTATGTTTAAAACAAGCAGAGGGAAACGCATTTAAAATCAGCTGTCCCCCTTTTCAATATCTTCTACAGGTACTGCCCAGACTACAGGAAGTCAGTACTCCAGGAAGTCAATAAAAGCTTCCCTCACCAACATGGCTGTCCCACTTCCTGAAATGTGGTGGAGGATCGGTGATGATCTGGGGGGTGCTTCAGCAAGGCTGAATCGGGCAGCTTTGGCATGAATCAAACCATGAAGGCCACTTCTGACCAGACTTCTCAGGACAGTAGATGAGTGTACCAGGGTCCCACTGTTTTCTGCCAATTCTGAGCTGATGGCACTGCTGGACATCTTTCGATTGTGAAGGGAAGTAAGTATGATGTGTCTTTCATCTGCTGCAGTAACCACACTTGGCCGACCACACCACAAGGATCACGGTCCTCAAGTTTGCCCGTTTCTTTGTGCTTCTTCAAAAGAGCTTGGACAGAACATCTGAAACCCTGTCTGCCTTGTGATTAATGTTTATATATATATATATATATATATATATATATATATAATCTAAAATGTGCATTAAAACTATGCTTTAAAACAAGCAGAGGGAACTGACTTAAAATCTGAGTCCCCTTTCAAGATCTTCTACAAAACTGCCCTGACTACACAAAAAGTCAGTCCTGAGGGAACAAAATAAAAGCCTTCCCTCACCAACATGGCAGACCTCCCCCCCAGAATAAACCATGGCAGGACCTCACCACCACAAACAAACCAGCAAATTATTATTATTATTATTATTTGTTTATTCAAAAGAAACTTTATCCAAGGAATATATATATAGAGACATTAAGGGGTGTGCATTAAAAACTATGCTTTAAAACAATCAGCTGAAGAGTCACTTAAAATCAGCTGTCACCCCCTTTCAATATCACAAGGAGGTTACTGACTTGACTACAGGGTCACTCAGGAATGAGTCATTGGCTGAGGTGGGATTTGAACCGGGGACCCTGTGTTACATGCCCGTTTCTTTAACCACTGGACCACAGCCTCCACCTGAACCATTGCATATCAGTTTATCTCAACAATAGTACTGCAATACATTGTTCTGGAAGTGTGCTCCTTTCCAAACCAGCTCTCTAAACCGTACTCTTCATTAACCTTTCTTTTTTGTTTTTCAGGACACTCCCAACCACAGGCCTCCAGTCCCCGTACAACAGGGAAGTGAATTTTGTTTTTATTATTTTCCTTACTAGACACAAGGATCAGCATCACCATACAAAAAACAGATTAAAAACATTTGCAGTAAATGTCCAGATACATACTGAGACAATGTGAGGGTCTCCTCCCTCACACTCCTCCTCCTCATCATCATCCTTATCTTCCTCATCAGGTCAATCAGGCTTGGCTGTTTCCAGACTTGACCTTTGACCGTTGTGACTTGAGACTTGACATAAATATATATATATATAAAATCAAACAGTTCTAGCAAATGTCCACACGGTGGCAGCATTGTATAAGGAATAAGAACATAAGAAAGTTTACCAACGAGAGGAGGCCATTCAGCCCATCTTGCTGGTTTGGTTGTTAGTAGCTTATTGATCCCAGAATCTCATCAGCAGCTTGAAGGATCCCAGGGTGTCAGCTTCAACAACATTACTGGGGAGTTGGTTCCAGACCCTCACAATTCTCTGTGTAAAAAGTGCCTCCTATTTTCTGTTCTGAATGCCCCTTTATCCCAGTAATGTTTATCTAATCTCCATTTGTGACCCTGGTCCTTGTTTCTTTTTTCTGGTTGAAAAAGTCACCTGGGTCGACATTGTCAATACCTTTTAGGATTTTGAATGCTTGAATCAGATCGCTGCGTAGTTTTCTTTGTTCAAGACTGAATAGATTCAATTCTTTGAGCCTGTCTGCATACGACATGCCTTTAAACCCGGGATAATTCTGGTTGCTCTTCTTTGCACTCTTTCTAGAGCAGCAATATCTTTTTGTAATGAGGTGACCAGAACTGAACACAATATTCTAGGTGAGGTCTTACTAATGCATTGTAAAGTTTTAACATTACTTCCCTTGATTTGAATTCAACACTTCTCCCAATATATCCGAGCATCTTGTTGGCCTTTTATAGCTTCCCCACATTGTCTAGATGAAGACATTTCTGAGTCAACATAAACTCCTAGGTCTTTTTCATAGATTCCTTCTTCAATTTCAGTATCTCCCATATGATATTTATAATGCACATTTTTATTGCCTGCATGCAATACTTTACACTTTCCTCTATTAAATGTCATTTGCCATGTGTCTGCCCAGTTCTGAATGCTGTTTAGATCATTTTGAATGACCTTTGCTGCTGCAACAGTGTTTGCCACTCCTCCTATTTTTGTGTCGTCTGCAAATTTAACGAGTTTGCTTACTATACCAGAATCTAAATCATTAATGTAGATTAGGAATAGCAGAGGACCTAATACTGATCCCTGTGGTACTCCACTGGTTACCTCACTCCATTTCGAGGTTTCTCCTCTAATCAGTACTTTCTGTTTTCTACCTGTTAACCACTCCCTAATCCATGTGCATGCATTTCCTTGAATCCCTACTGCGTTCAGTTTGAGAATTAATCTTTTATGCGGGACTTTGTCAGAAGCTTTCTGTAAATCTAAATAAACCATGTCGTATGCTTTGCAATTATCCATTGTCAATGTTGCATCCTCAAAAAAGTCAAGTAGGTTAGTTAGACATGATCTCCCTTTCCTAAAACCATGCTGACTGTCTCCCAGGATATTGTTACCATATAGGTAATTTTCCATTTTGGATCTTATTATAGTTTCCATAAGTTTATAATAGAATATAATAGAAGTCAGGCTTATTGGTCTGTGTGCAACCCCTGTGTTCGGACTGTTTTGTCTCCCATTTTTTGTGGATTGATTTACGTTTGTCCCTATTTTCCAGTCTGTTGGTACAACCCCTGTGTCAAGAGACTGTTGCATGATCTTGGTTTGCGTTTGGTTTGTAAATTTAACTTACTGTTATTTCATTCTTAGCAATGTTCATTTCTGTCTGTTTGTTGGCCTTTCTAACTTCCTTTTTGACTTGTGTTTGCAGTTCTAAATAGGAGGAGTGGCAAACACTGTTGCAGCAGCAAAGGTCATTCAAAATGATCTCGACAGCATTCAGAACTGGGCAGACACATGGCAAATGACATTTAATAGAGGAAAGTGGAAGGTACTGCACGCAGGCAATACATTTCTCACCCTTCCTTTCTATATTGGTTAATTGTGGGCTCTAGTTTTTTGTTTAACATCACTGAGTCCCTTGTCCCTGTGGATTGCAACCACAATGTAGAAACATCTAGAGAATGGATGGGAATGGGCAATAAACATCACTGCTGTGTCTCTGAAAGCGTGTTTATTTATTTCTAATACTGGACCCTGTCTTAATACTCTATCACATTCTGAATATGAATATAGCTGAATTATTAATTGTAGGTAATGCTTAGAATACCAGATACATATTTAGCATTAAAAACCAATCCATGTGATTTCTTTACCAGTCGTTCATTATTTTGTGTATCAGCCTCCACACAAAGCCGAGCGCAGTGCGGTATACTGTAATGATGCTCCAGTCAGTCTGCCCGGACTGCACCTGAACCATCTTAAAAACACGAAGCCTCCAATAAGCTCATTTGTAAAAGTTAGTAAAGAATGGCGCTATATAATCTAAGGAAGCTGAATGTGAACTCCTAGCTGGAGCAACGAGAGAGGGAGAGAGGGGGCGGGGCAGAGAAGGAGGCGGAGACGCTGCTAGGCAACCGGCTCCTGAACATTCCACTCCGCTGAGCAGAGACCGTTAGGATTTAAAAATGCGAAAGTTCCGAGCGGCGTTAGTATGGGCTGCCAGAAATGAGGAGAAAATAAATACAGCTTTTTATAAATGTGTGCATTCAGATATCATTTAGAAATCTAGTTACAACATTTAACACTTAGCTAAATATTTAAATACATCTTAAATCTCTTAACTAGAATTAACATTTCTGTGTGCGTGTGTGTCACTATCTGTGTGTCTCAGTGTGAGTGTCTTAGTGTGTGTGTCTCAGTGTGTGTGTGTGTCTCAGTGTGTGTGTCTGTGTCAGTACCTGTGTGTGTGTTTCAATACCTGTGTGTGTGTGCGCAGATCAGCACCTGTGTGTGTGTGGGGGGGTCAGTACCTGTGTGTGTGTGTGCGGGTCACTACCTGTGTGTGTGTGTGTCTGTATGTGTGCGTGTCAGTACCTGTGTGTGTGCGCAGGTCAGTACCTATGTGTATGTGTGTGTGTGTGCGTGTGCATGCGCAAGGCCAGTACCTGTGTGTCTCTAGGAGATATATTTTTGTCTCAAGTCCCTCCCGCCTCCGTTCATAACTGATGGAAAACTAAAACAACTCCTCAGAACTATTCATGACGAGGGA
>CM072681.1:10081274-10088774 GCA_036884735.1 Huso huso | reverse complement strand
TGTGTGTGTGTGTTCAGCCTTGTTGACCCCTGTGTGTGTCTCTGTGTTTCAGGTCCGGTGTTGGAAGCTGGGGAGGATATCGATCTGATCGTTCGCCAGAACACGATGGTGTGATGACCGAGCCAACGGGAAGTGTCCTTCATCAACGTCAAGACCCTCAACGAGTGGGACTCCAGGGTAGGGACCCTTTCAATACCTTTAATCACAGCTTCAATCCGAGGAAACCCCACACCACTGATACAGGGGAACCCCAGAGAGAGACCGCTTTCAATACCTTTAATCACGGCTTCAACCAGAGGAAATGTGGGAAAGCTATAAAAAAGGCCAACGAGATGCTCGGATATATTGTGAGAAGTGTTGAATTTAAATCAAGGGAAGTAATGTGCAAAGAAGAGCAACCAGAATTATCCCGGGTTTAAAAGGCATGTCGTATGCAGACAGGCTAAAAGAATTTAATCTGTTCAGTCTTGAACAAAGAAGACTACGCGGCGATCTGAACATTAGGAACATTAGCCTGCTATATTATATTAAACAAAAACAATAATAATAATAACAAACAATCTGGTTCTCTTGCCTTTTTCAATGAATATAATTTAATTAATAAAGAATAAAACATACTAAGATCACAACTACCTAGCCTCAGTTTAACTGATGTTTATTGTAATCTACCAGCAGCTTCTGTTGCACACACATCGCTGATAATAGTGCAGACCGCGGGGCAAACCAATGCTCGTGGGGGGGGCGTTTTTTCATCAATATCGTCCTTCTGGACTTTTTTAATGTAGAATACGTGATTGTAAACATCTAACACTAGTCCGTACAATACTCTTTCAAATAAATATTATGTCCTCTGCTATTCCTAATCTACATTAATGATTTAGATTCTGGTATAGTAAGCAAACTCGTTAAATTTGCAGACGACACAAAAATAGGAGGAGTGGCAAACACTGTTGAAGCAGCAAAGGTCATTCAAAATGATCTCGACAGCATTCAGAACTGGGCAGACACATGGCAAATGACATTTAATAGAGGAAAGTGTAAAGTATTGCATGCAGGCAATAAAAATGTACATTATAAATATCATATGGGAGATACTGAAATTGAAGAAGGAATCTATGATAAAGAGCTAGGAGTTTATGTTGACTCAGAAATGTCTTCATCTGGACAATGTGGGGAAGCTATAAAAAGGCCAACAAGATGCTCGGATATATTGTGAGAAGTGTTGAATTTAAATCAAGGGAAGTAATGTTAAAACTCTACAATGTATTAGTAAGACCTCACCTAGAATATTGTGTTCAGTTCTGGTCACCTCGTTACAAAAATGATATTGCTGCTCTAGAAAGAATGCAAAGAAGAGCAACCAGAATTATCCCGGGTTTAAAAAGGCATGTCGTTTGCAGACAGGCTAAAAGAATTGAATCTGTTCAGTCTTCAACAAAGAAGACTAAGCGGTGATCTGATTCAAACATTCAAAATCCTAAAAGATATAGACAATGTCGACCCAGGGGACTTCTTTGACCTGAAAAAAGAAACAAGGACCAGGGGTCACAAATTGAGATTAGATAAAGGGGCATTCAGAACAGAAAATAGGAGTCACTTTTACACAGAGAATTGTGAGGGTCTGGAACCAACTCCCCAGTAATGTTGTTGAAGCTGACACCCTGGGATCCTTCAAGAAGCTGCTTGATGAGATTCTGGGATCAATGTTACTAACAACCAAACGAGCAAGATGGGCTGAATGGGGCCTCCTCTCGTTTGGAAACTTTCTTATGTTCTTATGTTCTTAAACGTGTTCTGATGTTGAATCTGCTCTTCTTAGGGTCGGTATTATTGTCATTGCTTGCGCCCCGGCTCCTCTTTTTTTAATATTAAGCGCTGCCTGCACGCAGTTCGGTCTTGTCAGTGAACAGTCTGTTGATTGACAGGTTTGAAGGCTGTACTCGTGCGATCTCTTTGGCTGTGTGAAAGGGTGATGACGTTATTACACCCGCATGGATTGTGTGATTTCATGCTGTGAAAGGGTGATGATGTTATTACACCCCGCATGGATTGTGTGATTTCATGCTGTGTGAAAGGGTATTTTACACACTCATTAAAACGTTTCAGAGACGGCACAGTAGCTGCATTTCTGTGTGAAAATTTAATAATCAATTAAGAGCAGCAGGCAGCAAAATATTTATGCTGCATTCATGTAGCTAGTGCTACAACAAACACACACACACACACACACTGAGACACACACACACTGAGACACACACACACACACACACACACTGAGACACACACAGTAGTAACACACAAACACAGGTATTGACACACACACGTACTGACACGCACACACACACACGCACTGACATGCACACACACACAGTCGCACACACACACAGGTACTGACACACACGCACACACACAGGTAGTGACACACACACTTATGCTATGCACTTATGTTATGCTAATTGGTAAATATGCAAATGTAAACATTACAAGAGCCAATCAAATCGCGGTGAAAGCAATAAAGGGCGGTGCTCATTTGCATACAAACCCAGATTTAGCTGCCAGGTAACATTACACACTGCAAACCGTGCAGCCGCCTCAGAGCTACAAAGGCCGGAGGACAACGCAGCTCTGGGCAGCTTACAGGCAAGCCCGCAGGCGCCCGGCCAGACTACAGGGTCGCTGCTGCGCGGTGAGCCGATGACACCCTGGCCGACCTAACCTCCCTCCTCCCTTTGTATTACCTACAATTGAGCTTATTGAGGCTTCTGTGTTTTTAAGATGGTTCAGGTGCAGTCCGGCAGACTGACTGCAGCATCATTACAGTATACCGCACTGCGCCCGGCTTTGTGTGGAGGCTGACACACAAAATAATGAACGACTGGTAAAGAAATCACATGGATTGCTTTTTAATGGTAAATGTATCTGGTATTCTAAGTATTACCTACAATTAATAACTCAGCTATATTCATATTCAGAATGTGATAGAGTATTAAGACAGGGTCCAGTATTAGAAATAAATAAACACGCTTTTAAGAGAAACAGCAGTGATGTTTATTAACCATTCCCATCCATTCTCTATGTTTCCATAAACTTGATCTTGTTAGAATACAAGTTGCTACAGACAGCACAGTGAGTCTTTAGCACAAGGGAAATTCTAGCACATCATGATAATACAATCCACACATCTGTGTTTTGTTTCCCCAGAGTTGGAGAGTAATTCATTAGTAGAAGTGAAAGATGAGAGATGCTCCGGTTGATAACCAGTTTAATTGAGGGACACAACAACAAAGTAAAAGCAGGGTTTGCCATAACGCCTCCAGCATCCCATCATGCCTCTTGGTTTACCCAAAATATGCAAATGACCTGGGAAAGAGCAGCGTGCTTCTGGTGGCTAAACACTCTGCTTGTTCTCATCCAATTGAAATGTCGCCCGAATATAATGCATGCTGTGACTTTGATGTTTTGTGTTTTTAAAATGTATTCATGATCAATGCATTGTTGAGTTTGTTGTGCTCGCGTATCAGGTGGTGTCTGGAATGATCAAAATGCAATTAAAACAGCGGGTGGAGGCATGAAATAAATCCATCTCTAACTTCTCTTATTCAATTATTTCAATAGTTTATTAATAACCCTTTGCGGTCCGTTTATTCAGCTGCCTCAGGTGTGTCACGTCCAATTTATTTTCACATGCGCTGTTAAAAAGTATTTTCTTTCACAGTTAAACAGGTTTAAAAGTCTCTGCATATCAACAGGACTCTCAGTACTGCATCTCCAGCCCTGCTCCTTGTTCGTTGTATTTATCACATACCTCTTCATAGTCGTGCATACCGATAAATCATCTCCTGATCACTCTCTTTATCACCAAACTCCTCGATCATGCGATCCGAGTCGTTATTTTATTACTGTAAGATCTCAACACGCTCTGTAAATGTCTGTGATGTTCTTTGAGCGCTGGATGCAGAAGCAGATGTCTTGTTTGTTTGTGTCCGTGTTATCTCTGTGGTGTTGAACAGCAGTGAGTAGCCGGCGAGCCCAGCGACCCGGGAATCTTTAAGGCGAAAAAGCGAGGTGGGAATTATTTAAGACGAAAGGGCAGCGAGCTGGCATCAATACATTAGAAGTAAATCAGCTCATTTTGCTGTTTAATCTACTATTTGTTAATTAAACAAGTACAACTTCAAGGAAAAGTTTTCAGTACCTGGTATTGCCAGACAGTCTCACATCCAAATACCAACCAAACATATTATTACGATTTTTTAGCAGATACACTCATCCAGGCCAATTTCCAATTGTGACACAATTACCCATTTATACAATCAGGTTTTTAACTGGAGCAATCTAGGTAAGCAGCAACGTGCTCCCCAGCTGGGATTGAACTCACAACCCTCCAGTCAGGAGCACAGGACTCTAACTGCTTACTCCACAGAGGCTGCAGCGACACCTCACTCGTGTCTCGCTGTCTAAATCTCGGCAGCTTCACACAAGTTTTTCTAACGAAGGAACTACCGTTCCTCTCAATATATATATATAGTTTGAGAAAAGGAAAACGGCTGTGTACCAAAATGATCAATAAGAAAAAGAAGAGAAAAGGATATTTCAGGTACTTAAAGGTAGAATAATTGATTACAAATCAATTATCAGGACGTTTCGGACTACAAGTCCTTCATCGGCTGAATACAAAAAAACACACAGTGCTTTAAGAAGTTAAAAAAAAATTGTAAATATACATGTGCTGTATATATATATATATATATATATATATATTTCCATGAAACTTGTACTTTTTATATAGGTATATAAATGTCAATTGCTGTGGATAAACGAATCAGCAAAATCAATTAATATGACATGTAGTTTTCTAGCTTGCTATTTATTAATTTATTTATACATTTATAATATAAACATGTATTCATTTCTACATTTATTTATTTAACAATATTTATTTCTAAATGTATTTATTCCTCGATGCATTTGTTTAAATCATTTATTTATTTCTACCAAATAAATTATTCCTTTATTTATTTTTAATTAAACAAGGAACCACAATTTATCAGAGATTTAGACAAGGAAGCTACATGCCACTCTTGTGTGTAAATTCCATTCTATGGTATCTACCAAACAAACAGGAAATGGGAGATTTTCAAACAGGAAATAGAACATTTGTAGAATCGAGCAGAACCTTCAGGTTTTCAATGAAAGCTGGTCAGGCTTGGATGTCAGCTTAAAAAATGAACACATTTCAACAACTGTGCAGCGGCGCAGCGGGGTAAGGTCGTGTGCTCTTCAAGAACGTCATGATGCGAGTTCAAACCACGGTATTTATTTTTTATCCTGTGATATGTGCTGTTTTAAAACATAAATCCATTGTTTAATATAAATGGTGTGGATATCAAACTGCTTGCATTCCCTGGTTTGTTTTGACGTTGACCAACATGTGGAATCACAGGATTGGTAGATGTCCAGTTATTTAGCTTTTCTGTTTGAAAAGTCGCTACACACCCTTAAAAAGTAGACGGAAGAGGAAGATGAAGAAGGAGGAGAATAACAATTTGACATTAGTTTGATGACTTACATCTCATTGTGTATAAGAGGTATGCACGTTTTGTTTTCACATTTGATGTAAGAGTGTTTCAGTCTTTTGGTACAGATGGTAATTCTAAGTGATTTAGTTTTGTCGCTGCAACATGGTGAAAACAGCTAAACTCTTGAGCTGTATAGAGACCTGTCAGCCCAAACGTTTTTCTAACTCCTCTCAATCCCACGACAAAAACATTGTCAATGTAAATAAACAAGTTAGGAAAAACGCAACAGCCGCGTTTAAAGGGGTGATATCAAACACAAAAGAACAAGTTAGGAGAAGCAATTAGCCAATCTTGTCAACATCAAGCAAATAGGCACACTTGAAAGGTGCTGGGGCCCAAGATTCACACAACCCTTGCTTCTAACTTACGCTTCTTTTTTTGATCGCCGCTTCCACTTTATCGCCCACTTGAAATGCTCTTTGTAATGACTTGGAAGTGACTGAGAAACAAACACACACTGAGACTGCGACAGACACACACACACACACACACACACACACTGAGAGACACACAGAGATACACACTGAGACACACACACACACACACACAGACACAGAGACACACAGGCACTGAAACACACACAAATACTGACACGCACACACACGTATTCACCCGCACACACACACACACACATACTGACACACACAGGTACTGACACACACACACACACTGAGACACCGAGACACACACTATCACTATCACAACCACACACACTGAGACAAAAACACACACACACCGAGACACAAACACACACACAGGTGCTAAACACACACACACCGAGACAGAAACACACACACAGGTGCTAACACACACACACACACACAGGTACTCACCCGCACACACACACACACACACAGGTACAGGTACTCACCCGCACACACACACACACAGGTACTCACCCGCACACACACACACACACAGGTACTCACCCGCACACACACACACACACACAGGTACAGACACACACACACACAGACACACACACACACATACAATTAATCTTTAGTAAGCTGACTTTAGACTGGAATTAAAGGGTATATTTTTATTTGGGAGATCAAATGCATGTTTTTTCCTCTAAATATTAAATGCTATACGTTTTGTATCGATTGATAATAGCAATATTTTCTGCTGATTTATCAAAGAATGGAAAAATTCACCTTTCACACAACACAGATTTCCCTGCAGGTACTGACACACACACACACACACACACTAACACGCAAACACACACACAGAGGTATTGACACACACACACACACAGATAGTGAGACACACACACAGGTACTGACACACACACACACACAGGTACTGACACAGACACACACAGAGGTACTGACACACACACACACACACACACTCACACATGCACTGACATACACACACACACACACAGAGGTACTGACACACACACACACACACACACACACACACACACACACACACACACACAGGTACTGACACACACACAGAGTAGTGACACACACACACACACACAGGTACTGACACACACACACACACACACCGCACTGACATACACACACACACACACAGAGGTACTGACACACACACACACAGGTACTGACACACACACACACAGGTACTGACACACACACAGGTACTGACTCACACACACACACACACACACAGAGGTACTGACACACACACACACAGGTACTGACACACACACACAGAGGTACTGACACACACACAGGTACTGACACACACACAGAGGTACTGACACACACACACAGGTACTGACACACACACACACACACACAGAGGAGGTACACACACACACACACAGGTACTGACACACACACACACACACAGTGGTACTGACACACACACACACACACAGGTACTGACACACACACACAGAGGTACTGACACACACACACAGGTACTGACACACACACACACG
>CM072681.1:10070399-10072899 GCA_036884735.1 Huso huso | reverse complement strand
AGATCTTCCCTCCTTTCAACATTAATTCTCAAACTGAATGCAGTAAGGATTCAAGGAAATGCATGCACATGGATTAGGGAGTGGTTAACATGTAGAAAACAGAAAGTACTGATTAGAGGAGAAACCTCGAAAATGGAGCGAGGTAACCAGTGGTGTATCACAGGGATCAGTATTAGGTCCTCTGCTATTCCTAATCTACATTAATGATTTAGATTCTGGTATAGTAAGCAAACTCGTTAAATTTGCAGACGACACAAAAATAGGAGGAGTGGCAAACACTGTTGCAGCAGCAAAGGTCATTCAAAATGATCTAAACAGCATTCAGAACTGGGCAGACACATGGCAAAATGACATTTAATAGAGGAAAGTGGAAGGTATTGCATGCAGGCAATAAAAATGTGCATTATAAATATCATATGGGAGATACTGAAATTGAAGAAGGAATCTATGAAAAAGACCTAGGAGTTTATGTTGACTCAGAAATGTCTTTATCTAGACAATGTGGGGAAGCTATAAAAAAGGCCAACAAGATGCTCAGATATATTGTGAGAAGTGTTGAATTTAAATCAAGGGAAGTAATGTTAAAACTTTACAATGCATTAGTAAGACCTCACCTAGAATATTGTGTTCAGTTCTGGTCACCTCATCACAAAAAGGATATTGCTGCTCTAGAAAGAGTGCAAAGAAGAGCAACCAGAATTATCCCGCCTTTAAAAGGCATGTCGTATGCAGACAGGGTCAATGAATTGAATCTGTTCAGTCTTGAACAAAGAAAACTACGCGGCGATCTGATTCAAGCATTCAAAATCCTAAAAGGTATTGACAATGTCGACCCAGGTGACTTTTTCAACCAGAAAAAAGAAACAAGGACCAGGGGTCAGAAATGGAGATTAGATAAACATTACTGGGATAAAGGGGCATTCAGAACAGAAAATAGGAAGCACTTTTTTACACAGAGAATTGTGAGGGTCTGGAACCAACTCCCCAGTAATGTTGTTGAAGCTGACACCCTGGGATCCTTCAAGCTTGATGAGATTTTGGGATCAATAAGCTACTAACAACCAAACCAGCAAGATGGGCTGAATGGCCTCCTCTCGTTGGTAAACTTTCTTATGTTCTTATTCCTTATACAATGCTGCCACCGTGTGGACATTTGCTAGAACTGTTTGATTTTATATATATATATATGTATGTCAAGTCTCAAGTCACAACGGTCAAGGGTCAAGTCTGGAAACAGCCAAGCCTGATTGACGTGATGAGGAAGATAAGGATGATGAGGAGGAGGGAGGAGGAGGGAGACCCTCACATTGTCTCAGTATGTATCTGGACATTTACTGCAAATGTTTTTAATCTGTTTTTGTATGGTGATGCTGATCCCCATACATTGTGTCTAGTAAGGAAAATAATAAAAACAAAATTCACTTCCCTGTTGTACGGGGACTGGAGGCCTGTGGTTGGGAGTGTCCTGAACAACAAAAGAAAGGTTAATGAAGAGTACGGTTTAGAGAGCTGGTTTGGAAAGGAGCACACTTCCAGAACAATGTATTGCAGTACTATTGTTGAGATAAACTGATATGCAATGGTTCAGGTGGAGGCTGTGTGGTCCAGTGGTTAAAGAAACGGGCATGTAACACAGAGGTCCCCGGTTCAAATCCCACCTCAGCCAATGACTCACTGTGTGACCCTGAGCAAGTCACTTAACCTCCTTGTGCTCCGTCTTTTGGGTGAGACGTAGTTGTAAGTGACCCTGCAGCTGATGCACAGTTCACACACCCTAGTCTCTGTAAGTCGCCTTGGATAAAGGCGTCTGCTAAATAAACAAATAATAATAATAATAATAATAATAATAACCTGAGTTGGGTGTGGTGGTGAGGTCCTCCATCTTGACAGGAAGTGGGGAAGCAGCCATGTTGGTGAGGGAAGCTTTTATTGACTTTCCTGAGTACTGACTTCCTGTAGTCAGGGCAGTACCTGTAGAAGATATTGAAAGGGGGGACAGCTGATTTTAAGTACGTTTCCCTCTGCTTGTTTTAAAGCATAGTTTTAATGCACATGTTAGATTAATGTTTATATATATATATATATATATATATATATATATATATATATATATATATATATATATATAATCACACACAGTACTGTGCAAAAGTTTTAGGCAAGTGTGAAAAAAATGCTGTAAAGTAAGAATGCTTTCAAAAAATAGACATGTTAATAGATTATATTTATCAATTAACTAAATGCAAAGTGAGTGAACAGAAGAAAAATCTAAATCAAATCCATATTTGGTGTGACCACCCTTTGCCTTCAAAACAGCATCAATTCTTCTAGGTACACTTGCACAAAGTCAGGGATTTTTTGTGAGGCATATAGTCAGGTGTATGATTAAACAATTATACCAAACAGGTTCTAATGATCATCAATTCAATATGTAGGTTGAAACACAATCATTAACTGAAACAGAAACAGCTGTGTAGGAGGAATAAAACTGGGTGAGGAA
>CM072681.1:10017899-10065399 GCA_036884735.1 Huso huso | reverse complement strand
CACCCCCTCAATGGTTTAGATAGGAGTGTTTGTATTTATTATAACATTTAACCAAACGACAGAGACGCACAGTTCTGTAGAATTGTACAGTGCGTCTCTTTTTCAATTGATTCTCATTCAACTTAAAACAAAATAACAGTTGCCTTTTAAAACCAAAAGGTGGCAGTGCAGGAAAAGAAACCGGAAATGATCATTGAATTGTTTTGTCCTAAGTTTTGCACACTTTCATTTGAATAATTCTAGGTCACGCTTTTTAAACACATGTCTGTGTTCAGTTTACCCGACAGTAATTCTGTACTAAAGTAAAAAAAAAAAAGTCTCCTCATCTCTCTCAGTGTCCGTGGACATGTAAGGTAGGCTAGGTGTATTATTTTTCATTTAACCATCCCTTGATTGACATTAAAAAGGCTGAAGTTTACTTTTAATAACACTTTATTTCAAATAACTGGTGTAGTTTTCTTACTTGATTTGTTTTTGTGATGCAGTTACAAACATTCTGAGGGTGTATATCAGGGATTATATATCCCTCCAGCTCAAACAGCATTTAGAGTGCATGGAATTTTACAGCGGCATGTAAATATTAATATAACAGGCAATATGTTGCACAATAAATGGTAAGCATTGATTATCAGTGATTATCAGTTTGACATGCTATATATTTTGATCTCAGTATCAGACTGTGAAGGAGTTGTAGGTGGCCAGCCTTCACAGTGGATCAGTAGCAGGTCTGGGGTAGTGGTATCTCTGCAGCTCGCTGGGATAGCACGTCTCCCCAAACGGATACCCCATCCACAGCCCCAGCTGGTACCAGGCATTGGCGTACCAGTGCATACCTTCCTGCCCCCCCTCCTCTCTGTCCTCTCCCTGCCACGGGGAGGACAGCAGAAGGTCCCCGAGGAGAGGGATGGAGGAGCGCAGGGTGTGGAGGAGCCTGTAGGGGGCGAAGGGGAGATGAGCCAGATGCTGCCGGCACTGCAGGGTGTAGCAGGATACCAGGCGTCCGTCCACCACCAGGTTCCCCTCCACGGTGAGGGGGGCGTAGGCCCCCAGGCTCTCTGACTCGCGCACGTCGGTCACGCGTTTGGCCTCCAGTGATCCAGTCCCGGGGTCGTATCGGTAGAGAAGGTGTCCCGGGAGAATGTCTTTGGCGAACGCTGGGACCCTGCGGGCGGCTGTGGCACTAGTTGTTGTGTTGTCGGGGGCGATGAAGAGAACATGATCGGGGGTGATGTACAGGGGCTCCTCGGAGCCCTCTGTGTCCAGCAGGAGGTAGCGCTCCCTTCCTGTGCTCCGCCGGTCCAGCCACAGGAGGACCTCGCTGAAGGTGGGCTGACCAGCAGCATTGACTGCCAGCACCCTGTCCCCCAAGCGCAGCTCTGCCATGGTCCTCCTCGAGCCATCACTAGTGAGCACCGTGGCATGGGCAGGGAAGCACTCCTCTTCCTTGCAGAAGGGGAAGGGAATTTCGTCAAATTGGTTTTCGGCCATGTTTCTCCTCACCTCATCCACTGTCATGGTGTTCCACATTCTGACCAAATCGGGGTTCCTGGTAGGAGACCCAAAGGTGTTGAGGCTACAACCTGCCTCCAACCAAAGCCTTGACAAGCACTGGATGAAATGGGGTCCTCTCTCAAAGTCATAGCCACAATTTCCACTTTCTGTTGGGGTGGGGGGGGGCGCAACAGAAAAAGAGAGACAGAGTATTTCAAGTTAGTCAAATAAATATTTACTGTCAGGAATGTACTTTTACCAGACGAGCCATTCAGTACATGTTTATGTACACAGCTCCTTGCCATCAGCCTGAGTACCACAGCTGAGAGTGTTTCATCTTAGCAGGGGAAATCCTTTACTAAGTATTTTGAGTCAACATGTTAAAAATCCACTGCCAGACGGTTTATTTGTCATGTTTTGTATACAGCAACACCATTGTTAGCAACAACCACAGTATAGATAAGATTGACTCACACAACCTTGTTTAAACCTGATTTTGAGGGGTATGTTTTCTCTGCCGTTTCAAAACCGTTCAGAACAGCATTTAGCATGCTTAGTGTCTGGGTCACAGAACATTTATTTTGGTATATTTTGTGCAAATCTGTGTGGTAGTTTTAAAGTTATAGAACAGTAAAAAAATATATTTTTACAAATTATTCAGACATTTTTTTGCACTAAAATATTATAATTATACAGTAATAGTAATTGTTAAATGTAATCTTCTCAATGGCCTCACCACCCAGTGGTTGAAAAGTGCTGTTCTATTAGATGCTCTTCATTGTTGTACTTTACTGGCTCTGCATCTTGCACTGTGTAACTCCTGTACTATGCCATGTAGACTACTGTACTGTAGCATTTATAGATACTTTGGAAACATTCCTTGGGGGTGCTCACAAGTGGTGCATCCAGTAAAGGTGCTCGCCAGAGTGCAGGATGTGCCCTATATCCTCCAGATCACTGGTTGAATCTGGGCTACACCATTTGTGACTGTGGCTGGGACCTCCCAGAGGGAGGCGCAGAATTGGCCAAATGCCGCTCCAGGCCAGGAGGGTTGAAGTCAGCAGGCTAATGCTCGTCTCATCATGCACTAGCGATTCCTATGTGAGCCGGCTGTGTTGTAACCAGATCTGTGTTAGTCCTCCAATGTGATAGGACTGGTGGCTTCACTGCATATCAACTTTTGAAAACACAAAATTGGGAGGTTTTTTTTTTGGGGGGGGTGGCGGGGTTGGCTATTTTACTGATACCTTAACTCTGAATTTGCTGTGCACATAAAAAATAGAATTGTAGTACAAAGTAAAATCATAATGCAAGTGCTCTGAAAAGAAAAGCGTGTCCTTTTCTTGCTTTCACCTATAAACCTAAAGGTTGTTGTCCAATCGGACTGGAATTTCCAAGAATACTTATTTATATGGTTTACCGCTGCCACTCTCAACTCACTCCTGACTGCTAATTCGTCTGTGTCCCCAACCCTCACGCACACCTGCGTGGCCTTTCCCCTGGGTCCTAAACCATGACAGATTTCTTCTAGTATTACACTGAGGTCACTGCCATTTTAGAGCTTTAAATATTTGCAAAAAAAAAAAAAAAAATTACTATAGCAAAATATTAAGTTTAAAATACGGGAGAAAGTTGGTCCCAGGAGATGTCTGGGAGAAGTTTAAAAAATAAGGGAGTGTTGCCAAGTATGTCACTTTGGGCTTGCAATGTGAAAGAAAGCAGGCTGGATTGACAGCTTGAAGTACGTTGTTTCGGAGGACGCTTGCCTTTGTCTCCACATTCTCCCGAGTCACTGTGGGGGTTGCAACAGAGGTGGAGATAGGGTCTTAAAAAAACAATTGACCATTCCAAATTGTGAAAAAATGGGGGTAAAGGGGCTCTCGAGTGGCGCATCCAGTAAAAAAACTACGCTAGAGTGCAGGATGCTCTATAGCCTGACGCCGCGAGTTCAATCCAGGCTATTCCACAGCCGACCGTGGGCGGGAGCTTCCAGGGGCGCTCAATTGGCGGCGTCGTCCGGGGGGGGGGTTAGGTCGGTCAGGGTGTCCTCGGCTCTCCACGCACCAGCGACCCCTGTAGTCTGGCGGGCGCCTCATGGGGCTTGCCTGTAAGCTGCCCAGAGCTGCGTTGTCCTCCCACGCTGTAGCTCTGAGGCGGCTGCACAGTCTGCAGAGTGTAAAGAAGGGGCGGCTGACGGCTGCGCTTCAGAGACAGCGTGTGTTCATCTTCGCCCCTCCCGAGTCAGCGCAGGGGTGGTGGCGATGAGCTGAGCCTAAAAATAATTGGGCATTTCAAATTGGGGAGAAAATAATAAAACTGATTGGCAACGATTAAAATTAATTAAAAAAAAAATGGGGTAAAATAATTGACGATTTCATATTAAAAATAAATATAAAGTTATTTGTATAGAATGGATTGTATTATACGTATGACTTTTTTTAGGTCACCCCTATGGATAAAGGCATCAGCCAAATTAACAACAATAATAATCATCTAGACATCCACTCACCGATGCAGTAGGGAAAACTTGACCATCCAGAACTGGTACATTGGATATGGGAGGGGCCTTCGAGATTATAGAGTCTGTAGCACTTCACAGAGCAACTTTCTCCTTCGAAATGAGAAGCACAAGACACATCGCCATTGGAAATTGCGTAGGGATCACAGCGGTGTCTGCACTGGATCTGTTTGTGGCAGTTCAGTGTTTCTGGCTTAAACCTGCAGCTCAATGAATCACAGGTGTGTGTATGTTGAGAAACAAACCATCCACTGTCAATCACTGACGCTGTCCATTCTGTACACACAACAACAAAATACAAGAACACACAACATTACCATGGAAATATCAATATAAAAACACAACATGAAAACATCCTGTGGAAGGGTGGTGGGTAATTCACTGACACAGGACACAGAGAGATGAGTCTGAAAACACCACACAGGTGCCCAGTTTTATTAGAAACTGATTTGTGGTTCAGCCCGCAGAGGGCGCTGTTGTCTGTGGCCTGCCGTACCAGCTATGGTAGCGACAGAGCCACAACTATACCAGAGCGGTACAGGGTACAGAGGTTAAAACAAAACAAAACACTAATCAAAAGGCGAAAGGAACAGGGAAAACAAAACACAGTAAACAAAACTACAAAATAAAAAGTGCTGCGCCGGTAGCTTCACCCGACCGTCGCTACCCCGCACGGTCCGGGTCTCCGTCCTACTCTAGCGGCTCCCTCAGCCTGCTATTCACTTTATCGGGCCTGCCCAAGAGTTCTCCCATACCGCTAGTTCTTTGATTTCTTTCTTTTATTATTTCTTTGTCTTGCTGGGATTTTTTCCTCCCGGCTGGTGTCCTCCAGCGCTTCCGCTTCGCCGGTTACATCTCCGTGGGCAGACCTGAGGGAACAGCAGAATGAAACTTATAGGGTCAGCAATTCCCCCAAGACCCGCCTCCCAGCCACTCAGAGAGAAGGAAAGTCCGCACACCCACTCTCCCACCTCTCCGTGTCACTGCCATGACTGACAGGCGGATATTGACGAGCTGCTGCCCTCCCTGCAGCACTATGAACACGCCAGAAGAGTCAGCACAGGTCTCCCCCCCTGTTACATATCCTCCCCTTAGAATGGCACCACCGGTCCATTCGAAAATCTACATCCCCATGCCTTCCGAGAGAAAAAATCTGCGTTTGATGCAGCTTCCCTGCTC
Source organism: Huso huso (assembly GCA_036884735.1). Taxonomy (NCBI): domain Eukaryota; kingdom Metazoa; phylum Chordata; class Actinopteri; order Acipenseriformes; family Acipenseridae; genus Huso; species Huso huso. The sequence continues at coordinate 10,060,211 of CM072681.1, read as the reverse complement.
TCGGTGGACAACCCTGAAGGCATGGGGCTGCAGGCCAAGTACCACCAGCGTGATTCTGGCGTTGTTATCCTTCATCCGGTGAAGCCATGCTAAGGGGCATGATCTGTAACCAGGGTGAAGTGTCGCCCAGGAGGTAGTACCGGAGTGACTCGACTGCCCATTTTACCGCGAGACACTCCTTCTCGATGGTACTATAGTTCTTTTTAGCGGGGAAGGAGCTTCCTGCTGATATACAGGACCGGTGCTCGCTTCCCACCTCCTCCTGGACAACACTGCCCCGAGACCTGTCTCTGACGCATCCGTCTGCAGGGTAAACCTCTTACCGAAATCCGGACTGCATAGCACTGGCTTGCTACACAACCTCCGCTTCAAAGCGAAAAGGCCCTCTGGCACGGCTCCGTCCACTGAACCGTGTTTGGGGCAGCCTTCCGGGTGAGGTCTGTCAAGGGAGCAGCAAGCGTGGCGGCTTCGGAATGAACTTCCTGTAATAGCCCGCTAGTCCCAAGAAAGAGCGCACCTGGGTTTTGGTTGTAGGGACCGCCAGTCGGCCAAGGCTTTCACCTTAGCAATCAGCGGTCTGATCTGGCCACCCCCCTACCGATACCCCAAATACTCCGACTCACTCTTCCCAATGGCACATTTCTTTGGGTTAGCAGTGAGCCCAGCCTCCGCAAAGGATTGCAATACTGCCATACCTTACACAGATGACTCGGCCAATCCTCACTGTGGATAACCACGTCATCTATGTAAGCAGCGGCGTACTGATGGGGCCGCAAAATCGATCCATCATCCGCTGGAAAGTGGCTGGTGCTCCGTGCAACCCAAAGGGCATGGTCCCAAATTGGTATAATCCGAAGGGAGTCGAAAACGCCGTCCTCTCTCTGGATTCCGGGGTCAGGGGTATCTGCCAGTACCCCTTCGTTAAATCCAGTGTCATAAAATGAGCCGTGCCTGACGCTCCAGCAATTCATCTACCGGGGCATGGGATGGCGTCAAACTTGATTTTCATTAACTTCGCCTGAAGTCAATGCAAAATCGAGTTGACCCGTCCGGCTTATCCACTAAAACAATTGGACTATTCCAGTCACTTTGGGACTCTTCTATTACCCCAGTCTCAGCATTTCATCAATTTCCGTTTTTTATTACCTGTCTTTTTACGTTCAGGTACACGGTATGGCCTCTGGCGAACTAGCACCCCGGCTCAACTTCAATGTGATGATGGGCTGCCGAGTCTGCCCGGGGCGGAGAAAACACATCAGGAAATTCCGTCACCAGCGCCCGAGCCTGACATTTCTGTGTAGGTGTCAGATTCTCTGCAATCTGTACCGACCCTGTTTTCGCCAACACAGAAAGATCAGGTCCCAGGTCGGTGGCGTCATCTGCCTGCGCCACTACCAATGCCTCCGGTTGCAGCCAGGGCTTCAGGAGGTTAACATGATAAATGTGTTTCTCTCTCCGTCGCTCCGGCTGGCAGATCTCATAATCCACCGCCCCAACCCGGCGTGTCACCTCAAAGGGTCCTTGCCACTTAGCCAGGAGTTTTGACTCAGAACTGGGTAATAATAAACACTTTATCCCCGGCTGAAATATGCGCAACCGGGCTCCTCTATTGTATTGGGTCTCCTGTCTGTGTTGTGCCTGCTGCAAATTATCCTGCGCCCATTTCCCAACAGATTCCAGACGTTTGCGCAGGTCCAACACATACCGGACTGCATTAGTCGAATTATCCTGCTGTTCCTCCCACATCTCTCTGACCAGATCGAGCACACCCCGGTTTCGCCCATACAGCAGCTCGAATGGCGAAAATCCCGTGGAAGCCTGGGGTACCTCTCTGATCGCAAAGAGAAGGAGAAATCAGCTGGTCCCAGTAACGCACATCACTGCTAATAAATCTGCGCAACATGCTCTTAAGGGTCTTATTAAAGCGCTCCACAAGACCATCGGTCTGAGGATGAAACACCGAGGTCCTAATGGTCTTAATCCCCAAAAGCTTACATGTTCAGCGGATTAGCCGGGACATAAAGTTGGTGCCTTGGTGGGTCAGTATCTCCTGGGGATCCCCACCGGGAGAAAACCTTCCGCGAGCTTGTTGGCAACAGACTTAGCGGACATAGATCGGAGGTATAGCCTCTGGATAACGCGTCGCGTAATCAAAATGACCAATAGGTGTGTGTATCCGCGCACCCCTTTCCAATGGCCCGACTATGTCCATCCCAATACGCTCAAACGGACTTCCACTAGGGGCAACGGCACCAGTGGTGCTCGTGGGACGGCTCTAGGGCTAGCTTTCTGACACTCCCCACACCGTTCACAAAACCGTCTGGCGTCACCATCCAGCCCCAGCCAATAGAACCGTGTCACAAGCCTCGCTTTGGTTTTGTCCCTACCTAAGTGACCAGACAGGGGAATAGCGTGAGCAAGCTGCAACAAATCCTCCTTAAGGGTTGAGGAATGAGCAACTGATGACGCACCTCCCCCATCTGGGGTAATTTGTCAACGATACAGCAGGTCTCGATTAATTTCAAAGTGAGGGTGCGTGGCGGGCGCGTCTGGGCTCGACCACCCGACCATTAACCACCGCTGCCTGGTCAAAGAGCCTGCCCAGCACGTCGTCACGCCCTTGCTCGAGTCGGAAGTCACGGGGAACGAGCTAAAAATCAGCTCCCATGGCTTCCAGCTCTGGGTCAGGTCGGTCGGGCGGAGGCAGCGAGCCAGACCCCTGTGCCGGCTCCGCAGCCTCCCCCGACTCTTCACCAACCGCCCCCACCTGAAACCTCTCGGACTCCTTCCATCGCCAGCCCTCATTCTTAGCGGCCCGACGTTCCCGTTTAGTTTTCGGGGTCTAAATCTATGGCAAAACCAATTGGATTCTGGGGAAGATCTCTCCAATTACTTCCTCCTTCTTGGCCAATAGGGTGGGCGGGGCTGTCAGAGCAGCTAACCAATCCTTAAACTGCCCACAGTCCCCCCCCAGAACTACTGGTACTGGCAATCGAGGACATAACCCTACATGCACCTGCGTCCCCTGCTGGCCAATCGTTATATTCACACTTATCTTGGGGTAGAGCGTACATCCCCATGAATACATTTAATATGCACCTGTCCCAATAACCGTTTATGCCCCAGTGAGATTAGGCTATCCTGTATTGGGGACTGACCACCCTGAATCCAAGAGCGCCTGGGTTTTGTACCATCCACTGTCACAGGAATAACAAAACCCGTCTGCTGAAGTGACTGAGGTAATTGAACAGGCTTACCTGGTCGGCTGAGGTCACACTCCATCACGGGCAATCCCAATCGGGTGTCCCACCTCCCCGGCACGTCCAACACCGCAGTGGGCTGGTTTCTCGCCCTGGAGCCTCGGCAGAGGTGGGCTGCGCAGGAGCCATCAAAGGGGGCTCGACGGTAAGAAACCGTCGAGACCCGGTCCGACCCGCAGCAGCCAGCGGGGAACCCCACGCTGCCCGGTCCCGGGCGGGGCTCGCACAGCCCCGTCCAAAACCTTGTACCCCTTCCCCAGTCCCGCCCGCCCCTATCCGGGGCGGTGGGGCGGATGATGCCGCCAGTGCTTCTCCCCAAGCAGCCTGGCTGGCGTTGGTTCAACTGCCGGTTTTACTGCTCTGCCAGTCGCGACCGCCTGATCCATGGTGGCGGGTGCCTGCCGCTGTACCCTGGCCGTGGTTCGGGCTGACACTCCAGAAAACGCTCACCACAATCCCTCCACCAGCCTGGCTTTGTGGTGCATCCGGCCTCAACCATCCCATGGCATACTCATTTAGCGATGGCGATGGTTCTAAAGTGCTCCTCGGGCGGGAAGCGCTCCTCCCGAAACCTCCTCCGATAGCCCTCGGTGTGGCCCCCACGATTCAGGATGGTAGCTTTTTTAGTGTGGGGTAGTCCATCATCCGGTCAGGAGACAGCGTCCTCGCTGCTGCCTCGCCTCCCGTTAACTGGGGCAAGAGGTAACTGGCCCATTGGGCCTGATCCCACCGGCAGGGTCACCAGCGCCTCGAACACCTCAGGTGGGCTTGGTCGATCCTCTGCCGTCATCTTGTGGGTCTCATCAACCAGGGTCAGGTCCCGCCCGGTCTGCCGCCCTGCACCGCTGCCGTCAGGGTCTGGCGCGGGAGATTCATCATCTCCGCAAACTGGGAAGCATCCATGCTGGTGTGCACTGCTTGAAGGGGCAGTGCCAGTGAATCCCACTTCTGACACCACGTGTGGAAGGGTGGTGGGTAATTCACTGACACAGGACACAGAGAGATGAGTCTGAAAACACCACACAGGTACCCAGTTTTATTAGAAACTGATTTGTGGTTCAGCCCGCGGGGCGCTGTTGTCTAATGGCCTGCCGTACCAGCTATGGTAGCGACAGAGCCACAACTATACCAGCGGTACAGGGTACAGAGGTTAAAACAAAACAAAACACTAATCAAAAGGCGAAAGGAACAGGGAAAACAAAACACAGTAAACAAAACTACAAAATAAAGAGTGCTGCGCTCGGCAGCTTCACCCCGACCGTCGCTACCCGCACGGTCCGGGTCTCCGATCTCTCTAGCGGCTCCCTCAGCCTGCTATTCACTTTATCGGGGCCTGCCCAAGAGTTCTCCCCGCTACCGCTAGTTCTTTGATTTCTTTCTTTGATTCTTTCTTTGTCTTGCTGGGATTTTTCCTCCCGGCTAATTGTCCTCAGCGCTTCCGCCGCGGTTTACATCTCCGTGGGCAGACCTGAGGAACAGCAGAATGAAACTTATAGGGTCAGCAATTCCCCAAGACCCGCCTCCCAGCCACTCAGAGAGAGGAAAGTCCGCACACCCACTCTCCCACCTCTCCGTGTCACTGCCATGACTGACAGGCGGATATTGACGAGCTGCTGCCCTCTCCCTGCAGCACTATGAACACGCCAGAAGAGTCAGCACAGGTCTCCCCCTGTTACACATCCATACATTCATTATCATAACTGCTTAATCCTTTAGAGCAGTGGTTCTCAAACCTGGTCCTGGGGTCCCCCTGCCCTGCTAGTTTTTGTTCCAACCGAGCTCTCAAATTACTTCATTGAACCCTCTAATAATTTCCTTAATTTGACTTTTTAAATTGTGTAGCTCATAACAAGTTGGAGATTAAGTTCCTTATACAATGTTCTACTTAACTTGAAATATCCAACTGTTTAAAATCATTTGAGCTCAGATTAGGCAAATTGTTAGTTAAATTAGGGTTGAATTAAGTAATTGAGAGCTCAGTTGGAACAAAAACCAGCAGGGTAGGGGGTCCCCCAGGACCAGGGTTGAGAACCACTGCTTTAGAGTGTCGCGACAGACACAGGGCAATGCAAGGTGGGACTACACCCCGGGGCGTCAGTCCAATCACAGGGCACCACACACACACACACGCATGCACGCGCACACACACACACACACGCTCTCACACACACGCACACTCTCACACACACACAAAATTGAATTCAGACTGTTGTCTGTGTGGCTTGCTGTGGTGATTGGGTTTTTAACACCAAGAACATTCCAGAAAATTCCTAACCAGATCTACTTCAAAGCTTATTAAATTAGACAAAGGCACATGCCACAAGTAATGTTAACTCTTTGAAGCTTGTCTTCCAAAATACTTATCTGATCTGTCTGGCTTTGAGGTGTCATAAAATTGACCAAGCCAAGCTACAGTATAGTGACTGCGCAGTTGTATTATTATTTTGTTAAAAGTTATTTAAAATGCTTTAAAGAATAATATTTAATTACATAACTTGTAGACAAAAGTTTAACAGTTATTTTAAGTAAGTTTCCCAATAAACCTGAAGTGTTTATTGTGTTTTAAATTAATATTATAAACTGATAACTATTTTGAATATTATCCTTTGATTGTCTTATGATGTGTTTTATATGCTTGTAATTGTAAATTTGTATTGAGAATGAAACACAATAGGGGGTTACATTCCGTTTCTAACACACCCTTTTTGTGTGAGGTGACGTCTATCAAATACTGTGAACCAATGGAAGGACCGACAAGGACTTGTTTACAATACAAGGGAACGTCTATACATGGTGTTATTTAAACTCAAACTCCCTCTTCCTCTTGAATATATCTGATCCTGCTAAAACATATTGCATCTCTTCAAAACATCTCATCTTCCTGAACCTCCAAAGTTCTTCATCTTCGTCAAGGAAAGCTTGACGAAGACGCGATGATGTAATCTTCAAAGCTGTCCCGTAGAAGATAGGCTCTCTGTCGGGAACAACAAACAACACTAACAGAATAAGTATTAAATTTACAGATTACAGTAACTGAACTGAATCCATGCTGTTGATATCGTCACAATACATTATGTGCGTCTCTTCAACTAGATGCTGGAGCATTGCACATGCGTACCTAGCCATTTGGAAGCTATTGCAAGTATACATAATGCGTGACTGAACTTAACATATGCGTGATGAACAAAGACTGCTTCACTAATGCAGAACTCTATGACCAGAGAGCACACCAAGGATTCATTATGAACATTTAACAATGCATTACCTTTACTTGAATGTTTTATTTTGTTTCTTCTTTATATGTTTTATAACTATGAAGCCTAACCTTTATTCTTCTTCCTTTGAGAATATGAATAAATGTAATAATAATTTGGATTGTTGGGTTTCTTTTTGTCTTATAACAAATATACATTTATGATTGATTTGAAATACTGAAACATGCATAATATTAATTGTTAATCTCTTGAGATCATGAATCTAGGGATAATTTAAGCCAGAATTGCTAGTTCTTATTGAGGTATTGTGTTTATTATAGTTAATAATTACATTATGAGCTATAATGGGTATTTTATTTAATGATAATTGGCGAGGACACAGTTGTGACATAACTTCTAGATATACAACGTAAATATGCACAACACACACACACACAGAGGGCAATTTAACTGGCACTCACCTACACTGGCAGTCACCTACAACTGTTTTTGATGATCTCTACTCTCCCTGCTAATTTATATTATTACTGCCAATTTATACTATTGCTACTAATTTATATACTAAAACTAGATAAATATAATCACAGGTATGACTTGTATGAGACTGTTCACGCTTTCATTTGAATGATTTTGTTTTCGTTTTTAATGTGGTAGATAGCTGTGTGTTTTTAGAAATGCAATAAAGAACCTACCAGTATTTAATATTAACACTTTGTATGTGCCATCAATCTGTTCTATTGCATATGCAAGAAATTGTACGTAATATATATATATATATATATATATATATATATATATATATATATATATATATATATATACAGTGCCTTCTTGATATTCGGCCCCCTTGAACTTTCGACCTTTTGCCACATTTCAGGCTTCAAACATAAAGATATGAAACTGTAATTTTTGTGAAGAATCAACAACAAGTGGGACACAATCATGAAGTGGAACGAAATTTATTGATATTTCAAACTTTTTAACAAATAAAAAACTGAAAAATTGGGCGTGCAAAATCAAGGGGCGAATACTTTCATAGGCACTGTATATATATATATATATATATATATATATATATATATATATATATATATATATATGTTACTCACCCTGATCAGGAAACATTTTACCGCAGAGAGCTTTAGCTGCAATTGAGTCTTGAATGCAGATCTTCCTCCAGCCTTCCCCGTCCACGTTCCCTTCAACGATCCCCGTGTACTCCGAGCCTGCAGTCTGAAGCTTTACTTTTCTACACTCTACCTGTATACTGAAACTCATCCTTGTCACCTTTACAAACTCTAACTGTCTGACATTGCAGGAGTGCCTGGAGAAATTATCAATATCTCTGAAGTGAGTTATAAATGTCCAGGAGCCTGACCTCCACGCTTGGAGATTGCCTACTAAGTCATAAAGACCATCTTGAACATTGACAAGTCGAATGCTGGGCTCACAGGACGGGACCAATCCCCAGTGACCCCCGCGACAGGTTATACTGCTCTCCTCAGTGGAGCTGTGGTAGAGATAATCACACCTCAGGGACAAAGTGTCACCTTCTTTGAAACTCCCTGTGCGATCTGAAGGTGAATGGAATTGACCGTGTGGATCCTGGGGAGGGTCGGGGCAGGGGATAGGCTCACAGTGTGGCATCAGAAATGTAGGGGAGGGGGACCACTCTCCAGATTCTACCTGACATGTAAATCTGAATGCCCCTGAAAGATCGTACCCCGGGTTGCAGCTGTAGATCATTGTAATTGAGTTGGAGTCCCGAAAGGAATGGAGTTGTCCATTGGCGATCTCCGACAGGCTGCTGCAGCACCGTGGAGGGCTGGGTTGTAAAGTGCTGAAGTTACAATGGCTTTCAAAGTGGAACCCAAGACAGGGAACATTTACAGATCCTCCATGAGAAACAATACTGCCCCTGTGGGTGCAATCTCTGGGGACACAGGGCCCATGGGATAGAAACAGACCTGGCGTGCATGGAATTTCAGAGACAGAGATCAACCGATAGCCCTCCAGGCACTTAATCACCGCCACCGGTCCGTCCGCTGTCATCTTCTCCTCAACGACGGTGCTGCCCCTGGGGGTGATGAACTCTTGACACAAGTTTGAAGTTTCTATGGGTGGGAAGAATGCCTCCCTGCTTTCCATCTCTTCCATTACAGATGACACAGAGACCATGTAGACAGATTTGGGTTTTAAGTCATGGATTTCCACTCTGAGGTTGCTGGTGTTAAAGTGTACCACCTGGGTGCTGCTCTGTTCTTTCACACGCACCACGTAAGCATACCTCTCGCTGTCGGGGTCAGAGTCCCTAGTGGGCGCTGTCCAGTTTATCATCACCCTGCTGTGGGTTACACGCAGCACATTCAGAGACAGCGGCGGGTTGGGTCTGGTTCTCTGCGCCACCTCCTGCAAAACCAAAACAGGAACCTCACATTTCATCAGATAAAGCTGAAAGGTGTAAAGGAATCCAGAAAGGAGGCCAGTGATTTCCAAAGAGGTGCTGTTACCCCAAGGGAGACTGTCTGAGTGGAAAAGCTGGTCTGACACTTTCAACCAATACTGGAACATTGACTCCGTCTCGCTCCCTGCCCTCCCCAGCACCATGCCTTCAACCTCAACAGCTGTCTCGTTAGCACGAGTCACACGGAGGGAGGTGCTGGATGAGTTGAAATCCTTGAGGGAGGGGCTAATCTCAGTGGCTGAGTTGAAGTAGGATGGGTCAATGTATGTGTCGTTTTCTAACACAAAGCTGATGTGCTGGTAAAGAGAGTGGTTGCTGCTCCAGTTGTCTAAAATGATAGTGAGTGTGTCTCTGCCCATCAGGTTTAGAAGAGGATCTCGGTCTTGGTAGTGCAGAGAAATGACCAGATTTCCTTCTTGAGTGAAGAAGCAGGCGTCCTTTGGGGCAAAGTTACGAATGAGAATGTAATCCTCAATCCTGTCAGTGGCGAAGTTGTCGATGTGTTTCACTCCGCTGCTGTCCTCCAGGATATAGAAGTCTCTTCCCGGACCCCCGCACAGCAAATCAGACCCGTGTCCCGGCACCAGAGTGTCATTCCCGAATTTCCCGATGAGCTGGTTGTCCTCGTTGTCTCCGATCAGCAGGTCATTGAACTCAGTCCCGATCACCCTCTCCACTCCAGTGAAGGTGTCGTTCTCTGCGTCCGCTCCCCCCCCTCTCCCGATGACCAAGTCCACTGTAACCCCACTGCCAGTCCTCACGTCTCCGCTGAAGAAAACAGTGTCAACCCCGGGACCCCCGTCGATCCTATCCGCCCCACCCCCTCCGTAGATAAAGTCATCTCCCTCTCCACCCCGAATCTCGTCTTCCCCTTCTCCTCCCTCCAGGACGTCATCCCCTCCCTCTCCGATGATGACATCATTTCCTCCAAAGCCCTCAATCTTTTCACTGCCCTGGTTGCCGAGGATATAGTCGGCCATGTTGCCCCCGGTGATGAGGGAACTGAAGTTGCTCCCAGTGATGTAGTTGCTAAAGGCTGTGGAGCCGTGAATTTTAGAAACGTTGCTGTATTCGCTTTTTGACGAGGCACAACTGATGTTGCAGCTCTTGGAAGAGGACGTCATGTCAATGCTGAGGACAGACTTGTAGGGGTAAGAGTCACCATCGATTTCAAATAGGAATCCATCCAAGGAACGAACCAGGAGGTGCTGGAACTCCGGCCCCTGCAAATACTTCAGCAGGCGGACACGGACAGAGTCATTCCTGGGCGGGAGAACATGATGATGTGGGGTCTCTCAGGAGAACTTCAATGTCTTCGTAGAGCACCTGGAGGAAGAGGTTATCCGGTTTCATGTCTTCCGCCTTGTTGTCGATTTCGTTCTCATAGCCGTATGCGTGGCCGAGTACATAGGTGTCTGACCCATTGCCCCCCCTCAGGTACTGGTAGTTGTTAATGTTTCCAGTGCCAGGGTCAATGAAGTTATCAAGCTCGTTTCCAATCACAGTGTATGAACACTTGTTGGATTTGGCTTGGAACCTTTGCACTTTCCTCCAGGGATCTTTGCTCAAATCAAACATGTGTTTCTGGTCTGTACACTCCTCCTTGCTGAGGTTAATCTCCATGGGAATCATGACCTCAGGGTCGGATGCATTGAGTGGCAAGGTGGCGATGATGCCGTCAATAGTCTGCACAGCCAGGTGGTGGAAGTTTTCACCCTCGAACCAGTGCAGCAGTTTGACTTCAATGTCAGTGTCTGCCACCTTCAACACGAGGTGCGGGAATCGATGCTCTGTTTTGATTGTCCTCCAGGCATGTTGGATAAACAAAACGTCACTGATTTTGTCTTCTGCGAGATTGTTGATGTCAGCTCCTCTGCACCCAGCCTTGATGATGTATTTATCACTGCCTCCTCCTCCCTTCAAGAAGTCTGTGCCTCCGCTACAGCTGAGGAAGTTTCCCAGCACGTTCCCGATGATGACATCATCATAGGGGGAGTCAAAGACAGTCACCACACTGTGGAGGTGTCGGTCAGCTTTGTTGAGTTCGATGGTGCTGCCATGTTTCTTTGTGCCGAGGTCCACCATCAGTGGTGTCACCACCACCCCGCTGTCCTCACTGTTTGAGATGGAAAAAGTAACATGATCTGAAGACAGAAACGCCAAATGCTGATATCGACTGTCATTGTTCCACTTCTGCAAATTCAAGCACGTCAACCCAGGCTTTTCCTCATCTGTAACCCAGAGATCTTCCCCCTGCAGATCTGCACGAATCCTCTGGAAAGGTACGTGAAACACCACCAAGTCTACTTTCTGGTCCGTGGCATAGTTGTTGATGATATCACAGCCTTCTGCGGGGAAGATCTCATAGGTGTCAGCTCCCTCTCCTCCTTCCAGCCTGTCTACCCCCGGGCCACCATTGAAAACGTTGTCCCTCTTGTTGCCCACGATGATGTCACTAAAATTACTGCCCAAAACTCTGATTATGCTTTGGTAATCCCCCTCCAGTCTGAGAGACACTGGACTTTGAGATTTGGTATTGTCCAGAGTTTCTGGGACACAGTTAGCATGGAACTTGTGCTGCACAAGTCCTCTGTCCTCTATTTTAAACATGACGCCATCTGCAGACTGAAACGTCATGTGCTGGTAGTGGTCAATGTCGCTGTGGACAAACCAGTTCCTAATGGTGATCTGGTGCTTCTTCTGTTGTCCGTAAACCAGGAGAAGATCAGTGTGATTCCGAATGCAATCAATGTGGCTGAATGGTGCTTTTATCACGAGGTGATCCTCAAATGAATCATGGGCGAAATTATCAATCTCAGAAATGGTTCCGCTTGTGGGAAAGATGTAGAGGTCCCTCCCTTCCCCTCCAGAGAGCAATGAAGCCTGCTGACCAAGAAAGAAGCTGTCTTCCCCTCCGTGGCCGTGGATGGTGTAATGGTAGTTCCGGATCACATAGTCCAAGTTGAGGCCTCCGTAAGCGCAGGGGTCTGAGGGATCTGCGGGATGCTGCTCTGCTGCAGGCAGCTGGGGGGCAAAGAAGGAGTTGTCCTTGTCGTTCCCGTAATAGGTGCCAAACAGGGAGGATTGGAGCAGGAGTTCCCCACAGATTACCTTCTTATAGTGTACTGGGATAACCCACCATAGGTGCGCGGCTTTCTGGGTGTACAGGAACTGGCGAGACTCCCCCACTCCGAGAACGATACTCTGAATCGCAGGGTTGTGGAAAGTTTTTATGATAGTTTTGACCCCGCTTCGCCCATCGTCGATGCCCCCGATCTGAATGGTGACGTCGCCATTGTTGGACAGCCGGACAGTGATTAAACCCCCGTACTGGGAGAGCATCCCTTCTGTCAGGTCGATAGTGCTGACATTGCCGTCACTGGCCACTATTTTGTAATAGGCACCTGGAGAGGACAAGTTCCGCAGAAGCTCTTGGTTTTGCCTGTGTTCTTCATCCAGCTGTTGAATTTGTCTCAACATCCCTCCTGTCCCAAAATCCAGAGCACCTTCCACTAATCCTTTCAAAACAGCAGTCATTTTTTGTTTGTCATTAGCCCCCTTGGGCATCCGGTCCAGCTCACTAACAACATCGCAGTAAAAATCACTGATAGCCATCCTTGCTATGGTCAGGCCAATGATTATGGGCTCCAGAATGAGAGCAGCTTCAGGGAAAGCCACTTCAGCGAGGGTGAGTGCTGTAGTCGACACATCTAGCACGAGGTTTGTAACTTTTAATCCATAATATTTCTTCTGTTCTGGGTCGGAGTTATTGCTTGTCTGAATAGCAATAGAGTCTTCTGCAATGAAATAGCTTTGGAAACCCAGACTAACAAAAGGAATCGCCTTCAGGAACTGTCCGGCGGTACTCTCCCCAAATCTTTCCACTGAACCACTGACTCTCTCCAGAGTCTTCTCCAGACCCAATCTCTCTGCTCCCTTGCGGACAGAGCTTTTGAATATATCCTGTGACATGCTGGAGAGCTGTTTGTTCACACCAGTCAGACCCCCAAGTCCGTGCAGAGACTGGGTGAGAGTAAAGGCTCCTCTGGTTGTGTCGTTTTCTGCAAAAAACTTCCCTGCTCCAATGAAGCCGGCCACAATGCCATATACAGCCATGCCTCTGTTAATCTGGTCAAGGACAGCCCCACCTGCCGCATTCTTCGCCCGAGTCCCCTGATGCATTGCGTTCTCTTCAACCTGCCGGGTGTAGAAGGTTCTGGACTCATCAAGCGAGAAGGAGACCAAGTGGGTCTCTTCTGGGTTTCTCCTGCTTGCCACTTCCACCTCCACTCGACCGTCCTTCATGAGCAGCGACTTCTCCTTCACCACAAACTCCTCCTGAAACTTCCCCTCTTTCACATTGCACAGGGCCCTGCGCCGGCGATGCTCGTTCAAGGTACAAGCTTTAAATTTATCAATAAGCTTGTTTAAAATCCTCTCATAAAGCTGTTCTTCAATGGTCTTTTGGTCATTATTCTGGTTTATGTTTGATTCCATGTCAACGTCTCCCCTATTATGATCATTAGTAATTTTTCGGAATTTACTGCGTTTCACATTTCCATTTTCATATGTGAACAAAACTCTTCTTTCATCTTTGATATTAATTGCATATTCGTATGTACCTTGGTATTGCAAATCGTTTCCAATAGGTAATTTTTCAGGAACTTCTTCATATTTGGTTTGAAAAACATTAAATGTGTTAGTTGTTGACACAAAGGTGTCGTACGCCACCATCTGATGAAGGTTGATGCCCCGATTATTTACTTCCTTCATGAATCTAGTCATGTAAGTCCCTGCAATATCCGTTCCAGCATTGCACACGATGAATCGCATATCGACTTGGGGTTTGCTCTTTATATTCTTCATCAATTCCTGTACCACGTTAGCCAGTTCATTGTATTCCATTTGATTGATGTTGTAGATTATTGCTTTAACATTGCGGTTATTGTTGTTAATAGGCTCCATGTTTTGTATGCTCCCATGAGATATCACAGTAATCTTGACTCTATTAACATTTTGTATGTGTTCATCGGACAAGCCGGTTGGCCTCCTTAGCTCCTTAATACTTATTTGACCATATTGGTCTGTGTTTGCTTTATAAACAAGCACCCGAACCCATTTTCCTGTAAAGTACTTTGTTTTGTAGTCAATAAAAGCCATATCCGTGGTGAAGACATCGTCCGGCCCCAACACTAAGTGAATATCCAATATATTTGGCCGATTAATGTTAGTCTGTTGCCACTCCGGGTAGGGGTTAAAGCCGAGCATGGAGTGGCACCCCAGGACAGAGGCGGAGAGGACAGCTATGAAGATGGAAAGACCTGCAGGCTTCATGCTGGCTCTTCAACATCCACAAAAATTGCCTTCCTGAGAAAAGAAACAAAAACATAAAAATAATAAGAAATGATGAATGATATTAAAATAAGAAGGAATCTACCCGTATAGTTCATTAAATAATTATTATAACTCAATTTAAAAAAAAAAAAAAAACATTCACTTCCACAAACCTTTTCTGACAGTGTGTCAGTGGCTTCTTTGTGATTGAATCTGAATTATTAGAAGATGTTTGTGATCTTGCATAATAAACACCAGGTCTCAAAGAGACTGGTCTCCAATAAGCTCCGGGGCCAATGTAAAATACTATATACAAATACTAATTGTAATTACCCCTGATTGCAACTGTTGTATATTTTGTGTTCTGTGATTCTGGTTTTCATCACCCTGCGATGTCCCTTTAAACATATTTTGAGACATTTATCTTTCTTGTTCTTTCTTCAAACTATAATTATATTATATATAGGATTCAATTTTAATAAGATAAAAAGAAAATAGAAAATAAAATCTGTATAAGTCATTGTAGGATCTACACCCATGAACATTATAGGCAATTTATAAAATGGCTTAGATAAATTTGGTGCTGTGATTGGCTAAACACAATCACATGACCATGCAGTAATTCTTGTCTTACCACACGGCTATGGCATCATAAATCTACTTACTTCTGATCTATTTATATTTCTTCCTCATACAGAGCTGGCATGAATCACTATATTAACAGTATTTCTGTTAGTAGAAATATCAACATAATAACGGATACAGAGTTCAAATCATCAAACAACATTTTCATCTCTGGTGTTCAGAAATACAGAAAAATGGGTAAACAAATTTCAATAAAATTAAAAAATCTTCTGCTCTCTTTGTTTAAACAGCTGTTGGACTTTTAAACAAGGTCTGGTTTTGACAAAGACTATACTTCTCTAATTTGTCTGGATTTTGTGAGCATGTAATTTAACGAGCAAACACAAAAAAACATAAAGATCAACCGTGAAAGTACTCGTAGTTACATGTAGTTATATGTTTGCTATATGTGCCCCGTCAAGTTTTAAGAAATTTTTAAACAAGTGTCCATTAGATCATTCTACAGTACTTTCCTTCAAAAAAATTAATTTGGTATTCCCACAAACCATTCATCCATTATCATTACCGCTTAATCCTTTACAGGGTCGCGGTGAGACAGAGCCTAACCCGGCATACACAAGGCGCAAGGCAGGACTACACCCTGGATGGATTCCCACAAACCGACTAGTGTTAATTAACTCGGAATGCCTCACATTTCAGAGAAAGTTGGGCTTTAGTTTCAGTGTGTTACACAAACGACTTAATCGTCAGCACTGCTGTCCACATACGATCCAATGCTGGTTTACAGTCTCCGGAAATGATGTCGGTTACCAGCCATCGGTGTGAAAACAGCCTCAGAAATGATTGGTCAACTTCTCTGGAAGACCGCCAAAACCTGGAGCAGGATCCTTTCTAACAAAAAGACTCCGGCTTCATGTGAAAGCCCGCCCTCGATATTGGTCCTATGTGTGGCTAATCCAAGTATATATATATATATATATATATATATATATATATATATATATATATATATATATATATATATATATACACACATACTATGCAAAAGTTTGAAGGCAAAGGTGGACACACCAAATATGGATTTGATGTAGATTTTTCTTCTGTTCACTCACTTTGCATTTAGTTAATTGATAAATAGAACTTCTTAACATGTCTATTTTTGAAAGCATTCTTACTTTACAGCATTTTTTCACACCTGCCTAAAACTTTTGCACAATACTGTATATGTTCAAATCAAACAGTCTTTGGGGGCTATTTTCTTCTCAGTGCAAGGATACATAATACATTTCTTGGTTTATTTTCAAGAAACTATTATTACTGCACTTCTTGGGTGGTTGAAGCCTGCGGCCTTGTGCCTCACAATGCACCTAATATGAGTGGTGATAATTGTCTTACCGCACACCCTGTCGTGGGTTATTTATTGCATAATATAATTAGAGAATAAATTAGCATAACACAGTGGTTCTCAACAGGGGGTTGCATGAAACCAACCAGGGGGGAGCGATGAATGTTTGAATAATAATGTAGCCTTGGCCTCTTTGTAATAATAAGGATAATAAAATACTCAAATTATAATGTTGAAAACTTTATGAATATTACAAATTTACCCTCATTATTATATATGAATTTTAAAAAAGTGCTTAAACTATCAAAGAAGCAATCAGGGTTGCAGGGTTGAGTTTGTGTTTAAATATTATTATTATTTATTTCTTAGCAGACGCCCTTATCCAGGGCGACTTACAATCGCAAGCAAATACATTTCAAGTGTTACAATACAAGTAATACAATAAGAGCAAGAAATACAATAACTTTTATATATCTAAGTGAAAGTATCTAAGTGGATCGATTGTGCAGTTTCAACGAACGTGCTCCTACCTTTTACTTCCTCATACCTGTGTGAAGCAGAATTTTCTAAACTTGCAGCCTTGAAAACAAAATACAGAAATCAATTCCAAGTTGATGACTTAAGACTTTCCCTTTCAAGCATGCTTGGGGGGGTGCTACACACAATGGGGGGCTGCCGACACCCGAGTGAGAGGGGGAGGAGTGTCCGATGCCTGAGGGAGATAGTCTTCCTTCTGCTCAATCATTTTCCACTATATCCCTTTTCTCCAGTTCACATGTAGACTACTTTATATTGGTCAGTTGTTGTGGTTTGTTTTTTCAGTTGCCCTTCTATTTAAAGATTTATGGTAACACAGTGGCGGCACAGTGGTGGAGTGGTTAGTGCTGCTGCCTCACAGCACCAGGGTCCTGGGTTTGATTCCGGGCTATGGGGTCTGTCTGTGTGGAGTTTTCATGTTCTCCCCGTGTTCGCATGGTAGTCTGGTTTCCTCCCACAGTCCAAAGACATGCTGTTCAGATTGATTGGTCACTCTAAACTGCCCTCTGTGTGAATGTGTGTGAGAGTGTGTGTGGTGCCCTGCAATGGACTGGCGTCCTGTCCAGGGTCTGGTCCTGCCTTGTGCCACGTGTATGCCAGGTTAGGCTCCGGCTCACCGCGACCCTGTAAAGGATTAAGCAATGGATGGATGGATGGATGGATGCCCAGTAAACTTTCTTTCCTTAATTATTTTCTAAAAGGGACAGGGCTGTCACGTTTTCACTTTTCACGTTCTCTTTTATTATATTATTTGCTCTGCACACACTCTTAACTCAGGGGAGACGTTAAGGAGGACAGAGATGTTTAAAACTCCTAGTGGTTTATGTTCGAGCACTGGACGAGCGGTGTGTCCTTAAAACCTTTTTATTTAATCAAGAAAATCACTCAGACTCATTTATTCAAAAGTTTTACGAATCAGAGCAACATCAGCGCTCCTTCGTTTTATTAAAATGCCTTTAATATTGGTTTAGTAGTTTTGCATACTACCAAAACCCGAAAACATGTAACAATAATTAGCAATCCTAAGTTTATTACAAGCTTCAGCATTTAATACTTCAATAACATAATACAATTATATGTATTCAGTGCAGCCCTCAGGCTGGTTAAGCACAAAACCTACAAGCACCCACTGCTATGTTTTAGCACATTCAATATAACACTCTTAATACCAAAACATGGTTTCAAAACCTCATAGCAATATAACCAATAAATGTGAGATACAATAATACCATTAATATGCTTACCTCCTATTATAAGGAAGAAGAGTAGCGTGAACAAAAGAAGGACTGTTCTGTGGAGATCTGCAAAGGATGGACCACCACATAGCTCTGCCAAGCTTGATTGTGGTGGTCTCAGTGTGATCGGCCCAGGGTTTTTTATACAATTTTCGTCCCATTGAAAGCAATGGAAACCCCAAATTAGATCCAGTCATCAATCTATATTGACAGTCCTTATCTCTTGGCAAACAGTAATCTCTAAAGAATTCAACCAACTCCTCAGACTCAATTAAAGTCATATGCCAACAAATCAACACTAGCCCATGTTCTCATCCACTCATTCTTAGCCCCCCTCCTTCATCTGAAAAGTTAGGTGAAGCAGAGTTCACAAAATCCCTGCAACCTTGATTCACTACTTAATATGTGTGCATTATAAAAAAGAGTGGTGTTTGAATATATGCAACACCAATAGTTATATCATAATATAGCAGTTATAGTTATAATGATTATAATTGATTACATGAACTTTCAAAAATATATTCCCTCATGTCATCTCACTCTCAAATTAGTTTCCTTCTTTCCTTACTGGTGTGTGTTTAGCAGGTATTATAGGGAACTTCCATCTTATATCTTTTTAGTGTAGAGTTTTCTCCTTATGGAAAACCTAACTATTTTACTGAGCTGTAAAGCTGTAATGCCTTTCTCTCCTATGGGCCCCAATTGCCTGAACTCAATTGACACTCAGATGACCCTGTATTTTTCAGCTATATTCATACTGGCTAAAACCAGCTTGCTGGAGACACCTCTTTTCTTGCCAAGTTTAATAGTGATTAATGTTCCCTAGAACTTTCCTTACACCTGTATCTTCGTTAGCTTGTTCGCCCGACAACTAACTATCTTAGGTGCTAAGACCATCCGTTCTAACTCCCTATTTTTGCAGTCCGGCCCGATACTATAAGCCTTCTGATAAAAAAATTCCGGCTTCTTCCCACCAAAGAGGCCTTCCATCGGCTAATACTAATCTTCTCCAAGGGCAGGCTGATAGAGAGTTCAAGAAGACAGGTCACATAGAGTTTACTCTCCTAAAACCTATCTCCTGCTTTTATTCTTCATTATTTATTCAATCCTTTTATTTTGTATATTTACCACAACTTCTTTTTATGCTGCATCTTTTAACTTCAGAGTCAAACTAGTACATTACTTCTTATAGTGTATGGCTGCTAACCTTATTACTTTCTGCTAGCAGCAGTATATCCGCAATATTACAATAGGATTTTATTCAATTTTTCTGCTCTCTATTTGTGGTGTATCTTCTGACAATGCTTATTTTCTTAAGTTAGAGTCTGCTTTTACTCTAGGTTGTTCTCACTCACCTACTTATTTTAAAACTGAATTACAAGCATAAACCTTCTTAAAGCGAGGTCTTTTACTCCTTTTCTGTTTTTCTCTTTATATTCGGAAGTTATAATTCTTGAATGTAAGCACACAATAATTCTTTTCATTGAATTAGGACTCAGTTTTTAACTATGCTTATCTTGATAGAAAACAGCTTCAGGTATGCTATCATATTAAGCAAAGTGAATCATATGATCTTATACATAAAAATTGTTCATAGTATTTCATACTAACAATAATTATCACTACCTATGATTATATGTTACCACACCAATCTATACCATTTAAAACAAGCATATTAACATACATCTATTAGTACAGCATTATTCTGTAGTCAAGCTGAAAAGTCTTAACAGAGATTTTAGCACTAAATTCTGGGAATCGTGCCAATTTTAATAAGAGGCTGCTCAAGGCCGGCCAGTGTATCAAGTTGTACCAGATTCTGTTATACGGTCTTACAGAGAGAGAACACTTTACAGTATTCGTTACAGACTAAAGATTATTCAAACATTACAAATGGTTACAACACATATCATCTCATTAATACATTTCATTTTTTTAAATCATCCAGTCCATGGCCAATGTTTCAGCTCGTTCCCAGCAGGACTCCACTTCTATCTTGGGTTCAGCTCGGGTCGGCTCTGCAAACACCACAATACCTATTTTGCTCTACATTATTAGTGGGCAGACTTAATACAACTGAATCTGAATCAATCGAGGAGCCGTGAACTCTAGCCACTGAAATTCTCCATGCAAAGGAATCCAATTTCTTACTACACATAATAACTGGTTCGAGGTCACCCGTGACAGGGCTGTAGGTAATTCCGGTTCTTCATAATGTGAGTATAATTTGGAAGGATTCAAAAACAACTGTTTCTATGCATATCAGTATTCTTATTTTATTTCAGATTACAAGTGCTGGTTACTTGACTACAAGTAAACAGGTTATCTCTCAGAGCAAATACATGTAGTATCAGAAAAGAGAGACAAAGCACTTCTGAATGCATGTCCTCTTAAATAGCATTCAAAGCACCACCTCATTACACATTGAACTGTGTGGCTTAAATCCATATTAGGACATATTGCAACACAGTCAGCTTAATCCCAAAGGTATATACAGGAATGTAAAAGTATTAACAGATGTCAGTTAGACCTATGTCGAGGGGGCATCTACTACTAAGATAACAAACTAAAATGAAGTATATTCATTTTATATTCAATCTTCATTACATAGATGTATTGCTTACAAAGGGCTTTACTTGTTTCTTGTTATTTTTCAGTTTTTTCTTGTTTTTTTATTTAAAAGTGAGGAAGAAGGAAGAGGGAGGGAAGCCATAGTTTGTGGTTGTGCCTTCACCTTCACTTTCTTTTGTTATCTTATTTCTTAAAAAGTATATCACAGTTTTGTATTACAAATAATCAAGCATATTTTAAGTTGAATTTATTTGACCATTTTTCCCCTGCAATCCTTTTTGATGGGATTATTTTGATTTTGTCAGTTTGTTTTGTCTAAGAACTTTTTTTTTGCTGTACAGATTCAAGGAACCAGCATCTGATCGGGAACACCCTGGATGAAATCAACTTCATTCTTTTCCTTTTTCATATTGGGATCACTTATAGTTTATTATTAATGCCCATTCTTGGTTTTGCACTGTTTAGTTTACTTTCTGCCTGTCTTTGAGGAATCTGGCAGTTTATCTTTTCAGTGACTTTAGGATTTTTGGACTTTTTTGTTGCAGAAGGGGTTTAGAATTCCCTCCATAATTCATACAAAAGCAGTTTTTTGTTCAGTGTTGCTGCACTGCACTGATCTACACTGTACTGCACTGATCTACACTGTACTGCACTGATATTCTACTGCGCTGATCTACACTGTACTGCACTGATCTACACTGTACTGCACTGATATTCTACTGCGCTGATCTACACTGTACTGCACTGATCTACACTGTACTGCACTGGTCTACACTATACTGCACTGATATTCTACTGCACTGATCTACACTGTACCACACTGTACCGCACTGATCTACACTGTACTGCACTGATATTCTACTGCACTGATCTACACTGTACCACACTGTTCTACACTGTACTGCACTGATCTACACTGTACTGCACTGATCTACACTGTACTGCACTGGTCTACACTGTACTGCACTGATATTCTACTACACTGTACCACACTGTACTGCACTGATCTACACTGTACTGCACTGATCTACACTATACTGCACTGATCTACACTGTACTGCACTGATCCACACTATACTGCACTGATCCACACTGTACTACACTGATACTCTACTGCACTGATCTACACTGTACTGCACTGATCTACACTGTACTGCAATGATATTCTACTGCATTGATCTACACTGTACTGCATTGATCTACACTGTACTGCACTGGTCTACACTGTACTACACTGATACTCTACTGCACTGATCTACACTGTACTGCACTTATCTATACTGTACTGCACTGATCTACACTGTACTGCACTGATCCTCTACTGCACAGAGCTACACTGTACTACACTTATAATCTACTGCACTGATCTACACTATACTGCACTGATCTACACTATACTGCACTGATCTACACTGTACTGCACTGATCTACACTATACTGCACTGATATACACTATACTGCACTCATCTACACTATACTACACTCATCTACACTATACTACACTGTACTGATACTCTACTGCACTGATCTACAGTGTATTGCACTGATCTACACTGTACTGCACTGATCTACAGTGTATTGCACTGATATTCTACTGCACTGATCTACACTGTACTGCACTGATCTACACTGTACTGCACTGATCTACACTGTACTGCACTGATACTCCACTGCATGGATCTACACTGTACTACACTTATACTCTACTGCACTGATCTACACTATACTGCACTGATCTACACTGTACTGCACTGATCTACAATGTACTGCACTGATACTCTACTGCACGGATCTGCACTGTACTACACTTCTACTCTACTGCAGTGATCTACACTATATTCGACTGATCTACACTATATTGCACTAATCCACACTGTATTGCACTGATCCACACTGTACTGCACTGATACTCTACTGCACTGGTCTACACTATACTGCACTGATCTACACTGTACCACACTGATCTACACTGTACTGCACTCATCTACATTGCACTGTACTGCACTGATCTACAGTGTACTGCACTGATCTACACTGTACTTCACTGATCTACACTGTAATGCACTGATCTACACTGTACTACACTGTACTGCACTGATACTCTACTGCACTGGCAACCAGGGACTGAGGCAGATAGGTAAGTTCCTGCTACAAGTAATTGTAAATTAACTACATTCTTTAACATTGTAAAGTGGTGTTTGAATTAGCTGAGTTAGTGTGTGATTAGTACCAGGTGAGTGGTTAAATTGAATTGAATAGAACTTGATTTGCTATCTGATTGGTTTCCACACAGTTTAGTTGTTCTGTTGCCACGCAGTTGTTATATTAAACAGGCAGGTGATTTCTGCGCCAGCAAGAAGTGCCAGCAAACAGAAGCGCCTCAACAAAAGCGTCGGGAGTCCAGCGAGGGGAGTCCAGCGAGGGTAGGCCTGCACCGAGACACTGTTCGAATCAATCCGAACCTAACAGCGCTCTGGATTAAGCCATCTACTAGTCAGATCTGTACCCTCGACCCCACTGTACCTAATTGCCTCGCCTGTCCTTTTATGACTATCTCTCACATCCCTGTTCTGTCCTCTCGCCCTCGTCCTCTCGCCACTGCTGCTCCTCCAACCCCTCTAACCTCATCCCTCTGCCTCTCCCCCCCTCCCGCACACTCTCTGGTGCACTCTGGAACTGTCCTCTTCTGCTAACAAAGCTGATTTCATCTCTGCCTTTGCCTCCCTCCTCTCTCGATTTCCTTGCTCTCACTGAAACCTGGCTGTCCCCTGATAACACTGTAACTCCTGCCGCCCTGTCTTCTCTCGAAGTCCTTTCCCATACCCAGCATCTCACTGGACGGGGAGGTGGCACTGGTCTTCACCTCTCTCCCTCCTTACTCTTTTCTGTCCCCTCGACCTCTCCTCCTCTCTGTTAATACCTTTGAATTTCATGCAGTCCAACTAACCTCTCCCTGTCAACTCCTGCCAATTGTACTGTGCCGTCCCCCTGGGCCTCTCGCTCACTTTCTAGATGAACTTGACTATCTACTCTCCTCCCTCCCCTCTCTGTCTACCCCAACTGTCCTGTTAGGTGACTTCAATATCCATCTCTCAACCCCACCCATTCTGCCGGATTCCTCCTCTCCTTCACTCCTTGACTTCTGTCTCTCTCCATCCCTCTCCTACACACAAAGCTGGCCGTCAACTGGACCTCACCTTCTCCAGGGCCTGCTGCCCCCCCCTCTGTCACCCCCTGGACCTCTCTGATCACTATTTCATCTCTTTTCTCTGTCTCTCCCCCTCTCCTGCTCCTCCTACCCCCACTGTCACCTCTCACCCCGTAACCTCCGCTCTCTCCCCTCTGTCCTTATCTCCTGCTCTCTCTCACCTCCCTCAATATTGACTCCTTCTCACATCTCTCTGTAGACTCTGCTACCTCAACCCTCTTCTCCTCCCTCACCTCCTCCCTCGACTCCCTCTGTCCCCTCACCTCCCGACCTGCTCGCCCCTCCCCTCCCCAACCCTGGCTCTCCTCTGCGCTTCACTCAGCAAGAATCGCACTGCGATCTGCTGAAAAGAAATGGAAGAGAACCAAACTCCCTGCTGCCCTAGACCTTTACCGCACTCTCCTCTCCTCCTTCTCTACTCTCCCGCCTAGACTACTGCAACTCCCTCCTGGCTGGCCTCCCTGCGTCCGCCACCCGTCCGCTCCAGCTCATCCAGAACTCTGCTGCCCGCCTGGTGTTCTCTCTGCCTCGCCGCCCGCTACTCCACTACTCCGCTCGCTCCACTGGCTCCCGATCACCGCTTGCATCCAGTTCAAGACTCTTGTACTAGCCTACAGATGCCTTGACCAGACCTCACCCAGATACCTCAGACCTCATCTCTCCCTACACCCCCCCACTCGACCTCTCCACTCCGCCTGCACTAGAAGACTGGCTCTACCTCCGCTACGCTCCCCTGCCTCCAGAACCCGCTCCTTCTCCACCCTTGCTCCACAGTAGTGGAATGACCTTCCTAGATGTCAGGACTGCACAGTCCCTGACCACATTCCGGCGCCTCCTTAAGACTCACCTCTTCAAACAGCACCTGTAGAACTCCTCTTTTCCCTCTGGACACTTACCACCCTTAAATGCATTTTACTTGCTCTTATCTGCCCCCTATTTTACTGCATTTAATCATTTACTTTAGAGTACTGTAATCTGTCAAGTGTTATTTAATCCATAGTATTTTGTATTTAATTATATCCTGATGCAACTATGACTGACACTGTTATCTGCTGTATTATTGAATTGTATTTTGTCATATACTTGTACTTGCTTGAACTGAAGTCATTGTATTTTATCTTGCTCTTAATTGTATTATTATTTGTACTGTCATTCTTGAAATGTAATTGTTTACGACTGTAAGTCGCCCTGGATAAGGGCGTCTGCTAAGAAATAAATAATAATAATAATAATAATAATACAGTGTACTACACATCTACACTGTACTGCATTGATCTACACTGTACTGCACTCATCTACACTGTACTGCACTGATACTCTACTGCACTGATCTATACTATACTGCACTGATCTACACTTTACTACACTGATCTACAGTGTACTGCACTGACCTAAAGTGCATTACACTGATCTACACTATACTGCACTGATCTACACTGTACTGATACTCTACTGCACTGATCTACACTGTACTACACTGATACTCTACTGCACTGATCTGCACTGTACTGCACTGATCTGCACTATACTGCACTGATCCACACTATACTGCACTGATCTACACTGTACTGCACTGATCTACACTATACTGCACTGATCTACACTGTACTGATACTCTACTGTACTGATCTACACTATACTGCACTGATCTACACTGTACTGCACTGATACTCTACTGCACTGATCTGCACTATACTGCACTGATCCACACTATACTGCACTGATCTACACTGTACTGCACTGATCTACACTATACTGCACTGATCTACACTGTACTGATACTATACTGCACTGATCTACACTATACTGCACTGATCTACACTGTACTGATACTCTACTGCACTGATCTACACTATACTGCACTGATCTACACTGTACTGATACTCTACTGCACTGATCTACACTATACTGCACTGATCTACACTGTACTGATACTCTACTGCACTGATCTACACTGTACTGCACTGATCTACACTGTACTGATACTCTACTGTACTGATCTACACTATACTGCACTGATCTACACTATACTGCACTGATCTACACTGTACTGATACTCTACTGCACTGATCTACACTATACTGCTGATGCTCTGCTGCTGATCTACACTGTACTGATACTCTACTGCACTGATCTACACTATACTGCACTGATCTACACTGTACTGCACTGATCTACACTGTACTGCAATGATCTACTGTACTGATACTCTACTGCACTGATCTACACTGTACTGCACTGATCTACACTGTACTGATACTCTACTGCTGATCTACACTATACTGCACTGATCTACTGTACTGCTGATCTGCACTGTACTGATACCTACCGCACTGATCTACACTATACTGCACCGATCTACACTATACCGCACATTGATGCTCTGCACTGATTACACTGTACTGATGCTCTACTGCACTGATCTACACTATACTGCACTGATCTACACTGTACTGCACTGATCTACACTGTACTGATACTCTACTGCACTGATCTACACTGTACTGCACTGATCTACACTGTACTGATACTCTACTGCACTGATCTACACTGTACTGATACTCTACTGCACTGATCTACACTATACTGCACTGATCTACACTGTACTGCACTGATCTACACTGTACTGATACTCTACTGCACTGATCTACACTATACTGCACTGATCTGCACTATACTGCTGATCTACACTATACTGCTGATCCCCACTGTACTGATACTCTACTGCACTGATCTGCTGTACTGCACACTGATCTACACTGTACTGATACTCTACACTGATATACACTGTGCTGATACTCTACACTGATCTGGCCACCATACTGCACTGATCTGCACTGTGCCGGATGATCTACACTGTACTGATACTCTACTGCTGATCCACACTATACTGCACTGATCTACACTGTACTAATACTCTACTGCTGATCTACACTATACTGCACTGATCTACACTATACTGCGCTGATCTACACTGTGCTGATACTCTGCTGTGCTGATCTTCACTATACTGCGCTGATCTACACTGTACTGCACTGATGCTCTACTGCACTGATCTGCTGTACTAATACTCTACTGCACTGGTCTACACTATGCTGCGCTGATCTACGCTGTACTGATACTCTACTGCACTGATCCACACTATACTGCACTGATCTACACTGTACTGATACTCTGGGTGCTGATCTACACTATACTGCTGATCTACACTGTACTGATACTCTACTGTACTGATCTACACTATACTGCACTGATCTACACTGTACTGATACTCTACTGCACTGATCTACACTATACTGCACTGATCTACACTGTACTGCACTGATCTACACTGTACTGCACTGATCTACACTGTACTGATACTCTACTGCACTGATCTACACTGTACTACACTGATACTCTACTGCACTGATCTACACTATACTGCACTGATCTGCACCATAATGCTGATCCACACTATGCACTGATCTACACTGTGCTGATACTCTACTGTGCTGATCTACACTGTACTGATGATACTCTACTGCACTGATCTACACTGTACTAATACTCTGCTGCGCTGATCTACACTATGCTGCACTGTCTACACTGCTGATACTCTACTGCGCTGATCTACACTATACTGCACTGATCTACACTGTACTGATACTCTACTGCACTGATCTACACTATACTGCACTGATACTCTACTGCACTGATCTACACTATACTGCACTGATCTACACTGTACTGATACTCTACTGCACTGATCTACACTGTACTGCACTGATACTCTACTGCACTGATCTACACTGTACTAATACTCTACTGCACTGATCTACACTATACTGCACTGATCTACACTGTACTGATACTCTACTGTACTGATCTACACTGTACTGCACTGATCTACACTGTACTGATACTCTACTGTACTGATCTACACTATACTGCACTGATCTACACTATACTGCACTGATCTACACTGTACTGATACTCTACTGCACTGATCTACACTGTACTGCACTGATACTCTACTGCGCGGATCTACACTGTGCTGATACTCTACACTGATCTACACTATGCTGCACTGATCTACACTGTACTGATACTGTGCTGCGCTGATCTACACTATACTGCACTGATCTACACTGTACTGATACTATACTGCACTGATCTACACTATACTGCACTGATCTACACTGTACTGATACTCTACTGTACTGATCTACACTGTACTGATACTCTACTGCACTGATCTACACTGTACTGATACTCTACTGCACTGATCTGCACTGTACTGCACTGATCTACACTGTACTGATACTCTACTGCACTGATCTGCAGTATACTGCACTGATCTACACTGTACTGATACTCTACTGCACCGATCTACACTATACTGCACTGATTTACACTGTACTGATACTCTACTGCACTGATCTGCACTGTACTGCACTGATCTACACTGTACTGATACTCTACTGCACTGATCTACACTGTACTGCACTGATCTACACTGTACTGATACTCTACTGTACTGATCTACACTATACTGCACTGATCTACACTATACTGCACTGATCTACACTGTACTGATACTCTACTGCACTGATCTGCACTGTACTGATACTCTACTGCACTGATCTGCACTGTACTGCACTGATCTACACTGTACTGATACTCTACTGCACTGATCTACACTGTACTAATACTCTACTGCACTGATCTACACTATACTGCACTGATCTACACTGTACTGATACTCTACTGCACTGATCTACACTGTACTAATACTCTACTGCACTGATCTACACTATACTGCACTGATCTACACTGTACTGATACTCTACTGCACTGATCTACACTATACTGCACTGATCTACACTGTACTGATACTCTACTGCACTGATCTACACTGTACTGATACTCTACTGCACTGATCTACACTATACTGCACTGATCTACACTGTACTGATACTCTACTGCATTGATCTGCACTATACTGCACTGATCTACACTGTACTGATACTCTACTGCACTGATCTACACTGTACTGCACTGATCTACATTGTACTGCACTGATACTCTACTGCACTGATCTACACTATACTGCACTGATCTACACTGTACTGATACTCTACTGCACTGATCTACACTGTACTGCACTGATCTACACTGTACTGCACTGATATTCTACTGCACTGATCTACACTGTACTGCACTGATCTACACTGTACTGCACTGATCTACACTTATTTACACTGTACTGCACTGCTCTACAATTATGTACAATGTACTGCACTGACCTATACTGTACCACACTGATCTACAGTGTCTGCTTAATGTTAGTTCTGTTAATGTAACATTCAGCTTATTATCAACAAATTGAAATCACCCCCAGGCCCAAATATAAAGTAAATCAATTGAAACAAAGACCTGATTATTATTAGTAATTTCTTAGCAGACGCCCTTATCCAGAGCGACTTACAATTGTTGCAAGATATCACATTATTTTTACATACAATTACCCATTTATACAGTTGGGTTTTTACTGGAGCAATCTAGGTAAAGTACCTTGCTCAAGGGTACAGCAGCAGTGTCCCCCACTAGGGATTGAACCCACGACCTTCCAGTCAAGAGTCCAGAGCCCTAACCACTACTCCACACTGCTGCCCTGCTGATTGTAGCAGTTCTCTTATCGTCACTCCGGTTAACGTCAGTCAAATTTAACAGCCATACAATTAATTTCACACCCATTAAATATCACTTTCAACTGCCAATATGACAACATGTAATTTACCATATTTGAACGTATATATCGTGTAACTGGGAAATAAGACGCTGTGGATTTGTTTAAAATAAATAAAAATGAAGTTCTTCCCACGGATTTGCTGGACATGGTCACACAGGATTCAGTCCGACTGCTGGACAAATAAGTGTTTCAATTCTGAGCGTTCACCAGAACCAGTTTGTTTCTGTAACATTATCTTCAAGGATATACTGTTGTTAAAAGACCTTTATTTTAAATAGGCAACTGCACTGGAATATTAAGTTGAACTGTTTTGGATTGGGGGAGACACGGTGTCGTGGTGGTTAGCGACCCTAGGGGGTCTGTCTGTGTGGAGTTTGCATGTTCTCCCCCTGTTCGCATTGTGGGTTTTCTCCGGGTACTCCGGTTTCCTCCCACAGTCCAAAGACATGCTGTGCAGGTTGATTGCTCACTCTAAATTGCCCTCTGTGTGAGTGTGTGTGAGTGTGTGTGTGTGTGTGTGTGGTGCCCTGTGATGGACTGGCGTCCCGTCCAGGGTATAGTCCTGCTTTGCATTGCCCTGGGTCTGTTGGGTTAGGATCCGGCACCGCAACCCTCAAAAGGAATAAGCGATTATGATAATGGATGGATGGATGTTTTGGATTGTGCATGCTGTTTGTTAGTGCAGTGATCTGCAACTTTTACGCATGCTTTCCTGTTTATGTCATTCATATTTAACAGCATTTTCATCATTGTTAAATACAGTATATGGATTGGAAGTAAATAAAATAAGTATGGTATATTTATGCCATATATTTTAAAAGTTTGCACACAGTAAACTGAAAGTCTTATTAAAGCTGTATGGAGTTTTCTTCTAAAGCATAAGGATTTCATATTACTACATTATTGGCTAACTTCTGATAATGTCAACTCTTCTTATTGTCACTGTTTTTGCCCAGTCCCTTTAATATGACATTAAGAGGTTTTGACTGTATTTGTCCCAGGAACACAAACAGAAATCAATCAATAGCCACCCTTACCTTTGAAGGTGAACAAGTTGATGTGTGGTCCTGTATTGAATGTGCTGCACTGTACTCTCTCTCTCTCTCTGTGTGTCTCTCTCTCTGTGTCTCTCTCTCTGTCTCTCTTTGAATTTGATAATCTGCAGTAGTTGTTGCCTGATAAAGTGTTTCGAATTGCATTGGTATTTATAAGAAGTTTGCTGGTTGGCTGTGTGTTAGTCAGAACCGTGGGGTCAAAAACAGGAGTGGAAGAGAGAAAACCACGTGATTTCTGAGAAGAGAAACCCTCCAGCTGGAAGATGTTATTTTTGGCTCTCACTATTGCAGTATTGCATTGAATGATTTAGAGGAGACTTATTTAACAACCAGAACCAGGTTTATTGCCAATACATACTAAGCAGCCTCCAGATGCCCCACTCTGGAAACTCCTTCTCGCCTGGAAGTTAACCCTTACCAGGACATATAGCGCGGCGCTCCTGGATTTTCTGCACTTCTTTCCTCCCTTTGCCTGGCTCTTGGCGACGGCTTCTTGGAACCTTTCTTAGAACCACACAGACACACAGACAGACACACCACACAGACACACACACAGACCACACCACACACAGACCACACCGCACAGACACACCACACAGACACACCGCACACAGACCACACCGCACAGACACACCACACAGACACACCGCACAGACACACCACACACAGACCACACCGCACAGACACACCACACAGACACACCACACAGACACACAGACAGACACACCACACAGTCACACCACACACAGACCACACCGCACAGACACACCACACAGACACACAGACAGACACACCACACAGACACACAGACAGACACACCACACAGACACACAGACAGACACACCACAGACACACCACACAGTCACACCACACACAGACACACCACACACAGACCACACCGCACAGACACACCACACAGACACACCACACACAGACCACACCACACAGACACACCGCACAGACAGACCACACCGCACAGACCACACCGCACAGACACACCACACACAGACCACACCGCACAGACACACCACACAGACACACAGACAGACACACCACACAGACACACCGCAGACAGACCACACAGACACACCACACAGTCACACCACACAGTCACACCACACACAGACCACACCGCAGAGACACACAGACACACCACACAGACACACAGACAGACACACCACACAGACACACAGACAGACACACCACACAGACAGACACACCACACAGTCACACCACACAGACACACCACACAGACACACCACACACAGACCACACCACACACAGACCACACCACAGACAGACACACCACACAGACACACCACACAGACACACAGACACACACCACACAGACCACACCGCACAGACACACCACACAGACACACAGACAGACACACCACACAGACACACAGACAGACACACCACACACAGACACACCGCAGACAGACCGCACAGACACACCACGCAGTCAGACCGCACAGAAACACCACACACAGACCACACCGCACAGACACACCACACAGACACACCACAGACACACAGACAGACACACCACACAGACACCACCACCACACACACCACACAGACACACCACACAGACCACACCACACAGACACACCACACAGACACACCACACAGACACACCACACAGACAGACACACCACACAGTCACACCACACAGACACACCACACAGACACACCACACAGACACAGACAGACACACCACAGACACACCACACAGACACACAGACAGACACACCACACAGACACACCGCACAGTCACACCACACAGACAACACCGCACAGACACACCGCAGACAGACCACACAGTCACACCACACACAGACCACACCACACAGACACACCACACAGACACACAGACAGACACACCACACAGACACACCGCAGACAGACCGCACAGACACACCACACAGTCACACCACAGACACACCACACACAGACCACCGCACAGACACACCACACAGACACACCGCAGACAGACAGCACTGACACACCACACAGACACACCACACAGACACACACACCACACAGACACACCGCAGACAGACCGCACAGACACACAGACAGACACACCACACAGTCACACCACACAGACACACCACACACAGACCACACCGCACAGACACACCACACAGACACACCACACAGACCACACCGCACACACCACACAGACAGACACACCACACAGACACACCGCAGACAGACCGCAGACACACCACAGTCACACCACACAGACACACCACACCGCACAGACACACCACACAGACACACAGACAGACACACCACAAAGACACACCACGCAGACACACAGACACACCACACAGACACACCGCAGACAGACCGCACAGTCACACCACACAGACACACCACACACAGACCACACAGCACAGACACACCACACACACACAGACAGACACACCACAGACACACCGCAGACAGACCGCACAGACACACCACGCAGTCACACCACACAGACACACCACACAGACCACACCGCACAGACACACCACACAGACACACCACACCGCACAGACACACCACACAGACACACAGACAGACACCACAAAAGACACTGCGCAGACACACACAGACACCACACAGACACACACGCAACAGACCTTTGGTCACCACACAGACACACCACACACAGACCACACAGCACAGACACCACACACACACAGACAGACACACCACAGACACACACGCAACAGACGCTGAACACACCACGCAGTCAGACCGCACAGAAACACCACACACAGACCACACCGCACAGACACACCACACAGACACACACACCACACAGACAGACACACCACACAGACACCACACAGACACACCACACAGACACACCACACAGACACACCACACAGACACAACACAGACACACCACAGACACAGACAGACACACCACACAGACACACCACACAGACACACAGACAGACACACCGCACAGTCACAGCACACAGACACACCACACACAGACCACACCGCACAGACACACCACACAGACACACCACACAGACAGACACACCACACAGACACACCGCAGACAGACCGCAGACACACCACACAGTCACACCACACAGACACACCACACACAGACCACACCACACACACACAGACACACAGACAGACACACCACACAGACACACCGCAGACAGACCGCACAGACACACCACACAGTCACACCACACAGTCACACCACACAGAGACCACCACCGCACAGACACACCACACAGACACACCACACAGACACACCGCAGACAGACAGCACTGACACACCACAAAGACACACCACACAGACACACACACCACACAGACACACTGCAGACAGACCGCACAGACACACCACACAGACACACCCACCACACAGACACACCGCAGACAGACCGCACAGACACACCACACAGTCACACCACACAGACACACCACACACAGACCACACCGCACAGACACACCACACAGACACACCACACAAACACACAGACAGACACACCACACAGACACACCGCAGACAGACCGCAGACACACCACAGTCACCACACAGACACCACACCGCTGAGACACCACACACCACACAGACACACAGACAGACACACCACAGACACACCGCAGACAGACCGCACAGTCACACCACACAGACACACCACACACAGACCACACAGCACAGACACACCACACACACACAGACAGACACACCACACAGACACACCGCAGACAGACCACAGACACACCACACAGTCACACCACACAGACACACCACACAGACCACACCGCACAGACACACCACACAGACACACCACACAGACACACAGACACACACACCACACAGACACACAGACAGACACACCACACAGACACACCGCAGACAGACCGCACAGACACACCACACAGTCACACCACACAGACACCACACACAGACCACACCGCACAGACACCACACAGACACACCACACAGACACACCGCAGACAGACCGCAGACACACCACACAGTCACACCACACACAGACCACACCGCTCAGACACACCACACAGACACCACACAGACACACACAGACACACCACACAGACACATCGCAGACAGACCGCACAGACACACCACACAGTCACACCACACAGACACACCACACACAGACCACACCGCACAGACAGACCACACAGACAGACCGCACAGACACACCACACACAGACCACACTGACACACCGCACAGACACACCACAGACACACCACAGACACACCGCACAGACACACCGCACAGACAAACCACAGACAGACCGCACAGACACACCACACAGACAGACCGCACAGACAGACCGCACAGACCACACTGACACACCGCACAGACACACCACACACAGACCACACCACACAGACACACCGCACAGACACACCGCACAGACACACCGCACAGACAGACCACAGACAGACCGCACAGACACACCGCACAAACACACCGCAGAGACACACCACACAGACACACCGCACAGACACACCGCAGACACACCACAGACAGACCGCACAGACACACCGCACACACACACCACACAGACACAACACACAGACAGACCGCACAGACAGACCGCACAGACAGACCACACTGACACACCGCAGACA
Source organism: Huso huso (assembly GCA_036884735.1). NCBI lineage: Eukaryota > Metazoa > Chordata > Actinopteri > Acipenseriformes > Acipenseridae > Huso > Huso huso. The sequence goes on along the minus strand of CM072681.1, from coordinate 10,025,035 downwards.
CACCGCAGACACACCACACAGACAGACCACAGACACACCGCACAGACACACCACACAGACACACACCGCACAGACACACCGCACAGACACACTGCACAGACACACAGAGACACACCGCACAGACAGACACACCACACACAGAGAGACACACCGCACAGACACACTGCACAGACACACAGAGAGACACACTGCACAGACACACCGCACAGACAGACACACTGCACAGACACACTGCACAGACAGACACACTGCACAGACACACAGAGACACACCGCACAGACAGACACACTGCACAGACACACCGCACAGACAGACACACTGCACAGACACACAGAGACACCGCACACACAGAGACACACCGCACAGACACACAGAGACACACCGCACAGACACACCGCACAGACAGACACACTGCACAGACACACCGCACAGACAGACACACTGCACAGACACACTGCACAGACACACACACTGCACAGACACACTGCACAGACAGACACACTGCACAGACACACCGCACAGACACACAGACAGACACACTGCACAGACACACCGCACAGACAGACACACTGCACAGACACACGGCACACACACACCACACCGCACAGACACACCACACAGACACACCACACAGACAGACCACACAGACAGACCGCACAGACAGACCACACACAGACCACACTGACACACCGCAGAGACACACCACACAGACACACCACACAGACACACCGCACAGACACACCGCACAGACACACCGCTGAACACACACCGCACAACAGACCGCACAGACAGACCGCACAGACCACACTGACACACCGCACAGACACACCACACAGACACACCACACAGACACACCACACCGCACAGACACACCGCACAGACACACCGCACAGACAGACCGCACAGACACACCGCACAGACAGACCACAGACAGACCGCACAGACACACCGCACAAACACACCACACAGACACACCGCACAGACACACCACACAGACACACCACACAGACAGACCGCAGTCACACCACACAGACACACCACACTGACACACTGCACAGACACACTGCACAGACACACTGCACAGACACACCGCACAGACAGACACACCACACACAGAGAGACACACCGCACAGACACACTGCACAGACACACAGAGAGACAAACCGCACAGACACACCGCACAGACAGACACACTGCACAGACACACTGCACAGACAGACACACTGCACAGACACACAGAGACACACCGCACAGACACACAGCACAGACAGACACACTGCACAGACACACCGCACAGACAGACACACTGCACAGACACACAGAGAGACACACCGCACAGACACACAGAGAGACACACCGCACAGACAGACACACTGCACAGACACACTGCACAGACAGACACACTGCACAGACACACCGCACAGACAGACACACTGCACAGACAGACACACTGCACAGACACACACAGAGACACACCGCACAGACACACAGAGACACACCGCACAGACACACCGCACAGACAGACACACTGCACAGACACACTGCACAGACAGACACACTGCACAGACACACTGCACAGACAGACACACTGCACAGACAGACACACTGCACAGACACACAGACAGACACACTGCACAGACACACCGCACAGACACACAGACAGACACACTGCACAGACACACCGCACAGACAGACACACTGCACAGACACACCGCACATACACACCACACCGCACAGACAGACACACTGCACAGACACACTGCACAGACACACCACACAGACAGACCGCACAGACACACCGCAGTCACACCACACAGAAACACCACACTGACACACCGCAGACACACCGCAGACACACCACACAGACAGACCACAGACACACCGCACAGACACACCACACAGACACACACCGCACAGACACACTGCACAGACACACAGAGAGACACACCGCACAGACAGACACACCACACACAGAGACACCGCACAGACACACAGAGACACACCGCACAGACAGACACACTGCACAGACACACTGCAGACAGACACACTGCACAGACACACAGAGACACACCGCACAGACACACCGCACAGACAGACACACTGCACAGACACACCGCACAGACAGACACACTGCACAGACAGACAGAGAGACACACCGCACACACAGAGACACACCGCTGAACACAGAGAGACACACCGCACAGACACACTGCACAGACAGACACACTGCACAGACACACTGCACAGACAGACACACTGCACAGACACACAGACAGACACACTGCACAGACACACCGCACAGACACACAGACAAACACACTGCACAGACACACCGCACAAACAGACACACCGCACAGACACACCGCACAGACACACTGCAGACAGACACACCGCACCACACACAGAGACACACCGCACAGACAGACACACCGCACAGACACACTGCACAGACACACAGAGAGACACACCGCACAGACAGACACACTGCACAGACACACAGAGACACACCGCACACACAGAGACACACCGCACAGACACACAGAGAGACACACCGCACAGACACACCGCACAGACACACTGCACAGACAGACACACTGCACAGACACACTGCACAGACACACCGCACAGACACACCGCACAGACAGACACACTGCACAGACACACAGAGACACACACTGACACAGACACACTGCACACAGCACACGCGCACAGACACACACACTGCACAGACACACCGCACAGACACACACTGCAGACACACCGCACAGACACACCGCACAGACAGACACACTGCACAGACACACCGCACAGACACACCGCACAGACACCGCACAGACAGACACACCGCACAGACACACTGCACAGACACACCGCACAGACAGACACCGCACAGACAGACACACTGCACAGACACACTGCACAGACAGACACTGCACAGACAGACACACTGCACAGACACACCGCACAGACAGACACACCACACAGACACACCGCACAGACAGACACACTGCACAGACACACCGCACAGACAGACACACTGCACAGACAGACACACCGCACAGACACACCGCACAGACAGACACACTGCACAGACACACCGCACAGACAGACACACCGCACAGACACACAGACAGACACACCGCACAGACAGACACACTGCACAGACACACCGCACAGACAGACACACTGCACAGACAAACCGCACAGACACACCGCACAGACAGACATACTGCACAGACACACCGCACAGACAGACACACCGCACAGACAGACACACTGCACAGACACACAGAGAGACACACCGCACAGACAGACACACTGCACAGCACACCGCACAGACACACCGCACAGACAGACACACTGCACAGACACACCGCACAGACAGACACACTGCACAGACACACTGCACAGACACACTGCACAGACAGACACACTGCACAGACACACAGACAGACACACTGCACAGACACACACAGACACACAGACAGACACTGCACAGACACCGCACAGACAGACACACTGCACAGACACACCGCACATACACACCACACCGCACAGACAGACACACTGCACAGACACACTGCACAGACACACCACACAGACAGACCGCACAGACACACCGCAGTCACACCACACAGAAACACCACACTGACACACCGCAGACACACAGACACCACCACAGACAGACCACAGACACCGCACAGACACACCACACAGACACACACCGCACAGACACACTGCACAGACACACAGAGACACACCGCACAGACAGACACACCACACACAGAGAGACACACCGCACAGACACACTGCACAGACACACAGAGAGACACACCGCACAGACAGACACACTGCACAGACACACTGCAGACAGACACACTGCACAGACACACAGAGAGACAGACCGCACAGACACACCGCAGTCACACCACACAGAAACACCACACTGACACACCGCAGACACACCGCAGACACACCACACAGACAGACCACAGACACACCGCACAGACACACCACACAGACACACACCGCACAGACACAGTGCACAGACACACAGAGAGACACACCGCACAGACAGACACACCACACACAGAGAGACACACCGCACAGACACACTGCACAGACACACAGAGAGACACACCGCACAGACAGACACACTGCACAGACACACTGCAGACAGACACACTGCACAGACACACAGAGAGACACACCGCACAGACACACCGCACAGACAGACACACTGCACAGACACCGCACAGACAGACACACTGCACAGACACACAGAGACACACCGCACACACAGAGACACACCGCACAGACACACAGAGAGACACACCGCACAGACACACTGCACAGACAGACACACTGCACAGACACACTGCACAGACAGACACACTGCACAGACACACAGACAGACACACTGCACAGACACACCGCACAGACACACAGACAAACACACCTGCACAGACACACCGCACAAACAGACACACCGCTGGACACACCAGACAGACACACACACTGCACAGACACACCGCAACAGACACACCACCGCACCACACAGAGACACCCTGCACAGACAGACACACCGCACAGACACACTGCACAGACACACAGAGACACACCGCACAACAGACACACTGCACAGACACACAGAGACACACCGCACACAGAGACACACCGCACAGACACACAGAGACACACCGCTGAACACACGCACAGACACTGCACAGACAGACACACTGCACAGACAGACACACTGCACAGACACACTGCACAGACACACCGCACAGACAGACACACTGCACAGACACACCGCACAGACACACGCACAGACAGACACACTGCACAGACACACCGCACAGACAGACACACCGCACAGACACACAGACACACCACACAGACAGACACTGCACAGACACACCCACAGACACACCACAGACACACCGCACACAGACACACTGCACAGACACACCACACAGACAGACACACTGCACAGACACACCGCACAGACAGACACACTGCACAGACACACAGAGAGACACACCGCACAGACAGACACACTGCACAGCACACCGCACAGACAGACACACTGCACAGACACCGCACAGACAGACACCCTGCTGAGACACACCGCACAGACACACCGCACAGACAGACACACTGCACAGACACACCGCACAGACACACCGCACAGACACACCGCACAGACAGACACACCGCACAGACAGACACACTGCACAGACACACCGCACAGACAGACACACCGCACAGACAGACACACTGCACAGACAGACACTGCACCACACAGACACACTGCACAGACACACCGCACAGACAGACACACCACACAGACACACCGCACAGACAGACACACTGCACAGACACACCGCACAGACAGACACACCGCACAGACAGACACACCGCACAGACACACCGCACAACAGACACACTGCACAGACACCGCACAGACAGACACACCGCACAGACACACAGACAGACACACCGCACAGACAGACACACTGCACAGACACACCGCACAGACAGACACACTGCACAGACAAACCGCACAGACACACCGCACAGACAGACATACTGCACAGACACACCGCACAGACAGACACACCGCACAGACAGACACACCGCTGAACCAGACACACTGACACACCGCACGAACAGACACATCTGCACAGCACCGCACACAGACACCGCACGACACAGACACTGCACAGACACACCGCACAGACAGACACACTGCACAGACACACCGCACAGACAGACACACTGCACAGACAGACACACTGCACAGACACACACACAGACACTGCACAGACACACCGCACAGACACACGCACAGACACACTGCACAGACACACGCATAACAGACACACTGCACAGACACACCGTATATACACCACACGCACAGACAGACACACTGCACAGACACACTGCACAGACACACCACACAGACAGACCCGCATAAGACACACCGCGGTCACACCACGAAACACCACACTGACACACCGGACACACGGACACCACACAGACAGACCACAGACACACCGCACAGACACCACCAGACACACACACCGCACGACACACTGCACAGACACAGAGAGACACACACGCACAGACAGACACACCACACACAGAGACACACCGCTGACACACTGCACAGACACACACAGAGACACACCGCGCAGACAGACACACTGCACAGACACACTGCAGACAGACACACTGCTGAACACACCGCAACAGACCACTGCACAGACACCGCACAGACAGACACACTGCACAGACACACAGAGACACACGCCGCACACAGAGACACCGCACAGACACACAGAGACACACCGCACAGACCACTACAGACAGACACACTGCACAGACACACTGCACAGACAGACACACTGCACGAACACAGACAGACACACTGCACAGACACACCGCGCTGAACACACAGACAAACACACTGCACAGACACACCGCACAGACAGACACCGCACAGACACCGCACAACAGACACTGCACAGACACACCGCACGAACAGACACCGCCACACACAGAACACACACCGCACAGACACACCGCGAGACACACTGCACAACACAGAGACACACCGCACAGACAGACACACCTGCAGACACACAGAGACACACCGCACACACAGAGACACACGCACAGACACACGAGACACCGCACAGACACACTTTAGACACTGCAGAGACAGACACACTGCACAGACAGACACACTGCACAGACACACTGCACGGGCACACAGACACCGCACAGACAGACACACTGCACAGACACACCGCACGAACGGTACACTGCAGACACACGCACGAACAGACACACTGCACAGACTTTACAGAGAACACACCGCACAGACAGACACACTGCACAGCACCCGCACAGACAGACACACTGCACAGACACACCGCGCAGACAGACACTGCACAGACACTGAGCCGCACAGACAGACACCTGCTGACACACACCGCGCACCAGACACCGCTTCCCACAGACACCGCACAGACACACCGCACAGACACACCGCAGACAGACACCACTGGCCACACCACACAGACAGAACACACCGCTGGGGACACACTGCACAGACAGACACACCGCTG
>CM072681.1:9993918-10017399 GCA_036884735.1 Huso huso | reverse complement strand
TTATTCCAACTCGGTTCAATGGGATAAATTGCATTTATTTCCCTGGGCCACATGCATGAAGTTAGGCTCATACGACGTTACAGTGATTCTGTCATGAATGACCAAGTTGTTAAAATGGTGGGGGTGGAGCAAGTGTTATTATTATTGTGTGCACTAAATATTTCTTTTTAATATATTCACGGTTATTATTAATGTGTTTAATTTTTTATTATGATGATGCGTTTGATTTTTATTCTTATAATTCTTGTGTATGAAGTTTCTTTTTTTTTCACTGCGTGGTTTGTTTTTGTTGTATTCTCGAATTGTTAATATGCTTGAACACGACACCTGAGACCAGTTTGGGATCCCTGACTCCCGACTCCCACAGTTAATCATCTCCAGTGTTTTCACCTGCCATAATCTATCCCTCACAGACAATACAAAGAGAGCTTTGACTCACAAACGAGAGAAAGGAAAATGAATGAACCGTGACAAGGGAAGAGGAATAAAGACCCGCAAGATCGACCCGATATTGATGGATTAAGTAGGGGAGCAGATCTGTAGAAAGGAAAGAACAGCATTTCGTGGATGAAAGAGTACGAAGATTGAGAGAGACCCGACTCCGGCAGCACACAGGGAAGTACAATACTAAAAATAAAAAAAGCCGTATCGGTGCTCATGTTTGGCTGCTTAAAGACACTGACAGATGTTATTTTTGAGATTTCAATACTGTGACTGTTATACCCCCTCCCGTGATAAACCGGGTGGAATTGCTTGGAATGAGCCTAGACTGTGTTTTCTTTCTCTCCTTTTTTTTGATAGATCGATTGAGTCAAGTTTGACTATACAGTAAATCTGTGTAGGGACTAAAATCTGGGTTTATAACACGTTGTGCTGAAGATTGATTTTTCTGGGGCTAGAGTGTGTGTCGGGATCAGCGTTGCTGCAGCTGGAGCTGTTATTGTTGCACGGGAGAATCCGCGCGCGTTCCTGGAGGCTAGAGTGAGCTGCGCTGAACATGGACTATTCTTTCTAGAGCCCTCTGTAGGCACGGGTGTAACGAGTTGGATTTTTTTTTGAGTTATAAACGGAACCGGGACAGAGATTCGTGAGACTGAGATCGAATTTTTTTTTTTTCTTAATGTTTTGTTTTCTCTTGTCTACTCAGATTTCTAGCTGGTCGCGTTGGACAAGTAGTTGCACTACGATTTAGTGGATTTTATTCAATTGTTCTGCCAAATATTGATCTTATCTTTTTAGTTGCTATACCCTCGTTATTGAATGATTTGTTTTAAAATGGGTACTAAGTATGCTATCCCATGTTAACCAGATGAGCGAGAATAAGGAATAAAACTGTTGTAACTGAAGTTTTTTTTTATATTTAAGAATTTTCTGTACTAAATTAAGCCTATTTATGATTGTACCTTGTGTGGAGTGTGTTGTGTGGTCCTGGGATACACAAAAGAACCTGCAAAGAAGGATTTGGATAAAAGTTTATTAAATATTACATCTAATCACGAAAGTATATTCATATTTCGGGACCTGGTGCCCGTATATTCCACCATGTGGCGTAGTTTGGCTACCTTTAGAAATTAAAGTAATTATACTTTTGACTTAATTGTCCTTCGTGACGTGTGTGTGCGTGTCAGTACCTGTGTGTCTCATTGTGTGTGTGTGTGTGTGTTTGTTGTAGCACTAGCTACATGCATGCAGCATAAGTAATTTGGTGCCTGCTGCTCTTAATTGAGTAAGTTTTCACACAGAAATGCAGCTACTGTGCCGTCTCAAACGTTTTAACGAGTGTGTAAAATACCCTTTCACACAGCATGAAATCGCACAATCCATGCGGGTGTAATAACATCATAACCCTTTCACACAGCCAAAGAGATCGCGCGAGTACAACCTTCAAACCTGTCAATCAACAGACTGTTCACTGACAAGACCGAACACGTGCACGCAGCGCTTAATGTGTAAAGAAAGAGGCGGGACGCAAGCAATGACAATAATACCGACCCTAAGAAGAGCATATTCAAAATCATAACACGTTTAAGAACATAAGGTTTCCAAATGAGAGGAGGCCCCATTCAGCCCATCTTGCTCGTTTGGTTGTTAGGAGCTTATTGATCCCAGAATCTCATCAAGCAGCTTCTTGAAGGATCCCAGGGTGTCAGCTTCAACAACATTACCGGGGAGTTGGTTCCAGACCCTCACAATTCTCTGTGTAAAAAAGTGACTCCTATTTTCTGTTCTGAATGCCCCTTTATCTAATCTCAATTTGTGACTCCTGGTCCTTGTTTCTTTTTTCAGGTCAAAGAAGTCCCCTGGGTTGACATTGTCTATACCTTTTAGGATTTTGAATGTTTGAATCAGATCACCGCGTAGTCTTCTTTGTTCAAGACTGAATAGATTCAATTGTTTTAGCCTGTCTGCATACAACATGCCTTTTAAACCCGTGATAATTTTGGTTGCTCTTCTTTGCACTCTTTCTAGAGCAGCAATATCCTTTTTGTAACAAGGTGTCCAGAACTGAACACAATATTCTAGGTGAGGTCTTACTAATGCATTGTAGAGTTTTTTTTTTTTTTAACATTACTTCCCTTGATTTAAATTCAACACTTCTCACAATATATCCGAGCATCTTGTTGGCCTTTTTTATAGCTTCCCCACATTGTCTAGATGAAGACATTTCTGAGTCAACAAACTCCTAGATCTTTATCATAGATTTCTTCAATTTCAGTATCTCCCATGTGATAAATATAATGCACATTTTTATTGCCTGCATGCAATACTTTACACTTTCCTCTATTAAATGTCATTTGCCATGTGTCTGCCCAGTTCTGAATGCTTTTGAGATCATTTTGAATGACCTTTTCTGCTGCAACAGTGTTTGCCAGTCTTCCTATTTTTGTGTCGTCTGCAAATTTAACGAGTTTGCTTACTATACCAGAATCTAAATCATTAATGTAGATTAAGAATAGCAGAGGACCTAATATTTATTTGAAAGAGTATTGTATGGACTAGTGTTAGATGTTTACAATCACGTATTCTACATTAAAGAATCTGCACTATTATCAGCGATGTGTGTGCAACAGAAGCTGCTGGTAGATTACAATAAACATCAATTAAACTTAGGCTAGGTTGTTGTTAACTTTAGTATGTTTTATTCTTTATTAATTAAATTATATTCATTGAAAAAGGCAAGAGATCCAGATTGTTGTTGTTGTTTTTATTATTGTTTTGGTTTTATATAATATAGCAGGCTCATGTTCCTATTAAAGTAGGCTACAATATTTTTTTCATTAAGTTGTCGTTGTTCTTTGTTGAAATTAATGTTCCGCTTTCATATTTTGTCGTGTACTACTCATTTAATCAAACCAAGTAGTGTAAGAAGATGCTCGTATCGTTCATGACGTTTTTCAAATCCAGTTAGCTTATTTGTCTATAAAAAACGAGAATAGAGTTGCAGTCAGTGACATCTTACTTTAAAGGCGCTCAAGCTGAAATCGTAAAGTAATTTAAAAGTCGGCTACAAACGTGGCAGCGGACTGTCTGTCTTTAACGCGCACGACTTGATGCAACTGTGTTGAGAATTTAAAAAGAAAGCATTTTATGAGATTTTTAACTATAGGTACCGGCACTGACTCAAGCTCAGACACAAATTAATCACTACGCTATAGTGACGTGGCATGTTGCTTTGAAACCACGCCCACTATAGTGCTTCAGTGGCGGTACAGCCTTTCACACAGGCAGTTAAGACGCTTCAGTGACGTCTCTGAACCTCCTGGTGAGGTGCTTCAGAGAGGGTATAAAATATGCTGGTATTGCTGTGGCCGTATAAGCAATTCACACAGACCTATAAGCCGCTACAGTGGCGGTTCTGAACCGTCATAACTCCTCTGTGTGAAAGCACTTAGAATACCTGGCCAGGTTAAGTTAATTCTCTATTCAATTGCTAAGTAAGTAATTTATTGCTCGTTTATAAAGTCGGTCTTTCAGATTCATAAGGTAAAATTAGGTGAAGCTATATATATCAATTTACTGTCAGTTTTTGCAAGTCTCTCTCTCTCTCTCTCTCTCTCGTTGTTTTAACTGAATGATGTTTTTCCTTAATTTCACATGAAAATTCTAATTAGATTCAGGTGTTTTGCTAATTGCCTTGGCAAAGGGCTTATTGAGCTTGATTAATCATGATGTCTTTAAGTATCTTAATTGGGAGCTCTTTAAATATGGCTATTACTTCCTGTGAAGGGGGAGTGGGTTCCTTTTTCTGGGGTGATTTCTTTTTCGGGGTGTGGTTTTTGTGGATGCAGAGTGTTTGGAGGAAGGAGCAGGGTTTTTTTGAAGAGGAAGGTTGCTGGTCTGTAAAGGAGAGACCGGGAAGCAATCATCTTTTGGTTGTTAGAAACAGTGTGTTTTCTCTAATCTGGCATTTTCCAGTTTGAAAGTAACCAGTTATCTAATCCTACTGCCCAATTGAAACTATCCACATCATTCAAATGGTTTATTTTTATCCTAAGAGCAACAGCGGTGACTAATCCTTATCTGAATCATCACTTTTTGTCTCCTTACCTGGTTGGAAACCCAAGCTCTACAGGACCAAGGAGGAACGGGTGAGATCCCCTGATGGGGAGGAATCTCTAGTTTTTGTGCTGCTGGATTATCTGTTCTGTTCTGACTGTTTCTTTGGGATTATTATCCTTTTTGTTTATTTATCAGGGTTTAACGAGCACCCCGCTCAGAAGTCTCATTTTGTTGTTTTGTTTTGTGTTTAAACTGTTCTGGCTCAACTGCATTCTCAATACAGACCTGATATATAACAGCTTGGGACTTTCAAAGTATTGGCTGTTGCTGTTTCATGGACATTTTTGTTTTCTATAAGGGCTGCCTGATGGACTCATTGGTAAACACTTTAATCAACATTGGCTATGTTAGGCTGTACATTACTGAAAGCTATATGACTGGTATTGATGCGTGTTCTGGTAAACATTTTGACTGGTCCAAATGCTGTCTGATTCAAACGCATGTACACCAAATGTTTGACGGGAGGCTGTGTGTTCCAGTGGTTAAAGAAAAGGGCTTGTAACTAGAAGGTCCCCTGTTCAAATCCCACCTCAACCACTGACTCATTGTGTGACCCTGAGCAAGTTACTTCACCTCCTTGTGCTCCGTCTTTCAGGTGAGACGTTGTTGTAAGTGACTCTGCAGCTGATGCATAGTTCACACACCCTAGTCTCTGTAAGTCGCCTTGGATAAAGACGTCTGCTAAATAAACAAATAATAATAATAAACACATCTGTCTACAAGTATAATATTCCATGCATATTAAATAACATCTGCTATTTGAATTCTGGTGTTGTCTTCTGGTTTAATTTTCTTCCTATTTTCTAGGTGTTGTAAACAATCCCGACTTACCCAGCAATTTTTCTTTGTCCTGTCAAGTAATCATACTGCTTTGGAGAGTTTATATTGTTCAGGGTAGTTTATTTCTATTTCTGTCATAAAATACTAGTTAATGGACGTTGCTTAAGGATTAGGTTTGTTACACATTTAGCATTAAAAAGCAATCCATGTGATTTCTTTACCAGTCGCTCATTATTTTTGTATCAGCCTCCACACAAAGCCCAGCTAAGTGCGGTATACTGTAATGATGCTGCAGTCAGTCTGCCCGGACTGCACCTGAACCATCTTAAAAAACACGAAGCCTCCAATAAGCCTCATTTGTAAAAGTTAGTAAAGAATGGCTTATATAATATAAGGAAGCTGAATGTGAATCCTAGCTGGAGCAACGAGAGAGGGGCGGGCAGAGAAGGAGGGGAGACGCGATCTGGGCAACCGAAAAATATCTCCTGAACATTCCACTCCGCTGAGCAGACTGAATTAGGATTTAAAATGCCAAAAGTTCCGAGCGCCGTTAGTATGGACCCTGCCAGAAATGAGGAGAAAATAAATACAGCTTTTTATAAATGTGCATTCAGATATCATTTAGAAATCTAGTTCCAAGATTTAACAGATTTTAGTTAAATATTTAACTAAATACTAAATCTCTAGCTAGATTTAACATTTAGTTAAATATTTAACTGGCAGCAAATGACCGTTTCACACGATTTGATTGGCTCATTTGTAATGTTGAAATTTGCATGTTTATCAATTAGCATAAAATAAGTGCATAGCATAATTGTGTGTGTCAGTACTGCAGGAAATCTGTGTTGTGTGAAAGGTGAATTTTTCCATTCTTTTGATAAAATCAGCAGAAAATATTGAGTTTTATCAATTAGATACAAAACGTTTTTAGCATTTAATATTTAGAGGCTCTTGTAATGTTTTTGCATATTTCCAAATTAAAATAAAAAATAGATACCCTTTAATTCCAGTCTAAAGTCATGCTTACTAAAGATTAATTATATGTCTCAGTGTCTGTCAGTGTCAGTAAATGTGTGTGTGTGTTTGTCAGTTACTGTGTGTGTGTGTCAGTACCTATGTGTGTGTGTGGTCAGTACCTCTGTGTGTTCAGTGTTTGTGTGTGTGAGTGTGTGTGTGTGTGTGTGTCTCAGGTGTGTGTGTGTTTTGTCTCAGTGAATGTGGTGTGTGTGTGATAGTGACCTGTGTGTGTCTCTTGGTGTGTCTGTGTGTGTCCAGTATGCATGTGTGTTTCAGTGTGTGTGTGTCTCAGTGTGTGTGTGTGTGTGTGTGTGTCTTGTGTGTGTGTGTCTGTCGCAGTCTCAGTGTGTGTGTGTGTGTGTGTGTGTGTCTCAGTCACTTCAAGTCATACAAAGAGCATTTCAAGTGGAGGATAAAGTGGAGCAAGCGAAAAAAAGCGCCAAGTTAGAAGCAAGAATTGTGTGAATCTTGGGCCCCAGCACCTTCCAAGTGTGCCTATTTGCTTGATGCTTGACAAGATTGGCCTGATTGCTTCTCCTAACTTGTTCTTTTGTGTTTGATATCACCCTTTAAACGCTGTTGTGTTTTTCTAACTTGTTTTTTTTACATTGACAATGTTTTTTGTCGTGGGATTGAGAGGAGTTAGAAAACGTGTTTGAAACGACCGAGAGTCTCTATACAGCTCCAAGAGTTTAGCTGTTTTCACCATGTTGCAGCGGCAAAACTAAATCACTTAGAATTACCATCTGTACCAAAAGTCTGAAACACTCTTACATCAAATGTAATAAATATATATATAATATATATATATACACAGTACATGTATATCATCCTGCTCCTCATCCTCATCATGCTCCTCATCCTCATCAGTTCAATCAGGGTTGCTGTTTCCAGACTTGACCCTTGACCGTTGTGTAGCAGTCGTATTTATTTCTTAACAGACTTCCTTATCCAGACTCCGTTATCCAGGGTGACTTACTTTGTACTGAGAGAACTTGTAACAATTGTATCACATTAAAAAATATCATAATACAGATATGAAAGTATAAAATCAATTCAAGTAAGAGCAAAATAATAAAGCACACAGTAAACTATAAACAAGAGCAAATTCGACTAAAAGCAGAACGCAGCTCTCGCTATTCCTTATCCAATGCTGCCATCGTGTGGCCATTTGGTAGAACTGTTGGTTTTTATTTTTTATTTTTTTATTTTTTATCAGAGCACTGCTCAGTGACAAGCGGTTGCTGGTGCCCTCTGCTGTTTACAATGGGTAGTACAGGTAGTGAAATTCACAATGACATCATTCCTGTTATTATTATTTATTTCTTAGCAGACATCCAGGGCTGCTTACAATTGTTACAAATTATCACAGTACAAAGTATCGCATTATAAAAATCACATTACAGAATATCATAATACAGATAAGAACAGTTATGAAAGTACAATAAAATCAATTCCAGTAAGAGCAAAATAATAAAGCAGACAGTAAATTGTAAGAGTGAATTCGACTAAGAGCAGCTAAACCTGATAGTAACTATTTGCTGATATGAGTCCAGTAAGAACAGGCAGTAAGCATGATAAATACATGAGAATGATTTCAAATAAAAGCAATTACAGAAAACGTTATTTATACACAGTACTCTCCTGGCTATCCTGTAAATATTGTTTTTGCTGTATTTTAAGAATGTATCTGAAATGTCTATTTTTGCACAGGGGTTAAGGTTATTACGAGTCATTTCAAAGGGCAACTGAATTGATAGATAGATAGATAGATAGATAGATAGATTAATATGGATATAGATATATTAGATCAAACAGTTCTAGCAAATGGCCACACGATGGCAGCATTGTATAAGGAATAGCGAGAGCTGCGTTCTGCCCGTCTCCATGAAGTCCAGGTTTACAGCACAGGAAGCCCCGCGGCCCGACACCTCCCCATGTGAGTTTAATTATTTATTCTTAAAACCAATACTATTTTAATCCACAGCAGGGACTGATAAAACAGCCTTTGTACAGCAGTTGCCCTGCGGTGTGCAGGTCAGGGAGCTGTGTGGGTGCTGGAGTGGGCAGAGCAGATTTCACCAGATCACACAAGGGAATATAAAGGATGATGTGTTCAGAGCTGACTCTGTGATTTAGTGCGAGGAGAGATTGAAACCACTGAAGCTGTTTTAAAAAAAAAAAAAAAAAGTAAAGAAAATGAACGTGATCTTTAACTCGCTGTTTTTTACAAACAAAAATTCAAAAATGAAAGCGTGTGTGCTTATTTCCCTGCAAGCCCTTGTCTTTAACCACGGGAGCACACAGACTCTTACAGGGGTTTGAAACCGCACATCACTTTGCGTGGATCCTTACTCATGTCTGTCCCACAGGAGTTCCCTGGCTGTAGTTTATGTGGCTGTTCTTTGATCTCATGCAGTGTTACAGGAGTGTGCAGAGCTGCTAGTCTGTGATGGTTGAAAAGTGCCTCCTATTTTCTGTTCTAAATGCCCCTTTATCTAATCTCCATTTGTGACTCCTGGTTTCTTTTTTCAGGTCCAAGAAGTCCCCTGGGTCGACATTGTCTATACCTTTTTAGGATTCTGAATGCTTGAATCAGATCGCCACGTAGTCTTCTTTGTTTAAGACTGAACAGATTCAATTCTTTGAGCCTGTCTGCATACGACATGCCTTTTAAACCCGGGATAATTCTGGTTGGTCTTCTTTGCACTCTTTCTAGAGCAGCAATATCCTTTTTTGTAACGAGGTGACAAGAACTGAACACAATATTCTAGGTGAGGTCTTACTAATGCATTGTAAAGTTTTAACATTACTTCCCTTGATTTAATTTCAACACTTTTCATAATATATCCGAGCATCTTGTTGGCCTTTTTTTATAGCTTCCCCACGTTGTCTAGATGAAGACATTTCTGAGCCAGCATATACTCCTGGGTCTTTTTCATAGATTCCTTCTTCAATTTCAGTATCTCTCATATTTATAATGCACATTGGGATCAGTATTAGGTCCTCTGCTATTCCTAATCTACATTAATGATTTAGATTCTGGTATAGTAAGCAAACTTGTTAAATGTGTAGACGAGACAAAAATAGGAGGAGTGGCAAACACTGTTGCAGCAGCAAAGGTCATTCAAAATGATCTAGACAGCATTCAGAACTGGGCAGACACATGGCAAATGACATTTAATAGAGGAAAGTGGAAGGTGCTGCACGCAGGCAATACATTTCTCCCCCCTTCCTTTCTGCATTGGTTAATTGTGGGCTCCAGTTATTTTATTTAACATCGCTGTTGAGTCCCTTGTCCCTGTGGATTGCAAACCACAATGTAGAAACATTTAGAGAATGGATGGGAAATGGGCAATAAACATCTATGCTGTTTCTCTTAAAGAGTGTTTATTTATACAACAATACTGACCCTGTCTTAATACTCTATCACATTCTGAATATGAATATAGCTGAGTTATTAATTGTACATAATACTTAGAATACCAGATACATATTTAGCATTATAAAAAAAGCAATCCATGTGATTTCTTTACCAGTCGTTCATTATTTTTGTGTATCAGCCTCCACACAAAGCCGAAAAGAAATCTGAAGAGTGAAGTATACTGTAATGATGCTCCAGTCAGTCTGCCGGACTGCACCTGAACCATCTTAAAACACGAAGCCTCCAATAAGCTCATTTGTAAAAGTTAGTAAAGAATGGCGTATATAATCTAAGGAAGCTGAATGTGAACTCCTAGCTGGAGCAACGAGAGAGGGAGAGAGGGTCGGGCAGAGAAGGAGGGGAGTTCGCTGTTAGGCAACCTGCCCTGAACATTCCACTCGCTGAGCAGAGACCGTTAGGATTTAAAAATGCGAAAGTTCCGAGAACCGTTAGTATGGGCTGCCAGAAATGAGGAGAAAATAAATACAACTTTTTTATAAATGTGCATTCAGATATCATTTAGAAATCTAGTTACAAGATTTAACAGTTAGCTAAATATTTAAATAAATCTTAAATCTCTTAGCTAGATTTAACATTTGTGTGTGCGTGTGTGTGTGTCAGTAGCTGTGTGTGTCACTATCTGTGTGTGTGTGTCTCAGTGTGTATGTGTCTCAGTGTGTGTGTCTCAGTGTGTGTGTTTGTCAGTATCTGTGTGTGTGTGTCACAACGAGTGTGTGTGGGGCGGGCAGTACCTGTGAGTGTAGGCAACCGGTGTGACAGTACCTGTGTGTGTGTGTGTCAGTACCTGTGTGTGTCAGTTCCTGTGTGTGTGTCAGTGTGTGTGTATCAGTGGTTGTCACTATCTGTGTGTGTGTGTGTCACTATCTGTGTGTGTCTCACTATCTGTGTGTGTGTGTCATTATCTGTGTATGTGTGTCTCAGTGTGTGTTTGTCAGTACGTGTGTGTGCATGCGTGTCAGTATCTGTGTGTGTGTTTGTCAGTACCTGTGTGTGTGTCAGTACCTGTGTGTGTCACTATCTGTGTGTGTGTGTCAGTACCTGTGTGTGTGTGGGTGTGGGTCAGTGCCTGTGTGTGTGTGTGCGGGTCACTACCTGTGTGTGTGTCGGTCACTACCTGTGTGTGTGTTTGTGTCTGTACCTGTGTGGGTGTGTGTGTGTGTGTGTGTCAGTGTAAGGCCAGTACCTGTGTGTCTCTGGGAGATATATTTTTTGTCTCAAGTCCCTGTGCGCTCCGCTCATAACTGATGTAAAACTAAAACAACTCCTCAGAACTATTCATGACGAGGGACATGTTAATAAAAAAACATAAACCATGGTGATTGTGTTGATAAAAGATATCGCAGGAATAAGTCCAGGCAGCAGAACGCCAGGGAAAGCGACGTTGTGTTTTAAACCTGTCGGCGAGCCCGGCTCTGAAGAACAACAAAACACAAAACAAGAGAGGCACATCGAGGGCCTGTCAAATTTGAAAATTCATTTATTACATTTCTTCATAGAATCCTCTGTAAGGTTAATATACAACCAGTCATATACAGAACAATAGATTTTGATAATTTACTCTAGTTATTGATTAAAAAAAAAAAAAAAAAATTAGTAATATTTGTAAAACTTCCATCCTTTCCACAAGTCTCAAAACACCTGAACTTTGGGCTGTCTGAAGATATCCCTGTGTCTCTATCAGATGAATCTATATAACAGCACAGCAGCTCAAATTAAAATGTGCATCGCTGTTCGAACCCAGAGACTGTCTATCACATGTTCAAAAACCTCAAGCCTAGAGGCCGTCCCAAACTGCACAGAACCGCTGGAAATCTGAAGAGAATCTGTAATCTGCAGAGGGAGCATCTTACCTGTTTAGTATTTGAATGATAAAATGGAAATCAAGTAAACATACTATCAAACTCTTTACAGGCGAAGCACTTCCAATGTAACATATCAGGCCTTTCTGTCAGTAAAATCTTTATACGCTGTCAAACAAAAACAAGACTTCTCATTGGGTCACGTTTTCAAACCCTCAACTCCAGCCTTATGAACTCCTACTTCCAAAAGGAGACACAACGTCTGTCGATTTCACAAAACTAGAACCGAGCAGCTGAGTTCATGTATTCCAGGTCACTTTAGCGGTCCGTTTGTGATAATTCCGATGACGATGTCGCTGAGGAAGATGGCGGCTCCTGGAGGAGTGCAATTCCCAGGAATTCACTCCTCCACAGATTCAGACCGTCTCTACTCCAGACCGACTGGTTAATTGCAATCCCAAAACACCACTCCGAGAGACTTCTTTAAAACAAAAGTGCTTGATTACTTTCCATAAACTGATTTCCTCGTCAATTTCAAAGATCACAGGTTAACCAGGAACTTAATACTCTATCACATTCTGAATATGAATATAGCTGAGTTATTAATTGTAGATAATACTTAGAATACCAGATATACACATTTAGCATTAAAAAAGCAATCCATGTGATTTCTTTACCAGTCGTTCATTATTTTTGTATCAGCCTCCACACAAAGCCGAAAGAGTTACTGTTATTGTAATGATGCTCCAGTCAGTCTGCCTGGACTGCACCTGAACCATCTTAAAAACACAAAGCCTCCAATAAGCTCATTTGTAAAAGTTAGTAAAGAATGGCGCTATATAATCTAAGGAAGCTGAATGTGAACTCCTAGCTGGAGCAACGAGAGAGGGAGAGAGGGGGCGGGGCAGAGAAGGAGGGGAGACAGCTGCTAGGCAACCGCTCCTGAACATTCCACTCCGCTGAGCAGAGACCGTTAGGATTTAAAATGCGAAAGTTCGGCGCCGTTAGTATGGGCTGCCAGAAATGAGGAGAAAATAAATACAGCTTTTTATAAATGTGTTTTTCAGATATCATTTAGATATCTAGTTACAAGATTTAACAGTTAGCTAAATATTTAAATAAATCTTAAATCTCTTAACTAGATTTAACATTTAGCTAAATATTTAAATAAATCTTAAATCTCTTAGCTGGATTTAACAGTTAGCTAAATATTTAAATAAATCTTAAATCTCTTAGCTGGATTTAACAGTTAGCTAAATATTTAAATAAATCTTAAATCACTTAACTAGATTTAACATTTAGTTAAATATTTAACTGGCAGCTAAAGTGCATAGCATAAGTGTACCTGTGTGTGTGTGTATCTGTGTGTGTGTTTGCGTGTCAGTACCTGTGAGTGTGTGTGTGTGTGTGTGTCAGTACCTGTGAGTGTGTGTGTGTCAGTACCTGTGTGTGTGTGTGTCAGTACCTGTGTTTGCTTGTCCGTACCTGTGTGTGCGTCAGTACCTGTGTGTGTGTATGTGTGTCAGTACAGCCCTATGCGTGTCACACCTGTGTGTGTGTGTGCATGTCAGTATCTGTGTGTGTGTGTGTCAGTACCTGTGTGTGTGTGTCACTATCTGTGTGTGTGTGTCTGTGTCAGTACCTGTGTGTGTGCATGTGTGTGGGCTCCATACCATTTGTACCCTGGTGTGTTTTTGTGTGTGTGTCAGTACCTGGCGTGTCAGTACCTTTGTGTGTGTGTGTGTGATGCATGTGTGTGTGTGTCTGTATCTGTCTGTGTGTGTGTGTGTGTCAGTACTGTGTGTGTGTGTGTACATGTGTTTGTGTGTGTGTGTCTTTGTGTGTGCAGCAATATGTGTGACAGTACCTGTGTGTCATCTATCTGTGTGTGTGTCTCAGTGTCTCAGTGTGTGTGTGTCTCAGTGTCTCAGTGTGTGTGTGTGTTAGTACCTGTGTGTGTATCAGTGTGTGTCACTATCTGTGTGTGTGTGTCTCAGTGTCTCAGTGTGTGTGTCAGTACCTGTGTGTGTATCAGTGTGTGTGTCACTATCTGTGTGTGTGTGTGTCACTATCTGTGTGTGTGTCTCAGTGTGTGTGTCTTAGTGTGTGTGTGTGTGTCTCTGTGTGTGTCTGTTTGTCAGTACATGTGTGTGCGTGCGTGTCAGTACCTCTGTGTGTGTCTGTCAGTACCTGTGTGTGTGTGTGTGCAGGTGCACTACCTGTGTGTGTGTGTGTGTGTGTGCGCATGCAAGGCCAGAACCTGTGTGTCTCTGGGAGATATATTTTTGTCTCAAGTCCCTCCCGCGCCCGTTCATAACTGATGGAAAACTAAAACAACTCCTCACAACTATTCATGACGAGGGACATGTTAATAAAAAACATAAACCATGGCGATTGTGTTGATAAAGATATCGCAGGAATAAGTCCAGGCAGCAGAACGCCAGGAAAGCGACGCGTTGTGTTTTAAACCTGTCAGCGAGCCCGGCTCTGAAGAACAACAAAACACAAAACAAGAGACGCACATCGAGGGCCTGTCAAATTTGAAAATTCATTTATTACATTTCTCTTCATAGAATCCTCTGTAAGGTTAACATACAACCAGTCAGATACAGAACAATAGATTTTGATAATTTACTCTAGTTATTGATTAAAAAAAAAAAAAAAATTGTAATATTTGTAAAACTTCCATCCTTTCCACAAGTCTCAAAACACCTGAACCGTGCCGTCTGAAGATATCCCTGTGTCTCTATCAGATGAATCTATAACAGCACAGCAGCTCAAATTAAATGTGCATCGCTGCCCGAACCCAGAGACTGTTTATCACATGTCTGCAAACCTCAAGCCTAGAGGTGTCCCAAACTGCACAGAACCGCGGAAATCTGAAGAGAATCTGTAATCTGCAGAGGGAGCATCTTACCTGTTTAGTATTTGAATGATAAAAATGGAAATCAAGTAAACATACTATCAAACTCTTTACAGGTGAAGCACTTCCAATGTAACATATCAGGCCTTTTTGTCAGTAAAATCTTTATACGCTGTCAAACAAAAACAAGACTTCTCATTGGGTCAATTTTCAAACCCTCAACTCCAGCCTTTATGAACTCCTACTTAAAAGGAGACACAACGTCTGTCGATTTCACAAAACTAGAACCGAGCAGCTGAGTTCATGTATTCCAGGTCACTTTAGCGGTCCGTTTGTGATAATTCGATGACGATGTCGCTTGAGGAAGATGGCGGCTCCCTGAGGAGTGCGAATTCCCAGGAATTCCTCCTCCACAGATTCGGACCATCTCTACTCCAGACCGATTGGTTAATTGCAATCCCAAAACACCACTTCCGAGAGACTTCCTTAAAAACAAAGTGCTTGATTACTTTCCCATAAACTGATTTCCTCATCAATTTCAAAGATCGCAGGTTAACCAGGAACTTAATACTCTATCACATTCTGAATATGAATATAGCTGAGTTATTAATTGTAGATAATACTTAGAATACCAGATACATTTAGCATTAAAAAAGCAATCCATGTGATTTCTTTACCAGTCGTTCATTATTTTGTGTATCAGCTCCACACAAAGCCGAGAAAAGCGGTATACTGTAATGATGCTCCAGTCAGTCTGCCTGGACTGCACCTGAACCATCTTAAAAACACGAAGCCTCCAATAAGCTCATTTGTAAAAGTTAGTAAAGAATGGCGCTATATAATCTAAGGAAGCTGAATGTGAACTCCTAGCTGGAGCAACGAGAGAGGGAGAGAGGGGCGGGCAGAGAAGGAGGCGGAGACGCTGCTAGGCAACCGGCTCCTGAACATTCCACTCCGCTGAGCAGAGACCGTTAGGATTTAAAAATGCGAAAGTTCGAGAGCCGTTAGTATGGGCTGCCAGAAATGAGGAGAAAATAAATACAGCTTTTTTATAAATGTGTGCATTCAGATATCATTTAGAAATCTAGTTACAAGATTTAACAGTTAAATATTTAAATACATCTTAAATCTCTTAGTTAGATTTAACATTTAGTTAAATATTTAACTCAAAGCTTAAATCTGAATATTTAACAATTTAAGCATAACATAATTGCACCTGTGTGTGTGTGTGTGTGTGTGTGTGTGTGTGTGTGTGTGTGTGTCACCTGTGTGTGTGAGTGTTTCAGTGTGTGTCTGTGTGTGTCTCAGTTTGTGTGTGTCTGTGTCTCAGTGTGTGTGTTTCAGTGTGTTTGTCTCGGTGTGTGTGTCTCAGTGTGTTTGTCTCACTGTGTGTGTCTCGGTGTGTGTGTGTGTGACTGACACACACACACACACACAACACAAGGATCACAGAGAAGTTTGGTGCCAAACCAATTATTTTTATTTAAGAACAATAATAAACAAAAAAGCTAATTGAACAAAATATCAAACAATTTGAGGAAAGAAAAAGTGGAAACTAAAAATAACTATTTATAGTCACCTAATCACAGGTACTGACTCCAGTAACTGAGTCCAACCACAGACCTGCAAACTGCCCTGATCTGCACAAAAAGACGATCCTGACTGAACAAAACTAACAGCCTTTATACCCTTCCAGACCTCCCCCTCCCCCAGAATAAACCATTCTGCAGGTGGGTATATAGAAAGAAACCAGCAAACAGTTATCAAGAATAAATAAAGTATTCAAAAAAAAAAATCAATGAATATATATATATAATATATATATATATATATAACTAAACATTAATCTAACACGTGCATTAAAACTATGCTTTAAAACAAGCAGAGGGAAACGTACTTAAAATCAGCTCTCCCCCCTTTCAATATCTTCTACAGGTACTGCCCTGACTACAGGAAGTCAGTACTCAGGAAAGTCATTAAAAGCTTCCCTCACCAACATGGCTGCTTCCCCACTTCCTGTCAAGATGGAGGACCTGACCACCACACCCAACTCAGGTTACCTGAACCATTGCATATCAGTTTATCTCAACAATAGTACTGCAATACATTGTTCTGAAGTGTGCTCCTTTCCAAACCAGCTCTCTAAACCGTACTCTTCATTAACCTTTCTTTTGGTTTTGTGTGTGGACACCCCAACCACAGGCCTCCAGAAATGCACAACAGGAAGTGAATTTTTTTTTTATTATTTTCCTTACTAGACACAAGGATCAGCAACACCATACAAAAACAGATTAAAAACATTTGCAGTAAATGTCCAGATACATACTGAGACAATGAGAGGGTCTCCTCCCTCACACCTCCTCATCATCATCATCATCATCATCATCATCCTTATCTTCCTCATCAGGTCAATCACGCTCGGCTGTTTCAGACTTGACCCCTTGACCATTGTGACTTGAGACTTGACATAAATATATATATTAGAACAAACAGTTCTAGTAAATGTCCACACGGTAGCAGCATTGTATAAGGAATAAGAACATAAGAACATAAGAAAGTTTACCAACGAGAGGAGGCCCCATTCAGCCCATCTTGCCTGTTTGGTTGTTAGTAGTTTATTGATCCCAGAATCTAATCAGCAGCTTCTTGAAGGATCCCAGGGTGTCAGCTTCAACATTACTGGGAGTTGGTTGCAGACCTCACAATTCTCTGTGTAAAAAGTGCCTCCTATTTTCTGTTCTGAATGCCCATTTATCTAATCTCCATTTGTGACCCCTGGTCCTTGTTTGTTTTCAGGTTGAAAAGTCCCCTGGGGTCGACATTGGCAATACCTTTAGGATTTTGAATGCTTGAATCAGATCAGCCGCGTAGTCTTCTTTGTTCAAGACTGAACAGATTCAATTCTTTGAGCCTGTCTGCATACGACATGCCTTTTCAACATTTAAGAGCAATATATCCGAGCATCTTGTTGGCCTTTTTTATAGCTTCCCACATTGTCTAGATGAAGACATTTCTGAGTCAACATAAACCCTAGGTCTATTTTTCATAGATTCCTTCTTCAATTTCAGTATCTCCCATATGATATTTATAATGCACATTTTTATTGCCTGCATGCAATACTTTACACTTTCCTCTATTAAATTTCATTTGCCATGTGTCTGCCCAGTTCTCAATGCTGTCTAGATCATTTTGAATGACCTTTGCTGCTGCAACAGTGTTTGCCACTCCTCCTATTTTTGTGTCCTCTGCAAATTTAACAAGTTTGCTTACTATACCAGAATCAAAATCATTAATGTAGATTAGGAATATTATTATTATTATTTATTTCTTAGCAGATGCCCTTATCCAGGGCGACTTACAATTGTTACAAGATATCACATTATACATTATTTCACATTATACAGATATCACATTATTTTACATACAATTACCCACTTATACAGTTGGGTTTTTACTGGAGCAATCTAGGTAAAGTACCTTGCTCAAGGGTACAACAGCAGATTGAACCCACAACCCTCCGGGTCAAGAGTCCAGAGCCCTAACCACTACTCCACACTGCTGCCCTAGCAGAGGACCTAATACTGATCCCTGTGGTACACCACTGGTTACCTCGCTCCATTTTGAGGTTTCTCCTCTAATCAGTACTTTCTGTTTTCTACATGTTAACCACTCCCTAATCCATGTGCATGCATTTCCTTGAAAAAAAACTGCGTTCAGTTTGAGAATTAATCTTTTATGCAGGACTTTGTCAAAAGCTTTTGGAAATCTAAATAAACCATGTCGATGCTTTTCAATTAACCATTTTCAATGTTGCATCCTCAAAAAGTCAAGCAGGTTAGTTAGACACGATCTCCCTTTCCTAAAACCATGCTGACTGTCTCCCAGGATATTGTTACCATATAGGTAATTTTCCAATTTGGATCTTATTATAGATCCAAAGGTTTACATAATAGAAGTCAGGCTTATTGGTCTGTAGTTACCTGGTTCGGTTTTGTCTCCCTTTTTGTGGATCGGTATTACGTTTGCTATTTTTCCAGTCTGTCGGAACAACCCCTGTGTCAAGAGACTGTTGCATAATCTTTTGGTTTTGGTTTGTAAATAACTTTTTTCATTTCTTTGAGTACTATTGGGAGGATCTCATCTTGCCCAGGGATTTGTTTATTTTAAGAGCTCCTAATCCCTTTAACATTTGTGCCTCTGTTATGCTAAAGTTATTTAAAACTGGATAGGAACAGGTCGACATGTGGGGCATGTTGTCCGTGTCATCCTTTGTAAAAACCTGTGAAAAGTAATCATTTAATATATTTGCTGTTTTTTTTTTCTTCGTCTATGATTTTGCCGTTTGTTTCTTAGACATTTAACCTCCTCTCTTGCTGTTATAATATTGGAAAATCGTTTTGGAATTGGTTTTAGCCCCCTTAGCAGTGTTCATTTCTGTCTCTCTCTTGGCCTTTCTAACTTCCTTTTTGACTTGTGTTTGCAGTTCCAAACAGGAGGAGTGGCAAACACTGTTGCAGCAGCAAAGGTCATTCAAAATGATCTCGACAGCATTCAGAACTGGGCAGACACATGGCAAATGACATTTAATAGAGGAAAGTGGAAGGTGCTGCACACAGGCAATACATTTCTCCCCCCTTCCTTTCTATATTGGTTAATTGTGGGCTCCAGTTATTTTATTTAACATCGCTGAGTCCCTTGTCCCTGTGGATTGCAACCACAATGTAGAAACATTTAGAGAATGGATGGGAATGGGCAATAAACATCTCTGCTGTTTCTCTTAAAGAGTGTTTATTTATTTCTAATACTGGACCCTGTCTT
The DNA here is from genome assembly GCA_036884735.1 of Huso huso. NCBI lineage: Eukaryota > Metazoa > Chordata > Actinopteri > Acipenseriformes > Acipenseridae > Huso > Huso huso. The sequence continues at coordinate 9,998,117 of CM072681.1, read as the reverse complement.
AATACTCTATCACATTCTGAATATGAATATAGCTGAGTTATTAATTGTACATAATACTTAGAATACCAGATACATATTTAGCATTAAAAAAAGCAATCCATGTGATTTCTTTACCAGTCGCTCATTATTTTGTGTATCAGCCTCCACACAAAGCCGAAGCAAAAGCGCAGAGTATACTGTAATGATGCTCCAGTCAGTCTGCCCGGACTGCACCTGAACCATCTTTAAAAACACGAAGCCTCCAATAAGCTCATTTGTAAAAGTTAGTAAAGAATGGGCTTATATAATCTAAGGAAGCTGAATGTGAACTCCTAGCTGGAGCAACCAGAGAGGGAGAGAGGGGGCGGGGCAGAGAAGGAGGCGGAGACGCTGCTAGGCAACCGCCCCTGAACATTCCACCGCTGAGCAGAGACCGTTAGGATTTTAAAATCAAAGTTCCGAGCGCCGTTAGTATGGGCTGCCAGAAATGAGGAGAAAATAAATACAGCTTCTTATAAATGTGTGCATTCAGATATCATTTAGAAATCTAGTTACAAGATTTAACAGTTAAATATTTAAATAAATCTGAAATCTAACTAGATTTAAGTTAGTTTAAATATTTAAATAAATCTGAAATCTCTTGGCTACATTTGACATTTAGTTAAATATTTAACTGGCAGCTAAATCTGGAGTTTGTATGCAAATGAGCTCCGCCCGCTTCGTGCTTTCCCGTGATTTGATTGGCTATTGTAATGTTGAGATTTGCATATTTACCAATTACAATAACATTAGTGTGTGTCTGTGTGTGCATGTCAGTATCTGTGTGTGTGTATCAGTACCTGTCAGTGTGTGTGTGTGTGTGTGTGTCACAGTGTGTGTCTCAGTGTGTGCGTGTGTGTCTGTCACAGTGTGTGTCTCAGTGTGTGTGTGTGTGTCTGTCGCAGTCTCAGTGTGTCTGTGTCTGTCACTTCAAGTCATACAAAGAGCATTAAGTGGAGTGATAAAGTGGAGCGATGTGTGTCAGTACCTGTGTATGAGTGTGTCTCAGTGTGTGTGTGTGTGTGTGTGTGTGTGTGTCTCAGTGTGTGTGTCAGTACCTGTGTATGAGTGTGTCTCAGTGTGTGTGTGTCAGTGTGTGTGTCAGTGTGTGTGTGTGTGTCTCAGTGTGTGTGTCAGTACCTGTGTGTGTCTGTGTCAGTACCTGTGTATGAGTGTGTCTCAGTGTGTCACAGTGTGTGTCAGTGTGTGTGTGTCTCAGTGTGTGTGTGTCAGTGTGTGTGTGTGTGTCTCAGTGTGTGTCAGTACCTGTGTATGAGTGTGTCTCAGTGTGTGTGTGTCACAGTGTGTGTCAGTGTGTGTGTCAGTACTTGTGTGTGTCAGTACCTGTGTGTGTCTATGTGAGTACCTCTGTGTGTCTGTGTGCATCAGTACCTGTGTGTGTGTGACAGTACCTGTGTGTGTGTGTGTCACTATCTGTGTGTGTGTCTCAGTGTGTGCGTGTAAGTACCTGTGTGTGTGTGTGTGTGTCACTATCTGTGTGTGTCACTATCTGTGTGTGTGTGTGTCACCATGTGTGTGTCACCATGTGTGTGTGTGTCAGTACCTGTGTGTGTCTTAGTGTCCCAGTGCCTGTGTGTTCAGGTCCACTACCTCTGTGTGTGTGTTTGTGTCAGTACCTGTGTGTGTGTGTGTCAGTACCTGTGTGTGTGTGTCAGTACCTCTGTGTGTGTCAGTACCTGTGTGTGTGTGTCAGTACCTGTGTGTGTCAGTACCTCTGTGTGTGTGTGTGTGTGTGTTTGTGTCTGTACCTGTGTGTGTGTGGGGGTCAGTACCTGTGTGTGTGTGTGTGTGTGTGTGTGTGCGTGCGCATGCATGCGTCAGTACCTGTGTGTCTCTGGGAGATGTATTTTTTGTCTCAAGTCCCCACCACGCTCCGTTCATAACTGATGTAAAAACTAAAACAACTCCTCAGAACTATTCATGACGAGGGACATGTTAATAAAAAAACATAAACCATGGCGATTGTGTTGATAAAGATATCGCAGGAATAAGTCCAGGCAGCAGAACGCCAGGGAAAGCGACGCGTTGTGTTTAAAACCTGTCATGAGCCCGGCTCTGAAGAACAACAAAACACAAAACAAAGACGACATCGAGGGCCTGTCAAATCTGAAAATTCATTTATTACATTTCTCTTCATAGAATCCTCTGTATGGTTAACATACAACCAGTCATATACAGAATAATAGATTTTGATAATTTACTCTAGTTATTGATAAAATAAAAATTGTAATATTTGTAAAACTTCCATCCTTTCCACAAGTCTCAAAACACCTGAACCGCGTCGCCTGAAGATATCCCTGTGTCTCTATCAGATGAATCTATAACAGCACAGCAGCTCAAATTAAACCGTGCATCGCTGCCCGAACCCAGCGACTGTCTATCACATGTCTGCAAACCTCAAGCCTAGAGGTCGTCCCAAACTGCACAGAACTGAAATCTGAAGAGAATCTGTAATCTGCAGAGGGAGCATCTTACCTGTTTAGTATTTGAATGATAAAAAATGGAAATCAAGTAAACATACTATCAAACTCTTTACAGGCGAAGCACTTCCAATGTAACATATCAGGCCTTTTGTCAGTAAAATCTTTATACGCTGTCAAACAAAAACAAGACTTCTCATTGGGTCACGTTTTCAAACCCTCAACTCCAGCCTTTATGAACTCCTACTTCTTAAAAAGGAGACACAAAGTCTGTCGATTTCACAAAACTAGAACCGAGCAGCTGAGTTCATGTATTCAGGTCACTTTAGCGGTCCGTTTGTGATAATTCCGATGACGATGTCGCTGAGGAAGATAAGCGGCTCCCTGGAGGAGTGCGAATTCCCAGGAATTCACTCCTCCACAGATTCGGACCCGTCTCTACTCCAGACCGACTGGTTAATTGCAATCCCAAAACACCACTTCGAGACTTCCTAAAAAAACAAAGTGCTTGATTACTTTCCCATAAACTGATTTCCTCACAATTTAAAGATCGCAGGTTAACCAGGAACTTAATACTCTATCACATTCTGAATATGAATATAGCTGAGTTATTAATTGTAGGTAATACTTTGAATACCAGATACATATTTACCATTAAAAGCAATCCATGTGATTTCTTTACCAGTCGTTCATTATTTTGTGTATCAGCCTCCACACACAAAGCCGAGCGCAGTCGGTATACTGTAATGATGCTCCAGTCAGTGTGCCCGGACTGCACCTGAACCATCTTAAAACACGAAGCCTCCAATAAGCTCATTTGTAAAAGTTAGTAAAGAATGGCGCTATATAATCTAAGGAAGCTGAATGTGAACTCCTAGCTGGAGCAACGAGAGGGAGAGAGGGGGGGGCAGAGAAGGAGGCTGGAGGCGCTGCTAGGCAACCGCTCTGAACATTCCACTCCGCTGAGCAGAGACCCGTTAGGATTTAAAATGCCAAAGTTCCGAGCGCCCGTTAGTATGGGCTGCCAGAAATGAGGAGAAAATAAATACAGCTTTTTATAAATGTGTGCATTCAGATATCATTTAGAAATCTAGTTACAAGATTTAACAGTTAGCTAAATATTTAAATAAATCTTAAATCTCTTAGCTAGATTTAACATTTAGTTAAATATTTAAATGGCCGCTAAATCTGGAGTTTGTATGCAAATGAGCTCCGCCCGCTTTGAGCTTTCACGCGATTTGATTGGCTCTTGTAATGTTGAAATATGCATATCTACCAATTAGCAACACATAAGTGTGTGTGTGTGTCAGTACCTGTGTGTCTGTGTGTGCGTTCAGCCTTGCTGACCCGTGTGTGTGTGTGTGTGTGTGTTCAGCCTTGTTGACCCGTGTGTGTGTGTGTGTGTTTGTTCAGCCTTGTTGACCCCTGTGTGTGTGTGTGTGTGTGTGTGTTCAGCCTGTTGACCCCTGTGTGTGTGTGTGTGTGTGTGTTCAGCCTTGTTGACCCCTGTGTGTGTGTGTTTGTTCAGCCTTGTTGACCCCTGTGTGTGTGTGTTTGTTCAGCCTTGTTGATCCCTCTGTGTGTGTGTGTGTGTGTGTGTGTGTTGAGCCCCCTGTGTGTGTGTTTGTTCAGCCTTGTTGACCCCTGTGTGTGTGTGTGTTTGTTCAGCCTTGTTGATCCCTCTGTGTGTGTGTGTGTGTGTGTGTTTGTTCAGCCTTGTTGACCCCTGTGTGTGTGTGT
>CM072681.1:9971266-9993418 GCA_036884735.1 Huso huso | reverse complement strand
TGATAAGAAAGATCTATAAAGTTAATGGATTGATTGGTAAGGAAAATGCGTGTGTAACATTATTTGGTTTTCTTTCAGTTTACTCATTACTGTGCCACACATACCACATTTATTTTACATCACATTTATTTTGTGTGTGTGTGTGTCAGCATATCAAGTGTGTGTGTGTGTGTGTGTGTGTGTGTGTGTGTGTGTGTGTGTGTGTGTGTGTGTCAGTGTGTGTGTGTGTGTGTCAGTGTGTGTGTGTGTGTGTGTGTGTGTCAGTGTGTGTCTCAGTGTGTGTGTGTGTGTGTGTGTCTCAGTGTGTGTGTGTGTGTGTGTGTGTGTGTGTGTGTGTGTGTCAGTGTGTGTGTCAGTGTGTGTGTGTCAGTGTGTGTGTGTGTGTGTCTCAGTGTGTGTGTGTGTGTGTGTCTCAGTGTGTGTGTGTGTGTGTGTGTCAGTGTGTGTGTCTCAGTGTGTGTGTGTGTGTCAGTGTGTGTCTCAGTGTGTGTGTCTCTCAGTGTGTGTGTGTCTCAGTGTGTGTGTGTGTGTGTGTGTGTGTGTCTCAGTGTGTGTGTCTCTCAGTGTGTGTGTCTCAGTGTGTGTGTGTGTTTAAAAACAAAATCAAACCGTAAATTACAATTGTCAAACACCTGATAAAACAAAGGTCAAAAGTTCTCATATCTTTTGAAACCGCCTTTTCCTCAGAATCAAGCTCTATAGAATTCGGGGGAGTGTGTGTTGGGGGGGGCGGGAGATCAGACACGCAATGAAAACAAACACATATAAATATATCTGCTGCAGGAAGTATTTTCACACCTGCCTTCAGAAACACATCGAGACACAGAGACATTCCTGTTCTTTGCCTGGACTCAAGACAAGTATCAAGGTAAATGCTGCTGCTGCTGCTGCATGCAATGAGATTAATGAATTATTATTATTTGTGTAAAGTGTAGTTTCACAGAAACTGGAATTGTTACTAAGGTAACAGTTTATCATAATAACTGGCAAAACTGTTTTAAAATCAAAACCTATCCCCCCCCCCCCTCTCTCTCTCTGTATCTTGGACAAGTTTAAAAGAGGTGGTGTGAGGGGTGGGCTGTGTGACGTGAGTGAGGAGGGGGAGCTCATTTTGTTATTTTAACCGTGTCACGCTAAAAGATTTATATTGTAACTTTTGTTGTTTTTTTGACTGCTTAATTGTTGTTTTTTGCTGTGATGGTTTTCTTTTGTGGCTATCTTGTTTTATGTATTTTGTTTTTTTTGTTTCAATAAAGGGATTTAAAACTCAAAACTCTCCCTGTATCTCTCTCTCTGCGTCTCTCTGTGTCTCTCTCTCTCTGTCTCTCTCTCTTTCTCAGTGTATCTCTCTCGTTCTCTTTCCCAGTGTATCTCTCTCTCTCTGTCTCTCTCTCTCTCTCTCTCTCAGTGTATCTCTCTGTATCTCTCTCTCTGTATCTCTCTCTGCATCTCTCTGTATCTCTCTCTGCGTCTCTCTGTATCTCTCTCTCAGTGTCTCTCTCTCGATCTCTCTCTCTCAGTGTATCTCTCTGTCTCTCTCTCTCTCTCTCTCTCTCTCTGTATCTGTCTCTGTGTCTCTCTCTCTCTCTGTGAGTGTCTCTCTCTCTCTCTGTATCTCTCTCTCTGTGTCTCTCTCTCTCAGCACCTCTGTTTTTTATCTTGACACTGAATCTGCCAGGCCTAATGTCTGTGTCTTTTTTTATTTCAGGTATAAATTGAGCTAACCACAATGGGAAGCAGTTCTTCCACTACCTCTTGTAACATTGGCATAACCTTTGCCGGAGCATATTCCACATTCGCCGCCCCCCCACACGCCCCCCACCCCAATAGCTGAAGCCACCGTAACTAACGCCAGCAAAGACAATCTGCGCGCCTACTACAGCACCACAGAGATACAGCTCTCTGAGATAGTGAGCGCCAATAACACCTTCAAACCCGACAGCCCTGTGCCCTTCCTCGCCCTCCCCGCGAACGACGTTATCAACTTCACCACCGAAGAGGGTTTCTTCACCACTGTGCTGGTGGAGGACGCCAGCACCCCCGGCATCTCTGCAGGTACCATCGTCGAGAACTTCCGGGTCCCTCCGGACAGGTCCGTCGTCATTACTGCCAGTCGTAAGATCGTTCCATGGAAGGAAGATAACGAGGGGAAGAGGATAGACCGCTAGGATAGGGATCGATGATGAAGACCGCCAGGATAACGAGGCGATCGACAATGAAGACGGCCAGGATAACGAGTGGATCGACGATGAAGACCGCCAGGATAACGAAAGTGGATCACGATGAAGACAGGCCAGGATAACGAGGAGATTGACGATGAAGACCGGCTAGGCTAACGAGTGGATCGATGATGAAGACCGGCTAGGATAACGAAGCGATCGACAATGAAGACCGGCCAGGATAACGAGGTGATCGATGATGAAGACCAGCCAGGATAACGAGTGGATCGGTGGACGATGAAGACAGGCCAGGATAACGAGGCAATCGGCGATGAAGGGCTAGGATAACGAGGAGATTGGCCAGGACCGGCTGGGCTAAGGTGGATCGATGATGAAGACAGGCTAGGATAACGATGAAGGAGATTGACGATGAAGACCGGCTAGGATAACGAGTGGATCGACGATGAAGACCGGCTAGGATAACGAGTGGATCGATGATGATGGCAACAACCACAAGACAGGCTGAGCCAGAGACGTCATTCTGCTACGCCCTTAACTATTCCTACAGATAAATAAAGGCTTTGAATCCCAAACTGTCAGCATGTCTGTCTCTGTGGTAGTGCTATACTGATTCCTTTCGGCTATATGATTAATTAAAATATATATTGCCACTAAGATATAGCCTATAAACCGGTGTTTAAATTTAAAACACGAGGCGATTTGTCAAACTTTTCAAACACGTTACTGAATTTATGAATCTAAATGTGTTTAGGAATTAAACACCTTGTGGCTTTTATTTTATATACTCTTAGACCTGTTTGAGTTGTAACACTTTTAATATGTTCATAGGCGTTGATAACAGGGCTGGTATTTAAAACCAAGCACTAACCAGGCCTAAAGAGTATTAATATATTTCTTAGCAGACAATATCCAGGGCAATTGTGTCATTTTTTGTTTTTACATATTTTTTTTACATACAAATAATGTGTATTTTTCTGGAGCAATATGTAAAAGAGCAGTGTGTCCCCCATCTGGTATTGAACCTCTGATCCTCCAGTACATAGTGAAGTGCCCTAACCATTACACCACTGATCTATACTGCCAAATGCAGCCACTAAGTGATGGCTCACGAGTGTCATATTGCATGGCTAATAGGCTACCAGTATAGGCTACTAGATATATATGGCTAACCCAATAATTGATTGTTGGTAGTGAAATTCAAACAAGTTTGACTAAAATTAGTTTATCGAACAGCCAAGTTAACTTACTCCTGTCCTGTGTCGTACATGTTAATTATAGTGTCTCACAACTTAATTTGAAATAATTGACAGCAAAACTGAAATGACACTTGCGAATCAAATCTCAGAACTACGACATATATTTTTTAACTTATAATCATTATTATAATGTTAGGCCCCATGCTAGTGGGGCAATGCGGCATTTGTGTGTGTGTATCGTGTTTTGGTAACTTACGATAGATTATGTAAGTAAAAAAGCGTTCTTACCGGACCCCATCTCCCTGTTTAGAACATAAGAACATAAGAAAGTTTACAAACGAGAGGAGGCCATTCAGCCCATCTTGCTCATTTGGTTGTTAGTAGCTTATTGATCCCAGAATCTCATCAAGCAGCTTCTTGAAGGATCCCAGGGTGTCAGCGTCAACAACATTACTGGGGAGTTGGTTCCAGACCCTCACAATTCTCTGTGTAAAAAAGTGCCTCCTATTTTCTGTTCTGAAGGCCCCTTTATCTAATCTCCATTTGTGACCCCTGGTCCTTGTTTCTTTTTTCAGGTCAAAAAAGTCCCCTGGGTCGACATTGTCTATACCTTTTAGGATTTTGAATGTTTGAATCAGATCTCCTCTTCTTTGTTGAAGACTGAATAGATTCAATTATTTTAGCCTGTCTGCATACGACATGCCTTTTAAACCCGAGATAATTCTGCTTGCTCTTCTTTGCACTCTTTCTAGAGCAGCAATATCCTTTTTGTAACAAGGTGACCAGAACTGAACACAATCTTCTAGGTGAGGTCTTACTAATGTATTGTAAAGTTTTAACATTACGTCCCTTGATTTAAATTCAACACTTCTCACAATATATCCGAGCATCTTGTTGGCCTTTTATAGCTTCCCCACATTGTCTAGATGAAGACATTTCTGAGTCAACATAAACTCCTAGGTCTTTTTTTCATAGATTCCTTCTTCAATTTCAGTATCTCCCATATGATATTTATAATGCATTTTTATTGCCTGCATGCAATACTTTACACTTTTCTCTATTAAATTTCATTTGCCATGTGTCTGCCCAGTTCTGAATGCTGTCTAGATCATTTTGAATGACCTTTGCTGCTGCAACAGTGTTTGCCACTCCTCCTATTTTTGTGTCATCTGCAAATTTACGAGTTTGCTTACTATACCAGAATCTAAATCATTAATGTAGATTAGGAATAGCAGAGGACCTAATACTGATTCCTGTGGTACTCCACTGGTTACCTTGCTCCATTTTGAAGTTTCTCCTCTAATCAGTACTTTCTATTTTCTACATGTTAACCACTCCCTAATTCATGTGCATGCATTTCCTTGAATCCCTACTGCATTCAGTTTGAGAATTAATCTTTTATTCCAATATTTATAATATTGGAAAAACATTTTGGAATTGGTTTTAGCCCCCTTAGCAATATTGATTTCTATCTCTCTCTTGGCCTTTCTAACTTCCTTTTTGACTTGTGTTTGCAGTTCCAAGTACTCTTTCTGTGTACTTTGTTTTTGGTCCCTTTTAAACGCTCTGTAAAGTACCTTTTTTCACTGAAGATTTTTTTAAATTAATCTATTAAACCATTTTGGCCATTTTGATTTAGATTTAGATTTGTCTACTTTTGAGATGTAATTGTTTTGCGCCTCTAGTACTACATTTTTGAAAAACAGCCATGGATGTTTTCTCTATTTTACTCCAATCTACTTCTGTTAGTCTCTGTTTCATACCTTCACAGTTTGCTTTTAATATAATATAATCACTTTTTTTTAAAAAAAATGTAGTACTAGATGCGCAAAACAATCACAACCACCTATCACATCGTAGTTACTTGTTAGTGCAATAGCTTCAAGTTCTAACATGTTGTTTCTGAGACTTCTATCTTTTAGATAAATACATTGAATAGCTGTCTTACCTGAGTTGTTGCCCTTGTTATGATGTAGTCTCCTTCTGTTTTTTTTGTTTTCTCCTGTCTAATAGGCCTATATTATTACACAACAACACTGCGGATACCAAAGTGAACTGAATTGGGAGTGCTAACGAGTGGCAAAACAGGGACACAAATGTTGAATATTTCAGTCCTCAATAAAACATAAAATATCTTTAAGTCGCAAACAGCAGTAGTATAACTTGAGAAACCTTGTCAGATCGATATCGATTGTGTTGCATTGCCGGAGGAGGGGTGGAACCGTATCTATGGGTGGAACAATCTCTGCCAGCCAATGGGGTCGTTGATACCGCCCACTGGCTGTGAGTGACAGAGGCAGTTGTGGCACAGAGAAAAAGACAAAAGAAATACGGAGAAAAGAAATAGCGAGCGTCACATCGAAATGTAAAAAGCGAAGTGGAAATTGTGAAAAAATACATGAATGAATAAACAAATAAATATCTAAATAAATAAATATACGAATGAATGAATAATACATAAATATCGAAATAAATAAATGTCTGTGTATTTATTTATTTCGATATTTATTTATTTATTTATTTATTTATTTATTTATTTATTTATTCATCCATTTATTTATTTCTAATTTTGGCAGGAAATATCCTCCATACTATACAAATATCGACACGTATTTTCCTGGCTTGCCATTTATTAATTAATGTAAGTTTAAAAATTAGATATATTTGAACAGTTACCCAGTGGCACAGCGGGTATAACCGTGTTTGTATTACAGCCTATATAACTCATGCTGTTAGTTCGACTCTCGGGGTTTATTTATTTTTTTGTGCGATGTGCTATTTCAAAACATAAGTAAATAGCTTCGTGTAACTGGTATCGATATCAAAGTGCGTGCGTTCCTGGTTTATTTTGATGTATAGCAACACGAGTGAAATCGAGTCAGGCCGTTTTTTTTCTCAATGTAATGGGTTAACTAATGATTTCACCGTGTAACAATTTTTTTTTTTTTTTTTGGTTCCTGGGTAGTAAGTGTTATTTCCTAATTGCTTATGCCTCAAAAGTATAGAAAATGGCTATTATTCCCCACAAACTTTGCTTTTGTGACCAGGACAGTGATATTTTGAAATTTACCTATTTTCCAGAACATTCCAGATAGATTCAGTGCTGAGTAAACTTGGAGTAACTTCTAGAACTTTCTAGAACTTTCCAGTAATATAAATAGTAGTATAAATACAGCTGCCTAAGTGGATACATATCTGCATTTTTCTGAGATGGCATCAAGAGGCTGCAAGCATCCGGCAGACGCATTTTTGAGACTTCTAAATGGTGGCATTCCTGATGGGTCTCAAGGCGGTTTTACCAAGTTTCCCTGCTATCTTTGCCTTTGGGACAGCAGGGACACCAAGGCGCACTACCACAGGCGGGACTGGCCACAGCAGACCGAGTTCTCTGTGGGGAGGAACAACGTCAAGTGGGAGTCACTGGTGGACCCCCGGAAGGTGCTGATGCCACCACTGCACATCAAATTGGGCCTTATGAAACAATTTGTCAGAGCTCTAGATAAGGAGTCGGCAGCCTTCAAGTACCTTCAAGACTTCTTCCCTAAGCTTTCTGAGGCAAAGGTCAAAGTCGGTGTCTTCGTCGGACCACAGATAAAGAAGATCCTGGAGTGCAATGAATTCCCAAGAAGCTCACTAGTAAGGAGAAAGCGGCTTGGAACAGCTTTTGTCGCAGTAGTTCGGGGCTTCCTGGGCAATCACAAGGCCGAAAACTATGTGGAGCTGGTTGAGACTCTGGTGAAGAACTACGGCACAATGGGCTGTAGGATGTCCCTCAAAGTCCATATCCTTGATGCTCATCTTGATAAATTCAAGGAGAACATGGGAGCGCACTCGGAGGAGCAAGGCGGCGCTTCCACCAGGATATACTGGACTTTGAACGCCGCTACCAAGGACAGTATAACGAGAACATGATGGGAGACTACATTTGGGGGCTGATTCGTGAAAGTGATTTACAGTATAATCGTAAATCTCGAAAAAACTACTCACTTCTAAATCTTTTGTAGTCATTTTGTATTACTTTAGTATAAATACATGTTAATTTGGATTCATATGTTGTTTTTTTTTCTGACTTTATTTGAATTTCAAAAAAGACACAAATTCGCCCGACATTTTTTTTCTCATTGGAAATAGGTAAATTTCAAAATATCACTGTCCTGGTCACAAAAGCAAAGTTTGTGGGGAATAATAGCCATTTTCTATATTATTTTTTGAGGCATAAGCAATTAGGAAATAACACTTACTACCCAGGAACAAAAATTGTGTTACATAGTGTTTCAAACCGAAGCTGGAAATTGAGTCGAGATCCTGCTGTGCAAACTCGTCAAATAATTGGATGTAAGCATCAAAACTGGGGCATTCCAACAGCTGACCAGCGGCATAAATAAATTCCGTAATATAACTGGTATGTATGTCAAAGTGCTTGATTTCTCTGGTTTCATTAGATGTTGACCAACATGTGAAATGCCATGACTGGTACATATCCCGTTCCTTAGTTATTGTTTTCCAAGATCACTACATACACAAAGTAAGGAACAGAAGATGATGGTGATAATGATGATGATGATGATGATGATAAAGAAGAAGGACACATTTTACCTTAGTTTGATGACTTATATCTTAATATATCTCAGTGTGTATAAGAGGTATTTACGTTTTTTTTCACATTCGGTCTAAGAAAGCTTAAGACTTTATGTTTAAGGTGGAATCAATATTTTTTTCTGGAGCAATATGTAAAAGAGCAGTTTGCTCCCCACCTGGGATTGAACCTATGACCCTCCATTACATAGTGAAGTGCCCTAACCATTACATTCACTGACCTATACTGCCAAATACAAACGCTAAGTGATGGCTCACGAGCGTCATATTGTATGACAAAGAGGGCTATATATATATATATATATATATATATATATATATATATATATATATATATATATATATATATATATATATATATATATATATATTTAACATGACTATTTTTTAAAATAATATATGGGAAGCCTATACAAATGTCAATTGCTCTGGATAAAAGCATCAACCAAATAAATTAATGACATGTATTTTCCTGACTTGCCATTTATTAATTTATGTCAGTTTAAATAAAAATTAAATACATTTCAACAGCTACCCAGAGGCGCAACAGGTTAAGTTCAAACAACAGGATTTTTTTTTTTTTTTTTTTTTTTTGTGCGATATGTGCTGTTTCGAAACATAATAAATAGCTTCGTGTAACTGGTATGGATATCAAAGTGCGTGCGTTCTCTGGTTTATTTTGATGTATAGCAACACATGTGAAATAGAGTCAGGACGTTTTTTCAATGTAACCGGATACTGCTGATTTTAAAACCGGAAGCTGGAGATTTTGAGTCGAGCAGATCCTTTAGTGCAAACTCGTCAAGTACAGATCTAAGCAGCAAACCTGGGCGAGATCTAACAGCTGACCCGCGGCGCAGCGGGCGAAAGCGTGTCTCTAGCAGCTTGGAGTTCTCATGCTGCAGCTTCGAACCCCGCTGGTGTGTTTTTTTCTCTTCTTCTCTCTCGTGTGTAAGGAATGGAAGATGATGATGATGATGATGATGAAAAAAGGAGAATAACAATGTTACCTTAGTTTGACGACTTATATCTCAGTGTGTATTAAAGGTATTTACTTTTTTTTCACATTCGATCTAAGAAAGCTTCAAACTATGTTTAAAGTGGAATGGTACTTTTAAGTGATTTAGTTTTGCCGCTGCAACATGCTCAAAAGAGCAAAACACTTGGTGCTGTATAGAGAGTCTCGGCAGTTCCGCCAAGATTTTTTAACTTGTACGAGGAACTACCGTTCCTCTCAATATGTGGGATTTGTACTTCACATCGGATCCCTCCTCATTTCATTGTCCAGTGAATTCTCATCCTCAGCAGTTTCATTTCTATACACTTTACAAACTCATCTTTCAGATTATTTTTTTTTCAGTTCAGGGCAAGAAACCGGAATAAGATCTTCATCTCTTTAGTTTCTTTACCCATGAATGATATGTTTTGATATATAATGTATTCCTTCCCCTAACCCTAACCAACACATTTTTAAACAAAATCTACATGATCTCTACTCCCTGTTATGCTGTTTGACCAATTAAAAAGACATAAAAGCCTGGTTATTGATTTAGATGCAACAAGAAACATTACTGCTGTGTTTAATTTATGCACAGAATGGATTCATTCTGAAAACCGAGTCGTGAGGAAAATTAAAACCAAGAGAAGGATTATTATTATAATAATAATAATAATAATAATAATAATAATAATAATAATTTATTTCTTAGCAGACGCCCTTATCCAGGGCGACTTATTTTAGATGGAGTGCAGATGCGGCGCCGACAAGCGGTTGCAGAACGTAGCTCTCGCTATTCCTTATCCAATGCTGCCATCGTGTGGCCATTTAGTAGAACAGTTGGTAATATATATATATTTTTATCAGAGCACAGCTCAGTGACACGCGGTTGCTGGTGCCCTCTGCTGTTTACAATGGGTAGTACAGGTAATGAAATTCACAGTGACATTGTTACTGTTATTATTATTTATTTCTTAGCAGACATCCAGGGCTGCTTACAATTGTTACAAATTATCACAGTACAAAGTATCACATTATAAAACATCACATTACAGAATATTATAATACAGATAAGAGCAGATATGAAAGTACCATAAAATCAATTCAAATAAAAGCAAAATAATAAAGCACACAGTAAATTATAAGAGCGAATTCGACTAAGAGCAGCTAAACCTGATAGTAACTATTTGCTGATATGAGTCCAGTAAGAACACGTAGTAAGCATGATAAATGCATGAGAATGATTTCAAATAAGAGCAATTACAGAAAACGTTATTATTTATACACACAGTACTCTCCTGCTTATCCTGTAAATATTCTGTTTGCTGTATTTTAAGAATGTATCTGAAATGTCTATTTTTGCACAGGGGTTAAGGTTAATCTGAGTCATTTCAGAGGGCAACTGAGCTGTGTTCAAATAAATAAATAAATAAATAAATATTACAACAAACAGTTCTAGTAAATGGCCACACGATGGCAGCATTGGATAAGGAATAGCGAGAGCTCTGTTCTGCCCGTCTCCATGAAGTCCAGGTTTACAGCACAGGAAGCCCCGTGACCTGACACCTCCCCATGTGAGTTTAATTATTTATTCTTAAAACCAATACTATTTTAATCCACAACAGTGACTGATAAAACAGCCTTTGTACAACAATTGTCCTGCGGTCTCCAGGTCAGGGAGCTGTGTGGGTGCTGGAGTGCGCTGCAGAGCAGATTTCCACTCGATCACACAAGGGAATATAAAGAATGCCGTGTTCAGAGCTAACTCTGTGATTTAGTGTGAGGATATATTGAAACCACTGAACCTGTGTAAAAAGAAAAAAAGTGAAGAAAATGTATGTGATCTCTAACTCGTTGTTTGACAAATAAAAATTCAAAAGTAAAAGCGTGTGTGATGCTTATTTCCCTACAAGCCCTTGTCTTTAACCACTGGAGCACACAGACTCTTACGGGGGTTTGAAACCACACATCACTTTGTGCGTATCCTTACTCATGTCTGTCTCACAGGAGTTCCCTGGCTGTAGTTTATGTGGCTGTTCTTTGATCTCATGCAGTGTTATAGGAGTGTACAGAGCTGACTGCTAGTCTGTGATGGTAGGTTCTAGTGTGTGCAGAGCTGCTAGTCTGTGATGGTTGGTTCTAGTGTGTGCAGAGCTGCTAGTCTGTGATGGTTGATTCTAGTGTGTGCAGAGCTGCTAGTCTGTGATGGTCGATTCTAGTGTGTGCAGAGCTGCTAGTCTTTGATGGTTGATTCTAGTGTGTGCAGAGCTGCTAGTCTGTGATGGTTGATTCTATTGTGTGCTGAGCTGCTAGTCTTTGATGGTTGATTCTAGTGTGTGCAGAGCTGCTAGTCTGTGATGGTTGATTCTAGTGTGTGCAGAGCTGCTAGTCTGTGATGGTTGATTCTAGTGTGCAGAGCTGCTAGTCTTTGATGGTTGATTCTAGTGTGTGCAGAGCTGCTAGTCTGTGATGGTTGATTCTAGTGTGCAGAGCTGCTAGTCTGTGATGGTTGATTCTAGTGTGTGCAGAGCTGCTAGTCTTTGATGGTTGATTCTAGTGTGTGCAGAGCTGCTAGTCTGTGATGGTTGATTCTAGTGTGTGCAGAGCTGCTAGTCTGTGATGGTTGATTCTAGTGTGTGCAGAGCTGCTAGTCTGTGATGGTTGATTCTAGTGTGTGCAGAGCTGCTAGTCTTTGATGGTTGATTCTAGTGTGTGCAGAGCTGCTGGTCTTTGATGGTTGATTCTAGTGTGTGCAGAGCTGCTAGTCTTTGATAGTTGATTCTAGTGTGTACAGACAATCCTGTTATTGTATCTGTGATTTGACAGGACACTGACTGGTGTCTGGTTTATGTTCTCCACTAGATGTCACTGTTTCCTCAGCTTTTTTTGTATCAACATTCAGGATTCTTGAAATTAATATAGATTAATGGATGACCACAGGCACGAAATAGTGGAGGGGAGAGATGGGAAGTAAAGTTGATCCTCTGTTATATCATTAAAAATAATAACTCTGTGTTACATGATTCAACTACAGCAGTGCAAGCTGTGATTCTTCAGCTCTGGTTTATAGCTATGTTTTGTTTGATGAAATCAAAAAGAAATAATAAAAAATAACTAAACACAGTCAGGAGTGTTTTGCACGCTGTTTTTGGTGCTGGGACTCTGTATCAGCCTATAGGGTTAATAACTAATACTACACTGTACTTTCTCTTTATTAGCTTGTTTTTCTCTTCATGTCTCAGATGAAATCTGGATTCCAAGAGTGTGTGTATATGTATGTATGTGTGTGTGCATGTGTGTATGTATGTGTGTGTATGTATGTGTGCATGGATGTGTGTCTGTCTGACACATGATTAAGAACATCAGTATTTCATTGGGTGTTGAGGTCCAAGCTAAAAGTTGTAAAGGACCTCGTCACATATGGTTAGTTTCCAAATGGTCAGATTGCCTGGAAGCAACATCTGAAAACCTTCTGAATTCCTTTTTAAAACAAGTTCACAGCTCCGGAACCTGAGAGCTCCATTTAAACTGGTGTATTTTTAAACAATCATTATACCACTTTGAGAGTAAAACCGGCTCGAGCGCCGACTTGAGAACGTACACAACACTTAATGAAGGAAGCTCTAATAAAAATCACACTTACAACACGTCTTTATTGTTACACAAACTATTTTACTGCTGTTGGGAAACTGATGCAGACCCAACCTGAGACCCTGTTTGCATTATCAAATACCCGGTCACTTATCAAACTGACTTTGCAGTTTACGACTGGACAGCTACAGGGCCTGTGTTAATAAACCATTTAAAACAATACAGGACACAGAAGAGGAGCTGATACCGTCATACCTGGACAGGTTTATGTGCAGAGAAAGGTACGGCAGGAATTGTCTAGATGCATTTATAAATACTGCATCAGATCACACAGCTGCACAGGGGGTGCGACCCACATCTTAAAAGAAAAAAATAAAAGCTGAAAGTTGAAGATATCTTTTAAAAACTATTTCTTTTCGGAATAAGATTCTGTAGTTTAGGGAGAAGGAGCAGAGCGATGGAGCGATCAGAATGGTGAGTTTTGAATTGATTTGAATACTCATTTTGTAGTGAATGATACCTGATGTTCCAGGGACAGCCTCTTGTGTCTCCACTCCAACACCATCACTATCAATAGCATCTTCCAGTGCTGTCATCAGATCTGGTATCCTTGACTTTATTAGGCTGTAAATCTGGGGCAGAGGTTGTGCAGGCTCTCCAGATGAATGCTGCTGGCATTGCTTTGTAACAGCATTGCGTGGCTCTGCTTTCAGCCTCTTCCACAGATAGTGGTGAAGCGCACAGCACTTATACAAATCTGTTAAAGAGAATGTAGTTCTGGGATTTTAAAATAGCATCAGAACTACATTTCCCAGTGCCTAGTGCTCCTAATGAAGCCAGCAATGACAACCATCTGGGTCAATTGCGATGAACTTGTGGACTTGTGGATTCAGTACAGATCTGCATATTAAGCTGCGGAGGAGCTAAACATAATCTACTTCAAACAAAAGATGGAGGCATTGTTGCTAAAATTCCCATTTCCAGGTATTGAAAATGCCTGTTCTGTCTTCTATTCCTGATTCTGCAGTTTATAAATCCTCCATCCCTGAATCTAACTTCCATGCAGGCGTGTGAGATTGCTGTTTAAAATCTCACAACCTTGCAATCTAAAACACTACAAATAACGACTTCAAACTACAGATCATAAAATATCTAACAAGAGTGCATTTCCCAAAATCATAAATAATAAAAAGTTATAACAAACTTGTAACAGCAGGGAACATTTTACTGGAAAGCGTAGAACTGAAATGGGCTTCAAAGCAACATCAAGTTAAACATGTAAAAACTATTTGTATAAATCACAGAGCTACAGAATACTTAATGACAAAATATATGCCTGATTGTACATGGATCGCTTGTATGAGCAGACAGCAGTTTAAAAAGCTGCTCCAGTCATGGTATATATAAGAAATGTAGAAACAAGGACATCTACGGTATTTATTACTGGATTTTTAAAATGAAATCCTTCACTGACAAAACACTGAACAACACTTAAAATGGCATTTAATACAGACAGCAAAGCATTTTTAATATAGATTTTATTTGCTTTAGTAGTCTCGATGTCAATCAACACATTGATATTAAAAACACAGAACCTACATTTGTTAATAGAGTACCCAAGAGAGAGAGAGGGCAGTATTAAACACATCCTGAGCAGAAATCATCTCATTAAGAAACAATGGTATGCAGCACATTACATTCCTAAAAGCTCTCTGGTGCCCCCGACTGGAAACAGTGCTACTTTACACTTCAAGCTGCCCGCATGATAACTGCAGTACACTGTGCTGTGTCTTGAGGTGCCGCAGATTCACCGTGGTATCGAGGAAGTTCCAACAGAACCCACTGCAAGAGGCTGAGCAACGCATGAGAAAGGAAAGAGAAACGTGCATTCATAATAACAATCTATTTAATATATTACTAATGTGACATAACACAATCCGAATGCTCAACAAGACGATGAATACAAGATGTACTCGTTCATATTTGAGTCTGTGAGCTTTTGATCTGAACAGATTGTGATTAGGGGGGACCCTGTTTATCAAGCAGGTTTATTATTTTGTTTTCAGTAAATATTTCTGTATTTAGTCAAATATCTTCCTGTTGTTTAGGGGTCTACAATTCTGAGAATGTTCTTGAGTCCTGTAAGAGCCTGCAACTGACTTCACTTCTCCACACTAAGTGCAGGGAGAAGATTACACACGTGTGAATTTTATGGTGTCTTTTAAGGTCTCCTAACTGGCTGAATCTCTTCCCACAAACATCACAGTGATGAGGTTTCTCTCCTGTGTGAATGGCTTTGTGTTTTTTAAGGTTTCCTATGTGACTGAATGTCTTCCCACACTCAGTGCAGTGATGAGGTTTCTCTCCTGTGTGAATTTTATGGTGTCCTTTAAGGTTTCCAAACAGGCTGAATCTCTTCCCACAAACAGAACAGTGATAAGGTTTCTCTCCTGTGTGAATTTGATGGTGTCTTTTAAGGTCTCCAGACTGGCTGAATCTCTCCCACAAACAGCACAGTGATAAGGTTTCTCTCCTGTGTGAATGGCATTGTGTTTTTTAAGGTTTCCTATGTGACTGAATCTCTTCCCACACTCAGTGCAGGGATAAGTTTTCTCTCCTGTGATAATGCGCTGGTGTGAATGAAGATTTCCTAACTGTGTGAAACTCTTATCACTGGACTGTATGTGGGAAGGTTTCTCTCCTGTGTGAATGCGCTGGTGTCTTTTAAGCAGCGATATATGACTGAAACTCACACAATCAGCCCAGGAAAACGTAGTCCCTCCTGTGGGGTTTCCCTTGTGAGTTTCAGGGGCGTCTAATTGACAGGAACTCTTCCCACCTTTAATAGAATGAGGCAAGGTCTTCAAGTTGCCCTGGGTTTCAGAAATGTTAAAACATGCAGAATGTGGCATCTCTGTACTCTCCACAGTAAGTGGGTGTCTGTCTTGTAAAGAAGGGATTTTAACTGAGTGAGTTCTCAATGTCTTCACATACTCTTCTTGGGGTGTCGTTTCTCTGTGTTTCTTGCACTGTGGTTTGCCTCTAGAAGAGTTTTTGCACTGGGGTGATGGAGTGGAGTCATGTTCTCCTTCATCTACTTTAGAAGCTAAAGAAAGAAAGAGAAGAGAGACAAAGGTTATTGTACAGCATTCTCCCACATGCACTGTTCTGCAGGGGTAAAACTACAATTCCCAGAATCCCCCTCCCAGCTGAAACTGATTTGCTGGTCTGCTGTACAGAACCCCTCCACACACGTACTTAATGTACTGTGACAATAACAACACAGCAATGCTTACTGTGAGACGCACAAGAGTGAAATGTGCTGCTGAGAGCAAACATTACAGTCCCTGGGACAGATGTAGTGAGATGAGCTTTTAAAAATGATATTGTATTTGAATAAAGTGTAAGAAATCAAATAAGACTGATGGGTCATACAATACGGGTTCACTCTCATTGTGGCGATGCTGCTGCATACTCTCCACAGAAATGCTCTACTGAAATGTTTCTTCTGGGGACGCTAAGCAACCTGACTGGATGGGACATCACCCAGTGATGGGACATGTGATCCCTGCAGCTCTGTAAAGCTGTGGGAGCAGCACAACTGCAAACAGTCTACCAGGAATGGGGAAAGGCACAGATCTAACACAGGTGTGTCCAAGGCTGGCCCTTCCACTCATGATCTTTGTTCCAACCCTGTTCTAAGTTGTTTAATTGAACCAATTAAAGCTCCATCCTGGGACAGGAGCAGCACTTTATAGACGTGAACCTGTTCAATATGGAGTGGAATGGCCTCCAGGAGCGTGATTGGACAGCACTGATCTCACAGCATTCTAAAGAGGCGTGGCAGTGCCTGCACAGCTAGCAGGTGCCTCAGGAGCAAGCACAGTGATGTCCTTGTTGACATAGTGGTTGGGCAGCTCCCTTGTTAAAATATGAATCTCAAGCACACTGCTGGTGTTCAGTACCAGGTTCTGCAGGATGAATAGGCATTGTTTTGTACGATTACCTCCAAATCCCAGTTCACATTCAGATGGAGAATCATCACACAGGTTGGATCCCAGTTTGTTGTTCTCCTCAAGTGTACAGACATTATTTTCAGTAGGAAGTTCCTCTGCGATGGGGACACATTCCTGTTCTATGAACTCCTCTTTAATAGGAACACATTCCTGTTCAGGGACGTCTTCATCTTTAACACATGGCAGCTCTGTAACCTGTATTAGATTTGCACACCACTCCTGTTCAAAGGACTCCTCTTGTGTGTAAACTGCTTCTATCTTTGGCCCTTCCTGTGCTTCAGATTCAGGGATAGAGTGGCTCTCTATGGGATCTGTGGGAAATAAAATTACAACTCTAGCTAGGTTCCTCTACAAAGCCAGCCCCTTGTCAGAATGCTACTGAGAGATGTCACCGGGTGACAAGTGCGCCCAGTTACTTTACCGTTTTTAACTCCCAATTAAAACACATTTTCCCTCCCAGCAGGAAACCCCACAACGCTGAGGCCAACAGAGGGTGTCCTCTAATCCACAACCAAGTCAATAACCTCTTCACACCCAGGAGTGTGGCAGCCAGCTCCCAGCAGCGTGGCAGAGAGCTCCCAGCAGCGTGGCAGCCAGCTCCCAGCAGCGTGGCAGCCAGCTCCCAGCAGCGCGGCAGAGAGCTCCCAGCAGCATGACAGAGAGTTCTCAGCAGCGTGGCAGAGAGCTCCCAGCAGCGTGGCAGAGAGCTTCCAGGGGGACAAAGGCAGCCCTATAGTGCCTGCTTGAGCTCACTGGGTGTCTGCCCAATAGATACAAATCATGAATGATAGCCTATGGGATCTTGTACTTTTCCAGATACTACAGGGTCGTGAGCTGGGAATCAGGTTGGATCCAACTGTCACGTTTTCACTTTTCACGTTCTCTTTTATTATATTATTTGCTCTGCACACACTCTTAACTCAGGGGAGACGTTAAGGAGGACAGATATGTTTAAAACTCCTAGTGGTTTATGTTCGAGCACTGGACGAGCGGTGTGTCCTTAAAACCTTTTTATTTAATCAAGAAAATCACTCAGACTCATTTATTCAAGTTTTACGAATCAGAGCAACATCAGCGCCCTTCGTTTTATTAAAATGCCTTTAATATTGGTTTAGTAGTTTGCGCATACCACTAAAACCGAAAACATGTAACAATAATTAGCAATCCTAAGTTTATTACAAGTTTCAGCATTTAATACTTCAATAACATAATACAATTATATGTATTCAGTGCAGCCCTCAGGCTGGATAAGCACAAAGCCTACAAGCACCCACTGCTATGTTTTAGCACATTCAATATAACACTCTCAATACTAAAACATAGTTTCAAAACCTCATAGCAATATAACCAATAAATGCGAGATACAATAATACCATTAATATGCTTACCTCCTATTATAAGGAAGAGTAGCGTGAACAAAAGAGAAGGACTGTTCTGTGGAGATCTGCAAAGGATGGACCACGTGGCTCTGCAAAGCTGAGTCTTGGTTGTGGTGGTCTCAGTGTGATCGGCCCAGGGTTTTTATACAATTTTCGTTCCATTGAAAGCAATGGGAAGCCCCAATTAGATCCAGTCATCAATCTATATTGACAGTCCTTATCTCTTGGCAAACAGTAATCTCTAAAAATGTAACCAACTCTTCAGACTCAATTGAGTCATATGCCAACAAATCAACACTAGCCCATGTTCTCATCCACTCATTCTTGGCCCCCCTCCATCTGAAAAGTTAGGTGAAGCAGAGTTCACAAAATCCCTGCTACCTTGATTCACTACTTAATATGGGTGCATTATAAAAAGGAGTGGTGTTTAAATATATGAAGCACCAATAATTGTGTGTATTATAAAAAGAGTGGTGTTTGAATATATGCAACACCAATAGTTATATCATAATATAGCAGTTATAGTTATAATGATTATAATTGATTACATGAACTTGGCTTTCAAAAATATATTCCCTCATGTCATCTCACTCTCAAATTAGTTTCATTCTTTCCTTACAGGTGTGTGTTTAGCAGGTATTATAGGGAACTTCCATCTTATATCTTTTTAGTGTAGAGTTTTCTCCTTATGGAAAACTATTTTACTGAGCTGTTAAGCTGTAATGTTTTTCTCCTATGGGCCGCTGGTAGCTTGAACTTAATTGACATCCAGATGACCCTGTATTTTTCAGCTATACACATACTGGCTAAAACCAGCTTGCTGGAGACACCTCTTTTCTTGCCAAGTTTAATAGTGATTAATGTTCCTAGAACTTTCCTTACACCTGTATCTTACGTGCTTGTTCCGCCTGCAACTAACTATCTTAGGTGCTAAGACCATCCGTTCTAACTCCCTATTTTTGCAGTCCGGCCCCTGATACTATAAGCCTTCTGATAAAAAATTCGGCTTCTTCCCACCAAAGAGGCCTTCCATCGGCTAATACAAATCTTCTCCAAGGGCAGGCTGATAGAGAGTTCAAGAAGACAGGTCACATAGAGTTTACTCTCCTAAAAATCTCCTGCTTTTATTCTTCATTATTTATTCAATCCTTTTATTTTGTATGTTTACCACAACATCTTTTTATGCTGCATTATCTTTTTTAACTCAGAGCCAAGCTAAGTATTTTACTCCTCATAGCGTATGGCTGCTAACCTTATTACTCCTGCTAGCAGCAGTATATCCGTTAATAATATTACAATAGGATTTTATTCAATTTTTTTCTGCTCTATTTGTGGTGTATCTTCTGACAATGCTTATTTTTCTTAAGTTATAGTCTGCTTTTTACTCTAGGTTGTTCTTACTCACCTACTTATTTTAAAACTGAATTACAAGCAGAAACCTACTCAGAGCGAGGTCTTTTAATCCTTTTCTGTTTTCTCTTTCCTTAAGAATACTCCTAACTCCTTTTCCTTTATATTCAGAAGTTATAATTCTTGAATGTAAGCACACAGTAATTCTTTCCATTGAATTAGGACTCAGTTTTTAACTATGCTCATCTTGATAGAAAACAGCTTCAGGTATGCTATCATATTAAGCAAAGTGAATCATATGATCTTATACATAAAATTGTTCATAGTATTTCATACTAACAATAATTATCACTACCTATGATTATATGTTACCACAACAATCTATACTATTTAAAGCAAACATTTTAACATGTATTTATTAGTATAGCATTATTCTGTATTTAAGCTGAAAAGTGTTAAAATTCCAGCCCTCAATTCTGGAGCTGTGCCTATCTTGATAAGAGACTGCTCAAGGCCGGCCAGTGTATCAAGTTGTACCAGATTCTGTTATACGGTTTACAGAGAGAGCACTTTACAGTATTTGTTACAGACTAAAGATTATTCAAACATTACAAATGGTTACAGCACATATCATCTCATTAATACATTTCATTTTTAAATCATCCAGTCCATGTCCAATGTTTCAGCTCGTTCCCAGCAGGACTCCACTTCTGTCTTGGGTTCAGCTCGGGTCGGCTCTGCAAACACCACAATACCTATTTTGCTCTACATTATTAGTGGGCAGACTTAATACAACTGAATCTGAATCAATCGAGGAGCCGTGAGCTCTAGCCACTGAAATTCTCCATGCAAAGGAATCCAATTTCTTACTACACATAATAACTGGTTCGGGGTCACCCGTGACACAACATTCCTTCTAAAGTACTTGTGGTAGAGGGGTGATCAATGCCTTTAATTAAAGCTGAAATATGAAAGAATAAAGAACATCTAACCCTAGTACCCTACCCACAATGCCATGGTTCATACTTTTGCACTAATCAAATATTTATTTCAACTCCTATCAACATTCTGTGTTAGCTGCTTTGATCAGGGATTGTATCAAAATAACCCCTCCAGACTGCTGTGTTCAATAATGTGCAGCATGCATTTGAAGTTACTGTTCCTCAGTTATTTCGTATAGGGTTGAGCTGGTGGTTTAGGTACATGATGGCATTGATACCATTCCTGTTATTCTACATTGCAATTATCGGTTAACGCTGTGTTTGTGTTCCTATGAACAAAGTGAAGGAAAAGGCATTTCATATGAACATCTTTTTATTCTACATCCTGTACAAAACAAGACTCAGTGCTGCTGGGCTTTCTCACCTCCTGTAGCCTCACACTGGAGCATTGCATCCACTTCTACCTCCCTGTCAATCACCATCATGACCGCTGTTCTGCCTTTGCATTGTTCTAATGCAAACATCCATTTCTCTACTGCAAATAGGCTTAGAAACCAAGCAGGGAGACTTGCAGTCTAAGCAAACTTCGCTGTCATAGGACTAAAATCCAGAAAAAAACTTAAAATGGAGCCCGAGGCGGAGCGAACAGGACTGGCTTTCCTATTCTCCTGCAGGATGACTTGGCGGTCTGTATAACGCAGCAGTTTAAAAATAAATACCCGAGGCCTGTCACAGCCTCCAGCTTTTTGTTGCCACCGTAAATGCGATGTGCACGCTCCACTTCAAACTCACGCTGTGCCAAACCAGGAAACCAGACAGGGATTGAACGTTTCACAAATCCTATGGGGTCGTCTTTTTCAACCCCTCCTCCAGAGTTACAATATGAATATTCGACCGCCATCTGTCTTCCAAAGAGATCACCTTATGTTCCAGAAACTCCAGTTTCCCATCGTGAGCATTAAGATTTTTCTTTTGCTCTCGTTGCTCGCCCGCAACCAGATCCAGTTTCGAGATCAGCTTCTGAACAGTCGATATCTGGATCGTCAAGTCAACTCTGAGAGCAGAGATCTCGGTTTTGAAAAGCAAGGCCTGTTGCTCCATTGACTGAGAGAGCAGCTCGGCCATCTTTGCTAGTTCAGGCTAATCAAATTCCTGAATTTCTTCCCTGATGGAGACGCTGACGGCGAGGGAACCAGCTTCCTACAAGCACTCGACATTATGGGTGAGTTATTATTATTATTATTATTATTATTATTATTATTATTTAAAACTAAAACAACTTACAATTGTTACAAGATATCACATTATTTTTTTTTTTTACATTTAATTACATTATTTTTACACATTATTTTTACATAATTACCCATTTATACAGTTGGGTTTTACTGGAGCAATCTAGGTAAAGTACCTTGCTCAAGGGTACAGCAGCAGTGTCCACCACTGGGGATTGAAACCCTGTCAAGAGTCCAGAGCCCTAATCACTACTAAACCCTGCTGAGTTATAAATGTGAAATAAAACTAAAATAACCGGGGAAATATAAAATATGCTAAATAAAGGCAGTGGGAGTAGGAGCTCTAACTGTTTAGTACCATCCCGCTAAACAGGTCACGTGATCTCCCTGGTTCTGTAGTTTGTGTGTAGTGGCAGCCATGCCAGCCTCTGAGTTGTGATTACACAGGCATATTCTGCTGATTAGATTCCTTCTTGCTTTGACATGATGCTTTCAGTATGCATGTTTAGGAGTGAAACTATCAACACTCCTACACCCTGTTCTAACATCACAGAAACTATATAGATTTATACGGGCCTACTATCTTTGTTTTTTGTTATGTATGCAACTTCTCTTCATTTTCTTTTCACTGTGGTTTATAAAGTCTTTTAAGGAAGTGTTCCTTGGTCTGAGCC
>CM072681.1:9961266-9966266 GCA_036884735.1 Huso huso | reverse complement strand
GCACCTCATTTCACCCTGACGAGCAAAAAAAAACTCTGGAAGGTAAGATGGACAATTGTTGCTTAGAATTTTATGTTATAAAATTTGTTAAAATTTTTAAAATTGTAAAAGTTTTTAATTTTAAAATGTTTTACAATTTTCAATGTTATTGAAAAATATATCATACATAAAAATGTTGCGAGAATCTTACACATTAGTCATGGGTGAAATAAATGTATTTTTGTAGGATGGTACAGAGGGGAAAAGAGAGCCAAATAGTTCGCTATCCCAAGAATTTGGCGGGAACCCACTGACCACTCAAGCAACTGCTACTTCTGCATGGTGGACCCTTCCAAATGTCGGACTGGCAAGAATGCACCTGCTATCACGTATCGGACCTTCCTTCATCCATCGCCCGGTGCCACACTGCCATGAGCTCCCCGTACCCACTCCTCCGGAGAGAGAGCAGCCGTCTTTAGAAGAGAGCAGCAAGTCAGAGAGCGGGGAAGACGTTGTAGATCCAGATGACAATTTCAGAGGTGGAGCTGAGGAGAGAAACCCATACTACCCCAACCAAAAAGACCTCAACAACTTGATTAGAGATCTTGGTCTCACCAAGTCCAATGCCGAGCTTTTGACGCCTAGGCTCAAGCAGTGGAACTTGTTGGATGAAAGTGTGCAAGTCGCAGATCAGAGGAAGCGTCACCAACCTTTTTTCCAGCTTCTTCACACGTCAAGATGGGCTCTGTTTCTGCCACAATGTGACCAGTCTGTTCGAGGCAATCGGAATCGCCTGTAACCAGAATGAGTGGCGCCTCTTCATTGACAGCTCATCCAGGAGCCTCAAAGCCATGCTGCTCCATAATGGTAACAAGTACCCGTCTCTTCCCCTGGCTCACTCGGTGCACCTCAAAGAGAATTACAACAGCATCAAGACCTTGCTGGACGCCTTGAAGTATGATGAGTACGGCTGGGAGGTCATAGGAGACTTCAAAAATGGTGGCATTCCTGATGGGTCTCCAAGGCGGTTTTACCAAGTTTCCCTGCTATCTTTGCCTTTGGGACAGCAGGGACACCAAGGCGCACTACCACAGGCGGGACTGGCCACAGCGGACCGAGTTCTCTGTGGGGAGGAACAACGTCAAGTGGGAGCCACTGGTGGACCCCCAGAAGGTGCTGATGCCACCACTGCACATCAAATTGGGCCTTATGAAACAATTTGTCAGAGCTCTAGATAAGGAGTCGGCAGCCTTCAAGTACCTTCAAGACTTCTTCCCTAAGCTGTCTGAGGCAAAGGTCAAAGCCGGTGTCTTCGCCGGACCACAGATAAAGAAGATCCTGGAATGCAATGAATTCCCAAGAAGCTCACTAGTAAGGAGAAAGCGGCTTGGAACAGCTTTGTCGCAGTGGTTCGGGGCTTCCTGGGCAATCACAAGGCGAAAACTATGTGGAGCTGGTTGAGACTCTGGTGAAGAACTACGGCACAATGGGCTGTAGGATGTCCCTCAAAGTCCATATCCTTGATGCTCATCTTGATAAATTCAAGGAGAACATGGGAGCATACTCGGAGGAGCAAGGTGAGCGCTTCCACCAGGATATACTGGACTTTGAACGCCGCTACCAAGGACAGTATAACGAGAACATGATGGGAGACTACATTTGGGGGCTGATTCGTGAAAGTGATTTACAGTATAATCGTAAATCTCGAAAAACTACTCACTTCTAAATCTTTTGTAGTCATTTTGTATTACTTTAGTATAAATACATGTTAATTTGGATTCATATGTTGTTTTTTTCTGACTTTATGTGAACGAAAAGACACAAATTCGCCCGTTTTCTCATTGGAAATAGGTAAATTTCAAAATATCACTGTCCTGGTCACAAAAGCAAAGTTTGTGGGGAATAATAGCCATTTTCTATACTTTTGAGGCATAAGCAATTAGGAAATAACACTTACTACCCAGGAACAAAAATTGTGTTACATAGTGTTATTAGCGGAATTTAATATAATAGCGTCCAATGCGTAACAGCAATAATGAAACAAAACAACCACAACAACAAACACGTAACAAACGCTCTACGCGGTATCTTTTAGGCACATGTGCGCCTAATTAAAAAAAAAAGATAGACGCGCACTTCAAAAGTTGAATATCTACAGATCTTTGTTTCCTTCCTTTCTTACACAACACTTGTGCGGTTCAATACTGTTGCATCAACACAATTAAAATGGAGGGTTGTTTGTTTTTAGCTGTCTGCTCGCATGTTCCTCAGAAGGCGCTGCTTGCTGTTTATGGCAGCGCGCTGAGCTGCCTCTCTCCACACCGCGCTACCGTTTTGAAGCGCTGTGTTTAAGATATTTTCATGTTTGAACTCCTGGCTCCCTGTTAAAATGCAGTCTGTCCTGCCATCAGTTCCCCTGCATCCTGATAAAACGGGCACAACATGGAGTTTTTATTTTGTTTTTTGTTTTTTAACACTGTCAAACTGAAGCCAGGGGAAATCTTTTATCCACTGTTGGTTGAACTGTCGGTTGATAATTCAGTGAAACTGGCGGGTATGGGATTTGTAGTTTTTAATGTGTGATTCACAGTGGGCAGTGGACACCAATAAACTACATTCCCAGAGTGCATTGCGATTGAGCTTTGAGTTTAGATCCGACTGCGAGGTGTTTTTTCTCTCTTTTGTTTTATACTTTTCAGGTGAAAAAATTAATCACGTTTATTGTTTATATTCAACCTTTAGGGATTTCTAGTCGCATCCGTGCGTCTAAATTAAAATGTGCGTTCACACAAGCATTGTGTTCGTCTCTCATGTGCAGAAACCGGACCCATGAAAACTATAACGAGTAGATCTATCGACGTTTGAATCAGACACAAGAACGAAATATCTACAAATATCTATTCTAACAAGTATACCGGTAGATCATTACTATAAGGTTCAGGCTGCACTCCCAATAGCTCTAGACCCTGGGTGGGCAAACTTTTTGGCTCAAGGGCCACATTGAGCTTCTGAAACCAAGTGAAGGGCCACATACTCTAGAGTCTAGACGCATGTTCGGAACATTTTACATTCCTTACAGAAAAGAATATTTATCAGATATGATTCTCACTCTCCTCTTCAAAATGTCCGCCCATCGAGCTCTCTCCTTCCCGCTGCACCCAGCCAGCCAATCAGAGCTCCCCTCTTGTCACCCAGCCAGTCAATCGGAGCTCCCCTCTTGTGACCATACCAGCCAATCGGAGCTCCCCTCTTGTCAGCCAGCCAGCCAATCGGAGCTCCCCAATCGGATACAGTCACTCTAATAAGCACGTGTACTGCCCTGACTCACGAGTAAATCCTTTACCAGCTTTGAAAAACGAAACTGTGCGATTGTAGTAGGGTCTTACTATTATTATTATTATTATTCACGTGTGAATGGTGTTTCTCATATTATTATTTGATAAATGTGTATTGTGTGTGTGTGTTGATTTATTTATATAAATGTGTGTTTTGTTGTTCAGCTCTTTATTATTATTTCTCATCTCGAGTGTGGTTTGCTGTATTTGCTTCACTGGACCCCCCTAAACTACTTTCTCTCTTTCCTCTATGGAACTATACGAGCGAAACTCCGATTGCCTGAAGGACTGTCTGCCCAATGCACCCCCCCACCCCCCGTTGCTTAGCAACCGCGTCTCCCGTTCCACGGCTCTGCTTGCCAGCGGCTCGCTGCTTGATCTCCCCGCCCTGCCAATCATCTACTGCCTTTATAAATGTGGAGGAATATTGTGAGAGGGAGACCCGGACTTGTGAAGGAGATTCCGCGCTGCAGACTGGAGCTGGAACGCGGAGAGACTTTATGAAACTGATAGATCCAAGTATTTTATATAAACTGCAATAATATAATCTGTGGTAACTAGTTTAATTAACTTCACTATAAGAAACTGATAGATTTAGAGTTTGTTTTATTGTATCATCCCTATATCTACTAGACAATTGTTATAGACTGTGAACTGAAGGTGGCATTGTCATATGGTTTACATTATTGTTAATGTGTTTGAGATTTTTTAAAATCAATTATTACAAATAAAAAAAAAACTTGTAAAGATTATTTTTGGTGTATGATTGCTTGGTTTCTCCTGGATAAAAGAGTTTGTGCGGAACCAACCACTCGAGGTCCTTGTCCTCAATAAACACAAGGTGGCGCAGTCAAATTATTAACATCAATTTAGCTCTATGTATATAAAGACCTTTCACACGATCACATTTGCACATGCAGAATGTTTACGCTGTTCTATGTTGTTAAAGTAAATAAATGCTGTTTGTTTTAAAAACATATTTTTGGTTGTACCATTAATTTACTAAGAGTATACAAAACTAGTATCACGTGACACACTTGCAGCAATTGAATGTTAAGTAAATGTAATGACGTGCAGTTGCGCATCATGACCACAAGGTGTCAGTAATAGATTTGATAGTAACCCAGCTAACACAATGATGTTCCCAGAACGTTGTGAGAATGTTATTCGAAAGTCAGGATAACATTAAGTAATGTTTAAAGAACATTTTTTGGAAGGTTTTCGTAACGTTACGAGAACGTTCGTAACTAATGTTATGTAATAACATTGACGCTGCTTTCAGTTAACATTGCCAACAACACAAAATGATGAGTTTATTCCCAGTTAATTAGGATCCCTCTTGTAAATGTACTCCCTACTATCCTACCCGCCAATCTCCCGATCCTGCTCTCCTACAGCAGCGGCCTCTTCAATAAAGACAAACACACAACTAACCCAATTACATGAGAGGATTCTGGAGATATCAAAAGCTCCAGGTACACAACAACACACACACAGGTATGGAGAGATCACATGAGGTTTATTAGAAATGCATCCAAAACTGATACTGAACTTGAAACCCAGAGTGTTTACAAGAATTCAAAAGCTCACTTCAGAGGAATGATTGCCCAGCTTCACTGTCAGTTCCACGAAGTTGCCTTGAAAAGAAAAGGGTTGGGTTAAAATGACAGTTTGGAGAAAGCACAT
>CM072681.1:9936766-9960766 GCA_036884735.1 Huso huso | reverse complement strand
TATACAGTTGGGTTTTTACTGGAGCAATCTAGGTAAAGCACCTTGTACAATAGTGTCCCCACCTGGGATTGAACCCACAACCCTCTGGTCCCGAGTCCAGAGTCCTAACCACTACTTCACACTGCTGCCCAGATAATGTATGTCAGAGAAACTCATGAATCATTTCAATTACCTGAAAGGAAGAAAGAAAACTAAAGGTCTTTTCTTAAGTTACATGTTTTCATTGTAAAAAGTCACTCTCTTTTGTTTTGTTGTATTATTATAAAGGTATCACAGAAACCTTGTTCATACCTAATACTGAATGAAAGCAGTGAAGCAGCACAGTAGATCTGCACACTGGGTAGAAGGGCATCACTGGCATGCAGAGCAGAGAAAGACCAGCAGAAGCAACAGGACCAGCTTACATTGTAGATATTTCAAATGAATAATTATTCATTGTATTGAAGAAGACTGGCTGCTCCCCTTACCCAGAGCAGCCATTTTAAATGCAGTTATCTGTTTATAAGCACAGCGCCATGGCAACAGACATCATGCTGTTCATGTTCAGCACTGACATGAAGGTGACATCATAAAGGAAAGTGATGTCATAATGTCTCTGCCAGTGAATTTTCAGCAGAATCTTCATTGCAGAGATTTACTCCAGAGTTTCTGTTCACTATTTATTTTGTATGTATGTATGTATTTATTTATAGAGATCAAAGTAGGACCAATATACATGCATTGTAAATGAAATGTGTAAAACACACACACACACACACACATATATATATATATATATATATATATATATATATATATATATATATATATATATATTTGAAGAAGTGCTAACTATCTTTAAAATCCATTCTCTCATCTCTTCTTAGCTTTACCGAATTCCACTAAGAGCAGAAATGTCTTCATCTAGACAATGTGGGGAAGCTATAAAAAAAAAGCCAACAAGATGCTTGGATATATTGTGAGAAGTGTTGAATTTAAATCAAGGGAAGTAATGTTAAAACTTTACAATGCATTAGTAAGACCTCACCTAGAATACTGTGTTCAGTTCTGGTCACCTTGTTACAAAAAGCATATTGCTGCTCTAGAAAGAGTGCAAAGAAGAGCAACCAGAATCCGTAATTACATTGAATTGTTTCATTTATCACAATGTATCACACATGCGGTTTGCATTCATTTGCAGTCCATTATAACCTCATTGTAATGTTTACACGTCCTGTAGTTAGTTTCTGGATTCTCAGACTATACAGAGTCAGTTTGATGTCATTGTTGAACATGAACTTTATTGTAACAGTATACATTTATCAGCTGATACAATGTGAATTCATGATGAATACATTTCAAATTCTAATAATGTAATTCCGGGTCTGCGATTCATCATGCATTACATATGAACAGACGCTTATTTTAAAGGGTTACCGTGTATTTAATATAGCGTTGACAAGGCGTAAGAAGGCGTATATGTGCAGCACTGCGGAAATCTGCGCTATAAGAACACTACCAATATGTTTTTTGACAACACCTACATCAGTACGAGTCAATTGCACGGAGCTGAAAGCAGCGCACTACCTGGGGTTGATCCCGTGGTTGCACGGAGCACGGTACTAAACCAGCACGCAAGTTAATCGGTGCTGTCAAAAGCATGTTGTTTGGGGATGTTAACTCGCTGCGCTGTCTCTGCTTTCTGATGATGTCACATTCTCAGCAGAGACAGTCGAATCTGCCTCCATGTCGGATTCCGCGCAGTGTCAGCATCGCATCCAACACAGCGCTCACAGAGCCGACATGGAGACTCTGCGATCCAGTTTCAGAACCTCCTCGACCCGCCCTCGCTTCCGTAGGGAGACCAAAGCCAATCATACGCGGCGGATCCACCCAGCCTCGCCTTCTCGCTTCCATAGGGAGACCAAAGAGCCAATCATACGCGGCGGATCCACCCAGACACGCCTTCTGCTAGGGACGCTTTCATTTCAGTACCGGACATAGAAAGGGTTGCTGCTGCTTGCAAAGTCTGTGTGTGATGCATATATTTGAATGGGAAGGCTACGATAAAAACAAATATATCTTAGTAAATACAAACCGAAGGCGGTGTTTCTGAATGCAAAGAGGATTCCGCTAGACCAGTCTCAAACTAAACCAGTGAAGATGGACGTCAGTGTCTCCGTGTCGTTGTTTCAAGACGAGCTCGCCTCCACCGTCGAGCTCGCAGTGAAAGCGGCTGCAGACAGCGTCGTGTGCGCGATTACTGAAGCTGTCGGCAGCAAATTCACTGAATTACAAGAGGAAATGTCTGGAATGAAGAGAGAGAATGAAACTCTGAAGCTGAGATTGGAAATATCAGAGAGCGAGCTGAAAGCCGTGCGAGGGTGTATAAACGCTGCAGATGCAGACATTAAACAGCCTTTCATATTTCAAGGTAAGATTGGTTTTATTGTGTGGTATTGCTCGGTCAATCCAACACCTCAAACCACCTTCTACTGGAAAGATCTTGGGTCGAATCTCTTCAGACACGTTTTAAAGTGTTTGATTATTATAAGCGTGGTTAATAGCACAGCTCTGTCCTAATATTGGTTATAAGGAGTCTAATTGAGGCATTGTGTTATTTTATAGATTATAAGAACGTAGTGCATCTAACCTAGTCTAATTCATATTTAAATTCTAGAAACTCTAGAAACTACTATATTGGTAAGTCTTAACCAGTCTGTAATTAGAGAGTCTTACACAGTGTCCTTCTGGTAAAGTGTAGAGAGTCCCGCTGAGACAGTCACAGACCATGTTGCAGAGCTTGAGAATGTAAATATCTCTGTGATTTATTTGTGAGGGTCTTTTAATAGAGCCTTTTATTAGACACAGTGTACAGACCCTGATTAACAGCAGTACTAGAAATAATAGCGCGCTCACAATGCTTTTAGCTTATTCAGGCTCGCCCTGGCAAAATGTTTCTTGACATAATCAAGCATAAATAAGAGCCAGACACTTTATATTAAAAATATTTTGTATTGTTATTATAAATAATACCGGTATATCCGGGGGCTGCACCACAGCATCATCGCAATGTATTCAGTACTGAGTGGGCTCCACAAATGGCGCCTGTAATTGAGTACCGAACTGCATCATGGGATTGACTGTCCTGTCCTTCTTTATATAGTCCTAGCCCAATCCCAGATGTCCATTGGAGGAGTAATCATATACATATATATATATAATCAAAACACGTGCTGAATATCATTCTGCAACAAGTGAAAAAAATATGCAGCCCAACTACATAAAAAATGCTTGTGGAAACACGCTTTTATTGAATGGAGGTTTTACTGATCGTGTTTACCAGTCTAGTTATGATGGAGCTGTATGGGAACAGTGAAAAAAAAACTTTAGTCGTCTGCAATCAGAAAATCTGTGGTGAAGCCCACTTGACTGTAATGTCCCCAGACTCTTGTGGGTCCCAGTTCGTCCCGGTGATGTCGTAGTGCTGTTTATGTGCAGTCGCTGTAATGTCCCTCATGGTGATGTCATACTGGTTTTGGGCAGTCGCTGTTATGTCCTGTAACCGTATATGTTATACTATGGTGATGTCTGTCGATGATGATGGCGTATTTAGACTCGCTGGATATTTCATGCTGTATATATTATACTATAACAGTGTGTATTATTAAGAATGGATAGTGGTGCAGTATATATTATACTATAACAGTGTGAATTATTAAGAATGGATAGTGGTGCAGTATATATTATACTATAACAGTGTGTATTATTAAGAATGGATAGTGGTGCAGTATATATTATACTATAACAGTGTGTATTATTAAGAATGGATAGTGGTGCAGTATATATTATACTGTAACAGTGTGTATTATTAAGAATGGATAGTGGTGCAGTATATATTATACTATAACAGTGTGTATTATTAAGAATGGATAGTGGTGCAGTATATATTATACTACAACAGTGTGTATTATTAAGAATGGATAGTGGTGCAGTATATATTATACTATAACAGTGTGTATTATTAAGAATGGATAGTGGTGCAGTATATATTATACTATAACAGTGTGTATTATTAAGAATGGATAGTGGTGCAGTATATATTATACTATAACAGTGTGTATTATTAAGAATGGATAGTGGTGCAGTATATATTATACTATAACAGTGTGTATTAAGAATGGATAGTGGTGCAGTATATATTATACTATAACAGTGTGTATTATTAAGAATGGATAGTGGTGCAGTATATATTATACTATAACAGTGTGTATTATTAAGAATGGATAGTGGTGCAGTATATATTATACTATAACAGTGTGTATTATTAAGAATGGATAGTGGTGCAGTATATATTATACTATAACAGTGTGTATTATTAAGAATGGATAGTGGTGCAGTATATATTATACTATAACAGTGTGTATTATTAAGAATGGATAGTGGTGCATATATATTATACTATAACAGTGTGTATTATTAAGAATGGATAGTGGTGCAGTATATATTATACTATAACAGTGTGTATTATTAAGAATGGATAGTGGTGCAGTATATATTATACTATAACAGTGTGTATTATTAAGAATGGATAGTGGTGCAGTATATATTATACTATAACAGTGTGTATTATTAAGAATGGATAGTGGTGCAGTATATATTATACTATAACAGTGTGTATTATTAAGAATGGATAGTGGTGCAGTATATATTATACTATAACAGTGTGTATTATTAAGAATGGATAGTGGTGCAGTATATATTATACTATAACAGTGTATTATTAAGAATGGATAGTGGTGCAGTATATATTATACTATAACAGTGTGTATTATTAAGAATGGATAGTGGTGCAGTATATATTATACTATAACAGTGTGTATTATTAAGAATGGATAGTGGTGCAGTATATATTATACTATAACAGTGTATTATTAAGAATGGATAGTGGTGCAGTATATATTATACTATAACAGTGTGTATTATTAAGAATGGATAGTGGTGCAGTATATATTATACTATAACAGTGTGTATTATTAAGAATGGATAGCGGTGCAGTATATATTATACTATAACAGTGTGTATTATTAAGAATGGATAGTGGTGCAGTATATATTATACTATAACAGTGTATTATTAAGAATGGATAGTGGTGCAGTATATATTATACTATAACAGTGTGTATTATTAAGAATGGATAGTGGTGCAGTATATATTATACTATAACAGTGTGTATTAAGAATGGATAGTGGTGCAGTATATATTATACTATAACAGTGTGTATTATTAAGAATGGATAGTGGTGCAGTATATATTATACTATAACAGTGTGTATTATTAAGAATGGATAGTGGTGCAGTATATATTATACTATAACAGTGTGTATTATTAAGAATGGATAGTGGTGCAGTATATATTATACTATAACAGTGTGTATTATTAAGAATGGATAGTGGTGCAGTATATATTATACTATAACAGTGTGTATTATTAAGAATGGATAGTGGTGCAGTATATATTATACTATAACAGTGTGTATTATTAAGAATGGATAGTGGTGCAGTATATATTATACTATAACAGTGTGTATTATTAAGAATGGATAGTGGTGCAGTATATATTATACTATAACAGTGTGTATTATTAAGAATGGATAGTGGTGCAGTATATTATACTATAACAGTGTGTATTATTAAGAATGGATAGTGGTGCAGTATATATTATACTATAACAGTGTGTATTATTAAGAATGGATAGTGGTGCAGTATATATTATACTATAACAGTGTGTATTATTAAGAATGGATAGTGGTGCAGTATATATTATACTATAACAGTGTGTATTATTAAGAATGGATAGTGGTGCAGTATATATTATACTATAACAGTGTGTATTAAGAATGGATAGTGGTGCAGTATATATTATACTATAACAGTGTGTATTAAGAATGGATAGTGGTGCAGTATATATTATACTATAACAGTGTGTATTATTAAGAATGGATAGTGGTGCAGTATATATTATACTATAACAGTGTATTATTAAGAATGGATAGTGGTGCAGTATATATTATACTATAACAGTGTGTATTATTAAGAATGGATAGTGGTGCAGTATATATTATACTATAACAGTGTGTATTATTAAGAATGGATAGTGGTGCAGTATATATTATACTATAACAGTGTGTATTATTAAGAATGGATAGTGGTGCAGTATATATTATACTATAACAGTGTGTATTATTAAGAATGGATAGTGGTGCAGTATATATTATACTATAACAGTGTGTATTATTAAGAATGGATAGTGGTGCAGTATATATTATACTATAACAGTGTGTATTATTAAGAATGGATAGTGGTACAGTATATATTATACTATAACAGTGTGTATTATTAAGAATGGATAGTGGTGCAGTATATATTATACTATAACAGTGTGTAGTATTAAGAATGGATAGTAGTGCAGTATATGTTGTACTATAACAGTGTGAATTCTATTATTAAAATCTATCATTTGCTCAAAACAGCGTGAAGCTGCAGTTTGTTAGAAAAATTCTAATCATAAAATAAATAAAGTACATTGTTCAGCTCATGGTAAACAGAATTAGGAAACGATCTCTCATATTGTTTAAAATCCAGACACTTACTAATACAGGGTATAACAGAATTAGGAAACGATCGCTCATATTGTTTAAAATCCAGACATTTACTAATACAGGTTACTATTTAAGAATTAGAGGATGCATGCAATTGGGAAAATCACACCAGTACAAATGTATTGTAATACTAGAAGGGATGTGATTGAATGTATATATACAGTTCACATGACGTTGCACAAGTAAGGGTCCAATGTTGTTATTAATGATTATTACACAGGTGGAGTTTGTACAAAAAAAGATACTGCTGCACTTTGAAAAGTCAGAATTGTGTAAATCACTTGTTTCCATGAAGCTGTTTAAGAATAAGCAGCTCTCCTGCTGCAGCCCTTGTCTGCTCATTGTATTTGACACATTGAAACTTGTATTCTGTGTTGACAGTTTCCATCCCAACCATGATCACAATACAGTAATGGTTCACAGAAAGACATTCCTCAGACACTTTGCTGAGACTTACTGTTGTCCTCAGGGTTGTGTGAATTCCTGCTGCGAGGAAAAATGTGTTTTAATTTGGGAGTTAAAATACAGGGTAAAGTAACACTATTAATTAAAAAACGATCAATAAAATAAGAGAAATAGTCCTTTAGAACCGGTGACATTATGTTGACTCAGAAATGTCTTCATCTAGACAATTAGGGAAGCTATAAAAAAATTAGGAAAGATGCTCAGATATATTGTGAAAAGTGTTGAATTTAAATCAAGGGAAGTAATGTTAAAACTTTACAATACATTAGCAAGACCACATCTAGAATATTGTGTTCAAATTCTGGTCACCTACTACAAAAAGGATAGAAAGAGTTAGGAAGAGCAACCAGAATTATCCCGGGTTTATAAGGCATGTCTTATGCAGACAGGCTCAAAGAATTGAATCTATTCAGTCTTGAACAAAGAAGACTACATATTGATCTGATTCAAACATTTAAAATCCTAAAAGGTATTGACAATGTGACCCAGGGACTTTTTTTACCTGAATAAAGAAACAAGGACCAGGGGTCTCAAGTAGAGATTAGATAAAGGGGCATTCTGAACAGAAAATAGGAGGCACTTTTTTACACAGAGAATTGTGAGGGTCTGGAACCAACTCCCCAGTAATGTTGTTGAAGCTGACACCCTGGGATCCTTCATTGCTTTGATGAGATTCTGGGATCAATAAGGGTACAACCAAACGAGCAAGATGGGCGAATGGCCTCCTCTTGTTGGAAAATTTCTTATGTTCTAACCTGTGAGCCCCCCACTCTGCCTCTGGAACCATGTCTCACTGCCCAGCCAGTCTGTGACATCTTGTTTAAAGGCTGCCTGCAATGATGCACGAGGCAGGAGCAGCTTCAGGCTGGATTGAAGTGACTGTTTGTCCAGGGGGTCCCCTCTGTCCCAGCAGGGTCTTCCTCAGAGGGTGAGGCTCTTGTTTCAAACTGAGCCTTTGAGGAGGGGTGGCAAGAGCCCCCAGAGCAGAGACACACAGAACACCACACTTGTAGGTTTGCATTCAACAGGAGAATAGTTAGTGAAACCCTGCTTCAGTGTTCCCCTCAGATTTTCACATGAATTGTTTTTCATTATACCACAGCTTTATAACAGATCTTTGTTTAATTCTAGCTGAATAAATCCTGTGTGTGACCGCTAGGGGGTGCTGCAATCCCAAAAGGTTAGTCACAATAATAATAATAATAATAATAAATAATAATAAATTAATTAAGCAAAAAAAAATAAGTCAACATATTTGTCTACTTCTTTAACTTCTACATGAATCTGTATAGAATCAGTTTATCATCATACAATATCAAACTTATCTAGAATTGCCTTTATTTTGCCATGTTCTTTTTTTTTTAAATTTAGTCGCCGCCAATTATTTTACCCCGGTTTTTTCCCCCCCAAGCATGCCCAATTATTATCTGTATCCTCGTTCACAGAAAGACAACCCCCAGACGACTTTGGCTGGAACACGCGTCCTCCCGAAACGTGTCCTGCCAAGCCGTCATTTTTCCTGCTGCAGATCCACAGCAATGCCACCAGACCTATAGTGCCGGAGGACAACACAGTTCTGGCGGCTCCACTGCAGATAAATAAATAAAATACAGGGGTCGCTGATGTTTCTTAGAGCCGTGACATTCCCCTGCCGACCTGTCCTTATCCCCGGGCAGCGCTCAGCCAAAAAAAAAAAGGCCCCCTAACAGGATGGTCACGGTCGGCTGTGACATAGCCTGGATTCAAATCAAGGATCTCCAGGCTATAAAACATCCTGCAATGCATTAGCGAAGACCCATGTTCTTACCATGGTTTTCTTTTCCAGTTAACTTTTCTAAGGAGCAATGCAGACCCCATGATCTAAAAGATGATTGAGGGCTGTTTGGTTTCAAACTGCTCAGCTCAATCTGGGGCAGCAGTGTGGATTGAAGCTATTAGGGCTCTGGACTCTTGCCAAGGGGGTCGTTTGTTCAATCCCAGGTGGGGACACTGCTGTTGTACCCTTGAGCAAGGTACTTTACCCAGATTGCTCCAGTAAAAACCCAACTGTATAAATGGGGAATTGTATGTAAAAATAATGTGATATCTTGTAACAATTGTAAGTTGACCTGGATAAGGGTGTCTGCTAAGAAATACATAAGAAATAATAGTAATAATCAATCTCCCCTTTTCAGAATCCCCTCTTGGCAGTTTAACATGGGGTGCAGGGCTGCATTCCAGTATTCAGGCTAATTCACTAACCACAGACACATATTTCCTTACAAAAAGGATATTGCTGCTCTAGAAAGAGTGCAAAGAAGAGCAACCAGAATTATCTTGGGTTTAAAAAGCATGTCGTATGCAGACAGGCTAAAACAATTGAATCTATTCAGTCATTCTGACAAGGGGCTGGCTTTGTAGAGGAGCCTAGCTAGTAAGTATAATTTTATACAATTTTGTTTCCCACAGATCCCATAGAGAGCCATGCTATCCCTGAATCTGAAGCACAGGAAGGGCCAAAGATAGAAGCAGTTTACACACAAGAGGAGTCCTTTGAGCAGGAGTGGTGTGCAAGTCTAATACAGGTTACAGAGCTGCCATGTGTTAAAGATGAAGACGTCCCTGAACAGGAATGTGTTCCTATTAAAGAGAATTCATAGAACAGGAATGTGTCCAATCGCAGAGGAACTTCCTACTGAAAATAATGTCTGTACACTTGAGGAGAACACCAAGCTGGGATCCAACCTGTGTGATGATTCTCCATCTGAATGTGATCTGGGATTTGGAGGTAATCCTACAAAACAAGCAGCATTGAGATGCCTATTCATCCTGCAGAACCTGGTACTGAACACCAGCAGTGTGCTTGAGATTCATATTTTAACAAGGGGAGCTGCCCAACCACTATGTCAACAAGAACATCACTGTGCTTGCTCCAATCACCTGCTAGATGTGCCACTGCCACGCCTCTTTAGAATGGACAGCGCTGACCTCACAGCATTCCAAAGAGGCGTGGCAGTGGCTGCACATCTAACCTGAATGCTGTGAGATCAGCGCTGTCCATTCACGTTAGATGTGCAGCCACTGCCACGCCTCTTTAGAATGCTGTGAGATCAGCGCTGTCCAATCACGCTCCTGGAGGCCATTCCACTCCACATTGAACAGGTTCAGTGCTGCTCCTGTGCCTGAATGGAGCTTTAATTGGTTCATTTAAACAACTTAGAACAGGGTTGGAACAAAGAGCAGGAGTGGAAGGGCCAGCTTTGGACACCCTGTGTTAGATCTGTGCCTTTCCCCATTTCTGGTAGACTGTTTGTTTGCAGTTGTGCTGCTCCCACAGCTTTACAGAGCTGCAGGGATCACATGTCCCATCACTGGGTGATGTCACATCCAGTCTGGTTGCTTAGCGTCCCCAGAAGAAACATTTCAGTAGAGCATTTCTGTGGAGAGTATGCAGCAGCATCGCCACAATGAGAGTGAACCCGTATTGTATGACCCATCAGTCTTATTTTATTTCTTAAACTTTATTCAAATACAATATCATGTTTTAAAAGCTCATCTCACTACAACTATCCCAGGGACTGTAATGTTTTCTCTGAGGCACATTTCACTCTTGTGCGTCTCACAGTAAACATTGCTGTGTTGTTATTGTCATGTTTATGACATGAAGCCCTGCAGAACAGTGCATGTGGAAGAATGCTGTACAATAACCTTTGTCTCTCTTCTCTTTCTTTCTTTAGCTTCTAAAGTAGATGAAGGAGAACACGACTCCACTCCATCACCCCAGTGCAAAAACTCTTCTAGAGGCAAACCACAGTGCAAGAAACACAGAAAAACGACACCCCAAGAAGAGTATGTGAAGACATTGAGAACTCACTCAGTTAAAATCCCT
This sequence comes from Huso huso, assembly GCA_036884735.1. Lineage (NCBI taxonomy): Eukaryota > Metazoa > Chordata > Actinopteri > Acipenseriformes > Acipenseridae > Huso > Huso huso. The sequence continues at coordinate 9,949,793 of CM072681.1, read as the reverse complement.
TCTTTACAAGACAGACACCCACTTACTGTGGAGAGTACAGAGACGCCACATTCTGCATGTTTTAACATTTCAGAAACCCAGGGCAACTTGAAGACCTTGCCTCATTCTATTAAAGGTGGGAAGAGTTCCTGTCAATTAGACGCTCCTGAAACTCACAAGGGAAACCCCACAGGAGGGACTACGTTTTCCTGGGCTGATTGTGGGAAGAGTTTCAATCATATATCACTGCTTAAAAGACACCAGCGCATTCACACAGGAGAGAAACCTTCCCACATACAGTCCAGTGATAAGAGTTTCACACAGTTAGGAAATCTTCATTCACACCAGCACATTATCACAGGAGAGAAAGCTTATCCCTGCACTGAGTGTGGGAAGAGATTCAATCAGTTAGGAACCTTAAAGACACCAAACAAATTCACACAGGAAAAACCTTATCAAAGAGATTCAGCCACAATGAAACCATTCAGACACCATCAAATTCACACAGGAGAGAAACCTTATCACTGTGATGTTTGTGGGAAGAGATTCAGCCAGTCTGGAGACCTTAAAAGACACCATCAAATTCACACAGGAGAGAAACCTTCATCACTGTGATGTTTGTGGGAAGAGATTCAGCCTGTTTGGAAACCTTAAAGGACACCATAAAATTCACACAGGAGAGAAACCTCATCACTGCACTGAGTGTGGGAAGACATTCAGTCACATAGGAAACCTTAAAAAACACAAAGCCATTCACACAGGAGAGAAACCTCATCACTGTGATGTTTGTGGGAAGAGATTCAGCCAGTTAGGAGACCTTAAAAGACACCATAAATTCACACAGGTGTGTAATCCTCTCCTGCACTTAGTGTGTGTAGAAGTGAAGTCAGTTGCAGAACAGGACTCGAGAACATTCTCAGAATTGCAGACACTTGGGGACACTTAAACAACAGGAGTGCATTTGACTAAATACAAAATATTTACTGAAAACAAAATAATAAACTGCTTGATAAACAGGGTCCCCCCTAATCACAATCTGTTCAGATCAAAAGCTCACAGACTCAAATATGAACGAGTACATCTTGTATTCATCGCCTTGTTGAGCATTCGGATTGTGTTACACATTAGTAATATATTAAATAGATTGTTATTATGAATGCACGTTTCTCTTTCCTTTCTCATGCGTTGCTCAGCCTCTTGCAGTGGGTTCTGTTGGAACTTCCTCGATACCACGGTGAATCTGCGGTACCTCAAGACACAGCACAGTGTACTGCAGTTATCATGTGGGCAGCTTGAAGTGTAAAGCAGTCCTGTTTCCAGCAGGGGGCACCAGAGAGCTTTTAGGAATGTAATGGGCTGCATACCATTGCTTCTTAACGAGATGATTTCTGCTCAGGATGTGTTTAATACTGCCCTCTCTCTCAGGTACTCTATTAACAAACGCAGGTTCTGTGTTTTTTATATCAATTTGTTGATTGACAACGAGACTACTAAACCAAATAAAATCTATATTAAAAATGTTTTGCTGCCTGTATTAAATGCTGTTTTAAATGATGTTCAGTGTCTTGTCTATCAAGGATTTTGTTTTAAAAGTCCAGTAATAAATACCGTAGATGTCCTTGTTTCTGCATTTCTTATATATACCATGACTGGAGTAGCTTTTTAAACTGCTGTCTGCTCATACAAGCGATCCATGTACAATCAGGCATATATTTTGTCATTAAGTATTCTGTAGCTCTGTGGTTTATACAAATAGTTTTTACATGTTTAACTTGATGTTGCTTTGAAGCCCATTTCAGTTCTACGCTTTCCTGTAAAATGTTCCCCGCTGTTACAAGTTTGTTATAACTTTTTATTATTTATGATTTTGGGAAATGCACTCTTGTTAGATATTTTATGATCTGTAGTTTGAAGTCGTTATTTGTAGTGTTTTAGATTGCAAGGTTGTGAGATTTTAAACAGCAATCTCACACGCCTGCATGGAAGTTAGATTCAGGGATGGAGGATTTATAAACTGCAGAATCGGGAATGGAAGACAGAACAGGCATTTTCAATACCTGAAATGGGAATTTTAGCAACAATGCCTCCATCTTTTGTTTGAAGTAGATTATGATTAGCTGCTCCGCAGCTTAATATGCAGATCTGTACTGAATCCACAAGTCCACAAGTTCATTGCAATTGACCCAGATGGTTGTCATTGCTGGCTTCATTAGGAGCACTAGGCACTGGGAAATGTAGTTCTGATGCCATTTTAAAATCCCAGAACTACATTCTCTTTAACAGATTTGTATAAGTGCTGTGCACTACACCACTATCTGTGGAAGAGGCTGAAAGCAGAGCCACGCAATGCTGTTACAAAGCAATGCCAGCAGCATTCATCTGGAGAGCCTGCACAACCTCTGCACCAGATTTACAGCCTAATAAAGTCAAGGATACCAAATCTGATGACAGCACTGGAAGATGCTATTCATAGTGATAGTGTTGGAGTGGAGACACAAGAGGCTGTCCCTGGAACATCAGGTATCATTCACTACAAAATGAATTCAAATATTCAAATGAATTTCAAAACTCACAGATCATTCTGAGCATTCAGATCCAAAACTCGCCATTCTGATCACCTATTACTCTTCCCCTAACTACAGAATTTTATTCATTCTGAAAAGAAATAGTTTTTAAAAGATATCTTCAACTTTCAGCTTTTATTTTTTTCTTTTTAAGATGTGGGTTGCACCCCTGTGCAGCTGTGTGATCTGATGCAGTATTTATAAATGCATCTAGACAATTCCTGCCGTACCTTTCTCTCCACATAAACCTGTCCAGGTATGACGGTATCAGCTCCTCTTCTGTGCCCTGTATTGTTTTAAATGGTTTATTAACACAGGCCCTGTAGCTGTCCAGTCGTAAACTGCAAAGTCAGTTTGATAAGTGACCGGGTATTTGATAATGCAAACAGGGTCTCAGGTTGGGTCTGCATCAGTTTCCCAACAGCAGTAAAATAGTTTGTGTAACAATAAAGACATGTTGTAAGTGTGATTTTTATTAGAGCTTCCTTCATTAAGTGTTGTGTACGTTCTCAAGTCGGCGCTCGAGCCGGTTTTACTCTCAAAGTGGTATAATGATTGTTTAAATGGAGCTCTCAGGTTCCGGAGCTGTGAACTTGTTTTAAAAAGGAATTCAGAAGGTTTTCAGATGTTGCTTCCAGGCAATCTGACCATTTGGAAACTAACCATATGTGACGAGGTCCTTTACAACTTTTAGCTTGGACCTCAACACCCAATGAAATACTGATGTTCTTAATCATGTGTCAGACAGACACACATCCATGCACACATACATACACACACATACATACACACATGCACACACACATACATACATATACACACACTCTTGGAATCCAGATTTCATCTGAGACATGAAGAGAAAAACAAGCTAATAAAGAGAAAGTACAGTGTAGTATTAGTTATTAACCCTCTAGGCTGATACAGAGTCCCAGCACCAAAAACAGAGTGCAAAACACTCCTGACTGTGTTTAGTTATTTTTTATTATTTCTTTTTGATTTCATCAAACAAAACATAGCTATAAACCAGAGCTGAAGAATCACAGCTTGCACTGCTGTAGTTGAATCATGTAACACAGAGTTATTATTTTTAATGATATAACAGAGGATCAACTTTACTTCCCATCTCTCCCCTCCACTATTTCGTGCCTGTGGTCATCCATTAATCTATATTAATTTCAAGAATCCTGAATGTTGATACAAAAAAAGCTGAGGAAACAGTGACATCTAGTGGAGAACATAAACCAGACACCAGTCAGTGTCCTGTCAAATCACAGATACAATAACAGGATTGTCTGTACACACTAGAATCAACTATCAAAGACTAGCAGCTCTGCACACACTAGAATCAACCATCAAAGACTAGCAGCTCTGCACACACTAGAATCAACCATCAAAGACTAGCAGCTCTGCACACACTAGAATCAACCATCACAGACTAGCAGCTCTGCACACACTAGAATCAACCATCACAGACTAGCAGTCAGCTCTGTACACTCCTATAACACTGCATGAGATCAAAGAACAGCCACATAAACTACAGCCAGGGAACTCCTGTGAGACAGACATGAGTAAGGATACGCACAAAGTGATGTGTGGTTTCAAACCCCCGTAAGAGTCTGTGTGCTCCAGTGGTTAAAGACAAGGGCTTGTAGGAAATAAGCATCACACACGCTTTTACTTTTTGAATTTTTATTTGTCAAACAACGAGTTAGAGATCACATACATTTTCTTCACTTTTTTTCTTTTTACACAGCTTCAGTGGTTTCAATATATCCTCACACTAAATCACAGAGTTAGCTCTGAACACGGCATTCTTTATATTCCCTTGTGTGATCGAGTGGAAATCTGCTCTGCAGCGCACTCCAGCACCCACACAGCTCCCTGACCTGGAGACCGCAGGACAATTGTTGTACAAAGGCTGTTTTATCAGTCACTGTTGTGGATTAAAATAGTATTGGTTTTAAGAATAAATAATTAAACTCACATGGGGAGGTGTCAGGTCACGGGGCTTCCTGTGCTGTAAACCTGGACTTCATGGAGACGGGCAGAACAGAGCTCTCGCTATTCCTTATCCAATGCTGCCATCGTGTGGCCATTTACTAGAACTGTTTGTTGTAATATTTATTTATTTATTTATTTATTTGAACACAGCTCAGTTGCCCTTGAAATGACTCAGATTAACCTTAACCTCTGTGCAAACATTTCAGATACATTCTTAAAATACAGCAAACAGAATATTTACAGGATAGCCAGGAGAGTACTGTGTGTATAAATAATAACGTTTTCTGTAATTGCTCTTATTTGAAATCATTCTCATGCATTTATCATGCTTACTACGTGTTCTTACTGGACTCATATCAGCAAATAGTTACTATCAGGTTTAGCTGCTCTTAGTCGAATTCGCTCTTATAATTTACTGTGTGCTTTATTATTTTGCTTTTATTTGAATTGATTTTATGGTACTTTCATATCTGCTCTTATCTGTATTATAATATTCTGTAATGTGATGTTTTATAATGTGATACTTTGTACTGTGATAATTTGTAACAATTGTAAGCAGCCCTGGATGTCTGCTAAGAAATAAATAATAATAACAGTAACAATGTCACTGTGAATTTCATTACCTGTACTACCCATTGTAAACAGCAGAGGGCACCAGCAACCGCGTGTCACTGAGCTGTGCTCTGATAAAAATATATATATATTACCAACTGTTCTACTAAATGGCCACACGATGGCAGCATTGGATAAGGAATAGCGAGAGCTACGTTCTGCAACCGCTTGTCGGCGCCGCATCTGCACTCCATCTAAAATAAGTCGCCCTGGATAAGGGCGTCTGCTAAGAAATAAATTATTATTATTATTATTATTATTATTATTATTATTATTATTATTATAATAATAATAATAATCCTTCTCTTGGTTTTAATTTTCCTCACGACTCGGTTTTCAGAATGAATCCATTCTGTGCATAAATTAAACACAGCAGTAATGTTTCTTGTTGCATCTAAATCAATAACCAGGCTTTTATGTCTTTTTAATTGGTCAAACAGCATAACAGGGAGTAGAGATCATGTAGATTTTGTTTAAAAATGTGTTGGTTAGGGTTAGGGGAAGGAATACATTATATATCAAAACATATCATTCATGGGTAAAGAAACTAAAGAGATGAAGATCTTATTCCGGTTTCTTGCCCTGAACTGAAAAAAAAATAATCTGAAAGATGAGTTTGTAAAGTGTATAGAAATGAAACTGCTGAGGATGAGAATTCACTGGACAATGAAATGAGGAGGGATCCGATGTGAAGTACAAATCCCACATATTGAGAGGAACGGTAGTTCCTCGTACAAGTTAAAAAATCTTGGCGGAACTGCCGAGACTCTCTATACAGCACCAAGTGTTTTGCTCTTTTGAGCATGTTGCAGCGGCAAAACTAAATCACTTAAAAGTACCATTCCACTTTAAACATAGTTTGAAGCTTTCTTAGATCGAATGTGAAAAAAAAGTAAATACCTTTAATACACACTGAGATATAAGTCGTCAAACTAAGGTAACATTGTTATTCTCCTTTTTTCATCATCATCATCATCATCATCTTCCATTCCTTACACACGAGAGAGAAGAAGAGAAAAAAACACACCAGCGGGGTTCGAAGCTGCAGCATGAGAACTCCAAGCTGCTAGAGACACGCTTTCGCCCGCTGCGCCGCGGGTCAGCTGTTAGATCTCGCCCAGGTTTGCTGCTTAGATCTGTACTTGACGAGTTTGCACTCAAAAGGATCTGCTCGACTCAAAATCTCCAGCTTCCGGTTTTAAAATCAGCAGTATCCGGTTACATTGAAAAAACGTCCTGACTCTATTTCACATGTGTTGCTATACATCAAAATAAACCAGGGAACGCACGCACTTTGATATCCATACCAGTTACACGAAGCTATTTATTATGTTTCGAAACAGCACATATCGCACAAAAAAAAAAAAAAAAAAAATCCTGTTGTTTGAACTTAACCTGTTGCGCCTCTGGGTAGCTGTTGAAATGTATTTAATTTTTATTTAAACTGACATAAATTAATAAATGGCAAGTCAGGAAAATACATGTCATTAATTTATTTGGTTGATGCTTTTATCCAGAGCAATTGACATTTGTATAGGCTTCCCATATATTATTTTAAAAAATAGTCATGTTAAATATATATATATATATATATATATAGCGATAGCCTCTTTGTCATACAATATGACGCTCGTGAGCCATCACTTAGCGTTTGTATTTGGCAGTATAGGTCAGTGAATGTAATGGTTAGGGCACTTCACTATGTACTGGAGGGTCATAGGTTCAGTCCCAGGTGGGGAGCACACTGCTCTTTTACATATTGCTCCAGAAAAAAATATTGATTCCACCTTAAACATAAAGTCTTAAGCTTTCTTAGACCGAATGTGAAAAAAAACGTAAATACCTCTTATACACACTGAGATATATTAAGATATAAGTCATCAAACTAAGGTAAAATGTGTCCTTCTTCTTTATCATCATCATCATCATCATCATTATCACCATCATCTTCTGTTCCTTACTTTGTGTATGTAGTGATCTTGGAAAACAATAACTAAGGAACGGGATATGTACCAGTCATGGCATTTCACATGTTGGTCAACATCTAATGAAACCAGAGAAATCAAGCACTTTGACATACATACCAGTTATATTACGGAATTTATTTATGCCGCTGGTCAGCTGTTGGAATGCCCCCAGTTTTGATGCTTACATCCGTACTTGACGAGTTTGCACAGCAGGATCTCGACTCAATTTCCAGCTTCCGGTTTGAAACACTATGTAACACAATTTTTGTTCCTGGGTAGTAAGTGTTATTTCCTAATTGCTTATGCCTCAAAAGTATAGAAAATGGCTATTATTCCCCACAAACTTTGCTTTTGTGACCAGGACAGTGATATTTTGAAATTTACCTATTTCCAATGAGAAAACGGGCGAATTTGTGTCTTTTCGTTCACATAAAGTCAGAAAAAAACAACATATGAATCCAAATTAACATGTATTTATACTAAAGTAATACAAAAATGACTACAAAAGATTTAGAAGTGAGTAGTTTTTCGAGATTTACGATTATACTGTAAATCACTTTCACGAATCAGCCCCCAAATGTAGTCTCCCATCATGTTCTCGTTATACTGTCCTTGGTAGCGGCGTTCAAAGTCCAGTATATCCTGGTGGAAGCGCTCGCCTTGCTCCTCCGAGTACGCTCCCATGTTCTCCTTGAATTTATCAAGATGAGCATCAAGGATATGGACTTTGAGGGACATCCTACAGCCCATTGTGCCGTAGTTCTTCACCAGAGTCTCAACCAGCTCCACATAGTTTTCGGCCTTGTGATTGCCCAGGAAGCCCCGAACTACTGCGACAAAGCTGTTCCAAGCCGCTTTCTCCTTACTAGTGAGCTTCTTGGGGAATTCATTGCACTCCAGGATCTTCTTTATCTGTGGTCCGACGAAGACACCGACTTTGACCTTTGCCTCAGAAAGCTTAGGGAAGAAGTCTTGAAGGTACTTGAAGGCTGCCGACTCCTTATCTAGAGCTCTGACAAATTGTTTCATAAGGCCCAATTTGATGTGCAGTGGTGGCATCAGCACCTTCCGGGGGTCCACCAGTGACTCCCACTTGACGTTGTTCCTCCCCACAGAGAACTCGGTCTGCTGTGGCCAGTCCCGCCTGTGGTAGTGCGCCTTGGTGTCCCTGCTGTCCCAAAGGCAAAGATAGCAGGGAAACTTGGTAAAACCGCCTTGGAGACCCATCAGGAATGCCACCATTTAGAAGTCTCAAAATGCGTCTGCCGGATGCTTGCAGCCTCTTGATGCCATCTCAGAAAAATGCAGATATGTATCCACTTAGGCAGCTGTATTTATACTACTATTTATATTACTGGAAAGTTCTAGAAAGTTCTAGAAGTTACTCCAAGTTTACTCAGCACTGAATCTATCTGGAATGTTCTGGAAAATAGGTAAATTTCAAAATATCACTGTCCTGGTCACAAAAGCAAAGTTTGTGGGGAATAATAGCCATTTTCTATACTTTTGAGGCATAAGCAATTAGGAAATAACACTTACTACCCAGGAACCAAAAAAAAAAAAAAAAAAATTGTTACACGGTGAAATCATTAGTTAACCCATTACATTGAGAAAAAAAACGGCCTGACTCGATTTCACTCGTGTTGCTATACATCAAAATAAACCAGGAAACGCACGCACTTTGATATCGATACCAGTTACACGAAGCTATTTACTTATGTTTTGAAATAGCACATCGCACAAAAAAATAAATAAACCCCGAGAGTCGAACTAACAGCATGAGTTATATAGGCTGTAATACAAACACGGTTATACCCGCTGTGCCACTGGGTAACTGTTCAAATATATCTAATTTTTAAACTTACATTAATTAATAAATGGCAAGCCAGGAAAATACGTGTCGATATTTGTATAGTATGGAGGATATTTCCTGCCAAAATTAGAAATAAATAAATGGATGAATAAATAAATAAATAAATAAATAAATAAATAAATAAATAAATATCGAAATAAATAAATACACAGACATTTATTTATTTCGATATTTATGTATTATTCATTCATTCGTATATTTATTTATTTAGATATTTATTTGTTTATTCATTCATGTATTTTTTTCACAATTTCCACTTCGCTTTTTACATTTCGATGTGACGCTCGCTATTTCTTTTTCTCCGTATTTCTTTTGTCTTTTTCTCTGTGCCACAACTGCCTCTGTCACTCACAGCCAGTGGGCGGTATCAACGACCCCATTGGCTGGCAGAGATTGTTCCACCCATAGATACGGTTCCACCCCCTCCTCCGGCAAGGCAACACAATCGATGTCGATCTGACAAGGTTTCTCAAGTTATACTACTGCTGTGTTGCGACTTAAAGATATTTTATGTTTTATTGAGGACTGAAATAGTCAACATTTGTGTCCCTGTTTTGCCACTCGTTAGCACTCCCAATTCAGTTCACTTTGGTATCCGCAGTGTTGTTGTGTAATAATATAGGCCTATTAGACAGGAGAAAACAAAAAAACAGAAGGGAGACTACATCATAACAAGGGCAACAACTCAGGTAAGACAGCTATTCAATGTATTTATCTAAAAGATAGAAGTCTCAGAAACAACATGTTAGAACTTGAAGCTATTGCACTAACAAGTAACTACGATGTGATAGGTGGTTGTGATTGTTTTGCGCATCTAGTACTACATTTTTTAAAAAATGTAGTACTAGATTATATTATATTAAAAGCAAACTGTGAAGGTATGAAACAGAGACTAACAGAAGTAGATTGGAGTAAAATAGAGAAAACATCCATGGCTGTTTTTCAAAAATGTAGTACTAGAGGCGCAAAACAATTACATCTCAAAAGTAGACAAATCTAAATCTAAATCAAAATGGCCAAAATGGTTTAATAGATTAATTTAAAAAAATCTTCAGTGAAAAAAGGTACTTTACAGAGCGTTTAAAAGGGACCAAAAACAAAGTACACAGAAAGAGTACTTGGAACTGCAAACACAAGTCAAAAAGGAAGTTAGAAAGGCCAAGAGAGAGATAGAAATCAATATTGCTAAGGGGGCTAAAACCAATTCCAAAATGTTTTTCCAATATTATAAATATTGGAATAAAAGATTAATTCTCAAACTGAATGCAGTAGGGATTCAAGGAAATGCATGCACATGAATTAGGGAGTGGTTAACATGTAGAAAATAGAAAGTACTGATTAGAGGAGAAACTTCAAAATGGAGCGAGGTAACCAGTGGTGTACCACAGGGATCAGTATTAGGTCCTCTGCTATTCCTAATCTACATTAATGATTTAGATTCTGGTATAGTAAGCAAACTCGTAAATTTGCAGATGACACAAAAATAGGAGGAGTGGCAAACACTGTTGCAGCAGCAAAGGTTATTCAAAATGATCTAGACAGCATTCAGAACTGGGCAGACACATGGCAAATGACATTTAATAGAGAAAAGTGTAAAGTATTGCATGCAGGCAATAAAAATGTGCATTATAAATATCATATGGGAGATACTGAAATTGAAGAAGGAATCTATGAAAAAGACCTAGGAGTTTATGTTGACTCAGAAATGTCTTCATCTAGACAATGTGGGGAAGCTATAAAAAGGCCAACAAGATGCTCGGATATATTGTGAGAAGTGTTGAATTTAAATCAAGGGACGTAATGTTAAAACTTTACAATACATTAGTAAGACCTCACCTAGAAGATTGTGTTCAGTTCTGGTCACCTCGTTACAAAAAGGATATTGCTGCTCTAGAAAGAGTGCAAAGAAGAGCAAGCAGAATTATCTCGGGTTTAAAAGGCATGTCGTATGCAGACAGGCTAAAATAATTGAATCTATTCAGTCTTCAACAAAGAAGAGGAGATCTGATTCAAACATTCAAAATCCTAAAAGGTATAGACAATGTCGACCCAGGGGACTTTTTTGACCTGAAAAAAGAAACAAGGACCAGGGGTCACAAATGGAGATTAGATAAAGGGGCCTTCAGAACAGAAAATAGGAGGCACTTTTTACACAGAGAATTGTGAGGGTCTGGAACCAACTCCCCAGTAATGTTGTTGACGCTGACACCCTGGGATCCTTCAAGAAGCTGCTTGATGAGATTCTGGGATCAATAAGCTACTAACAACCAAATGAGCAAGATGGGCTGAATGGCCTCCTCTCGTTTGTAAACTTTCTTATGTTCTTATGTTCTAAACAGGGAGATGGGGTCCGGTAAGAACGCTTTTTACTTACATAATCTATCGTAAGTTACCAAAACACGATACACACACAATGTGCCGCATTGCCCCACTAGCATGGGGCCTAACATTATAATAATGATTATAAGTTAAAAATATATGTCGTAGTTCTGAGATTTGATTCGCAAGTGTCATTTCAGTTTTGCTGTCAATTATTTCAAATTAAGTTGTGAGACACTATAATTAACATGTACGACACAGGACAGGAGTAAGTTAACTTGGCTGTTCGATAAACTAATTTTAGTCAAACTTGTTTGAATTTCACTACCAACAATCAATTATTGGGTTAGCCATATATATCTAGTAGCCTATACTGGTAGCCTATTAGCCATGCAATATGACACTCGTGAGCCATCACTTAGTGGCTGCATTTGGCAGTATAGATCAGTGGTGTAATGGTTAGGGCACTTCACTATGTACTGGAGGATCAGAGGTTCAATACCAGATGGGGGACACACTGCTCTTTTACATATTGCTCCAGAAAAAATACATTATTTGTATGTAAAAAAATTGTATGTAAAACAAAAATGACACAATTGCCCTGGATATTGTCTGCTAAGAAATATATTAATACTCTTTAGGCCTGGTTAGTGCTTGGTTTTAAATACCAGCCCTGTTATCAACGCCTATGAACATATTAAAAGTGTTACAACTCAAACAGGTCTAAGAGTATATAAAATAAAAGCCACAAGGTGTTTAATTCCTAAACACATTTAGATTAATAAATTCAGTAACGTGTTTGAAAAGTTTGACAAATCGCCTACGTGTTTTAAATTTAAACACCCGGTTTATAGGCTATATCTTAGTGGCAATATATATTTTAATTAATCATATAGCCCGAAAGGAATCAGTATAGCACTACCACAGAGACAGACATGCTGACAGTTTGGGATTCAAAGCCTTTATTTATCTGTAGGAATAGTTAAGGGCGTAGCAGAATGACGTCTCTGGCTCAGCCTGTCTTGTGGTTGTTGCCATCATCATCGATCCACTCGTTATCCTAGCCGGTCTTCATCGTCGATCCACTCGTTATCCTAGCCGGTCTTCATCGTCGATCCACTCGTTATCCTAGCCGGTCTTCATCATCGATCCACTCGTTATCCTGGCCGGTCATCATCGATCCACTCGTTAGCCTAGCCGGTCTTCATCGTCAATCTCCTCGTTATCCTGGCCTGTCTTCATCGTCGATCCACTCGTTATCCTGGCCTGTCTTCATCGTCGATCCACTCGTTATCCTAGCCGGTCTTCATCATCGATCCACTCGTTATCCTGGCCGGTCATCATCGATCCACTCGTTAGCCTAGCCGGTCTTCATCGTCAATCTCCTCGTTATCCTAGCCTGTCTTCATCGTCGATTGCCTCGTTATCCTGGCCTGTCTTCATCGTCGATCCACTCGTTATCCTGGCCGGTCTTCATCGTCGATCCACTCGTTATCCTGGCTGGTCTTCATCATCGATCACCTCGTTATCCTGGCCGGTCTTCATTGTCGATCGCTTCGTTATCCTAGCCGGTCTTCATCATCGATCCACTCGTTAGCCTAGCCGGTCTTCATCGTCAATCTCCTCGTTATCCTGGCCTGTCTTCATCGTCGATCCACTCGTTATCCTGGCCGGTCTTCATCGTCGATCCACTCGTTATCCTGGCCGGTCTT
>CM072681.1:9903818-9931266 GCA_036884735.1 Huso huso | reverse complement strand
TGAATGGCTGGCTTCTGACTGCCCCTGAAATGAACTGCCCAACCATTCTGTACAGAGGCAGTTCCTGTTGTACAGTGCTCTCACAGATCGAGAGGGTGACTGTTGATTCAGATTCAATCACTCTCTGTCACAAACTTCTTTGACAGAGGGGCTCCACCTCAAAGCTCCTGAAAATGAAAGCCAAAGTTTGAAATCCCTGAAACGAAGAAAAAAGAAATGTTTGCTGTGTTTGCTGTGTTGTGTCTGAGAGAGAGTGTTATATTCTTTGTTACACGGTGTTCAAGAGTTTGTTACAGATATTTTAGCTAAGATGAAAATTGCTCAACTTTAGTTGTCGGTTGGGACCCTCATTAGCCGGGGTGTATGTGTTCTTGAGGATGGCCAGTTTGTGATGGTTATCTAAAATAAAAACTTCAGCATCATGGGTATGTTAACCACATCATTTAAAAATGGTGCCCTTATCTATTTGAACCAATGCATTTGAGCTAGAGCTTTGCCTACAGTTAAGTGGCATTCAGGATATCCATGCATTGTGTTTTAGGGGTTCATTTATCCTTGGTTTTGGTTGCTCTGTGCAATAGACTGTCTGGTGTTTACTGCAGGCAGTGCTCAGCAACAGAGCTGCCTGTTATCTTAATTGCGCCGGTCGCAGCAACAAGCCTCAGTCTTCAGGACGCACTGGCACTTAAATAAACCTGTTGTTTTTCCACATACAGGAGGGGATGCTTGGTCACAATGGGGTTTGCAAGCTAAAAGTGTCCCTCCTTCATCTGTTCATCCATGTCCTTCTCAAAATCATTGCAAGATGTATCTTGAAAACCATCGGAAATACTGAAACAATGTCCATCAGTTGAAGTCACAAACTTCTCCAGTGACACTTGAACCTGTGATTTTTTTTATTCAAAACTTTAAACCCTAGGGTCTAGAACTACCCACAATCTTGTATGGATGTGCGTGCGTGTGTGTGTGTGTGTGCGTGTGCGTGTGCATGTGTGTGTGCGTGTTTGTAGGTATGCGCTTCTAGCTGACATTGGAATGATTTGTAGAAGATGTGAAAACTTACATGTAAATTATTATTATTAGTCATAAGAAGAATGTTTTATTTGTAGGTGAAAGTACAGCTCATTACAAAGACTGCCTAACAGTGATCGACATGTGATCATAATGCATTATATCACTTAAAGTTTATAAATTTATATTTTTTAATTGGCGATGGCCCAATGCCTCTGGTCACTAAAAAGTGCTTCTCCTATCATTATGTTAGAGCCAACAAGCAATTAAAGGGTCCCAATTTGCCTGTAAATATTTGTGTTATTATTATTATTATATTTATTTCTTAGCAGATGTTTATCCAGGGCGACTTACAATTGTTACAAGATATCACATTATTTTTTACATACAAACCCATTTATACAGTTGGGTTTTACTGGAGCAATAGGTAAATACCTTGGTCAAGGAACAGCAGCAGTGTCCCCTATGGGATTATGTTAGACCCAACAAGCAATAAAGAGTCCCTAACCATTTGCCACTGCTATTTGTAGTTCTGTCTATCGCAAGTGTTCTCTACTTAAACATAATGAGCATTGGATACAATTTGAACATGTAAATGAATCCCATTATACTATGGAGCTGACATTGGTACCTAGATTCCCTCTTGTTTTACTTCATCCAGGTTATAATTCACTGGTGAATGATGATATTGGTGGAACTACCTCACAGCTGAAGCTTACTTATGGCTCTATTTGTCGAAAGTGATATTTGTGTTTCTTCATATTACATTTGTTACAAATCAAACTCTGGCTTTTTATTTTCAGGAGCTTTGAGGTGGAGCCCCTCTGTCAAAGAGGTTACACAGCATATGAGCAGAATGTGGTTAAAAAGCGCCTGCAATACGCCCCAGATAGGGAGGGTTTGTCAACAGCCAAGAGAGACAACAAGTTCAAGAAAACACCTGACCACATGTTTATACACAAGATGTTTTAACAAGTCATTTCCTTAGAAAGTGAATTTATGATGCCTCATTTAACCAGAATAAGGAAACATTTTGTTAACCAGAATTTTCATTTAACCAGAATAAGGAACATGCATTTTCAGTTAACCAGAATGAGGAACATGCATTTTCAAAAAGAAATCTCAACTGTATGCAATTATCAGTTAAACAATTAAATGTATATGTTACTGATAATTGTATACGCTAGATAATTGTATATATCTGTTACAGTAAGCATCTGGGCTATGCAATTAACAGGAATATTGTGATATGACTTAATATGATGTGCTTCTGATATTAAAGTTAGATTTCAGTGTCACCTGCATGAATTATCTCTTAATACATTCAGGATATATTGAACATTTCACCAGCGTAATTGTTGTGTTTACAATTAGAAAAACAGGAACTTGAGATCTCAAACTAACATTTTTTTCCTCGAGGTATTGGGGTAATTCTAAAGGTTTTCTTGCGTTCATCTAGAGGTTTTTTTAGGGGGACGTCTGGCAACACAGCAAAAAATACACTGTGCATGCCTGAAGAAAAATTAAAATACTGTAGCTCCTAAATTACTTTATCGATTTCTTCGGGTACACAAAAAGGCAATGAGTCCCTGCCTGCCAAATACGGGGTTTAAAAACACAGCCGGTTTTTTTTTAGCAATTTTAGTGAAAAAAAAAAAAAAAAGTGTGAATAATTTGAAAACATTTTTTCGCCATTCTGTCACTTTTCTACCGAACGGATTTTCACAAAAAACCTGGGAAAATGGGGTTTAAACAAGGCTTTTCAGTATCATTATTAAAAAAAAAAAACCTGGGAAAATGGGGTTTAAACAAGGCTCTGTCAGCCACTCAGTATCATTACTAAAACAAAAAAACTAAGCTTGAAGTGACGGTAAAAAGCACGAAACCTGGGAAATGGGGTTTAAACAAGGCTCTGTCAGCCACTCAGTATCATTATTAAAAACAAAAACTAAGCTTGAAGTGACGGTAAGAAGCAAAAACCTGGGAAAAAACCTGGGAAAATGGGGTATCATTTAAAACAAGGCTAAAAAACCCGAAACCTGGGGTTTAAACAAGGCTCTGTCAGCCACTCAGTATCATTACTAAAAACAAAAAACTAAGCTTGAAGTGACGGTAAGAAGCACGAAACCTGGGAAAATGGGGTTTAAACAAGGCTCTGTCAGCCACTCAGTATCATTATTAAAAACAAAAGACTAAGCTTGAAGTGACGGTAAGAGCTGACAAATCTAAAAAGCACAGGAAATTGTCAGATAAGACCGCCACTGCGCTCTACCAAACCTCACCCATGTTCTGACAAGGCTTTCCAGCACACTGCTTAACTGCTACAGCAGGTGTGGTTACTTCAGACAACATTTGTTGTCACCACTGGGCTGGTCAGTGGGTTGCTGAGGATTCAAAACAGCCTAATAGATATCCTTAGAAGAGTGTGACAGGCTAGCTACAGGGATGACGTCAGGCCAGAAAGAATCACACACACAGGCAGTAGTGATGAGTGAAACTGACCTGCAATGGCTGTGCTCAGTACGTTTATTAAACAAAATAAAAGGTTTAAACAGAAAACAGGACACTGCACTTGAGGCCAAAATAAAGACAAACAAAACAGATTAACACTAAACAAACTGGACAAACAGACAAACAAACACGGTGAGTTTAAACAACTAACAATTATTATTTTAGTTTATTTTCGTTAACTTTACCTCCTTCTCCAAACCCGTTCTCCACTCACCGAACACACCACCCCGAGTGAGTGAAACATGCATCTATATATACTGTTGTGCTGGGATTCAATTACTAATTAATTATTCACTTGAATCCCAGCACATGAACTAATTATGTGCAACCTCGTGCTCACATATTAAATACTTTAAATGCATGTGAAGTGATGTGCAATCCCTGTGTCTAAATACAATTATACATTTTAAATAACTCACATTTCCACAAAGAGTCACTGTCCTTTCTAACTGAAACCAGAACAACCATGGTAATGACTGAATTAGTTATTGGTTCAATCTCTTCATTTTTTAAGGTATTCCACTGAAAATGTGTACTATTAACTATAAACAACATTACTATGTGTAGGCTACTTTTCAACACAAAGATGACAGTTCCATGACACTATACATAAACATTCAATGTGTGTCCTTTCTCTCTGCAGTTTAATAATTTGATAAGAAAGATCTATAAAGTTAATGGATTGATTGGTAAGGAAAATGCGTGTGTAACATTATTTGGTTTTCTTTCAGTTTACTCATTACTGTGCCACACATACATCACATTTATTTTCCAGCATATCAAACATGCGTGTGTGTGTGCATGTGTGTGTGTGTGTCTCAGTGTGTGTGTCTGTGTGTGTCTCAGTGTGTGTGTGTGTGTCTCAGTGTGTGTGTGTGTGTGTGTGTGTGTGTGTCTCAGTGTGTGTGTGTGTCAGTGTGTGTGTGTGTGTGTGTGTGTGTGTGTGTGTCAGTGTGTGTGTGCGTGTGTCAGTGTGTGTCTCAGTGTGTGTGTGTGTGTGTGTGTCTCAGTGTGTGTGTGTGTGTGTGTCTCTCAGTGTGTGTGTGTCTCAGTGTGTGTGTGTGTGTGTGTGTGTGTGTGTGTGTGTGTGTGTGTGTGTCAGTGTGTGTCTCAGTGTGTGTGTGTCAGTGTGTGTGTGTGTGTCAGTGTGTGTCTCAGTGTGTGTGTCCTCAGTGTGTGTGTGTCTCAGTGTGTGTGTGTTGGGTGTGTGTCAGTGTGTGTCTCAGTGTGCGTGTGTGTGTCAGTGTGTGTCTCAGTGTGTGTGTCTCTGTGTGTGTGTGTGTGTGTGTGTGTGTGTCAGTGTGTGTGTGTGTCTCAGTGTGTGTGTGTCTCAGTGTGTGTGTGTGTGTGTGTCAGTGTGTGTGTGTGTCGTGTGTGTCAGTGTGTGTGTGTGTGTGTCAGTGTGTGTCTCTCTCAGTGTGTGTGTGTGTTTGTGTTTAAAAAAAATCAAACCGTAAATTACAATTGTCAAACACCTGATAAAACAAAGGTCAAAAGTTCTCATATCTTTTGAAACCGCCTTTTCCTCAGAATCAAGCTCTATAGAATTCGGGGGAGTGTGTGTTGGGGGCGGGAGATCAGACACGCAATGAAAACAAACACATATAAATATATCTGCTGCAGGAAGTATTTTCACACCACCCTTCAGAAACACATCGAGACACAGAGACATTCCTGTTCTTTGCCTGGACTCAAGACAAGTATCAAGGTAATGTGCTGCTGCTGCTGCTGCATGCAATGAGATTAATGAATTATTATTATTTGTGTAAAGTGTAGTTTCACAGAAACTGGAATTGTTACTAAGGTAACAGTTTATCATAATAACTGGCAAAACTGTTTTAAAATCAAAACCTATCCCCCCCTCTCTCTCTCTCTGTATCTTGGACAAGTTTAAAAAGAGGTGGTGTGAGGGGGTGGGCTGTGTGACGTGAGTGAGGAGGGGGAGCTCATTTTGTTATTTTAACCGTGTCACGCTAAAAGATTTATATTGTAACTTTTGTTATTTTTTTTGACTGCTTAATTGTTGTTTTTGCTGTGATGGTTTCTTTTGTGGCTATCTTGTTTTTTATGTATTTGTTTTTTTTTTTGTTTCAATAAAGGGATTTAAAACTCAAAACTCTCCCTGTATCTCTCTCTCTGCATCTCTCTGTGTCTCTCTCTCTCTGTCTCTCTCTCTTTCTCAGTGTATCTCTCTCGTTCTCTTTCCCAGTGTATCTCTCTCTCTGTCTCTCTCTATCTCTCTCTCTCAGTGTATCTCTCTGTATCTCTCTCTGCGTCTCTGTATCTCTCTCTGTGTCTCTCTGTGTCTCTTTCTCAGTGTCTCTCTCTCGATCTCTCTCTCTCAGTGTATCTCTCTGTCTCTCTCTCTCTCTCTCTGTCTCTCTCTGTATCTGTCTCTGTCTCTCTCTCTCTCTCTGTGAGTGTCTCTCTCTCTCTCTCTGTATCTCTCTCTCAGCACCTGTTTTTTATCTTGACACTGAATCTGCCAGGCCTAATGTCTGTGTCTTTTTTTATTTCAGGTATAAATTGAGCTAACCACAATGGGAAGCAGTTCTTCCACTACCTCTTGTAACATTGGCATAACCTTTGCCGGAGCATATTCCACATTCGCCGCCCCCCCCCACACGCCCCCCACCCCAATAGCTGAAGCCACCGTAACTAACGCCAGCAAAGACAATCTGCGCGCCTACTACAGCACCACAGAGATACAGCTCTCTGAGATAGTGAGCGCCAATAACACCTTCAAACCCGACAGCCCTGTGCCCTTCCTCGCCCTCCCCGCGAACGACGTTATCAACTTCACCACCGAAGAGGGTTTCTTCACCACTGTGCTGGTGGAGGACGCCAGCACCCCCGGCATCTCTGCAGGTACCATTGTCGAGAACTTCCGGGTCCCTCCGGACAGGTCCATCGTCATTACTGCCAGTCGTAAGATCGTTCTGCGGAAGATCGAAGAGGATAACGAGGGGATCGATGATGAAGACCGGCTAGGATAACGAAGCGATCGACAATGAAGACCGGCCAGGATAACGAGGTGATCGATGATGAAGACCGGCCAGGATAACGAGTGGATCGACGATGAAGACCGGCCAGGATAACGAGTGGATCGACGATGAAGACAGGCCAGGACGCGAGGAGATTGACGATGAAGACCGGCTAGGCTAACGAGTGGATCGATGATGAAGACCGGCTAGGATAACGAAGCGATCGACAATGAAGACCGGCTAGGATAACGAAGCGATCGACAATGAAGACCGGCCAGGATAACGAGGTGATCGATGATGAAGACCAGCCAGGATAACGAGTGGATCGACGATGAAGACCGGCCAGGATAACGAGTGGATCGACGATGAAGACAGGCCAGGATAACGAGGCAATCGACGATGAAGACAGGCTAGGATAACGAGGAGATTGACGATGAAGACCGGCTAGGCTAACGAGTGGATCGATGATGACCGGCCAGGATAACGAGTGGATCGATGATGAAGACCGGCTAGGATAACGAGTGGATCGACGATGAAGACCGGCTAGGATAACGAGTGGATCGACGATGAAGACCGGCTAGGATAACGAGTGGATCGATGATGATGGCAACAACCACAAGACAGGCTGAGCCAGAGACGTCATTCTGCTACGCCCTTAACTATTCCTACAGATAAATAAAGGCTTTGAATCCCAAACTGTCAGCATGTCTGTCTCTGTGGTAGTGCTATACTGATTCCTTTCGGGCTATATGATTAATTAAAATATATATTGCCACTAAGATATAGCCTATAAACCGGGTGTTTAAATTTAAAACACGTAGGCGATTTGTCAAACTTTTCAAACACGTTACTGAATTTATGAATCTAAATGTGTTTAGGAATTAAACACCTTGTGGCTTTTTATTTTATATACTCTTAGACCTGTTTGAGTTGTAACACTTTTAATATGTTCATAGGCGTTGATAACAGGGCTGGTATTTAAAACCAAGCACTAACCAGGCCTAAAGAGTATTAATATATTTCTTAGCAGACAATATCCAGAACAATTGTGTCATTTTTGTTTTACATACAATTTTTTACATACAAATAATGTATTTTTTTTTCTGGAGCAATATGTAAAAGAGCAGTGTGTCCCCCATCTGGTATTGAACCTCTGATCCTCCAGTACATAGTGAAGTGCCCTAACCATTACACCACTGATCTATACTGCCAAATGCAGCCACTAAGTGATGGCTCACGAAAGTGTCATATTGCATGGCTAATAGGCTACCAGTATAGGCTACTAGATATATATGGCTAACCCAATAATTGATTGTTGGTAGTGAAATTCAAACAAGTTTGACTAAAATTAGTTTATCGAACAGCCAAGTTAACTTACTCCTGTCCTGTGTCGTACATGTTAATTATAGTGTCTCACAACTTAATTTGAAATAATTGACAGCAAAACTGAAATGACACTTATGAATCAAATCTCAGAACTACGACATATATTTTTTTAACTTATAATCATTATTATAATGTTAGGCCCCATGCTAGTGGGGCAATGCGGCATTTGTGTGTGTGTATCGTGTTTTGGTAACTTACGATAGATTATGTAAGTAAAAAAGCGTTCTTACGGACCCCATCTCCCTGTTTAGAACATAAGAACATAAGAAAGTTTACAAACGAGAGGAGGCCATTCAGCCCATCTTGCTCGTTTGGTTGTTAGTAACTTATTGATCCCAGAATCTCATCAAGCAGCTTCTTGAAGGATCCCAGGGTGTCAGCGTCAACAACATTACTGGGGAGTTGGTTCCAGACCCTCACAATTCTCTGTGTAAAAAGTGCCTCCTATTTTCTGTTCTGAAGGCCCCTTTATCTAATCTCCATTTGTGACCCCTGGTCCTTGTTTCTTTTTTCAGGTCAAAAAAGTCCCCTGGGTCGACATTGTCTATACCTTTTAGGATTTTGAATGTTTGAATCAGATCTCCTCTTCTTTGTTGAAGACTGAATAGATTCAATTATTTTAGCCTGTCTGCATACGACATGCCTTTTAAACCCGAGATAATTCTGCTTGCTCTTCTTTGCACTCTTTCTAGAGCAGCAATATCCTTTTGTAATGAGGTGACCAGAACTGAACACAATCTTCTAGGTGAGGTCTTACTAATGTATTGTAAAGTTTTAACATTACGTCCCTTGATTTAAATTCAACACTTCTCACAATATATCCGAGCATCTTGTTGGCCTTTTTATAGCTTCCCCACATTGTCTAGATGAAGACATTTCTGAGTCAACATAAACTCCTAGGTCTTTTTCATAGATTCCTTCTTCAATTTCAGTATCTCCCATATGATATTTATAATGCACATTTTTATTGCCTGCATGCAATACTTTACACTTTTCTCTATTAAATGTCATTTGCCATGTGTCTGCCCAGTTCTGAATGCTGTCTAGATCATTTTGAATAACCTTTGCTGCTGCAACAGTGTTTGCCACTCCTCCTATTTTTGTGTCATCTGCAAATTTACGAGTTTGCTTACTATACCAGAATCTAAATCATTAATGTAGATTAGGAATAGCAGAGGACCTAATACTGATCCTGTGGTACACCACTGGTTACCTCGCTCCATTTTGAAGTTTCTCCTCTAATCAGTACTTTCTATTTTCTACATGTTAACCACTCCCTAATTCATGTGCATGCATTTCCTTGAATCCCTACTGCATTCAGTTTGAGAATTAATCTTTTATTCCAATATTTATAATATTGGAAAAACATTTTGGAATTGGTTTTAGCCCCCTTAGCAATATTGATTTCTATCTCTCTCTTGGCCTTTCTAACTTCCTTTTTGACTTGTGTTTGCAGTTCCAAGTACTCTTTCTGTGTACTTTGTTTTTGGTCCCTTTTAAACGCTCTGTAAAGTACCTTTTTTCACTGAAGATTTTTTTAAATTAATCTATTAAACCATTTTGGCCATTTTGATTTAGATTTAGATTTGTCTACTTTTTGAGATGTAATTGTTTTGCGCCTCTAGTACTACATTTTTGAAAAACAGCCATGGATGTTTTCTATTTTACTCAATCTACTTCTGTTAGTCTCTGTTTCATACCTTCACAGTTTGCTTTTAATATAATATAATCTAGTACTACATTTTTTAAAAAATGTAGTACTAGATGCGCAAAACAATCACAACCACCTATCACATCGTAGTTACTTGTTAGTGCAGTAGCTTCAAGTTCTAACATGTTGTTTCTGAGACTTCTATCTTTTAGATAAATACATTGAATAGCTGTCTTACCTGAGTTGTTGCCCTTGTTATGATGTAGTCTCCCTTCTGTTTTTTTGTTTTCTCCTGTCTAATAGGCCTATATTATTACACAACAACACTGCGGATACCAAAGTGAACTGAATTGGGAGTGCTAACGAGTGGCAAAACAGAGACACAAATGTTGAATATTTCAGTCAACTCAATAAAACATAAAATATCTGTAAGTCGCAACACAGCAGTAGTATAACTTGAGAAACCTTGTCAGATCGATATTGATTGTGTTGCCTTGCCGGAGGAGGGGGTGGAACCGTATCTATGGGTGGAACAATCTCTGCCAGCCAATGGGGTCGTTGATACCGCCCACTGGCTGTGAGTGACAGAGGCAGTTGTGGCACAGAGAAAAAGACAAAAGAAATACGGAGAAAAAGAAATAGCGAGCGTCACATCGAAATGTAAAAAGCGAAGTGGAAATTGTGAAATAAATACATTAATATCGAAATAAATGAATAAATAAATAAATATCAAAATAAATAAATGTCTGTGTATTTATTTATTTCGATATTTATTTATTTATTTATTTATTTATTTATTTATTTATTTATTTATTTATTCATCCATTTATTTATTTCTAATTTTGGCAGGAAATATCCTCCATACTATACAAATATCGACACGTATTTTCCTGGCTTGCCATTTATTAATTAATGTAAGTTTAAAAATTAGACATATTTGAACAGTTACCCAGTAGCACAGCGGGTAAAACCGTGTTTGTATTACAGCCTATATAACTCATGCTGTTAGTTCTACTCTCGGGGGTTATTATTTTTTTGTGCGATGTGCTATTTCAAAACATAAGTAAATAGCTTCGTGTAACTGGTATGGATATCAAAGTGCGTGCGTTCCCTGGTGAAATCGAGTCAGGCCGTTTTTTTTTCTCAATGTAATGGGTTAACTAATGATTTCACCGTGTAACAATTTTTTTTTTTTGGTTTTGTGAGTATAAATACAGCTGCCTAAGTGGATACATATCTGCATTTTTCTGAGATGGCATCAAGAGGCTGCAAGCATCCGGCAGACGCATTTTGAGACTTCTAAATGGTGGCATTCCTGATGGGTCTCAAGGCGGTTTACCAAGTTTCCCTGCTATCTTTGCCTTTGGGACAGCAGGGACACCTAAAGGCGCTGACTACCACAGGCGGGACTGGCCACAGCGGACCGAGTTCTCTGTGGGGAGGAACAACGTCAAGTGGGAGCCACTGGTGTACCCCGGAAGGTGCTGATGCCACCACTGCACATCAAATTGGGCCTTATGAAACAATTTGTCAGAGCTCTAGATAAGGAGTCGGGCAGCCTTCAAGTACCTTCAAGACTTCTTCCCTAAGCTGTCTGAGGCAAAGGTCAAAGCCGGTGTCTTCGTCGGACCACAGATAAAGAAGATCCTGGAGTGCAATGAATTCCCCAAGAAGCTCACTAGTAAGGAGAAAGCGGCTTGGAACAGCTTTGTCGCAGTGGTTCTGGGCTTCCTGGGCAATCACAAGGCCGAAAACTATGTGGAACTGGTTGAGACTCTGGTGAAGAACTACAGCACAATGGGCTGTAGGATGTCCCTCAAAGTCCATATCCTTGATGCTCATCTTGATAAATTCAAGGAGAACATGGGAGCGTACTCGGAGGAGCAAGGCGAGCGCTTCCACCAGGATATACTCGACTTTGAACGCCGCTACCAAGGACAGTACAACGAGAACATGATGGGAGACTACATTTGGGGGCTGATTCGTGAAAGTGATTTACAGTATAATCGTAAATCTCGAAAAACTACTCACTTCTAAATCTTTTGTAGTCATGTTTGTATTACTTTAGTATAAATACATGTTAATTTGGATTCATATGTTGTTTTTTTCTGACTTTATGTGAACGAAAAGACACAAATTCGCCCGTTTTCTCATTGGAAATAGGTAAATTTCAAAATATCACTGTCCTGGTCACAAAAGCAAAGTTTGTGGGGAATAATAGACATTTTTTATACTTTTGAGGCATAAGCAATTAGGAAATAACACTTACTACCCAGGAACAAAAATTGTGTTACATAGTGTTTCAAACCGGAAGATGGACATTGAGTTGATCCTGCTGTGCAAACTCGTCAAGTACGGATGTAAGCATCAAAACTGGGGGCATTCCAACAGCTGACCAGCGGCATAAATAAATTTCGTAATATATTATTATTATTTATTTCTTAGCAGACGCCCTTATCCAGGGCGACTTACAATTGTTACAAGATATCACATTATACATTATTTCACATTATACAGATATCACATTATTTTACATACAATTACCCATTTATACAGTTGGGTTTTTACTGGAGCAATCTAGGTAAAGTACCTTGCTCAAGGGTACAACAGCAGTGTCCCCCACTGGGGATTGAATCCACAACCCTCCGGTCAAGAGTCCAGAGCCCTAACCACTACTCCACACTGCTGCCCTACTACTCCACACTGCTGCCCTATATATATAACTGGTATGTATGTCAAAGTGCTTGATTTCTCTGGTTTCATTAGATGTTGACCAACATGTGAAATGCCATGACTGGTACATATCCCGTTCCTTAGTTATTGTTTTCCAAGATCACTACATACACAAAGTAAGGAACAGAAGATGATGGTGATAATGATGATGATGATGATGATGATAAAGAAGAAGGACACATTTTACCTTAGTTTGATGACTTATATCTTAATATATCTCAGTGTGTATAAGAGGTATTTACGTTTTTTTTTTTTTCACATTCGGTCTAAGAAAGCTTAAGACTTTATGTTTAAGGTGGAATCAATATTTTTTTCTGGAGCAATATGTAAAAGAGCAGTGTGTCCCCCACCTGGGACTGAACCTACGACCGTCCATTACATAGTGAAGTGCCCTAACCATTACATTCACTGACCTATACTGCCAAATACAAACGCTAAGTGATGGCTCACGAGCGTCATATTGTATGACAAAGAGGCTATCGCTATATATATATATATATATATATATATATATATATATATATATATATATATATATATATATATATATATATATTTAACATGACTATTTTTTAAAATAATATATGGGAAGCCTATACAAATGTCAATTGCTCTGGATAAAAGCATCAACCAAATAAATTAATGACATGTATTTTCCTGACTTGCCATTTATTAATTTATGTCAGTTTAAATAAAAATTAAATACATTTCAACAGCTACCCAGAGGCGCAGCGGGTTAAGTTCAAACAACAGGATTTTTTTTTTTTTTTTTTTTTTTTTGTGCGATATGTGCTGTTTCGAAACATAATAAATAGCTTCGTGTAACTGGTATGGATATCAAAGTGCTTGCGTTCTCTGGTTTATTTTGATGTATAGCAACACATGTGAAATAGAGTCAGGCCGTTTTTTTTTTTCAATGTAACGGATACTGCTGATTTAAAAAACCGAAGCTGGAGATTTTGAGTCGAGCAGATCCTTTTTGAGTGCAAACTCGTCAAGTACAGATCTAAGCAGCAAACCTGGGCGAGATCTAACAGCTGACCAGCGGCGCAGCGGGCGAAAGCGTGTCTCTAGCAGCTTGAGTTCTCATGCTGCAGCTTCGAACCCGCTGGTGTGTTTTTTTCTTCTTCTCTCGCGTGTAAGGAACGGAAGATGATGATGATGATGATGATGATGATAAAAAAAGGAGAATAACAATGTTACCTTAGTTTGACAACTTATATCACAGTGTGAGTTAGAGGGATTTACGGTTTTTTTCACATTCGATCTAAGAAAGCTTCAAACTATGTTTAAAGTGGAATGGTACTTTTAAGTGATTTAGTTTTGCCGCTGCAACATGCTCAAAAGAGCAAAACACTTGGTGCTGTATAGAGAGTCTCGGCAGTTCCGCCAAGATTTTTTAACTTGTACGAGGAACTACCGTTCCTCTCAATATGTGGGATTTGTACTTCACATCCCTCCTCATTTCATTGTCCAGTGAATTCTCATCCTCAGCAGTTTCATTTCAATACACTTTATAAATTCATCTTCCAGATTCTTTTTTTTCAGTTCAGGGTAAGAAACCGGAATAAGATCTTCATCTCTTTAGTTTCTTTACCCATGAATGATATGTTTTGATATATAATGTATTCCTTCCCCTAACCCTAACCAACACATTTTTAAACAAAATCTACATGATCTCTACTCCCTGTTATGCTGTTTGACCAATTAAAAAGACATAAAAGCCTGGTTATTGATTTAGATGCAACAAGAAACATTACTGCTGTGTTTAATTTATGCACAAACTGGATTAATTCTGAAAACCGAGTCGTGAGGAAAATTAAAACCAAGAGAAGGATTATTATTATTATTATTATTATTATTATTATTATTATTATTAATAATAATTTATTTCTAGCAGACGCCCTTATCCAGGGCGACTTATTTTAGATGGAGTGCAGATGCAGCGCCGACAAGCGGTTGCAGAACGTAGCTCTCGCTATTCCTTATCCAATGCTGCCATCGTGTGGCCATTTAGTAGAACAGTTGGTAATATATATATTTTTTATCTGAACACAGCTCAGTGACAAGCGGTTGCTGGTGCCCTCTGCTGTTTACAATGAGTAGTACAGGTATTTGAAAATCAGCAATTTATTATTTATTTATTTATTTATTAACAGACGCCCTGGTCCAGGGCGACTTACAGTTGTTACAAGTTATCACAGTACAAAGTAACACATTCTAAAATATCACATTACAGAATATCATAATACAGATAAGAGCTGTTATGAAAGTACCATAAAATCAATTTAAGTAAGAGCAAAATAATAAAGCACACAGTAAATTATAAGAGCGAATTCGACTAAGAGCAGCTAAACCTGATAGTAACTATTTGCTTATATGAGTCCAGTAAGAACACGTAGTAAGCATGATAAATGCATGAGAATGATTTCAAATAAGAGCAATTACAGAAAACCTTATTATTTATACACACAGTACTCTCCTGTGTATCCTGTAAATATTCTGTTTGCTGTATTTTAAGAATGTATCTGAAATGTCTATTTTTGCAGAGGTTAAGGTTAATCTGAGTCATTTCAAAGGGCAACTGAGCTGTGTTCAAATAAATAAATAAATAAATAAATAAATAAATATTACAACAAACAGTTCTAGTAAATGGCCACACGATGGCAGCATTGGATAAGGAATAGCGAGAGCTCTGTTCTGCCCGTCTCCATGAAGTCCAGGTTTACAGCACAGGAAGCCCCGTGACCTGACACCTCCCCATGTGAGTTTAATTATTTATTCTTAAAACCAATACTATTTTAATCCACAGCAGGGACTGATAAAACAGCCTTTGTACAGCAGTTGCCCTGCGGTGTGCAGGTCAGGGAGCTGTGTGGGTGATGGAGTGCGCTGCAGAGCGGATTTCCACTCAATCACACAAGGGAATATAAAGAATGCCGTGTTCAGAGCTGACTCTATGATTTAGTGTGAGGATAGATTGAAACCACTGAAACTGTGTAAAAAGAAAAAAAAGTGAAGAAAATGTATGTGATCTCTAACTCGCTGTTTGACAAATAAAAATTCAAAAGTAAAAGCGTGTGTGATGCTTATTTCCCTACAAGCCCTTGTCTTTAACCACGGGAGCACACAGCCTCTTACGGGGGTTTGAAACCGCACATCACTTTGTGCGTATCCTTACTCATGTCTGTCCCAAAGGAGTTCCCTGGCTGTAGTTTATGTGGCTGTTCTTTGATCTCATGCAGTGTTATAGGAGTGTGCAGAGCTGACTGCTAGTCTGTGATGGTTGATTCTAGTCTGTGATGGTTGATTCTAGTGTGTGCAGAGCTGCTAGTCTTTGATGGTTGATTCTAGTGTGTGCAGAGCTGCTAGTCTGTGATGGTAGGTTCTAGTGTGTGCAGAGCTGCTAGTCTGTGATGGTTGGTTCTAGTGTGTGCAGAGCTGCTAGTCTGTGATGGTAGGTTCTAGTGTGTGCAGAGCTGCTAGTCTGTGATGGTTGATTCTAGTGTGTGCAGAGCTGCTAGTCTTTGATGGTTGATTCTAGTGTGTGCAGAGCTGCTAGTCTGTGATGGTCGATTCTAGTGTGTGCAGAGCTGCTAGTCTGTGATGGATGATTCTAGTGTGTGCAGAGCTGCTAGTCTGTGATGGTTGATTCTAGTGTGTGCAGAGCTGCTAGTCTTTGATGGTTGATTCTAGTGTGTGCAGAGCTGCTAGTCTGTGATGGTTGATTCTAGTGTGTGCAGAGCTGCTAGTCTTTGATGGTTGATTCTAGTGTGTGCAGAGCTGCTAGTCTGTGATGGTTGATTCTAGTGTGTGCAGAGCTGCTAGTCTGTGATGGTTGATTCTAGTGTGTGCAGAGCTGCTAGTCTGTGATGGTTGATTCTAGTGTGTGCAGAGCTGCTAGTCTTTGATGGTTGATTCTAGTGTGTGCAGAGCTGCTAGTCTGTGATGGTTGGTTCTAGTGTGTGCAGAGCTGCTAGTCTTTGATGGTTGATTCTAGTGTGTGCAGAGCTGCTAGTCTGTGATGGTTGATTCTAGTGTGTGCAGAGCTGCTAGTCTTTGATAGTTGATTCTAGTGTGTGCAGAGCTGCTAGTCTGTGATGGTTGATTCTAGTGTGTGCAGAGCTGCTAGTCTGTGATGGTTGATTCTAGTGTGTGCAGAGCTGCTAGTCTGTGATGGTTGATTCTAGTGTGTGCAGAGCTGCTAGTCTTTGATGGTTGATTCTAGTGTGTGCAGAGCTGCTAGTCTGTGATGGTTGGTTCTAGTGTGTGCAGAGCTGCTAGTCTTTGATGGTTGATTCTAGTGTGTGCAGAGCTGCTAGTGTGTGATGGTTGATTCTAGTGTGTGCAGAGCTGCTAGTCTTTGATGGTTGATTCTAGTGTGTGCAGAGCTGCTAGTCTTTGATAGTTGATTCTAGTGTGTACAGACAATCCTGTTATTGTATCTGTGATTTGACAGGACACTGACTGGTGTCTGGTTTATGTTCTCCACTAGATGTCACTGTTTCCTCAGCTTTTTTTGTATCAACATTCAGGAGTCTTGAACTTAATATAGATTAATGGATGACCACAGGCACGGAATAGTGGAGGGGAGAGATGGGAAGTAAAGTTGATCCTCTGTTATATCATTAAAAATAATAACTCTGTGTTACATGATTCAACTACAGCAGTGGAAGCTGTGATTCTTCAGCTCTGGTTTCTAGCTATGTTTTGTTTGATGAAATCAAAAAGAAATAACAAAAAATAACTAAACACAGTCAGGAGTGTTTTGCACTCTGTTTTTGGTGCTGGGACTCTGTATCAGCCTATAGGGTTAATAACTAATACTACACTGTACTTTCTCTTTATTAGCTTGTTTTTCTCTTCATGTCTCAGATGAAATCTGGATTCCAAGAGTGTGTGTATATGTATGTATGTGTGTGTGCATGTGTGTATGTATGTGTGTGTATGTATGTGTGCATGGATGTGTGTCTGTCTGACACATGATTAAGAACATCAGTATTACATTGGGTGTTGAGGTCCAAGCTAAAAGTTGTAAAGGACCTCGTCACATATGGTTAGTTTCCAAATGGTCAGATTGCCTGGAAGCAACATCTGAAAACCTTCTGAATTCCTTTTTAAAACAAGTTCACAGCTCCTGAACCTGAGAGCTCCATTTAAACTGGTATATTTTTAAACAATCATTATACCACTTTGAGAGTAAAACCGGCTCGAGCTCCGACTTGAGAACGTACACAACACTTAATGAAGGAAGCTCTAATAAAAATCACACTTACAACATGTCTTTATTGTTACACAAACTATTTTACTGCTGTTGGGAAACTGATGCAGACCCAACCTGAGACCCTGTTTGCATTATCAAATACCCGGTCACTTATCAAACTGACTTTGCAGTTTACGGCTGGACAACTACAAGGCCTGTGTTAAGAAACCATTTAAAACAATACAGGGCACAGAAGAGGAGCTGATACAGTCATACCTGGACAAGTTTATGTGGAGAGAAAGGTACGGCAGGAATTGTCTAGATGCATTTATAAATACTGCATCAGATCACACAGCTGCACAGGGGGTGCAACCCACATCTTAAAAGAAAAACAATAAAAGCTGAAAGTTGAAGATATCTTTTAAAAACTATTTCTTTTCAGAATGAGATAGGCAAATTCTGTAGTCTAGGGAGAAGGAGCAGAGTAATAGAGTGATCAGAATGGCGAATTTTGAATTGATCTGAATGCTCATTTTGAATTGATCTGAATACTGATTTTGAATTGATTTGAATATTCATTTTGAATTGATTTGAATACTCATTTTGTAGTGAATGATACCTGATGTTCCAGGGACAGCCTCTTGTGTCTCCACTCCAACACTATCACTATGAATAGCATCTTCCAGTGCTGTTAGCAGATTTGGTATCCTTGACTTTATTAGGCTGTAAATCTGGTGCAGAGGTTGTGCAGGCTCTCCAGATGAATGCTGCTGGCATTGCTTTGTAACAGCATTGCGTGGCTCTGCTTTCAGCCTCTTCCACAGATAGTGGTGTAGTGCACAGCACTTATACAAATCTGTTGAAGAGAATGTAGTTCTGGGATTTTAAAATGGCATCAGAACTACATTTCCCAGTGCCTAGTGCTCCTAATGAAGCCAGCAATGACAACCATCTGGGTCAATTGCGATGAACTTGTGGATTCAGTACAGAGCTGCATACTAAGCTGCGGAGCAGCTAATCATAATCTACTTCAAACAAAAGATGGAGGCATTGTTGTTAAAAGTCCCATTTCCAAGTATTGAAAATGCCTGTTCTGTCTTCCATTCCCGATTCTGCAGTTTATAAATCCTCCATCCCTGATTCTAACTTCCATGCAGGCGTGTGAGATTGCTGTTTAAAATCTCACAACCTTATAATCTAAAACACTACAAATAATAACGACTTGAAACTACAGATCATAAAATATCTAACGAGAGTGCGTTTCCCAAAATCATAAATAATAAAAAGTTATAACAAACTTGTAACAGCGGGGAACATTTTACAGGAAAGTGTAGAACTGAAATGGGCTTCAAAGCAACATCAAGTTAAACATGTAAAAACTATTTGTATAAACCACAGAGCTATACAATACTCAATGACAAAATATATGCCTGATTGCACATGGATCGCTTGTATGAGCAGACAGCAGTTTAAAAAGCTACTCCAGTCATGGTATATATAAGAAATGTAGAAACAAGGACATCTACGGTATTTATTACTGGAGTTTTAAAATTAAATCCTTGATTTACAAGACACTGAACATCATTTAAAACAGCATTTAATACAGTCAGCAAAGCATTTTTAATATAGATTTTATTTGGTTTAGTAGTCTCGTTGTCAATCAACAAATTTATATAAAAAAACACAGAACCTGCGTTTGTTAATAGAGTACCCGAGAGAGAGAGGGCAGTATTAAACACATCCTGAGCAGAAATCATCTCGTTAAGAAGCAATGGTATGCAGCCCATTACATTCCTAAAAGCTCTCTGGTGCCCCCTGCTGGAAACAGGACTGCTTTACACTTCAAGCTGCCCACATGATAACTGCAGTACACTGTGCTGTGTCTTGAGGTACCGCAGATTCACCGTGGTATCGAGGAAGTTCCAACAGAACCCACTGCAAGAGGCTGAGCAATGCATGAGAAAGGAAAGAGAAACGTGCATTCATAATAACACATCTATTTAATATATTACTAATGTCACGTAACACAATCCGAATGCTCAACAAGACGATGAATACAAGACGTACTCGTTCATATTTGAGTCTGTGAGCTTTTGATCTGAACAGATTGTGATTAGGGGGGACCCTGTTTATCAAGCAGGTTTATTATTTTGTTTTCAGTAAATATTTCTGTATTTAGTCAAATATCTTCCTGTTGTTTAGGGGTCTACAATTCTGAGAATGTTCTCGAGTCCTGTAAGAGCCTGCAACTGACTTCACTTCTCCAGACTAAGTGCAGGGAGAGGATTACACACCTGTGTGAATTTGATGGTGTCTTTTAAGGTCTCCTAACTGGCTGAATCTCTTCCCACAAACATCACAGTGATGAGGTTTCTCTCCTGTGTGAATGGCTTTGTGTTTTTTAAGGTTTCCTATGTGACTGAATGTCTTCCCACACTCAGTGCAGTGATGAGGTTTCTCTCCTGTGTGAATTTTATGGTGTCCTTTAAGGTTTCCAAACAGGCTGAATCTCTTCCCACAAATAGAACAGTGATAAGGTTTCTCTCCTGTGTGAATTTTATGGTGTCTCTTAAGGTCTCCAGACTGGCTGAATCTCTTCCCACAAACAGCACAGTGATGAGGTTTCTCTCCTGTGTGAATGGCTTTGTGTTTTTTAAGGTATCCTAACTGGCTGAATCTCTTCCCACAAACAGCACAGTGATAAGGTTTCTCTCCTGTGTGAATGCGCTGGTGGATTTTAAAGTTTCCTAACTGACTGAATCTCTTCCCACACTCAGCACAGTGATAAGGTTTCTCTCCTGTGTGAATGCGCTGGTGTCTTCTAAGCAGCGATATATGATTGAAACTCTTCCCACAATCAGCCAATGAAAACGTAGTCCCTCCTGTGGGGTTTCCCTTGTGAGTTTCAGGAGCATCTAATTGACAGGAACTCTTCCCACCTTTAATAGAATGAGGCAAGGTCTTCAAGTTGCCCTGGGTTTCAGAATTGTTAAAACATGCAGAATGTGGCGTCTCTGTACTCTCCACAGTAAGTGGGTGTCTGTCTTGCAAAGAAGGGATTTTAACTGAGTTAGTTCTCAATGTCTTCACATACTCTTCTTGGGGTGTCGTTTCTCTGTGCTTCTTGCACTGTGGTTCGCCACTAGAAGAGTTTTTACACTGGGGTGATGGAGTGGAGTCGTGTTCTCTTCCATCTACTTTAGAAGCTAAAGAAAGAAAGAGAAGAGAGACAAAGGTTATTGTACAGCATTCTTCCACATGCAGTGTTCTGCAGGGCTTCATGTCATAAACATGACAACTAGAGTGAACTCTGATGACTGTGTATTGAGAGAATACAGTCAGATCCACTTCATATCACTCCTATTCATGTCAGCCTCCTTTTACTATCATCATATTCAGGAACATAGATAAAAGCTGGGAGCTGGGAAAAATCCATGGCTATGTCATAACATTCCTGACTATTTTGATGAGATGTTCCTGGAAAAACACCAACGCTTCGTACCAGTGTTCTGTTTGTGTGTTGAACACAAGTGAATGAGCAGTTCAGTGACTGGCTGCTTGAGATGAGGCGGATTCGTTTACCAGCTAGTGTCCCTCAAGTGTCAGTCATAGCAAGAATGACGTCAGCATGTCAGTCACGTGGAAAATGAAACTCAACCTGCTTTTACCGTTTAAATGGGAATATTTTAAATCAAGCCAACAGCGTGTCATTAAAAATCCTGACTATACACAACCAAGTTAATTAGTACCTGCATGTTGATAGTACTGCTATTTATGTACTATTTTAATTTGTTTTTTGATAATTCATATTTGCTTCTAAAAGCAGAAATTCCATTTGCAATCGCACGCACTGCCCCTTGCCTTTTTATTCTACCTGTGTTGAAGACACACAGGCTGCAGGGGGTTTGATTTTCCACAACAAATTTCTTTTTATGATTTTTGTGTAAAATATCTGTAGAGAAGAGATCCGGTAAAACTACAATTCCCAGAATCCACCTCACAGCTGAAACTGATTCGCTGGTCTGCTGTACAGAACATCACCACAAACATACTTACTGTACTGTGACAAGAATAACACAGCAATGCTTACTGTGAGACGCACAAGAGTGAAATGTGCCGCTGCCAGCAAACATTACAGTCCCTGGGATAGTTGTAGTGAAATGAGCTTTTAAAAATGATATTGTATTTGAATAAAGTGTAAGAAATAAAATAAGACTGATGGGTCATACAATACGGGGTTCACTCTCATTGTGGCGATGCTGCTGCATACTCTCCACAGAAATGCTCTACTGAAATGTTTCTTCTGGGGAAGCTAAGCAACCTGACTGGATG
The DNA here is from genome assembly GCA_036884735.1 of Huso huso. NCBI lineage: Eukaryota > Metazoa > Chordata > Actinopteri > Acipenseriformes > Acipenseridae > Huso > Huso huso. The sequence goes on along the minus strand of CM072681.1, from coordinate 9,909,455 downwards.
TGACATCACCCAGTGATGGGACATGTGATCCCTGCAGCTCTGTAAAGCTGTGGGAGCAGCATAACTGCAAACAGTCTACCAGGAATGGGGAAAGGTACAGATCTAACACAGGGGTGTCCAAAGCTGGCCCTTCCACTCCTGCTCTTTGTTCCAAACCTGTTCTAAGTTGTTTAATTGAACCAGTTAAAGCTCCATCCTGGGACAGAAGCAGCACTTTATAGACGTGAACCTGTTCAATATGGAGTGGAATGGCCTCCAGGAGCGTGATTGGACAGCACTGATCTCACAGCATTCTAAAGAGGCGTGGCAGTGGCTGCACAGCTAGCAGGTGCCTCAGGAGCAAGCACAGTGATGTCCTTGTTGACATAGTGGTTGGGCAGCTCCCCTTGTTAAAATATGAATCTCAAGCACACTGCTGGTGTTCAGTACCAGGTTCTGCAGGATGAATACGCAGCTCAATGCTGCTTGTTTTGTAGGATTACCTCCAAATCCCAGATCACATTCAGATGGAGAATTATTACACAGGTTGGATCCCAGCTTGTTGTTCTCCTCAAGTGTACAGACATTATTTTCAGTAGGAAGTTCCTCTGCGATGGGGACACATTCCTGTTCTATGAATTCCTCTTTAATAGGAACACATTCCTGTTCAGGGACGTCTTCATCTTTAACACATGGCAGCTCCATAACCTGTATTAGACTTGCACACCACTCCTGTTCAAAGGACTCCTCTTGTGTGTAAACTGCTTCTATCTTTGGCCCTTCCTGTGCTTCAGATTCAGGGATAGAGTGGCTCTCTATGGGATCTGTGGGAAATAAAATTACAACTCTTACTTACTAGCTAGGTTCCTCTACAAAGCCAGCCCCTTGTCAGAATGCTTCTGAGAGATGTCACCGGGTGACAAGTGCGCCCAGTTACTTTACCGTTTTTAACTTCCAATTAAAACACATTTTCCCTCCCAGCAGGAAACCCCACAACGCTGAGGCCAACAGAGGGTGTCCTCTAATCCACAACCAAGTCAATAACCTCTTCACACCCAGGAGTGTGGCAGCCAGCTCCCAGCAGCGTGGCAGAGAGCTCCCAGCAGCGTGGCAGCCAGCTCCCAGCAGCGTGGCAGAGAGCTCCCAGCAGCGTGGCAGAGAGCTCCCAGCAGCGTGGCAGCCAGCTCCCAGCAGCGCTGCAGAGAGCTCCCAGCAGCGCGACAGAGAGCTCCCAGCAGCGTGGCAGAGAGCTCTCAGCAGTGTGGCAGAGAGCTCTCAGCAGCGTGGCAGCCAGCTCCCAGCAGCGCAACAGAGAGCTCCCAGCAGCGCGGCAGAGAGCTCCCAGCAGCGTGGCAGCCAGCTCCCAGCAGCGTGGCAGCCAGCTCCCAGCAGCGTGTCAGCCAGCTCTCAGCAGCGTGGCAGAGAGCTCCCAGCAGCGTGGCAGCCAGCTCCCAGCAGCGCGTCAGCCAGCTCTCAGCAGCGTGGCAGAGAGCTCTCAGCAGCGTGGTAGCCAGCTCCCAGCATCGCGGGCAGCCAGCTCCCAGCAGCGGCGGGAGAGCTCCCAGCAGCGCAACAGAGAGCTCCCAGCAGCGCAACAGAGAGCTCCCAGCAGCGCGGCAGCCAGCTCCCAGCAGCGTGGCAGAGAGCTCCCAGCAGCGTGGCAGCCAGCTCCCAGCAGCGTGTCAGCCAGCTCTCAGCAGTGTGGCAGAGCTCTCAGCAGCGTGGCAGAGAGCTCTCAGCAGCGTGGCAGCCAGCTCCCAGCAGCGTGTCAGCCAGCTCTCAGCAGTGTGGCAGAGAGCTCTCAGCAGCGTGGCAGCCAGCTCCCAGCAGCGTGGCAGCCAGCTCTCAGCAGCGTGGCAGAGAGCTCTCAGCAGCGTGGTAGCCAGCTCCCAGCATCGTGGCAGCCAGCTCCCAGCAGCGCGGCAGAGAGCTCCCAGCAGCGCAACAGAGAGCTCCCAGCAGCGCAACAGAGAGCTCCCAGCAGCGCGGCAGAGAGCTCCCAGCAGCGTGGCAGCCAGCTCCCAGCAGCGTGGCAGAGAGCTCTCAGCAGCGTGGCAGCCAGCTCCCAGCAGCGTGTCAGCCAGCTCTCAGCAGTGTGGCAGAGAGCTCTCAGCAGCGTGGCAGAGAGCTCTCAGCAGCGTGGCAGCCAGCTCCCAGCAGCGTGTCAGCCAGCTCTCAGCAGTGTGGCAGAGAGCTCTCAGCAGCGTGGCAGCCAGCTCCCAGCAGCGTGGCAGCCAGCTCCCAGCAGCGTGGCAGAGAGCTCCCAGGGGGACAAAGGCAGCCCTATAGTGCCTGCTTGAGCTCACTGGGTGTCTGCCCAATAGATACAAATCATGAATGATAGCCTATGGGATCTTGTACTTTTCCAGATACTACAGGGTCGTGAGCTGGGAATCAGGTTGGATCCAACATTCCTTCTAAAGTACTTGTGGTAGAGGGGTGATCAATGCCTTTAATTAAAACTGAAATATGAAAGAATAAAGAACATCTAACCCTAGTACCCTACCCACAATGCCATGGCTCATACTTTTGCACTAATCAAATATTTATTTCAACTCCTATCAACATTCTGTGTTAGCTGCTTTGATCAGGGATTGTATCAAAATAACCCCTCCAGACTGCTGTGTTCAATAATGCGCAGCATGCATTTGAAGTTACTGTTCCTCAGTTATTTCGTATAGGGTTGAGCTGGTGGTTTAGGTACATGATGGCATTGATACCATTCCTGTTATTCTACATTGCAGTTATCGGTTAACGCTGTGTTTGTGTTCCTCTGAACAAAGTGAAGGAAAAGGCATTTTCATATGAACATCTTTTTATTCTACGTCCTGTACAAGCCTCAGTGCTGCTGGGCTTTCTCACTTCCTGTAGCCTCACACTGGAGCATTGCATCCACTTCTACCTCCCTGTCAATCACCATCATGACCGCCGTTCTGCCTTTGCATTGTTCTAATGCAAACATCCATTTCTCTACTGCAAATAGGCTTAGAAACCAAGCAGGGAGACTTGCAGTCTAAGCAAACTTCGCTGTCATAGGACTAAAATCCTGAAAAAAACTTCAAATGGAGCCCGAGGCGGAGCGAACAGGACCGGCTTTCCTATTCTCCTGCAGGATGACTTGGCGGTCTGTATAACGCAGCTGTTTAAAAATCAATACCCGAGGCCTGTCACGGCCTCCAGCTTTGTTGCTGCTGTAAATGCGATGTGCACGCTCCACTTCAAACTCACGCTGTGCCAAACCAGCAAACCAGACAGGGATTGAACGTTTCACAAATCCTATGGGGTCGTCTTTCTCAGCCCCCTCCTCCAGATTTACAATACGAATATTCGACCTTCCAAAGAGATCACCTTGCGTTCCAGAAACTCCAGTTTCCCATCGTGAGCATTAAGGATTTTCTTTTGCTCTCGTTGCTCGCCAGCAACCAGATCCAGTTTCGAGATCAGCTTCTGAACAGTCGATATCTGGATCGTCAAGTCGGCTCTGAGAGCAGAGATCTCGGTTTTGAAAAGCAAGGCCTGTTGCTCCATTGACTGAGAGAGCAGCTCGGCCATCTTTGCTAGTTCAGGCGAATCAAATTCCCTGAATTTCTTCCCTGATGGAGAGGCGGATGGCGAGGGAACCAGCTTCCTACAAGCACTCGACATTATGGGTGAGTTATGAATGTGAAATAAAACAAAAATAACCAGGGGAAATATAAAATATGCTAAATAAAGGCAGTGGGGAGTAGGAGCTCTAACTGTTTAGTACCATCCCGCTAAACAGGTCACGTGATCTCCCTGGTTCTGTAGTTCTGTGTGTAGTGGCAGCCATGCCAGCCTCTGAGTTGTGATTACACAGGCATATTCTGCTGATTAGATTCCTTCTTGCTTTGACATGATGCTTTCAGTGTGCATGTTTAGGAGTGAAACTATCAACACTCCCTACACCCTGTTCTAACATCACAGAAACTATATAGATTTATACGGGCCTACTATCTTTGTTTTTTTGTTATGTATGCAACTTCTCTTCATTTTTCTTTTCACTGTGGTTTATATAGTCTTTTAAGGAAGTGTTCCTTGGTCTGAGCCCCAAGCGGGGTATTACTTTAGCCTTTCAGTTTTAACACCGTGTGTACAAAGTTATTTTACTCGAGGAACTGGTTAAACAGACCGGTACTTAACAACATGTAGGCGCTGGTTTCCACCGATGGGGGGGAATTTTTAGATATGCGCACCAGTTGGAGCCGGAAGGTCCATTGTCTGAGCTACTTGGAGAAAAATACACGAGAAAATAGAAGACAGAGTAAGAGAGCGGTGAGTTAGTGGAATTGAATTCACTGCACCCTCTGGGAACCCCGTGTGTGGTTCGGGGGTGTGTAATGTGTTTATATTATATAGAGGACCGGGAGTTTGATGCGAGACTCGAGCAGACACAGCAGGCTCATTCATTATTATTAAAGCTGCTCGCAGACTCTCCGGCGCCGTCACTCTGAGCGCTCTTTGAAACAGACTGAGATCGGATCAGATTTGTATTCATGTTGGGTTAATCAGAGATGAGTATATCGGCGGCTCGTCTGTAGTACTGCAGGAGATTTGAATCGCACAGTTTGTCCCGCTCTGTGCAGCGCCGTCCCGTTTGTAACGCGGTGCATGAACTGCATAGTGTTAAACTGTCAGGTGTCCTCCTGTACTGTACGTGCATCGGCGTGCTTCATAATAATAACACAATGACCGCTGCTTTCTCACACGATCGCAATGTGCTGTGTGTCAAGAAGGGCTACCAGATTTCCTCACGGAAAAAAACCTGGGGCTTTATTTCCTTCAATTCATTGAAGCTGTAACAACTCCTAAGCTGTTAAAATAACTGTGTATAATAACACGAGCATAATTTAAAAGTTAAACATCGCGTGTATTTATTGCCGGTCATGACAAGTCATTGTGTTCTTTCTATTGTCACCTGACCAAAACGCGTTAAAAGTACAGAAATACAGATTCGTAAATAATAATAATAATAATAATAATAATAATAATAATAATAATAATAATAAATAGATCAGCTTACGAGAATGTTAAGCATGTGGTATAAGACATGCACTTATCTAACCAGCACTGACATTTCTGAGTGACCCGCGTTACTGCCTATATATATATCTATATATATATATATATATATATATATGTGTGTGTGTGTGTGTGTGTGTGTGTGTGTGTGTGTGTGTATATATATATATATATATATAGTGTGTGTGTGTGTGTGTGTGTATATATATATATATAATGTGTGTGTGTGTGTATATATATATATATATATATATATAACGTGTGTGTGTGTGTGTATATATATATATATATATATATATATATATATATATATATACAGACGTGCTCAAATTTGTTGGTACCCCTCCACAAAAAACGAAGAATGCACAATTTTCTCTGAAATAACTTGAAACTGACAAAAGTAATTGGCATCCACCATTGTTTATTCCAGATTTAATAGAAATCAGACTTTGCTTTTGATTTTTTATTCAACATAATATTGTATATAATAAAACAAATGAAAATGGCATGGACAAAAATGATGGGACCGCTAACCTAATATTTTGTTGCACAACCTTTAGAGGCAATCCCTGCAATCAAACGTTTTCTGTAGCTCTCAATGAGACTTCTGCACCTGTT
>CM072681.1:9880198-9903318 GCA_036884735.1 Huso huso | reverse complement strand
AGTCAAATATCTTCCTGTTGTTTAGGGGTCTACAATTCTGAGAATGTTCTCAAGTCCTGTAAGAGCCTGCAACTGACTTCACTTCTCCACACTAAGTGCAGGGAGAGGATTACACACCTGTGTGAATTTTATGGTGTCTTTTAAGGTCTCCTAACTGGCTGAATCTCTTCCCACAAACATCACAGTGATGAGGTTTCTCTCCTGTGTGAATGGCTTTGTGTTTTTTAAGGTTTCCTATGTGACTGAATGTCTTCCCACACTCAGTGCAGTGATGAGGTTTCTCTCCTGTGTGAATTTTATGGTGTCCTTTAAGGTTTCCAAACAGGCTGAATCTCTTCCCACAAACATCACAGTGATAAGGTTTCTCTCCTGTGTGAATTTGATGGTGTCTTTTAAGGTCTCCAGACTGGCTGAATCTCTTCCCACAAACATCACAATGATAAGGTTTCTCTCCTGTGTGAATGCGCTGGTGGATTTTAAGGTCTCCTAACTGGCTGAATCTCTTCCCACAAACAGCACAGTGATAAGGTTTCTCTCCTGTGTGAATGGCATTGTGTTTTTTAAGGTTTCCTATGTGATTGAATCTCTTCCCACACTCAGTGCAGGGATAAGCTTTCTCTCCTGTGATAATGTGCTGGTGTGAATGAAGATTTCCTAACTGTGTGAAACTCTTATCACTGGACTGTATGTGGAAGGTTTTTCCTGTGATAATGCTGGTGTCTTTTTTAAATATATATGACTGAAACTCTTCCCACAATCAGCCCAGGAAAACGTAGTCCCTCCTGTGGGGTTTCCTTGTGAGTTTCAGGGGGTGTTAATTGACAGGAACCTTCACACCTTTATAGAATGAGGCAAGGTCTCAAGTTGCCCTGGTTTCAGAAATGTTAAAACATGCAGAATGTGTATGCCTCTGTACCTCCACAGTAAGTGGGTGTCTGTCTTGTAAAGAAGGGATTTTAACTGAGTGAGTTCTCAATGTCTTCACATACCTTCTTGGGGTGTCGTTTCTCTGTGTTTCTTTTTTGCACTGTGGTTTGCCCTCTAGAAGAGTTTTTGCACTGGGGTGATGGAGTGGAGTTTGTTCTCCTTCATCTACTTTAGAAGCTAAAGAAAGAAAGAGAAGAGACAAAGGTTATTGTACAGCATTCTTCCACATGCACTGTTCTGTAGGGCTTCATGTCATAAACATGACAACTAGAGTGAACTCTGATGATTCAAAATTAGAGCAAAGACCTGGTAAAACTACAATTCCCAGAATCCCCTCCCAGCTGAAACTGATTTGCTGGTCTGCTGTACAGAACCCTCCACACACGTATTTAATGTACTGTGACAATAACAACACAGCAATGCTTACTGTGAGACAGAAGAGTGAAACAGCCGCTGCAAGCAAACATTACAGTCCCTGGGACAGATGTAGTGAGATGAGCTTTTAAAAATGATATTGTATTTGAATAAAGTGTAAGAAATCAAATAAGACTGATGGGTCATACAATGGGGTTCACTCTCATTTGTATGATGCTGCTGCATACCTCCACAGAAATGCTCTACTGAAATGTTTCTTCTGGTGACGCTAAGCAACCCGACTGGATCTGACATCACCCAGTGATGGGACATGTGATCCCTGCAGCTCTGTACAGCTGTGGGAGCAGCACAACTGCAAACAGCCTACCAGAAATGGGGAAAGGCACAGATCTAACACAGGGGTGTCCAAAGCTGGCCCTTCCACTCATGATCTTTGTTCCAACCCTGTTCTGAGTTGTTTAAATGAACTAATTAAAGATCCATCCAGGCACAGGAGCAGCACTTTATAGAAGTGAACCTGTTCAATGTGGAGTGGAATGGCCCCAGGAGCTGCATGATTGGACAGCTCTGATATCACAGCATTCTAAAGAGGGTGGCAGTGGCTGCACATCCAGCGTGATTGGACAGCTGATCTCACAGCATTCTAAAGAGGCGGGCAGTGGCTGCATAGCTAGCAGGTGCCTCAGGAGCAAGCACAGTGATGTCCTTGTTGACATAGTGGTTGGGCAGCTCCCCTTGGTTAAAAATATGACTCTCAAGCACACTGCTGGTGTTCAGTACCAGGTTCTGCAGGATGAATAGGCAGCTCAATGCTGCTTGTTTTGTAGGATTACCTCCAAATCCCAGATCACATTCAGATGGAGAATCATCACACAGGCTGGATCCCAGCTTGGTGTTCTCCTCAAGTGTACAGACATTATTTTAGTACGACGCCCTCGATGGAGACACATTCCTGTTCTATGAATTTCTCTTTAATAGGAACACATTCCTGTTCAGGGACGCCTTCATCTTTAACACATGTCAGCTCTGTAACCTGTATTAGACTTGCACACCACTCCTGCTCAAAGGACCTCTTGTGTGTAAACTGCTTCTATCTTTGGCCCTTCCTGTGCTTCAGATACAGGGATAGTGTGGCTCTCTATGGGATCTGTGGGAAACAAAATTGTATAAAATTACAACTCTTACTTACTAGCTAGGTTCCTCTACAAAGCCAGCCCCTTGTCAGAATGACTGAAAAGATTCAATTATTTTAGCCTGTCTGCATACGACATGCCTTTTAAACCCGGGATAATTCTGGTTGCTCTTCTTTGCACTCTTTCTAGAGCAGCAATATCCTTTTTGTAACGAGGTGACCAGAACTGAACAGAATATTCTAGATGTGGTGTTGCTAATACATTGTAAAGTTTTAACATTACTTCCCTTGATTTAAATTCAACACTTTTCACAATATATCAGAGCATCTTGTTGGTCTTTTTTATAGCTTCCCCACATTGTCTAGATGAAGACATTTTGAGTCAACATAATGTCACTGGGTCTAAGAGGAGCTATCTCTCTTATTTTATTGATTTATTTTAATTAATAGTGTTATTTTTACCCTTTAACTCCCAAATTAAAACACATTTTTCCTCGCAGCAGGAAACCACACAACAGCTGAGGACAACAGAGGCAAGTCTCAGCAAAGTGTCTGAGGAATGTCTTTCTGTGAACTCATACTGTATTGTGATCATGGTTGGGATGGAAACTGTCAACACAGAATACAAGTTTCAATGTGTCAAATACAATGAGCAGACGAGGGGCTGCAGCAGAAGAGCTGCTTATTCTCAAAGCAGCTTCATGGAAACAAGTGATTTACACAATTCTGACTTTTCAAAGTGCAGCAATATGTTTTTTTGTACAAACCCACCTGTGTAATAATCATTAGTAACAACATTGGAAGCTTACTTGTGCAACGCCATGTGAACTGTATATATACATCCAATCACATCCCTTCTATTCTGTTATACCCTGTATTAGTAAGTGTCTGGATTTTAAACAATATGAGCGATCGCTTTCCAATTCTGTTATACCCTGTATTAGTAAGTGTCTGATTTTAAACAATATGAGCGATCGCTTCCAATTCTGTTATACCCTGTATTAGTAAGTGTCTGGTTTTAAACAATATGAGCGATCGCTTCCTAATTCTGTTATACCCTGTATTAGTAAGTGTCTGGATTTTAAACAATATGAGAGATCGTTTCCTAATTCTGTTGTTATACCCTGTATTAGTAAGTGTCTGGATTTTTAAACAATATGAGCGATCGCTTCCTAATTTGTTATACCCTGTATTAGTAAGTGTCTGATTTTAAACAATATGAGCGATCGCTTCCTAATTCTGTTATACCCTGTATTAGTAAGTGTCTGATTTTAAACAATATGAGCGATCGCTTCCTAATTCTGTTATACCCTGTATTAGTAAGTGTCTGGGTTTTTAAACAATATGAGCGATCGCTTCCTAATTCTGTTATACCCTGTATTAGTAAGTGTCTGGGTTTGAAACAATATGAGCGATCGCTTCCTAATTCTGTTATACCCTGTATTAGTAAGTGTCTGGATTTTAAACAATATGAGAGATCGTTTCCTAATTCTGTTATACCCTGTATTAGTAAGTGTCTGGATTTTAAACAATATGAGCGTTCGTTTCCTAATTCTGTTATACCCTGTATTAGTAAGTGTCTGTGTTTTAAACAATATGAGTGATCGTTTCCTAATTCTGTTATACCCTGTATTAGTAAGTGTCTGGATTTTAAACAATATGAGAGATCGCTTCCTAATTCTGTTATACCCTGTATTAGTAAGTGTCTGGATTTTAAACAATATGAGAGCTCGCTTCCTAATTCTGTTATACCCTGTATTAGTAAGTGTCTGTGTTTTAAACAATATGAGTGATCGTTTCCTAATTCTGTTATACCCTGTATTAGTAAGTGTCTGGGTTTTAAACAATATGAGCGATCGTTTCCTAATTCTTTTTACCATCAGCTGAACAAAGTACTTCATTTATTTATTTTATGGTTAGAATTTTTCTAACAAACAAACTGCAGTATTAATAGAATAATACACACTGTTATAGTATAATATATACTGCACCACTATCCATTCTTAATAATACACACTGTTATAGTATAATATATACTGTACCGCTATCCATTCTTAATAATACACACTGTTATAGTATAATATATACTGTACCACTATCCATTCTTAATACACACTGTTATAGTATAATATATACTGCACCACTATCCATTCTTAATAATACACACTGTTATAGTATAATATATACTGCACCACTATCCATTCTTAATAATACACACTGTTATAGTATAATATACTGTACCACTATCCATTCTTAATACACACTGTTATAGTATAATATATACTGCACCACTATCCATTCTTAATAATACACACTGTTATAGTATAATATATACTGTACCACTATCCATTCTTAATAGAATAATACACACTGTTATAGTATAATATATACTGCACCACTATCCATTCTTAATAATACACACTGTTATAGTATAATATATACTATACCACTATCCATTCTTAATAATACACACTGTTATAGTATTATATACTGCACCACTATCCATTCTTAATAATACACACTGTTATAGTATAATATATACTGCACCACTATCCATTCTTAATAATACACACTGTTATAGTATAATATATACTATACCACTATCCATTCTTAATAATACACACTGTTATAGTATTATATACTGCACCACTATCCATTCTTAATAATACACACTGTTATAGTATAATATATACTGCACCACTATCCATTCTTAATAATACACACTGTTATAGTATAATATATACTGCACCACTATCCATTCTTAATAATACACACTGTTATAGTATAATATATACTGCACCACTATCCATTCTTAATACACACTGTTATAGTATAATATATACTGCAATCGCTTATCCATTCTTAATAATACACACTGTTATAGTATAATATATACTGCACCACTATCCATTCTTAATAATACACACTGTTATAGTATAATATATACTGCACCACTATCCATTCTTAATAATACACACTGTTATAGTATAATATATACTGCAGCACTATCCATTCTTAATACACACTGTTATAGTATAATATATACTGCACCACTATCCATTCTTAATAATACACACTGTTATAGTATAATATATACTGCAGCACTATCCATTCTTAATACACACTGTTATAGTATAATATATACTGCACCACTATCCATTCTTAATAATACACACTGTTATAGTATAATATATACTGCACCACTATCCATTCTTAATACACACTGTTATAGTATAATATATACTGCACCACTATCCATTCTTAATAATACACACTGTTATAGTATAATATATACTGCACCGCTATCCATTCTTAATACACACTGTTATAGTATAATATATACTGCACCACTATCCATTCTTAATAATACACACTGTTATAGTATTATATACTGTACCACTATCCATTCTTAATACACACTGTTATAGTATAATATATACTGTACCACTATCCATTCTTAATAATACACACTGTTATAGTATTATATACTGTACCACTATCCATTCTTAATAATACACACTGTTATAGTATTATATACTGTACCACTATCCATTCTTAATAATACACACTGTTATAGTATAATATATACTGTACCACTATCCATTCTTAATAATACACACTGTTATAGTATTATATACCGTACCACTATCCATTCTTAATAATAATACACACTGTTATAGTATAATATATACTGTACCACTATCCATTCTTAATAATAGACACTGTTATAGTATTATATACTGTACCACTATCCATTCTTAATAATACACACTGTTATAGTATAATATATACTGTACCTCTATCCATTCTTAATAATACACACTGTTATAGTATAATATATACTGCACCACTATCCATTCTTAATACACACTGTTATAGTATAATATATACTGCACCACTATCCATTCTTAATAATACACACTGTTATAGTATAATATATACTGCACCACTATCCATTCTTAATAATACACACTGTTATAGTATAATATATACTGCACCACTATCCATTCTTAATAATACACACTGTTATAGTATAATATATACTGCACCACTATCCATTCTTAATAATACACACTGTTATAGTATAATATATACTGCACCACTATCCATTCTTAATAATACACACTGTTATAGTATAATATATACTGCAATCGCTATCCATTCTTAATAATACACACTGTTATAGTATAATATATACTGCACCACTATCCATTCTTAATAATACACACTGTTATAGTATAATATATACTGCACCACTATCCATTCTTAATAATACACACTGTTATAGTATTATATACTGCACCACTATCCATTCTTAATAATACACACTGTTATAGTATAATATATACTGCACCACTATCCATTCTTAATAATACACACTGTTATAGTATAATATATACTGCACCACTATCCATTCTTAATAATACACACTGTTATAGTATAATATATACTGCACCACTATCCATTCTTAATACACACTGTTATAGTATAATATATACTGCACCACTATCCATTCTTAATAATACACACTGTTATAGTATAATATATACTGCACCACTATCCATTCTTAATAATACACACTGTTATAGTATAATATATACTGCACCGCTATCCATTCTTAATACACACTGTTATAGTATAATATATACTGCACCACTATCCATTCTTAATAATACACACTGTTATAGTATAACATATACGGTTACATGACATAACAGCGAGTCTAAAACCACGCCGACATCACCACGACAGACATTACGGCACTACGACATCACCGCGACGAACTACAATTCCCACAAGAGTCTGCGAAGTTCACAAACGCGTCACTTACCAGGAGCTGGGACACACGACGCAGTCAGAGTGGGCTTCACCACAGATTTTCTGATTGCAGAAGACTAAAGTTTTTTTTTCACTGTTCCCATACAGCTCCATCATAACTAGACTGGTAAATACGAGGAGTAAAACCTCCATTCAATAAAAGCGTGTTTCCACAAGCATTTTTTATGTAGTTGGGCTGCATATATTTTTCAGTTGTTGCAGAATGATATTCAGCACGTGTTTTGATTATATATATAATGTATATGATTACTCCACCAATGGACTTCTGGGATTGGGCTAGGACTATATAAAGAAGGACAGGACAGAATCCCATGATGCAGTTCGGTACTCAATTACAGGCGCCATTTGTGGAGCCCACTCAGTACTGAATACATTGCGATGATGCTGTGGTGCAGCCCCCGGATATACCGGTATTATTTATAATAACAATACAAAATATCGTTAATATAAAGTGTCTGGCTCTTATTAATGCTTGATTATGTCAAGAAACATTTTGCCAGGGCGAGCCTGAATAAGCTAAAAGCATTGTGAGCGCGCTATTATTTCTAGTACTGCTGTTAATCAGGGTCTGTACACTGTGTCTAATAAAAGGCTCTATTAAAAGATCCTCACAAATACATCACAGAGATATTTACATTCTCAAGCTCTGCAGCATGGTCTGTGACTGTCTCAGCGGGACTCTCTACACTTTACCAGAAGGACACTGTGTAAGTCTCTCTAATTACAGACTGGTTAAGACTTACCAATATAGTAGTTTCTAGAATACCTATTTAAATATGAATTAGACTAGGTTAGATGCACTACGTTCTTATAATCTATAAAATAACACAATGCCTCAATTAGACTCCTTATAACCAATATTAGGACAGAGCTGTGCTATTAACCGCGCTTATAATAATCAAACACTTTAAAACGTGTCTGAAGAGAGATTCGAAACAAGATCTTTCCAGTAGAAGGTGGTTTGAGGTGTTGGATTGACCGAGCAATACCACCCAATAAAACCCATCTTACCTTTGAAATATGAAAGGTTGTTTAATGTCTGCATCTGCAGCGTTTATACACCCTCGCACGGCTTTCAGCTCGCTCTGATATTTCCAATCTCAGCTTCAGACTTTCATTCTCTCTTCATTCCAGACATTTCCTCTTGAATTCAGTGAATTTGTTGCCGACAGCTTCAGTAATCGCGCACACGACGCTGTCTGCAGCCGCTTTCACTGCGAGCTCGACGGTCGAGGCGAGCTCGTCTTGAAACAACGACACGGAGACACTGACGTCCATCTTCACTGGTTTAGTTTGAGACTGGTCTAGCGGAATCCTCTTTGCATTCAGAAACACCGCCTTCGGTTTGTATTTAGTAAGATATATGTGTTTTTATCGTAGCCTTCCCATTCAAATATATGCATCACACACAGACTTTGCACGCAGTAGCAACCCTTTCTATGTCCGGTACTAAGTCTAAGCACATTCTGCGGAAAACGTGTCCAAATTCAGATCCAGGTCACGCATCCACGGGTTTAAAAGTCTGCAGAGCCGCGCAGCTTCTCAAGAGGTCCTGCGCAGGAGCAGCCGCGCAAAAAAACAAGAGACGAGCGCTGGATGACAAAGAAGTGTAGCAACCAGATCCAATCCTCACTCCATGTGCTACTGCCACCTAGTCAGGGGGTGTGAATCACCTTCGAGTCATGTCATTAATGATCTTATAAATGATTTGTAATACAAATTAAAATTATTTGACTCTTTTTCCCACACAGTTATTATACTTTTCAAATATTCAGATATTTATTCTAAAGGTTTAAACATGTAAAAAAATAAAACAATGCTAAACTGATTTATGAGTTTCTCTGACATATTATCTGGGCAGCAGTGTGGAGTAGTGGTTAGGACTCTGGATTCTTGACCAGAGGATTGTGGGTTCAATCCCAGGTGGGGACACTGCTGCTGTACCCTTGAACAAGGTGCTTTACCTAGACTGCTCCAGTAAAAACCCAACTGTATAAATGAGTAATTGTATGTAAAAATAATGTGATATCTTGTAACACTTGTAAGTTGCCCTGGATAAGAGTGTCGATTAAGACATTAATAATATCTGATTTCTTTATTCATTCAATACATTTAGTTTATTAACCTGCTCTGTCACTCCACTGGGTAGTTATTCATATAATAAAAAGCATTTCATTCAAAGAGCTTTAGTTTTCTAACGCCTCTCAGGTTTTTCTTGTGGAATGGGACGCTTTTTAATCACAATAAGACACCTCAGGACATCTTTTCAAAGCTTTTAAGAAGTCTTTAATTAACTCCTATTTATTTTAAAGAGGTAAACCACCTGTTCATTTTACAAAAAACTAGAACCACACAGCTGAGTAATACACTGTATTTCAAGCCCTCTTCAGCACTCTCAATGTGTTTTGTTTTTCATGTTGTAACATTAACATGATGTCTTGTCCTTTTTTAAATCAATAGCAGTTAATTAAAGCCTGGAGGAAGCGCTTTGATAATGCGGCCCCTCGAGTCTCACAGAGCAGCGCACTCCTTGGCGTGTCTCATTGCTGATGACTCTTCTGCTGCTGTGGAGGCGGCTCTGTTGCCTGGTTTAGTTCGCAGCGCAGTCTGAGGAAGAGTCTAAATCTGTGCCGCTGGACAGCAGGGAGGAATACTGTCCTGTATAAAGAATAGGAGACAATATTACAGTTTAAGAGAAACTAAATAAAAGCATGGGGTAGAAATAGCAGAGGTTACTGCCTGGAAGTTTACTCGTAAAGAATGACCTTTCTGCGACCCTGTGCTGTATTTACCAAAAACAAGTTCACACACACTGAACCTCCAAGACTAGCGAAGAGAAAGCTATGAAACTGCGAGCATGCCTGCGCCATTGTGGATCTGTTTGTGACAACGGCGCTCAACTTGAATTAAATTGATATACATCTAAAAAACATTATCAAGGGTTTCGCGTTAGTGTTTGAATATCTCATTCGGAAGAAGAGGACGGGAAATATCAATATAATTACACGAAACACAGATTATATATCTGCGTGAAACTCGCTGCATCGACGCTGCTGCCGCCTGATAAAGAAAGGACTATACCAACTCCGGCATGGGGAGGGGTTACCTGAATTCAAATTGTATTCACTGGGAAAAATATAGAGCTACAAACAGCTCGATTATGATGTTAAAATTGAAAGTCATATTCATTTTTTATTAAAAGATCCCCGGTATCACAATTCCCTCTGCGGTCCATATTAGATGAATTGTTAAACCGCGCTGATCAGTTTGTATTTTGTGATTGGTATATTCCTCGTTCTGTGGGAGACAGACCCGTTCAGACACTGAGGGAGAGCAGAGAGGAGGTGAGAGAGTCTGCATGGAGCTCTACAATGGAGTTATATTGTATTATTTTGAACAATGTTGTTTATAAACTGAGGGAGAGCAGAGGACAGAGCGCTGTTATATTGTATTATTTTGAAAGGTCCGGGTTGTGTGGTAGGAGCGCGTTGTTTTATCCGTTCAGACACTGAGGGAGAGCAGAGAGGAGGTGAGAGAGTCTGCATGGAGCTCTACAATGTGTTTATAAACTACAGAGCGCTGTTATATTGTATTATTTTGAAAGGTCCGGGTTGTAGTGTGGTAGGAGCGCGTTGTTTTATCCGTTCAGACACTGAGGGAGAGCAGAGAGGAGGTAAGAGAGTCTGCATGGAGCTCTACAATGTGTTTATAAACTACAGAGCGCTGTTATATTGTATTATTTTGAAAGGTCCGGGTTGTAGTGTGGTAGGAGCGTTGTTTTATCCGTTCAGACACTGAGGGAGAGCAGAGAGGAGGTAAGAGAGTCTGCATGGAGCTCTACAATGTTTATAAACCACAGAGCGCTGTTATATTGTATTATTTTGAAAGGTCCGGGTTGTAGTGTGGTAGGAGCGCGTTGTTTTATCCGTTCAGACACTGAGGGAGAGCAGAGAGGAGGTAAGAGAGTCTGCATGGAGCTCTACAATGTGTTTATAAACCACAGAGCGCTGTTATATTGTATTATTTTGAAAGGTCCGGGTTGTAGTGTGGTAGGAGCGTTGTTTTATCCGTTCAGACACTGAGGGAGAGCAGAGAGAGGTAAGAGAGAGTCTGCATGGAGCTCTACAAGAGCTGTTATATTGATTTTGAAAGGTCCTGGTTGTAGTGTGGTAGGAGCGTTGTTTTATCCGTTCAGACACTGAGGGAGAGCAGAGAGGAGGTAAGAGAGTCTGCATGGAGCTCTACAATGTGTTTATAAACCACAGAGCGCTGTTATATTGTATTATTTTGAAAGGTCCGGTTGTAGTGTGGTAGGGCGCGTTGTTTTATCCGTTCAGACACTGAGGGAGAGCAGAGAGGAGGTAAGAGAGTCTGCATGGAGCTCTCTTTTAACAATGTGTTTATGATTAAAACCACAGAGCGCTGTTATATTGTATTATTTTGAAAGGTCCGGGTTGTAGTGTGGTAGGAGCGCGTTGTTTTTGTGTGTGTGTGTGTTGTATTTGTGGAGCGGCGTGGTATCCTGTTGTTGCCAAACGCGTTTGTTTTTATTCATATACCCCCCCAGTTGTAGTCTCCTGGATACAGAGCGGCATTCACACAGTGACGTAATTATAATAAACAAAGACATTCCAGAGCGTTTATCAAAAACTTTTCATTCAGTTTTCACTGTGTTTCATTTTGGATAGAATACAGCCACCCAAAATATACCGATTCTCTTATCTGTATCTTGGATCATGAAGAAAAGTGATTGGCAAACTGAAGCACTTTGAACAATTAGCTGATTATTAAAATAATCCTGTTTTTAGTTGATTAATTATTTTTACAGATTGAGTATTCTAGTGACTGATGGATATCCTGTTAGTTACTGATTCTCCTTGATTCCCTGGATACAGAGCTGATGGGTATCCTGTCAGTTACGTGATTCTCCCTACAGAGGATACAGAGCTGATGAGTATGCTGTTAGTTAGTTGATGATTCCTGTTAGTTCCGATTTGGATACAGAGCTGATGGGTATCCTGTCAGTTACTGATTCTCCTCGGATACAGAGCTGATGAGTATGCTGTTAGTTACTGATTCTCCTTGGATACAGAGCTGATGAGTGTCCTGTTAGTTACTGATTCTCCTTGGATACAGAGCTGATGAGTATGCTGTTAGTTACTGATTCTCCTTGGATACAGAGCTGATGAGTGTCCTGTCAGTTACTGATTCTCCTTGGATACAGAGCTGATAAGTATCCTGTTAGTTACTGATTCTCCTTGGATACAGAGCTGATGAGTATCCTGTTAGTTACTGATTCTCCTTGGATACAGAGCTGATGAGTGTCCTGTTAGTTACTGATTCTCCTTGGATACAGAGCTGATGAGTATCCTGTTAGTTACTGATTCTCCTTGGATACAGAGCTGATGAGTGTCCTGTCAGTTACTGATTCTCCTTGGATACAGAGCTGATGATACAGAGTATCCTGTTAGTTACTGATTCTCCTTGGATACAGAGCTGATGAGTATCCTGTTAGTTACTGATTCTCCTCAGAGGATACAGAGCTGATGGGTATCCTGTTAGTTACTGATTCTCCTTGGATACAGAGCTGATGAGTATCCTGTTAGTTACTGATTCTCCTTGGATACAGAGCTGATGAGTGTCCTGTTAGTTACTGATTCTCCTTGGATACAGAGCTGATGAGTATCCTGTTAGTTACTGATTCTCCTTGGATACAGAGCTGATGAGTGTCCTGTCAGTTACTGATTCTCCTTGGATACAGAGCTGATGAGTATCCTGTTAGTTACTGATTCTCCTTGGATACAGAGCTGATGAGTATCCTGTTAGTTACTGATTCTCCTTGGATACAGAGCTGATGAGTGTCCTGTTAGTTACTGATTCTCCTTGGATACAGAGCTGATGAGTATCCTGTTAGTTACTGATTCTCCTTGGATACAGAGCTGATGAGTGTCCTGTTAGTTACTGATTCTCCTTGATACAGAGCTGATGAGTATCCTGTTAGTTACTGATTCTCCTTGGATACAGAGCTGATGAGTATCCTGTTAGTTACTGATTCTCCTTGGATACAGAGCTGATGAGTGTCCTGTTAGTTACTGATTCTCCTTGGATACAGAGCTGATGAGTATCCTGTTAGTTACTGATTCTCCTCGGATACAGAGCTGATGGGTATCCTGTTAGTTACTGATTCTCCTTGGATACAGAGCTGATGAGTATCCTGTTAGTTACTGATTCTCCTTGGATACAGAGCTGATGAGTATCCTGTTAGTTACTGATTCTCCTTGGATACAGAGCTGATGGGTATCCTGTTAGTTACTGATTCTCCTTGGATACAGAGCTGATGAGTGTCCTGTCAGTTACTGATTCTCCTTGGATACAGAGCTGATGAGTATCCTGTTAGTTACTGATTCTCCCTGGATACAGAGCTGATGAGTGTCCTGTTAGTTACTGATTCTCCTTGATACAGAGCTGATGAGTATCCTGTCAGAGTTACTGATTCTCCTTGGATACAGAGCTGATGAGTATCCTGTTAGTTACTGATTCTCCCTGGATACAGAGCTGATGAGTGTCCTG
The DNA here is from genome assembly GCA_036884735.1 of Huso huso. Taxonomy (NCBI): domain Eukaryota; kingdom Metazoa; phylum Chordata; class Actinopteri; order Acipenseriformes; family Acipenseridae; genus Huso; species Huso huso. The sequence continues at coordinate 9,889,475 of CM072681.1, read as the reverse complement.
TTAGTTACTGAGATCTCCTTGGATACAGAGCTGATGAGTATCCTGTTAGTTACTGATTCTCCTCGGATACAGAGCTGATGGGATTCTCCTTGATACAGAGCTATCCTGTTAGCTGTTAGTTACTGATTCTCCTTGGATACAGAGCTGATGAGTATCCTGTTAGTTACTGATTCTCCTTGGATACAGAGCTGATGAGTATCCTGTTAGTTACTGATTCTCCTTGGATACAGAGCTGATGAGTATCCTGTTAGTTACTGATTCTCCTTGAGATACAGAGCTGATGATGAGTATCCTGTTGATACAGAGCTGATGAGTTACTGATTCTCCTTGGATGACAGAGCTGATGGGTATCCTGTTAGTTAGCTGATGATTCTCCTTGGATACAGAGCTGATGAGTATCCTGTTAGTTACTGATTCTCCTCGGATTGATGATCCTGTTACAGAGAGCTGATGAGTATCCTGTTAGTTACTGATTCTCCTGGATACAGAGCTGATGAGTGTTATCCTAGTTACTGGTTCTGAGTATCCCTGATTTTTATAAATTCCTCGGATACAGAGAGAGTATCCTGTTGTACCGATTTGTTTGTTTTTACCGATTCTCCTCGGATACAGATTGAGTTACTGATTCTTCGGATCAGCCCTGAGTTTATCCCAGCTACTGGGATTCTCCACTTCTATGACCCTTAGAAGCGGTAATGTAATTCTCCTCGGACACCCCTGTTGAAAACTCCTGGCGCCAGAAAATAGATGGCATTAGAAATCAGTATTTAAATGAGTTTATATTGTGTATTTTTACAAAATAAAACAGAACAGCACAGAAATCTAATAGCCGCAGAATAATTTGATTAACACATTCTTTCATTTATTTAATGTGGTATTGGTCCGCAGCAGAGCAATTTAAAGCAGTTGCAGAACTGACATAAAATGGTTTAGCTCAATGGACCAGGAAGAAGCGAATACAAAACAAAGGGCAAAGGTCATAGGGGTCCAACGCTTCAGACGGGTCCCGCCGCGAAACAGGTTTTGGGCGGAATGAAACAAACAATAAACAAAACACTTTATACCAAACAAAAAGGGCTTGATGGTCAAACCCAGGCTAAACAAACAAACACCGAGAAGACAGGACAGCAGCACACACACACGACACATGACAGCAATTCCAAACCGGCCATCCCATTTGAACTAAACAAAGGAAAAATTATCCCCATTGTTTTAGAGAATATTCTTTTAGCTGTTAAAAACCTTAATTAATTTCAATAAAACATTTACCTTATTGAGGCCCCAGCCACATTCATGACCCTTTTAAATTAATAAACAAAACGAACAATAAAAAACGGCTTTCCCAAAACAAATACAAATATAGAAATAATAATGTAAGTTTATAATTTACAAAAATAAAACAGGGACGAGGCACAGAAATCTAATAGTGTTATTAATGTGCAAGAATAAACTGGATTGGTGGACTGCATAGATAATAATAAATGGAAAAAAAAAATAAATGGATCATTTCTGCCATCTACTGGTCGCTTTTATTAACTTTGATTCAATTATAAAATCCAGAATATTTAAATGAAAAGCTACGTTTGTGTATAAACTGATCTTTCTGTCCTTCTTAATATGTTAGAGAAATATAATTTTAATGAAGTGTATCTTTGTTGCCTTCACCAGTTTTATTCTGCTGTTATAAATTAAAAAACACAAAGGAGACCTACATTCCAAAGTGATTTTTAGTATTGCTATGTGAAAGAAACACGTGTGTAAGGGAACCGAAGCAAATAATATATTAATTATATATTATAGAAGAGAACAAAGAGAGACTAACAGCACGCAGGTGACATCCAGGGAGGGGCTGACGTGTTGAGCGTGGAACTGCAAGAGAGGGGTTTAAATATGCAGTGCAGTCTAGTCTACACAGATTACCTGTCGCTGTCCGTTTGAGCTGCCTATTTACCCTGAAGAGAAGAATTGAACGGTCAGAGCGAGTGACTAGAGCACTAGAGCCGCGCTGCACATCCCACTGACAATACCTGAAGTAAGTGTCTCTATCTTTTTATTCATCTTTTAAATCCACTTGACACTCGCCAAATCGTGTCTTACTGTAAATGAACAGTTAATGTGTTCCTTGGCAGGATTGTAATTGTGTGGAATGCTTTGTTTATTATGAATATATGTTTGAAATGATTTAGTAACAGTAAATATTTGACACAGATGTTGTAAGATCTTAGTTTGTAACACAAGCACGTAATGTTTGTGGCATGTAACTTTTGTCTATGAACAGTTAAAACCCTGATGCTCCTCCAGATGTTGTTTTTAGGACTCTGTTAACAGAACAATTCTACCCATTTCAAAGTTAGGTTAATTACATTAAATGCCTTATTAAATGTCACAAGCACCCATGAGAGTTACAAAGTATTTATCCTCATCATTGGTCTTTGTGGTTGTTTGATTGAAAGTATAAAAACAACTAAAGGAAATGCTTTCTTGAGACTGAAGGTGACATAGAGAACAGACAGCAATACTTAATTGCCTATCAAGTACAAAATATGACCAGTACCTCATGGGTATTTATCCTTAAAGACCCAGTAACCCAGTAACCTGAATAGATTCAGTCATGCCCGTCCCGAGGGCATAAATAGGCTGCATGCACAGATCTCAATATAATTTTTCCTTTCATCCGACCTGATCGAGAGAGATAAGTGTTGAATGTACTGTTGTCTGCTTATTTGCTTGTGTAATTACACTGTTGATGTGATTATAATTAGATGATGTTTACGTGATTATAGTCATTGCTAGTTACACGTACTGTGCATTCAGCCGTGGTTTTCGTTAGTCCCTCAGGGGCCTTGTGCTCCATGTGAAGCGGGCGGCTCCGTCGCCCCTTCCCCGGATCGAGTAACCTTAAGTCGGGTACTTGTGTTCTCTCTCAGGCTGCTAGCTTGGTTGAAAATAAAAATGTTATTTTGTTAGGAATTTATACATAATTAACAGTAATCGAAAGTGTTCACTGTTTTTGTGAGAAAAAAAGTTTTTCGTGTGTATTTTTCTATTTCTTTTCACAGAAATTCCAGCGCACCTGTTGGACCGTGACACGCGCTTCAGGTTAAAACTGTTTCAGTTTTCTCCCACTGTGTCTCGCTGGCACATTAGTTCTGCTTGCAGTTTCTCCTCAGTGTCTCGTTGGCACATTAGTTCTGTTTGCAGTTTCTCCCCTCAGTGTCTCGTTGCACACATTAGTTCTGCTTGCAGTTTTCCCTCAGTGTCTCGTTGATTAATTCTGCTTGCAGTTTTCCTCAGTGTCTTGTTGCACACATTAGTTCTGCTTGCAGCATTATTGTATAGACTATTAGAGCTCTGATAGTAGGTTCCTCAGTTTTCGGACTGTTGGATTAACCAAGAGCTCTGCAGGTAGGCATCCCCATAGATCGCCCTCCCGTGGTAACTGTGGGTCCAGACCTGCCCCGCTCCCACCGGTGTACTGTACATCGAACGAGGATACCATTCTGATTCACTAGCAGTTGCTGGGCTCAGCTCTGCTTTGGGTCCTGCTGTCCGCAGCCCTCCCGTAGTGTTTGCTGCCACCCTGGTCTCTGCATGCAGTGCCATTTCAAGGCTGTCACGGCTCTGACAGCTGGCATTCCCCAGTCTTACGACTGTGTCGGTTTGCCAGAAGCGCCATAGGTTGGCACCCCCATAGTCTGCTTAATTGTAACTGTAGGTCCAGGCCTGCTCCATTCCCACCGGTACAAATCTGTACAATGAACAAGGTTATCACTCTGATTCACCACGCAGTCGCTAGGCTAGTTTCAGGCCGGGTCTGATTGCTTGCAATCTTTCCCGCAGTGTTTCGTGGTGCTGCCTTGGGCTCTGACAGCCGGCTTTCCCCAGTCTTAGGGCTGTGTTGGTTTGACAAAAGCTATATAGGTGGGCAGCCTTATATACTGCTTCTGCAGTAACTGTGGGTCACAGACCTGCCCGCTCCTGACACAGTATATGTACAAAACAGTGAACGAGGTTACTGCACTGGGGTACCCGAATTGTAATGGTGTACCACTGAACCGGACCGCATCTAAGGTACTGGACCGAAGTTTAAAACCACCGAGTGTTGAACCACCACCGAACGGTACTATATAGAGCGCATACCACCACCGAGTAGAACACTCACTGAACTGTGCCTTGCAAGGTACTTTACAGTCACTGTGCGGCTGGGAGTTGATCGGGTCATTTTGGTTCATTTTACTGTCTGCTCTGTTCCACCCGGTTCATCACCACCATTCAGACTCAGTTAAAAGGGGTATTGTGATACACAACAGTGACACCATCTCTGGTCCAAGACCAGCGGACGCTTTCAGTTTCGACTTGTGCTGTTTTATATATTTTTAAATACAGTACTTTGCTACATGTGCTGTCTGACTGCAGCTTCTAGCGGCAAGTGCTACAAAGTACTAATATATATTAGTAGAGAGAGAGATAGGTAAGCGCCCGGCTTGAGCAGATTGAAGCAGCAGTTGTCACAGAGTTTACTGCTTGCTGCATGCCAGGGTTTTACCCTTGTGACATTTGCAAGACCAATCTCTCAGTAGAGGATAAGCACGACAGTTGCTCTTCCTGTTTGGGACCGAGCATGCAAAGGGCCACCGCAGGCCGCTGGATTCTGTGAGTTCTGCATGTCCTTCTCTCGGCATACGCTAGATAAACGGGTGTCTCGCAGTCCGTGAAGTGGTCCACGGTTTTACCACTTTGACAGGGCTCCCCCAGCATCATCCCTTAAGGGGTTGGCTACATCCTCGCCTGAGGCGCTGTGTGCCATGGGAGAGCAGGAGAGTTGAACGAGTGGCATGGTCTTCCTCATCATCCTCTGCCTTCCTCCCCCTCCTCATGTTTCTAAAAAAGAGGAGAAAAGGTCACAGGTCTCATAGATCAGTGGACTCTGAAAATCTGGACAAGCTCTGGGAAGCTGTTTCCCAGCAAGGCACAGTACTGGCTCAGCTGTTGCGTGAACACACTGCTCCACCAGCCCCTCTGTTCTCTTGGAGCAACAAGGGGCACCAAGCACAGGCTCGCAACTAGACAATCTGCTTTCCATTGCCGCCTCTGAGGAGATGGGCGATCCAGAGTTACCCTCTTTGATCACCCAGTGCCAGTGGCTCACCCGCCTCTGTCAGCAGAGCTTCTGTCTCTGACAGTAGTGACATTCCAGAGGCTTATGGGCTTTATGGCAGTAGCTTCCCAGTCCTTTCCTTTGAGTCTTTTCCCATGCGCCTTCTCCAAGCCTGGTTCAAAAACAGGTTTTTCAGCCCACATTGAACCATGTCCGCCTGCTGACAGTGTCTCGGCACTGTCTGGAGGGACTTTCCAGTGGGCACATCCTGCACGCCCGCGCTTTATCGGCTGAATGTCGGGATCCACAAACCCCTGGGTTTGGAACAAGAGTGTTAAGGGCGGCCTCGAGCTCGACCCTTACAGCAAAAAACATAGAGGTGAGTTCTCCCTCAAATCTTTTAGCTCCAGCTACTTGTGCTGAGGGTTCCTAATGGTAGCGCCAGAAGGCTGCCTGGGTCGAGCTTCAGGCATTCCAGTTGTCTGCATTAATTGCCTTGTAACAACTTTGGTATGTCTACCCATTAGGTAATGGTTACATTTCATACTTGATAGGGAATGTTAGGTTATTATCATAACCCTGGTTCCCTGAATAGAAATGTATTCATTAACCTTCAAGGTCACTGCATCTATGATTGCAGCAGTCTTGAAGGAAAAATGATATTGAGATCTGTGCATGCAGTCTATTTATGCCCTCGACAGGCATGACTGCATCACAGGCTTTGATGAGCAGTCTTGTTAGATCTATTCAGGTTACAGTGTCTTTAAGGATAAATTCCCATGAGGTAATGGTTACATTTCTATTTGAGAGAAACAGGGTTATGATAGTAACCTAACGTTTTATGTTTTCAGGACTGCCTTATCTTGGTGAAAGTGAAGGAACAAAGATGGAATCTGTTTACATTAAACAGGAGGAGGTTGTGGAACTGGCACCTATCTGCATTAAACAGGAGATGCCTGAACTGGAGCCTGTCCACATTAAAGAAGAGGAGACTGAACTGGAGCCTGTCCACATTAAAGAAGAGACTGAACTGGAGCCTGTCCACATTAAAGAAGAAGAGACTGAACTGGAGCCTGTCCACATTAAAGAAGAGACTGAACTGGAGCCTGTCCACATTAAAGAAGAGACTGAACTGGAGCCTGTCCACATTAAAGAAGAAGACAATGAACTGGAGCCTGTCCACATTAAAGAAGAAGAGACGAAAAAGAAGCTCGTCCACAAAAAGAAACTGAACTGGAGCCTGTCCACATTAAAAAGAAGAGACTGAACTGGAGCCTGTCCACATTAAAGAAGAAGACTGAACTGGAGCCTGTCCACAAAAAGAAGAGACTGAACATTGGAGCCTGTCCACATTAAAGAAGAGACTGAACTGGATCATGTCCACATTAAAGAAAAGACTGAACTGGAGTCTTTCTGCATTGAAGAGGAGTCTATTGACTTGCTGTTTAAGGATTCAGAAAACATATCCCTGCCAAAGATATCACATCAATGTACTGAATGTGGGGAAGAACTTCAGTCAGTTAGGAAGCCTAAAAAAAGACACCACAGAGAATTCATACTGAGAGAAGCTGCATCACTGCAGTGACTGTGGGAAGAGCTTCAGTCAGTCAGGACACCTAAAATCACACCAGCGAACTCACACTGGAGAGAAGCCGCATCACTGTTCTGACTGTGGGAAGAGCTTCATTCGGTTAGAAACCTAAAAACAACACCAGCGAATTCACACTGAGAGAAGCCATACCACTGTTCTGAATGTGGAGATTGCTTCAGTATGTCAGGAAGCCTAAAAAGACACCAACGAATTCACAGTGGAAAGAAGCCGTATCATTGTGTTAAATGTGGGAAGAGTTTCAGTCTGTCAGGAAACCTAAAAAGACACCAGAGAATTCACGCTGGAGAGAGGCCGCATCACTGCTCTGACTGTGGGAAGAGCTTCAGTCAGTTAGGACACCTAAAATCACACCAGCAAACTCACACTGGAGAGAAGCCACATCACTGCTTTGACTGTGGGAAGAGCTTCAGTCGGTAAGGAAGCTTAAAAAACACAGGTGAATTCACACTGGAGAGAAGCTGTATCACTGCACTGATGGTGGGAAGCGGAGGAAGCCCAAAACAACACCAGCAAATTCAGTTGAGAGAAGGATCACTGCACTAAATGTGGGAAGAGTTTCAAGGAAACCTAAAAACACACCAGCAAATTCACAGTGGAAAGAAGCTGTATCACTGGTACAAAATGTGGCAATACATTTGCTTTCTGTGGTTAAGGAAAAGACAAATACCAGTTTTGAAAATGCAGATGAAGCTGATAGAAATCAATATTCCAGGCAGTGTTACAATGGTCCTTGTTTTCGGTCCTTCCAGTCCAGGTCTTTGCTTCAACCAGATTGTAGATTAATGAATCAACCTTCTTATAAATCATTCAGGACCTAATTGGAAGTGAGGGCCACTGCTTTATACCAATCAAAACTGAGTGTGATGCTCCAGTGATATTTTTGAAAGGAATCCTGTCTATGTGCCAGCCTAAGGGTGTTTAATCATGTTTTAGCATAAATGTGAGAATGAGTGTAAAAAAGCAGCTGTGCTTGCATTTTAATCAGTAGTATAAGTAGGCTATGACTACCTGCAACCTTTATGAATTGTGTATGAACCTGAATATGGTTATTATTATGGGGGGTATCAATTTCATTAATAGGGGTAATGAATACTACATGAATAACATCATGAATAAGGGCCGCATGACGACATGAATAGGCCATGCGGTCACGCAGACATGGTTAAGGTTTGAATGAAAGTCCTGTTTACAGTCGGTTTTACAAGCAGCTCAAAAGGGAGGTAACATCCCACCAATATGCATTTTTATGTGTGGTCGGATTGGCAGGCTCATCAAACCATGTGAATGGGGTAGCATTTGGTTGAATACTTTTGAGATACAGAGTGGCAAAAAAAGCAGCATTTTTTTAATATACCTGGATCTCAAAAAGTATAGCAAATTAAGGAACCACACTTGGCATACACAGTCCCAGGGGTGTAGATGTGCAGCGGGTATTAATATTTTGGGGATCCTAGTTTTACAGAAACTGAACCCCAAAGATAACGGGTCTGACGCCACTGCTGCCTGATGTTGTTGCTAGGCAGGGACTTGCGACTGTTCCATTGCACTGAATAGGGAGACATGGAATATATAGTTCAGCACACAGGGGTCACATCTGCGTTTCTGTCTGGATTAAAACTGGTAATCAGTGATAATATTTTTTGTATTTGTTTGTGCCTTCAACACTGGGGAAACTAATAATAATTTGTTAATTTAGGAAATACTATTTTCATTTCCCCCCTCTTTTGTTGTTATGGTACGATCCAGGAGTTCATTGATACCATTCCATTCCATAAACAAATCTATGCTGCTGTCAGTATTAAAACTGTTAAGAACTTCTCTGTGCTATTAAATAATAAAATGAAAGTGACCCTGTGTGTAGTGTTACTTATTATACAATTGAATTAAACTGGTGGGGGCGCAGCCTCTAGCATGTATCTAGTACAGCAATTGCAAGCAATGACACTGTTACTGTACAGATTTCTTTCAGAGGTACTGATGTGCACATTTAGCAAAGCTGAACAATGACAAAATGTTAGTTGACAACAAAACATGAATGATAACATGCTCCTATCTACAGTTTTAAAAGAATATTCTGAAATGAAAAGGGAAATACAATCGACTTGAGAAGTTGTTTTGGATTATTACAGTAATTACATGGTTATTTGTGCACTGTAATCTAAAGAGAAAAATATATTTTAAAAGAAACAAATGGGGGGCTGTGTCTTCATTTTATTTTAGTAACAGGTTAAACAACTGAAGGTATAGTAATTGCCCTGTTTATTGTTCAATAGAAATGTCTTCATAAAAAATAGGGTTACAGCTCAGTAGAGGAGGGAAGTCTTTACCCTGGGTTCACACAGTGAATTAGTGAAGGGTCCTTGAATAACACACCATATTGAGCATGGCCTGATCAGGAATTGACAAATCTTGAGATAAGCAAAACATACAATGCAGCAAGGGAGGGAATCATTGACACGCCATTTGACACATACAGAGGCTTGGCCATTTTGACACACTCCATATACAGAGGTTTGCTGATAGCATTTCATTTGGCTTGATATATGCTATTCGATTTCATTTTGACA
>CM072681.1:9847028-9870013 GCA_036884735.1 Huso huso | reverse complement strand
CGGTCAAAGTCCTGATCTAAATCCGATTGAGAATCTTTGGTATGAGTTGAAGAAGGCTGTGCACAAGAGAAGTCCTCAGACTTTGAATGAGCTGGAAAAATTTTGCAGAATGGTCAAAAATCACTAAAGAATCATGCCAAAAGTGTATTGACAAATATCCTAATAGTCTAAAAGAGGTTGTTAAGGCCGTAGTCAGCTGTGAGGCACCCGAGGAACGGGCTTCGGATAAAATCATACTAATAATCATTTCTTTTACATGTTGCTATGGCGTGAATAAAAACACATTTCATCCCTCGTTGTGTGTGCACATTAATTCCCAAGTCTCGCTGATATCTCTGGGCTCTTCAAAATCGTTACTGTCATTGCAGACTACAGTGACACGACTCCATTTTTATTAAAAACTGATACGAGATGATTAACTAAGACTTCTATCTACTCCAGCGAATAACCTGAACATGCAGAAGGAAGGCGGTGGAATAAAATGAATTGCTCTGCATTTTAAGTAGTCCTCTTATAATGCAAACACATAATTAATCATCACAGTTTTTAATATTTTTTTTTTATAGGGCTGCGGTTTGCAAGCTAACATTAACAGAAGTGCTGAATACAAAAATAGCAGCAAGAACATCCAGAGTATAAAACGCAGTGAATGAACACTGTATTGTGATTAGCACTGAACACTGTCACTGTATCCTCTAACTTCTCTGCCTCTGACAGCTTGTTAGTTAGCTTATCCACCACATCTTTAACCTGTTGGATTTTAATAGTACTTCTAGTGCTGTTTTGATGCTGCGTAGCTCCTCTATCACTGACTCACCATTAATAGTGTGGCAGCAGTGTGGAGTAGTGGTTAGGGCTCTGCACTCTTGACTGGAGGGTCGTGGGTTCAATCCCAGGTGGGGGACACTGCTGCTGTACCCTTGAGCAAGGTACTTTACCTAGATTGCTCCAGTAAAAACCCAACTGTATAAATGGGGAATTGTATGTAAAAATAATGTGTAAAAAAATAATGTAATTAAATGTAAAAAATAATGTGATATCTTGTAACAATTGTAAGTCGCCCTGGATAAGGGTGTCTGCTAAGAAATAAATAATAATAAGTTACTGAAGTTGCGGCGGCTGTACTCTGCCTAGAAGCCGGAGGCAAGGTTTTGTTTTCTTTATTTGATTTTTTTCTTCTGTTGCTGTTTTCCTGACATCTTGTAGATTCTTTGTTTTGTTAGAAATTAAAAACATTACATCATTTATTATAATATATAACAGTTTCACCTCAGAGCTCCCTACTTCTGCTGCCTCCCACCTCTGTGCATCACGTGACTCTTCCAAGCCCTGTCACTGTTGCACCAGATTCAGGCTGCCACTCCTTTCATTGGACAATGCGTGTGCACGTACTGTTAAAAGGGACGTGTGATGAGACTTTGAAGATTAATATAGAAATGATGGGCTCAGCTAATACTAGCTGTTGGAAAACATGGAACTTGAACGTTTTAATGCAATGTAAGATATATGTCTTCTTTTTCAGGCTCGTACACTTTGTTGGTCTTTTGACTCATAAGAGACGGGATTCTAAGAATGCATTGAAATTCCAATGACAGAGACCAACTCTGAAACAAACACAATCCCATCTTGCTGGAGGGCCATTAGGAAAACTCTGCGCTGAAACATCTCAAAGATAAATTAATGAATAAACACAAAGGGACACACACCCATGGCAGAAACCAGTTTATTTTGCTACATGAAATTAGAATTGGCTCTGGATCGTAACACATTCCATTGCTGGTGCGAACAAATTGTGTTTTACAAATACAAGGGACAATGGATTATAACCTTTCCCCACCGAGGAACAGGAGACCAGTTTTTAGGGCAGAGGTCAACGCAGATCTTCCAAAAACCAGATAGTGATATCTTGAATAAAACAAAGAACGGCCATTTGATGCCACAGAGATCAAGAGATTGGTTCACGGACCCCCAGGGCACAGCCATAAGGTCTGCGGTGACACTGATTAACATACACCTTTTAGCTGGAGGGGAGGACAGGGGGGTGTGCTCAGGAATGGATCCTCATGTCTATAAAATGCAACCTGTAACTTTAAATCATGAAGAAATCACTGTGCTTGGTGTAAGGCCTTCCCACATGTACAGAATAAACTAAGATGGACAAACCACGTAATTAAAAATGTCTCTGTAGTCTTTTGACTTCAAACTTCAGAAGGTGTGTGATTTCTCTGACCTCAGAAGACTGCACTGCCATGGATGGGATGCTGCAAGCTGGAAACAGGCTGTGTGATGCTGCGGGCTGCTGTGTGTATTTATCAGAACAGAACACATGGCAAACTCACAGCCTGCTGTAACGCTCATCCATAACTACTTACATCTGTTCCAGGGAAAGGCAGTTGTCACAGCACTTTCCTTTCCCTGCCCTTTGTTTTATTACTTCACTAGCATTACCGGAAAACGAAAAAGAACTAAAAATCAGTGATGTTTTCATTTGTCCTGCTGCCTTTAAACCAGTGGTTTTTAACCCTTTCATCTCAAGTACCAGTGTTTCCAGCAGGGACCAGTGGCATAGCCAGGAATTTGTTTAGGATGGGTAATAATTTATAAAAATGTTTCTGTCAGTAAAAATTAACTACACTCCAAACTTGCAATGAACTTGAAATCTCCCTATTAAGAACCGGTTGTTTAGCCTCAATCACATTTAGAATCACTACCGCAGTTATCAAACATACAAATTAAATAACAGAAAGAATAAACTACCTTACCTGCTGTTTAGATCCCCAAGTTCATCCTCCTGTTTTTCATTGCAAACTTGTCTCAGCTTTACAGCAGGCGTTTAAAGCATGATTCGCATGGGTCTATAAACCAGGTGTCCTCGGAGTTGATCAAAAGCAGAGGACGTCGACCCAGACAGCAATTTTTAGTTGGGCCAACATTGAGCTTACATCCAGAGTTTACATTGGCAACTGATGGCAGGCCCATCATTTTGCTCATTGGGACAACGTTGGTACAACGTTGGCATGTAGTTGTTATCATCAGATGGGACAACGTTGAGCCGACATTATATTTAGTGCTATAGGTCGGGCCAATGAGTAATTTACCAACATAGGAAAACAGTGTCTAAATTACTCAGTGACCCAAACCCTTCTCTGAGTAATTTACCAACATAGGAAAACAGTGTCTAAATTACTCAGTGACCCAAACCCTTCTCTGAGTAATTTACCAACATAGGAAAACAGTGTCTAAATTACTCAGTGACCCAAACCCTTCTCTGAGTAATTTACCAACATAGGAAAACAGTGTCTAAATTACTCAGTGATCCAAACCCTTCTCTGAGTAATTTACCAACATAGGGAAAACAGTGTCTAAATTACTCAGTGACCCAAACCCTTCTCTGAGTAATTTACCAACATAGGAAAACAGTGTCTAAATTACTCAGTGACCCAAACCCTTCTCTGAGTAATTTACCAACATAGGAAAACAGTGTCTAAATTACTCAGTGACCTGAACCCTTCTCTGAGTAATTTACCAACATAGGAAAACAGTGTCTAAATTACTCAGTGACCCAAACCTTCTCTCAGTAATTTACCAACATAGGAAAACAGTGTCTAAATTACTCAGTGACCCAAACCCTTCTCTGAGTAATTTACCAACATAGGAAAACAGTGTCTAAATTACTCAGTGACCCAAACCCTTCTCTGGAGCGCTGACTACACATGAACATTATGAGTTCTTTTTTTCAGAAGGAAAAATATTATCTAATAAAATAGGTTGCATCTTTCCACATGGCACAAGGGGGCCTCAAAGTGAAGTATCAGTTGTGACACATGCCAGAAGCCTTGTTGAACCTGTTGCACTACAATTATAATTCTAACAAAGTAAAACAATCAATTATATCTTATCTACTAGGTCTGACATCTAGTATAACAGGATTGCAGTAAAACATGCAGATCTTACTCTATTGGAAATAGAAAGTGCAGTTATACTGGAACGCGTTTGGATTTTCTGCAGTTAAGGTTTACCAATGCATGGATCATGCCAAAATATTGTACCTGTTAAACTAAATTAGCACACTAATTGTTTGCTAAACTGTCTTAGATTGCCCCAGCTGCTACTGAGACCTGTGTGAATTGCTACTGTGTTCACATACTGCCTATTTCAAACTCTTCACAAAATACAGGCTCTTTTCTACCTATACTCTCTGGCTTTTCTGCTTGTGTGCACTGTTTCCACCCCCTGCCTCGGGCTGCTTCCTGCTAGTTTGTCCACCTATCCACAAGCACTTCCTCTGCTACCTGTCAGGTAACAAGCAGCCATCGACTCATAGATCAGAGAAATTGGTGTGGTGGGGTTGAATATCTGAATGTGATTAACAGTGGCCAGTGGACACCAATAAACTACATTCCCGAGTACATTATGATGAGCTGTGAGATTTTAGATCTGTGTTTTTTATGTTTTATGCTGTCAGCTAAAAGAAAATCACGTTTATTTTTTATAGCCAACCTTTAGGAATTTCTAGTGGCAGTGCTTGCACCTAAATTAAAGTTTACGTTCGCACATGATGTTTTGTTTCTGATTGAATAGTGGCGCAGTTATTATTACTGAGCTGTACTTGCCACTTGCTCTGTGTTATTGTTTTCTGTAAAGCATTGATATCTTGTCAGTTAAGAAAAGGCTTCATGAAAAATCTTGTTTTAACGTTGTCTGTTACATCGGCCAGAGACCCGCGCTGCATTGCCATGTTTTCTACATTTTCTTCAAATTCTCAAATTAATAAAAGTGACCCGGGTAGCGTCGGGTAATTTACAACCCGTGTTTTACCTGGGTTTTCGGGTACCCATGCCGACCCCCAGTTTAGAGTTTCTATTGTTCTTCACACAATCACTTTCTTGAAGGTTGGTGATATAATAACTGGGGGTGAGGGAGGGGTGAGCGATGCGGGGAGGGGGCGAGTGTGATTAGCATCAGGTGATTCAACACCAGCATTGACTAGGAAAGGCAACAATAGTGGGAGGGAGAAAACCTTCAGGAGCAAAAGACTTCCTGGAGGTGACTATATAAGAGAGAGGGAGTGAGAGAGAACGAAATACCAGTATCATCATTCCCAAGGGGAAAGACTCCCTCGACTTGGTGACAGTACAGAATTAAAGACAGAAAGAAAGAAAGAGGATCATTAGCTACAAAATAAGAAAGGAAGAGAGAAAGAAAGAAAAAGAAAGGAGGAGATAAAGACAGGAGATAGACAGAATGGCAGTGGGTTGTGTGAGGGGGGCTCTGGCTGTGTTGTTGCAGCTCTCTGTTTGGCTGCCGGTCGCTCTGCAGTGCTGTGAGTACACAATGAACCGCTTGCTATTAATAGCTGAATAATGATGCCTCTGTATTAACTAGACCAGAGAGTGTGTTTGTGTGTGTGTGTAGCTGTCTGTGTCTATGTGTTGTGTGTGTGTCTATCTGTCTGTGTCTATGTGTGTGTCTCAGTATGTGTGTGTGTGTTCGTGTGTGTGTGTGTGTGTGTGTGTGTTCGTGTATGTATGTGTGTGTGTGTGTGTGTGTGTGTTCGTGTGTGTTCGTGTATGTGTGTGTTCGTGTATGTATGTGTGTGTGTGTGTGTGTTCGTGTATGTGTGTGTGTGTGTGTGTCTCAGTATGTGTGTGTGTGTGTCTCAGTGTGTGTGTGTGTGTCTCTGTGTGTCTGTGACTGTGTCTCTATGAGGGCAGGTATTACTATCAATGTGCGGACACAATTTGAGAAAATGTCCCCACAAAGATAGTAATTCCTGAAAAAAAAATGCTGTTGTGGGGACGTCCCACTTTGTAAAACACCTTTTTAGAACAAAATTTGTCTTCAAAAAAAAAAAAAAAAAAAAGTTTGATGTCCACATTCACCCTGCGTGGAGTTTTGTTTTACTGGAGTTTGACTATAGTGAGAGTCAATGAGGAGGTCCCTGGTTCAAATCCCAGCTCAGCCACTGACTCACTGTGTGACCCTGAGCAAGTCACTGAACCTCCTTGTGCTGCGCGCCTTTGGGGTGAGACGTTGTTGTAGGGTGACTCTGCAGCTGATGCATAGCTCACACCTGAGTCTCGATCTTGTAAAGCGCTTTGTGATGGTGGACCACTATGAAAGGCACTATATAAAAATAAATTATTATTATTATTATTATTATTATTATTATTATTATTATTATGAGAAGTCCCCACAAATATAGAAATGCAAACATGTGTGTGTGTCTGTGTGCATGTCTCTGTGTGTGTGTGTGTGTGTAACTGCAGTGTGTGTCTCATTATTATCATTTATAGTTCTTAATAGAAATCTCTCAATGCAGTTTCAATTAGTTTTTTTGCTTCAGCCCTGTATCTTTCATTAATGTACTGTTCCTCCTCATCTCTCCCTCCCTCTCTCCTCCCTGCCTCCTCTATTTCTGCCTCCTCTCCTCCTCCTCTCTCTCTCTCTCTCAGCTGTCTCAGAGATTCAGACAGGTCAGGTGATTCGCCCTCAATATAATGGTCCAATCAGAGAACAGCAGTGCTGCCAGTGGCTCCACCCCCAATCCCAGCATCCTCCTGGCTCTGCGTCTGGCCAGCCATCATGACAGTGACACAGAGAGAGGCATGCTGGCTAGACTGCAGGTTGATGCAGTGAAGAGAGTCCAAGAAGGTAAAGAAAGCAACTCAACAACCAACCAACTAAATTAACAACTAACTACCAACTAAACTAACAACCAACTATACTACAAACTAGCTACCAACTAACTACCAACTAACCAATGATACTACTAACTAAACTACCAACTAAACTCACAACTAACCAATGGAATTACTAACTAAATAACTGAACTACAGACTAGCTACTATAATTAACATTCAACTACCAATTAACTACCAACTACCTAAACTAGCTACTAACTAACAATGAACCAACTATACTATTAACCAAACTACTAATTAACTACCAACTAACCAACTAAACTACCAACTAACAATGAACAAAACTAATCTAAAATGTATCAAACTAAAACTACTAAATCACGCTAAAATACCAACTAACTAAACTACCAACTACCTACCAACTACCTACCAACTAACATTCAACAGACTAAACTACAAACAACTAACTCCTCTCACCTTCACTTTTCTCCTCTCTTCTCTCTCTCTCCTCCCTCCCCTCCTCTCTCCTCCCCTTTCCCCCTCTCCTATCCAGGCCTCCCCTTCTCCTCAGGCACCGTGGCTCTCTACTGTCTGGCTATGCAGGCCTCCTGTGCGGACCCGTCTCTAACTCCAGCCCCAGGACTTAAAGGGGGAAAGAAGGCCATGGACCTCAGAAAACTGCTGGAAAAAACTGAAGGAAGAGATTGACAATATTGGTGAGCGAGGAGAGGAGAGGAGAGGGAGGAGAGGGATAGGAGAGAGAAGAGAGATGAGAGAGGGAGAGGAAGAGGAGAGAGAGAAGAGAGGAGGGGAGATGGGAGAGAGAGGGGAGGGATAGGTACCAGCTATGATGTTTTAAAATGTTTAAACCGCAGTGAACACCAGTTAAAGGGATACATTGTAAAGCACAGAGAGGTGTGGTAAAGCATAGGATACATTGTAAAGCACAGAGAGGTCTGGTAAAGCATAGGGAAGCATTGTAAAGCACAGAGGTGTGGTAAAGCATAGGGAAGCATTGTAAAGCACAGAGAGGTCTGGTAAAGCATAGGGAAGCATTGTAAAGCACAGAGAGGTCTGGTAAAGCATAGGAAGCATTGTAAAGCACAGAGAGGTGTGTAAGCATAGGAAGCATTAAAGCACAGAGAGGTGTGGTAAAGCATAGGAAGCATTGTAAAGCACAGAGAGGTGTGGTAAAGAATAGGGAAGCATTGTAAAGCACAGAGTCTGGTCTGGTAAAGCATAGGAAGCATTATAAAAAGCACAGAGAGGTCTGGTAAAGCATAGGGAAGCATTGTAAAGCACAGAGAGGTGTGGTAAAGCATAGGGATACATTGTAAAGCACAGAGAGGTGTGGTAAAGCATAGGGAAGCATTGTAAAGCACAGAGAGGTCTGGTAAAGCATAGGGAAGCATTGTAAAAACAGAGAGGTCTGGTAAAGCATAGGAAGCATTGTAAAGTACAGAGAGGTCTGGTAAAAGCATAGGAAGCATTGTAAAGCACAGAGAGGTCTGGTAAAGCATAGGGAAGCATTGTAAAGCACAGAGAGGTCTGGTAAAGCATAGGGAAGCATTGTAAAGCACAGCGAGGTCTGGTAAAGCATAGGGAAGCATTGTAAAGCACAGCGAGGTCTGGTAAAGCATAGGGAAGCATTGTAAAGCACAGAGAGGTCTGGTAAAGCATAGGGAAGCATTGTAAAGCAGAGAGGTCTGGTAAAGCATAGGGAAGCATTGTAAAAGCACAGAGGAGGTGTGGTAAAGCACAGGGAAGCATTGGTAAAGCACAGCGAGTTCTGGTAAAGCATAGGAAGCATTGTAAAGCACAGAGAGGTGTGGTAAAGCATAGGGAAGCATTGTAAAAGCACGGAGAGGTCTGGTAAAGCATAGGAAGCATTGTAAAGCACAGAGAGGTGTGGTAAAGCACAGGAAGCACTGTAAAGCACAGAGAGGTGTGGTAAAGCATAGGGAAGCATTGTAAAAGCACAGAGAGGTGTGGTAAAGCATAGGGAAGCATTGTCAAAGCACAGAGAGGTATAGTAAAGCACAGGGAAGCACTGTAAAGCACAGAGAGGTATAGTAAAGCATAGGGAAGCATTGTAAAAGCACAGAGAGGTCTGGTAAAGCATATTACAAAACAAACCATTTTAAAACTAACCCTTATTAAAGTCCTCCCACTTTCCTTTATAGATTCCAAGAACGTTCCCTCACCAACTATTATCAGGTGAGCCTTGACATACTGGCGCTGTGCATGATGGGAAAACCAGTGACATCACACAGCGCAGAGAGTCTGATTGAAGCTTCGGATAATGGAGGATTTTCATATGGAGAGAAATATTCAGTGGGTAAGAGACCTACGGAGATTGGAGCTAGGATTGAAACTCAGGGGGACTGTCTGAATCTTGTTTGGTGTCACTGCTGTATAGTATATAAAAACTATGGAGATTGAAACTCAGGGGGACTGTCTGAATCATGTTTGGTGTCACTGCTGAATAATTTATAAAACTATGGAGATTATAAAACACCTCTCTCTCTCTCTCTCCTCTCAGACACAGCCTCGGTTGCAGTTCTGGCTCTGACCTGCGTAAAGCGCTCTATCAAGGCCCCTGATCGTATGGTTCTGCGTCTGAAGATACTGAATGCTCTAAAATGTCTGATCAAGAACATTCTCCAGGAGACAACGAGCGACGGATTGATCGGGAACCTTTACAGCACGGGACTGGCCATGCAGGTGAGAGAGAGGAGAGAGAGAGAGAGAAGAGAAGGTGAGAGAGAGGAGAAAGACAGGAGAGAGGGGAGAGAGAGAGGGGAAAGGAGAAAGAGGAGAGAGAGGGCAGAGGAGAAAGAGAAGAGAGAAGAGAGGAGAAAGAAGAGAGGAGAGAGGGGAGAGAGAGGGCAGAGGAGAAAGAGAAGAGAGGAGAGAGAGGGGAGAGTAGAGAGAGGGGAGAGGCGAGAGAGGAGAGAAGAGAGGAGCCATATGTCTTGGTGGAGGTGCAGGTCCTGTCTCTGCTGACAGAGTTGTGTCAAACTCCATATCTATAATAAAGAGAGGAGAGAGGAGAGAGAGGATGCATGGTTCATCCCCTAGTCTCTGCAAGTCACTTTAGATAAAAGTGTCTGCTAAATGACTGAATAATAATAATAATAATAATAATATTATTATTATTATTATTATTATTATTATTATTATTAATGAGGCAAGTTTTGAACATTCATTCCCTGGTTATTGGTGGGGGGCTATGTTGTGACACTACCGACCGTCTCTCTCACTGTCTCTCCTCAGGCCCTGTCAGTCACCCCACCAACCACGACTGTTCCAGAACTATCCAGACACTTCTAGAGCGGGCTGTTCCGATCCTTCGAGAACCCATGGCTGCTTCTCAGATCACCCCCTCACTGGAGAACAGAAACTACCTGAGCTGAACAAGCTAGACTGCAAGGACTTTAAGAGTGAGAGAGAGAGAGAGAGAGAGACAAACAGACAGTGAGAGAGAGAGAGAGAGAGAGAGAGAGAGAGAGAGAGAGAGAAAGAGACAGACACCGACACGCAAAAGAAGGAAAGAAAGAATGAAAGAAAGGTGACAGAGTATGTATATGAATGAATATCTCAGTCCTTCTGAGTATGTGGATGAGCTTGAGCGCACACACACACACAGGACGATTAGAAAGTAGGTTTACCACATCAACGCACCATATCGCACAAACAGTAGGGGGACGGAAGGTGAACTTGTATACCGCTGTTAAGGGAACCAGGGACACAAATGCAACAGTTATTAATTGTTGTCACCAGGGGGCACCACTATGACCTACCTCTGATAATCACATAATAAGTGTTCAATATGTGCTCCTCCATGATCCAGAATGAATTGCATTCGTGGTGACAATGACCATTACGGCAGCGCCAGGCATCTCATCAGGTATGCCGCCACGTCCTGACAATGGCATCCTTGAGGCCCGAATTGTGCGAGGGTCCCTCGGTACACTCGTGACTCCAGGTACCCCATAACCAGAAATCCACTGGTGTAAGGTGCAGTGAGCGAGGTGGCCATTCACAAGGAAAGGAAATGATTCTGTGTTGAAAGTGCTCCTGCAAGACGCGTTTCACCTGGTTATCAGTATGGGAGGGGCCCCATCCTGCATGAAGATGGTAGTGTTTATCATCTCGCTGTTGCAGCACAGGACTGACATGGGCTGTCAGCATGGGCTGGTATCGTGCAGCAGTGACTGTGCAGGTTTGAGGTCTCCTTGCTGAGGGCTCTTCAAAAAAGAACGGTCCAATAACAAAGTCAGCCGTACAGCCATCCCACACTGTCAGTTTAACATCATGTAGGGGGCTCACAAATGCTGCATGGGATTAGTCTCTGAGCAGATAACACACTTCCAGACAGGTGAAGTGCCTTCATCTGTCCACAGGATATTAGCAGGCCACTGGTCATCCAATTCCAGTCGTGCCAAGAACTGCAACACAAAATCGCCACGCCTGATGAAAATCCGTCTCCTCCAATGCTTGAACATGAAGCAGCTTTTATGGAAACATCCGAGTTGAACAAAGAGCCTTAGGAACAGTTGAACTGGGCAAATCCAGGCAGCGGGTGACAGCATGTGTGCTGGTGCTGTTTGGTTCTGCTACGGCGTGGCTGATCTCAGTGACAACTTTGCTTGGTGTCGGTGGGCTGCCGCTATGAAGCTTATCACAAGTGCAACCGGTTTCCTCAAATGTTTTGATTAACTTGAACAGCAGCTCTTGAACAAGGCCCGCTATGATGTTATGCACTCTATGGTATTCCCAGAGAGCTGCCTCGGCATTGTTTCCTTTGCTGTAAAAAAAAAAAAAAAAAAACAGGACCAGTTCACCTCTCTGCACACTTGTCAGCTTCATGTTGCTTGACTTGAGACCAGTGCAAGTAATAAAACCAGTTTCTTTACTGTTCTTTCCTCCACAGAGACACTTGATGGGTCGGTGCCACTCCAGCGCCCCCACTGCCCCGGAGGGTGTAATCACCGTGCACTACAGAGTGGAGGACGCATTCACTACTCCTTCAATGACAGCATCGAGGTGACGGTCCCCTGGGGTCCTCGCTACTGCAGGTCATGGAGGAGGCGGCCAAGATATCACCTGCAAAATTCAGGCACGAGTATTCACTGTAACTATGTCTTTGTTTCCAAACTGCACAGGAGCTGCCTAGGAAGTGCGGGTGACAGGAGGCTCAGAAACAGGTTCCTTTAACCCAAAGCAGTACCAGATACCATGGGTTTACAATGAAAATCCATGTTTGCTTTAACTATGTGTTTCATTCAAAACTGCACATCTGAGAGCCGTGGTTTCACTAGGCATTTAATAATAAGACACAACTGGGCTTGTTACCTAGACACACTGGCTGATCAAGCTGGTAGTAAAACCTGGAATGGGAGAAACTGCTGTGCAGTAGGGTCTTATTACCATCCCTGCAATGTAATTTCAGTCCAGTCTAGTCTAGTGATATTAAACTGCAGTTACAATGTAATTCCAGTCCAGTCCAGTCTAGTGATATTAAACTGCAGTTACAATGTAATTCCAGTCCAGTCCAGTCTAGTGATATTAAACTGCAGTTACAATGTAATTCCAGTCCAGTCCAGTCTAGTGATATTAAACTGTAGTTACAATGTAATTCCAGTCCAGTCTAGTCTAGTGATTTTAAACTGCAATTACAATGTCATTCCAGTCCAGTCTAGTGATATTAAACTGCAGTTACAATGTAATTCCAGTCCAGTCCAGTCTAGTGATATTAAACTGCAGTTACAATGTAATTCCAGTCCAGTCTAGTGATATTAAACTGCAGTTCAATGTAATTCCAGTCCAGTCTAGTCTAGTGATATTAAACTGCAGTTACAATGTAATTCCAGTCCAGTCTAGTGATATTAAACTGCAGTTACAATGTATTTCCAGTCCAGTCTAGTGATATTAAACTGCAGTTACAATGTAATTCCAGTCCAGTCTAGTCTAGTGATATTAAACTGCAGTTACAATGTAATTCCAGTCCAGTCCAGTCTAGTGATATTAAACTGCAGTTACAATGTATTTCCAGTCCAGTCTAGTGATATTAAACTGCAGTTACAATGTAATTCCAGTCCAGTCTAGTCTAGTGATATTAAACTGCAGTTACAATGTAATTCCAGTCCAGTCTAGTGATATTAAACTGCAGTTACAATGTAATTCCAGTCCAGTCTAGTCTAGTGATATTAAACTGCAGTTACAATGTAATTCCAGTCCAGTCTAGTCTAGTGATATTAAACTGCAGTTACAATGTAATTCCAGTCCAGTCTAGTGATATTAAACTACAATTACAATGTAATTCCAGTCCAGTCTAGTCTAGTGATATTAAACTGCAGTTACAATGTAATTCCAGTCCAGTCCAGTCTAGTGATATTAAACTGCAGTTACAATGTAATTCCAGTCCAGTCTATTCTAGTGATATTAAACTGCAGTTCAATGTAATTCCAGTCCAGTCTAGTGATATTAAACTGCAGTTACAATGTAATTCCAGTCCAGTCTAGTCTAGTGATATTAAACTGCAGTTACAATGTAATTCCAGTCCAGTCTAGTCTAGTGATATTAAACTGCAGTTACAATGTAATTCCAGTCCAGTCTAGTCTAGTGATATTAAAATGCAGTTACAATGTATTTCCAGTCCAGTCCAGTCTAGTGATATTAAACTGCAGTTACAATGTAATTCCAGTCCAGTCTAGTGATATTAAACTGCAGTTACAATGTAATTCCAGTCCAGTCTAGTGATATTAAACTGCAGTTACAATGTAATTCCAGTCCAGTCTATTCTAGTGATATTAAACTGCAGTTACAATGTATTTCCAGTCCAGTCCAGTCTAGTGATATTAAACTGCAGTTACAATGTAATTCCAGTCCAGTCTAGTCTAGTGATATTAAACTGCAGTTACAATGTAATTCCAGTCCAGTCTAGTGATATTAAACTGCAGTTACAATGTAATTCCAGTCCAGTCCAGTCTAGTGATATTAAACTGCAGTTACAATGTAATTCCAGTCCAGTCTAGTGATATTAAACTGCAGTTCAATGTAATTCCAGTCCAGTCTAGTCTAGTGATATTAAACTGCAGTTACAATGTAATTCCAGTCCAGTCTAGTGATATTAAACTGCAGTTACAATGTAATTCCAGTCCAGTCTAGTGATATTAAACTGCAGTTACAATGTAATTCCAGTCCAGTCTAGTCTAGTGATATTAAACTGCAGTTACAATGTAATTCCAGTCCAGTCTAGTGATATTAATCTGCAGTTACAACATAATTCCAGTCCAGTTTAGTGATATTAAATTGCAGTTACAATGCAGGGGTGGAAATAAGAATCTCATTGCATAGCAGTTTGATCCATTCCTGGTTTCACTATGAGTTTAATAATAAGACATCTAAGCTTGTTACCTAGACACACTGTGGCTAATCAAGCTGGTAGTAAAACCTGGAATGGGTGACACTGCTATACAACATGAGTCTTATTACCATCCCTGTTCTATTAGAAAAAAAGCAACAGCGCCATCTAGTGCACAGCTAGCTTACTGCCAGCAAATTAAAACTCCAAAGTCTCAGATCACAAGATAGCAGTGGCTCTCTCTTCTGTAAAGACTGGCTGATCTAGTCTGTGTTACACACGTCTATGGCAGTGCAACTAGAACTGAAGAGCAGCTCCTGAACTCAGTCAATGCAGAAAGTGTAATACAGCACAGCGCATTGTAGTTTAAAAAAACTACAGATCCCAGCATCCATTGCCTTTGCCACAGGTGCAGAGGCATGCTGGGAGTTGTAGTCCTAGCCAAGGCTGATTCACAATGCAATAACTATCAGTGCAGCTAGAACTGAAGAGCAGCTCCTGAACTCACAGTCAAAGCAACACAGACTGAGCAAAACAATAATAAACACAGTACTTGAGTGACTGCAATAATAAGAAGCACTTGGGATGTTTGCAAACCTCATATAAAATAAGGATCACATTTTCATACTGGTTCTAGGTTCACTGTGGAGCAAAGCAGCTGGGGTCCATTTGTCACCAGTATCCAAGTTTTAGCTGGGAACACGGAGGAGCGAACATACTGGCAATTTCTCACTGGGAGTAACGCTTTGGATCAAGGTACAGATCTCAGTTGAATTAGAGGACTCTGTGTGTGTGTGTGTCTGTGTGTCTGTCTTCTTACTAAACTAATAGCAGTGTCCAGTGGACCCCGTTTCCCTGTCTCTTGTGGTACAAGACTACTAGTAAAATGAATACAGCTAACGATTGCCTGATTGCGCTGCCTGTCACACTGCATTCAGGAACCTGGCAGTCGCTTCCGCTTGCTTCCTTCCTGGTAAACAATTGAACACACGCTACAGAGCTGCACCATTTCTTTCCAGTGTCTTCAACGAAAAACACACCTGCTGCTTCAAAGATTGAAATATATTTCTGCTCAAGATCGCTCTGTCCAGTATAAGATAGGGAACATTTTTAACGTGTGTTGTATTTATTTTTTGTGTTTTATTGATAATTCAGTGATGGTAAAAATAGAACGCCTGTAAACACTGGCATTAAAAAGAAGAAATGATCTACAATTTAGCATTTGCTGTTTTTCAAGAAAGCCTTTCAATATTTAGGAACATTTTTCTATCAATAACTCTAGAGGAAGGGATAGGTTTTGAATGTGGCAACGGTATTGTTTTCGCTTTAATAAATATGACATTTAATAGTGAAATATCTTGAAAAAACTCATTTAGACATGAAAAAAATGCTTATTAGGCACTCTAAATATATATATATATATATATATATATATATATATATATCGTGTTATTTGCAATTAATAAAGTATAATGAATTTTTTTTTTCTTTGTCGTTTAGGAGTTGGTGATTATGTCGCACAGGAATACATCGTGGCAAAATTCTCTACATATTAACCTCAGATTTCCATCTCATAATTCATGCATTGTTGGAGGTTGTGTTTAATTATCACTTATTTTAATCACATTATAATTCTATGATTCAGAGGGGTCTGGTAAAGCATAGGGAAGCATTGTAAAGCACAGAGAGGTCTGGTAAAGCATAGGGAAGCATTGTAAAGCACAGAGAGATCTGGTAAAGCATAGGGAAGCATTGTAAAGCACAGAGAGGTTTGGTAAAGCATAGGGAAGCATTGTAAAGCACAGACGTCTGGTAAAGTATAGGGAAGCATTGTAAAGCACAGAGGTCTGGTAAAGCATAGGAAGCATTGTAAACACAGAGAGGTCTGGTAAAGCATAGGGAAGCATTGTAAAGCACAGAGAGGTGGGTAAAGCATAGGGGAAGTATTGTAAAGCACAGAGAGGTCTGGTAAAGCATAGGGAAGCATTGTAAAGCACAGAGAGGTCTGGTAAAGCATAGGGAAGCATTAAAGCACAGAGAGGTCTGGTAAAGCATAAAGAAGCATTGTAAAGCACAGAGAGATCTGGTAAAGCATAGGGAAGCATTGTAAAGCACAGAGAGGTCTGGTAAAGCATAGGGAAGCATTGTAAACACAGAGAGGTCTGGTAAAGCATAGGGAAGCATTGTAAAGCACAGAGAGGTGGTAAAGCATAGGGAAGTATTGTAAAGCACAGAGAGGTCTGGTAAAGCATAGGGAAGCATTGTAAAGCACAGAGAGGTCTGGTAAAGCATAGGGAAGCATTGTAAAGCACAGAGAGGTCTGGTAAAGCATAAAGAAGCATTGTAAAGCACAGAGAGGTCTGGTAAAGCATAGGGAAGCATTGTAAAGCACAGAGAGGTCTGGTAAAGCATAGGGAAGCATTGTAAAGCACAGAGAGGTCTGGTAAAGCATAAAGAAGCATTGTAAAGCACAGAGAGATCTGGTAAAGCATAGGGAAGCATTGTAAAGCACAGAGAGGTCTGGTAAAGCATAGGGAAGCATTGTAAAGCACAGAGATGTCTGGTAAAGCATAGGGAAGCATTGTAAAAGCACAGAGAGGTCTGGTAAAGCATAGGGATACATTGTAAAGCACAGAGGGGTCTGGTAAAGCATAGAGAAGCATTGTAAAGCACAGAGAGGTCTGGTAAAGCATAGGGAAGCATTGTAAAGCACAGAGAGGTCTGGTAAAGCATAGGGATACATTGTAAAGCACAGAGAGGTCTGGTAAAGCATAGAGAAGCATTGTAAAGCACAGAGAGGTCTGGTAAAGCATAGGGAAGCATTGTAAAGCACAGAGGTCTGGTAAAGCATAGGAAGCATTGTAAACACAGAGAGGTCTGGTAAAGGATATTTAAAATGGCAAAAATAAATAAATAATAAAATAATAAACAAGTTAGCAACTTCAAAAAAACTAAAATGTCTTGTTTTTTATTACTGTCCCCACCTGCAGAGATGGAGTCTCTCACCTATCAATACTGTGTACCAGCCTGTCATTAAATACAAGCATACAACTCACTTTAAAGCAAAGAGAAGATTGGGAATAGTGACATGAGCGGTGTCTATTACCAAAACAATCGATTCATTGCAAAATAACCAATTATTATGAAATAACACAATAATTATTATGAAATAACACGATAATTATGAAATAACACAATAATTATTATGAAATAACACGATAATTATGAAATTATTATTTATTTCTTAGCAGACGCCCTTATCCAGGGCGACTTACAATTGTTACAACATATTACATTATACAGATATCACATTATCTTACATACACCACCCATTTATACAGTTGGGTTTTTACTGGAGCAATCTAGGTAAAGTACCTTGCTCAAGGATACAACAGCAGTGTCCCCTACTGGGAATTGAACCCACAACCCACCGGGTCAAGAGTCCAGAGCCCTAACCACTACCCACACTGCTGCCCTGAAATAACACAATAATTATGAAATAATACAATAATTATTATGAAATAACGCAACAAATATTCATGGCACCAATGAGCTTCCTCACCCTGTGTTTTGTATGGCTCTTGCAATCAGGGTTCAACTCCTACAGAAAATAGTGAGAACTGTGTGGGTCACCTGCACCAAACAAAAGCTGCAGATGACCCAGTGATTAGCACTTCAAGACTAGACTAAACTAGTACGCTAGTCAGCACCAACTGCAACGAACCGAGAACTTCAGCTAGAACTTCCAGCCAGTCCCCAGGTGCGGATTAGAAATGTTCCAATTGCAATGAACTACAGATGATGAGTGCTGTCCCCAGAGGGGTCCTGATATAAGGACTAAATTAAACCACCAAGCTCTTTAGACCAAGTAGAAGAGTTACCGCACTAACTCAAGTTAAATGAGAAACCTCATTAAAGAAATGAAACCTTTAATACAGCCAATATCAAATACATAGTGTCACGAATGAATCTGAAAACTGTCTTCCCTTGTGCAAGGTGCAATCACCTTTTTTGAGTGAAAGGTGTATGCGGCAGAGATAGATGGCTCTTTGATAGAAACAGTTTAATTTATTTGAAGTCTTCCCACTGATGATAGGAAAGGGAATGTAGAGATGGGAGCCCTGCTAACAAGATTGAAGTTTTTGCAGGTATCAGGCTTTTAAAGGCACACCTGTGGTGGCTTTGACAGACTCATGGAGAGCAGAAACTGACCCAAGACTGTGACAGCTACAGGAAGCAGGCTGATCTTTGGGATGGAAATTGAACATTTGTGAAACTGCATGTGTGTTAAAATGGTGTAATAACTGTACTGTGTTTTAAAGAATATAAAGCCAGCAGAAATACTAAGCAAACTGTTAAAACACACTGTTCATACAAGAAGTTATAATATGCTCTGTATTAACCTATAGGTATGTTAGAACATTCTATATTCCTGTTTATTCTGTTATTTAACAGAATACACACTACCCGTCAAAAGTTTTAGAACACCCTATTTTTCCAGTTTTTATTGAAATTTAAGCAGTTCAAGTCCTGTGAATAACCTGAAATGGTACAAAGGTAAGCGGTAAACTGCCAGATTTAAAAAAAAAAGTTTAGGTTACCAAAAACTGAAAAATAATGTACAATTCAGAGTTATACAAAAAGGCCTTTTTCAGGGAACAAGTAATAGGTTAACAACTTACAGCTGTTCTGCAGCAATGGAAGTAAATTAAGCCTTGAAAGTTGATGTTAACAATTCCTACAGGTGTCCCAACTTTTGTTGATTACTTACAAACCCTCTGTCTGTATAAAAGCAGTGTTGGAACAGACTGTGTTACTACACCTCTTTACATTATTTGGGCAGTGTTGTACTGCAGGAAGTAGTATATTGTTTCATAATGGCGAGAAAAAAGGTTATTAACAAAGGAAAACAGACAGACCATTATAACCCTAAGTGTAGGTCTTTTCCTTTAGAGAAATTGCAAAGAAAGCCAAGGTGTCAGTGAGCACAGTTTCCTACACCATCAAAAGGCACTTGAAACTGGAGGAAACTCTGACAGAAGAGGTCTGGCAGACCCAAAGCCACAACAGAATCACAAGATAAGTTTCTGAGAGTCAACAGCTTGCGTGATAGGGCGGCTCACAGGACAACAGCTTCAAGCCCAGCTTAACACTGGTCGAAGTAAACAAGTCTCAGTTTCAACTGTGAAGAGAAGACTTTCGAGCTGCAGGTTTGACAGGTCGAGTGGGCAGTAAGAAAGCCATTGCTAAGATGGCAAAATAAGAAAGAGGCTTGCCTGGGCCATGAAGCACCGCCAGGGACTACTGAAGACTGGAAGGTGGTCTTATGGACCCGATGAATCAAAATTTGAAATCTTCAGTTCATCACGCAGGGTTTTGTACGCCGTCGAGTAGGCGAAAGGATGGTTCCTCGGTGTGACACCAACTGTCAAACATGGAGGAGGAAGCGTGATGGTCTGGGGCTCTTTGCTGGATCCAGAGTCGGGACTTGCACAGAGTGAGGGACCCTGAACCAAAACTGCTACCACAGCATTTTGCAGCGCCATGCAATACCCTCTGGTATACGCCTAGTTGGTCAGGGTTCATCCTACAGCAAGATAATGACCCAAAACATACCTCCAGGCTATGTCAGAACTACCTCAGAAGAAAAGAACAAGACGGTAGGCTTCAAATCATGGACTGGCCAGCACAGTTCCAGACTTAAACCCCCATCGAGCTGGTTTGGGATGAACTGGACAGAAGGATGAAAGCAAAGCAACCTACAAGTGCAACACATTTGTGGCAACTTCTGCAACAGTGTTGGGAAGAACTTTCAACAATATTTGATTTCCATTGTAGAAAGAAAGCCACGAGTGTGTTCGGCTGTTATATCTGCAAAAGGTGGCTACTTTGATGAGTCAAAATTTAGATTAAATTTAGTTAAACAAAACGATTCCATGATTTCATTTTTATCTCCAATTGTTTATTTGTTCTATGCTTTAATTTCAGAGTACATTGAGACATTAAACTGCGTGAAATTTCAATAAAACTGGAAAATGGAGGTGTTCTAAAACTTTGACCGGTAGTGTGTGTATATATATATATATATTCTACAAGACCAGTTTAAATTGCAATCTGTTTTAAGGGTATCGATGCCCCGTTTATCTCCTCACTTACATGGGCGGTGCTCATTGTGGTTCTTCGCTTCTTAACCCAACATCAGCTGTCGGACTTCCCCTACGATATTTTGGGTTTTTCTTAATTCAGATACAATGAAACACACACCGCGCCGCCCGTCACCCGCCCCGTGTGTCAATCCACGGCGTCAGACACGCCCCCCCGAACACACGTGACGTCACAGGGTATGATTCTAATGAATTCCAAAAAAAAACTAATCTTTATGATTTGTTACGTAATAGGCTAACGTCACTCCTCTCCAGTGACTCTTACCTATATAGAAAAATAACAGTCACCTTTTCACGCGCTGAGGGGCTAACTTGTCTTAGCAGACGCCCTTATCCAGGGCGACTTACAATCATAAGCAAATACATTTCAAGTGTTACAATACAAGTAATACAATAAGCAAGAAATAAATAGTTTAAGTACAGCAAACGGGACACAGCTGTGAATTCAGTGGTGATTTTGGGAGACACGTCACACAGAGAGAGGGAGAGTATAGAACGGATACCCACCTAGCCATGCCTACACTGATGTCACTGCGTGACCCGACCGAGCGCAGGTACCATGAACAGAGGAGCGCAGACGGACCCTCCTTGCAAATTCACTTTCTGTAAGTCAGTCTTAGCACTTTGCTTACAGAATGCAGAGATTTAATTCTGCGCCATTCCTTACCTGGACGCCACGCTTTGACAGCGATAGCGTGAGTTTCTGACCAGGTACCCATTCACCCAGAGCTGTACGCATCGGTTTGAATTGAGACCAGACACTAACAGCTTTTTTTTTACCTTCAAAAAGAGTTCTCCAAATCCCAGTCCTGGGAGACCCCTCAATCTGTCACTTGTCTAACAGAGCGAATTTAGTTAGTTATGCAATTCGCTACTAGACTTCAGAGCTATAATTATATAGGATTTAAGATTTTCTAGATAACTTAGAATCTGCAGTGATTTAAGAAATTTAAGTAAGCAAATAATTTCAATTAAGGGTGTAGTCAAGTAATGAAGAGCTCAATTGGAATGAAAGCCAAACACGATCTTAAAAGACTGTTTGAACAGCAAGCAGCGCTGGATTCCTGGTGTACCTTCAGGGTACAAGAAAGCAATGGAGGACACACAAGAATCGAGATGCAAAAATCTTTATTGGGGTAGGCAGCAAGTTTAACATCTCCTGAACCGACAGCAACAAGAATGACGAGCAGAACTCCGAGGAGCGGATGCCACGCCCAGGCGCCGGAACCAAGGGGGCACCTGAAATTCAAAACACGACGGGGTGAGCACTAGGACCCGGGGCCACAAGATTCCTCCACTACTGCAAGCGCTGCCTAGCAACTTCAAGAAATTCTACAAGTTAAACATGGAGGTCCTAAACATTAAAAGAGTAAACTAACATTTGAACACCATCTTTATGCAAATTCATAAAGCCTCCTATATAATTATATATATATATATATATATATATATATATATATATATATATATATATATATAGAGAGAGAGAGAGAGAGAGAGAGGTTTTAGTTTGCATCCCTCCAGAACCAGAGCACTCCACAGCATCGGATGAGGAGCGTTAGAATTCAATGACCAGGATATTCAACAGAACTCTCAAGGTCTCACCTGCTGTTTGAAGGTCCAAGACTTGTCCTTCTGGTACCAATTGGACCGCCCAGCAGAAACGTAGCCTCTGATCTGGCTGTATCGATCCACACTACGGGCTGAGACAGACAAAATTGAAAAAACAACTCCAGGGTACAGATAAAAGGACTATTGCCAGCTTTGAGGTTTGACAGATAAAGATTTTTTGGATTCATTTTACTGTAATGAAATGTTCAGGTTTAATGGTTTAGATTAAATTATTGCAACAGATATTGCATGAAAAGGCATCATTATAAACTCACTCAATGCAGAGAGAGCATTACCAGCACAATTCAAAAAATCTCCTCTTACAAACTCAAATAGAGAATTATATTACACAGGAAGAAGGACCCATCAGGATATTCAAATCTTAGAGATTAGGCTTTGTATTCCTTCACTAATGATAGCAGCTTAATACAGCAGCTGATGCTGTACTGCAGCTGGTCATGCTTGCTTGTATTACAGGACTGATCTCCAGATGCTCACCAGATCTCCGGCTCCAGGCACACAAGTCTTATTGCAGGTATCCTCCAGGTTGGGATCACAAACCACAGCCATGCAATGGAATACACCTGGGGAGGGACAGAAGCAGCTCGTTAAACAGGAGAACACCGCCACTGTGGCTGAAGTCAGTAGTGCATCAATCCTCTTTCCTATTGGCTCTATTCCAATTGGCTTTGAAACAGTCGGCGACATACAATACAAGATCAGTGGTACAATGTTGAAGACAGAAAAGTCAATGCCACAACATAGCCCATGTCGGGTATGGGGTTGTTGCAAGTTGGTGAACCTGGCAAAGCTCTTACAGATCTAACTAGTCAAGAAATCACCCCCCAGTTCACTTTACCAACATCCTTCACATCGCACACAATAGCAGCCGGGTGAAAATACGGCTCATTCTGAGGACAATGTTCAAGGTGTAGTTGATGTTCAAGGTGTACCTCCTGATGAGAGCCCCAATGTACTGCAAGAGAAAATCAGGTCAAAGGTTACAGAACCACCCCACCCCCCAAAATCCTGGACTGTCACCTGTTGCAGACTGGCCACTCTCAAACAGTGCATGATACAGTCCATGTGCAATATTAGATTTCCTGTATAATTGATGTTGCAGATTTGTTCGAGAGCCTTCCTCGACACCTCATGGTCACGGTATATAAGCAATAATGTAACCGAAACGTGGAAGTA
>CM072681.1:9819724-9846528 GCA_036884735.1 Huso huso | reverse complement strand
TCAAACGCGTTCGTTGCCCATTCTTCAATGACAATAATACTGACTCACAGAACTGCAGTCAGGAGGACTATGAGCCAATTGAACTGGAGGGCTGCCATACACATGTGGATGCAAACTGCTGGAGTGCATATTTGGACCTGTATGCTGAGCCACCACCAACCCAAGACTGCTGGAACTTAAGGACCTGTGTGGTGCCATACGGACCTGTAACCCTTCGGAACCTACGCCTTGAGACCTATTGTGGGCACATGGCCCAGGACACAGCTGGAACCACCACCAACCCCAGGACTGCCCATGGGAGACATGCCAACTAAGGACCTGTAACCCGCTGGAACACACCGCCAACCCCAGACCTGTAACCACTGGAGACACACATAACTGGTTCTAACCCTGGAACACACGCCAACCCCAAGGATATAACCCCGCTGGGGCTTTCACTGTTAAGGACCTGTAACCCCGCTGGAGACACACCGCCTTCAGGACCTGTAGCCTGGAGACACCACCAGCCCAAGGGCCTGGCTTGGCTACAGAACTACCGCCAACGGGACCTGTAACCCGCTGGAACCTGTAACCCAGGACCCTGTAACCCTGCTGGGAGACCACCGCCCACCCAAGGATATAACCCCACTGGAACACACCACTTAGCCCCAAGACCTGTAACCCCTGAGTTACACCGCCAACAGGACCTGTAACCCCGCTGGAACACACCTTAACCCCAAGGACCTATAACCCGCTGGAGACACCATAACTTCAGAGACCTGTAACGCTGAACACACCACCAAGGACCTGTATGGAGACACACGCCTTCAGGGATTATAACCCAGCAGAACACTACAACCCCAGGACCTGTAACTGGGAGCCACACATAAACCCAAGAACAACTACCGCTGCAGGAGACACTGCCCCACATGAAGCAGGCCATCAAACTCCAGTCCTCAGTTTTCCATTTCAACAGGCGCTGGTTCCTTCATTCTAACTGTTGTTCAATCGGACATCCTTGTGAGTGACTCTGCAGCAGCAGTTGTTATTTTTTACGTTCTTAAAGTCTAAACGGTTTAGAAAATACTTTTGAGTATCAGTTTGTCTTATAAATGTTTTTTTATTATTATTATTTATTTAATTGATTGTTTTCAAGCGGCTTGCCAAATGTTTTTTTTTTTTTTTTACATGTTGAGGTAAAGTTTGTTCTCTCATACTGAAGTTACTCTCTGTTCTCATTGGTGTGGAAGGTTTGTGAAATTCCTTTAAAAAGTTGTTTTCTAGTTTTTTATCCTAACCTAGATCACAAGCTTGAAGAAGATGCGGTGACTGTATTCTGGCTGTATTTTGTTTATTTATTTTCCACGGTTCAGTTGTCCGGTAACATGTAGTTCACCGTGAAGATCCTGTCACCGGGCAAAACTCACTCAAACCTGGCGCCTGCAAACCGATCTCGCGTTACAAAACAGGTCGAGCACGCGGTTAAAACACTCCACAGGAGAATGACAACCCTAAAGTGACTGACGACTGGAGTGACATCCCTTAAGCATGGGCTGCGACCTTAGCCAAGGATAGAATTGAGGGGACAGAGCAAGGAACCACGAGCGCACATGCTGAGTATAGGCATAAAAGCAGAGCTCCAGCTCAAAAAAAACGACTCTTTTGGGACTGCATTAGTCCTATCGCCCCTGCAGGAGAGAGCTCTTTATTTTTTTTTATCAAGGCTTTATTTTGTAATTGCTGTTTTGTTTCTAGTTCTGAAGCCAAAGTGAAATCTGCAGCTCAGGTCAAATGTTTTTGCACCAAAAAAAAACATTTTAGGATTGACATACTAAAAAAAAGAAAAACCTATTCGAACACAATGTAGATATTTTTATTTAACATGGAATTCAAAAAAAGCGACAAAATGATGTTACAAAAGTCTACCGGAAGCCACAATAGCAGTGCATACAGTAGTATTTCATGTAGATTTTGAAATGTCCCATTTTTTATTCAATATGTTAACGTCCACATTATTCAGGGTTTCATTCGAGCTGCATGACACAGTGAGTTAATGGTGATGCAAGAGTTTTCGCGTGTTTCTTGTAAAAGTACAGAAATGTTTGAAATTGAAGTTAATAATAATGTGCATCGACACAAAAAACAAGAATAGAACACAACGAAGAATAAATGTGATTGTTTATATTGGGTGTAAAACTCCTTGGAACAATGCAACCGAGGAGCAGTGGTGAAGAACTATCAATAAAACTTTTACATCTATACATCTATGC
Source organism: Huso huso (assembly GCA_036884735.1). Taxonomy (NCBI): domain Eukaryota; kingdom Metazoa; phylum Chordata; class Actinopteri; order Acipenseriformes; family Acipenseridae; genus Huso; species Huso huso. The sequence goes on along the minus strand of CM072681.1, from coordinate 9,844,279 downwards.
AAGAACTCTACATGCAATTCAAAACATTTACATATGAACACATATACTGTGTATTAGGCCTCAGTAATACACAATACAAGCGAATATTTATTTACAGCAGAAAACAAAAGTACAGCTTTAAGCATGAACAACCGCGACAGCAAAGTAAAGCGAGAGAACAAACAACAAACCCACATTTAAAACAACTGGGTTTGGTTTGGTTTTTGAGGAAGAACGGTTACCCATACGTCCCAGTTGTGTTTTGCTTCCCCAGACTTGAATAAGACCTGTCGGGTTGGGGGCGGTTCTGGAGCCGTGGGCATCTCAAATATATTGGGTATCACTGAAGGGGCTCCCCTGGCGCCTGCCCGTCTCGAAAGCTTCCTCTTTAGCGGGCCATTGGTAGTCTGTGCGTTTTAAGCGGGCAGTAAGCGCCAGGTGTCGCTTCATCTCGCGTGGCACCTGAACGGGCACCCAGCGCCTGAAAATAGGGGCACAGCAGCTTTGTCACCGTCCTTAAAGCTGTGGCTGTTGTAGACCCTTTCTGGACTCCCGTTCTTTTTTACCGGCTGCATGAACTTGCTTCTCCGTCCGCCGGGTGGGTTGGTTTAGCCGGGCGACTTGCTTTCTGAAGAGCTCTGCTGCTTCGGTGCCGCGGTCGGGCTGTGTCGCCGCCATGCCAGCTGCAGCACCGGGACTTCGGTGGGACCCGGCTTCGCCAGCAGGCGCCACCAGTCCTCGTTTCCTGCAGCAGTTCGGGCCAGAATCGGTAGTCTTTCCACACGTCGACTCTGGTTACCGCGGTCCATTTTAATCAAAGTAAAATAACGATACACAAAAACGCGTCTTGCTTCATGGGTTGAACTGTCTGCTGCGGAGTCGCCACCAGTACTCTAGCTTCGACCAGTCAATCCAGAACCTGAATTTGAATTTTAAGGCAGGGTCCCAAGAATACAGTAACACCCGTTCCTCAAATCCTTGACCAAAGGCGGCCCGAAATCAATACAACAAACCATCGAAAAGAACCGACCAACAAACCCCCAGAGCATTCAAGCTGCAACACTTTGCAACTTCAGCGATTCATTTTTCTTTCTTTTTTTTTTCTTTTTATAATATTATCGATGGTGAGTTTTTTATAATAATAATACAAGGCGTTTGAAACGGGGTTCGGGGTGGCTAGAAATCAGCGGCGGAATGGAATGAATCTTTTGGCGTCAGGACCCGGTCTCTGGCGTCAAGTTTATTAATATTTCTTACTGTACATTAATTGTTGAAACGCGTTGACAGGGATGGTAACCTGCAGATTCACATACAGTATGTGTATTAACACAGTATCGGTAACTGTAAGACCCGAAAGTGTTTAACTTTAAAACTCTTTTCAAACACCTACTGAGTTTGTAATTCTAAATGTGTTAGGATTTCAACACCCTGCGGTGTTTTATTTTTGTAAACTCTGGGACGTGTTTATGATTTTGCAACACTTTAAAACATTTTATGCGGGTTTATAACAGGGCTGGTGTTTAAAATCTAAACATTGGGTCTTCTGATACAAATTAAAACCCATAACGTTTGCTGTAGTCATTTAGAGTTCCATTACATTTAAACACCACAGTGGTATTACACCTGGAGCCGGTTGTACTAACGAGATCCAAAACAGGATCGGATCCGGGCTCACACTGGGCTGGGCGGATCATGGCATTCATGGATCAGAACCAAGCTCACTGATCCGAAATCTTGATCCGATCCTGGAGCTGCGCAGCGTAAACTTTCAGAGAAACCGACCAATGAGAAGCAAATATGCGGCGCAGATTAAAGAATCGAATATCAGAAAATGAAGTGCATTTAATTGTAAACGACATGAATCGAAAAAACTTCTGTACATGTATAATTTAAAACTTCAGCAGATCTACCTATAAAAGCAGATCAGGATATTAATACCGGTATCTGTTTTTTTAACTTCTAAATGTTTTAATAATGTTAGTGTAATCCACGGTCGTGTGTATTTTCTGGCGGACACACAGATATTTTACAGCGGTATAGCCTCCATACACTAAACATCCAGCTGCAGCGTCGGTTCAGGGCAAATTATCAACACATTTTGGAGCAAATGTAATCAAGTGCTGACAGACAGCTGCAACTGGAAAAATGGCGCGGACAGGGGGAGACTGAGGCTGTGAAAAGGTAAGCTTAATTTAATGAGAAAAACGAATGGGAGGAATGATATGCATATAAAAATACAACGTTAAATCTAATTAAATTAATGAGAACGCCAGTATGACTGTCTACACAGAAAACGTAGAAATATTATTTATGAAACCTATCGGGGCTTTGTCCGCGTCGATCGAGGTACTGTCGGGACGCCATTTGTCCCGATTTTGTGACATTTTTATTTTCTCGTTGTGAAATGTCGTATATGTGGCTGCCGCGCTGCCTCGCGGTGCAACAGCACATCCCTCTACTGGTTTAGCGTGTTGATTTAGTGAGTTGTTTGCATTGTATCTATGCGGGCTATCAATCACGTTAACCTGCACAGTCCGTGATGCGGGATGCGCCATGTTTTTTTTCCCTTGCTGCGTGCGCCTGTGCGTCCGGTTTGACTGATGAAGTGTCATGATGGCTGGTGTTGTTGGCGAGGTCTGTCACTAAAAATCAAAAAGACAGAGCAAGTACCGAACGCATGAGGGAAGAAAAATGGATTCAGTCATATGACCATGGTCAAGTCATCCAATTGGATTAGGATTATAATGAGATTTCACGGACATTTCGCGGACCTGTTTAAATACACCTAATATTTCAGAGCACTAAAAAAGCCTAAACATAGCGGTACTTGTTCCTTACTAAAACAAGAGTGCTGGCATTTGTTAAAGGCAAGCATGCAACATCTCCCAACAGTTGCTGCCGACATTCTCTGTCTAGTGTGTGTTTGAACATACATTGAGACACCACGTCTGCATCCACTGAATTGATTGGAAAGTGTACGGCAAAGCTTTGCCAAGGATTATACAGATGTGGACATCAATTAGAAACAGTCCAAAACTTCGGTTACCCAAAGGTATCTGGCATTCTTTAATAAAAGTCCATATATGCAGCTCGTTGTCATGTTATTCGTCCCATCAGGAATCTATTTTATCAGTGCGAGTCAAAACAAAGAAAACGCGTCTATTCGGGTCTAAAATTCTAACTGTGTTTAAAAAGTAAACAGCAGGCTGAACCGACACAGGAATATTTTTGTCTGCGCTCTGTCAAATTTGTTTTCTGAAAGCTGTTGTTTTGCTACGTTCTGTTCAGCAGCCTCTGTAGTACCTTTTTTTTGTTTAATGTGGGATTCTGAAGCTATATAGCGATCGATCGTATTTCCTTTAAGATACTTTACAAGATACTAAACAATTCCCTTCATCTGCATGTACGTTTCTTTGGGAAATGTCTCAACACGATCCTCAGCCCAAATATACTTTGCTTGTTTTGCTTGGTCGTCCATTTTTGGTATTTTACGTCTAATGAAAACTAGATTTTAGGAACCTGAATCAAAATAATGCAGCCCTGCCTGTGTTCCACCTGCTACGCGCAGTACAGCAGGGGGGCACAGAAAAAACCAGTACAGACGCACTGAGAGGCTGATTAGGGGTGTGTTCACGGAGATCATTCTCTGCAGATTCTGTGCAGAATCTCATAAATTCTAAGATCATTGGGATAAACTGCTCGGCCAGATGCACAGAATGATCTAAGTGAACACACCGTCGCATTTCTTTTTGACGTTAATCGCATAGCGCAACTGTGAAAAGGTGGAGAGACGCTGGGGAAACGAAGTCTTTCATTTTAAATTCAATACGAACCTGAAGACGTTACACGCTGTTGTTGTGCTTGTGTGTTTATAATGTGGATCTGCGGCGGCCACATGAAACTCTCCTGTCTACAGATTAATCCAGTATCGTGTTAAATAGAATATCTTTGTTTAACATCTAATTTCTGCAAGTGTGTCACATGATACTTGTTTCCTGTTGTTTGTATTCTCTTGGTAAATTAACGGTACAACCAAAACTATGTTTTAGAACAAACAGCATTTATTGAATTTAACAACAGTTTACAGACCAGCATTAGTTATTATTATTTGTTTATTTAGCATAAACATTACGCATGGACAGATGTGATCGCACAGTTCGATTTTCAAAGCTGGTAAAAGATTTACTCGTGAGTCAGGGCAGCACATACAACAAAAATACGTCTGGCCCCAAAACTATGGAGGATAATTTGTGACAATTAAAAAAATTAAAAAAAAATTGAAATAAAATAAATAAATAAAAACGAAATAAATACATAAATAAGTAGAAACTGAAATATATTTAATAATTTATCTATTTATTTCGTTATTTATTTACGGTTTATTAAATTATTTACTTCGAATTTGATTTATTTATTTTTTTTTAATGTTGGCACAAATTATCCTCCATACTCATGGCACTTTTCTTTTAAAATGCCTTAAATCATTTAATAAACTATTGCAGTGTTTATAAAGCATAGTATTATTAATAAAGGCCGCCCTCGTATAATCGCTGCCTCGTTTAAGGGCCGCAGTCATTTTAATCAATTTAAAATAAATGCCATGGCGTAAATTGAAGTAGTCTGGAATAATATATGAGAAAAAAATAAATAAAAAAGAATAAAAGACTGATAGATGCAATACCAAACCACCACCAGATGGCTACCACTTGAATGTTAACCCATTCTTGCCTAAATTTTCTGAATTAAGTTTCCTTTTGCTTATACTTATGCGCAGATGTGACTTATGAACATTTCTAGTGTTTTTTTTAAATTAGCCTTAGCAATTTTCAAAGAAATCATATTTTTCCTCGTCCCATATATGGGACGCCAGGCAACAGGTGGGTACGTGTTTTAATATGCTATATATCTATCTTACCAATAATAATATTTGAATACTAAATAAAGTAACAAACCACAATATTATATAACAATAACTTTTTATTTATATAACAATAACTTTTATTTATTATATATCAATAACTTCCATTTATTATACTTTATATCAATAACTTGTATTGTATAACAAGAACTCTCATTTATTGTAAATCAATTAACTCAAAGTAAACAACTTTAATTGTATCAACAAGTATGTGGTAAAAAAAAACATAACTCATAGCTAAACCTACTTTACAGCATGTTATAATATAAGTCATTTGATATTTTACTTCAACCTGATATTCTGTCAACAGATATTGAAAACTAAACTGGGGACCTCTGACACCACTTTGCCAATTACTGTTGGTGGAATGGTTTGAAAAACAGTCAATGTACAGTGCAACATGCAACTTTAGCCTTCTTTGCTGCAATAAGCACACTTTCTCTGCGTCTGATTTGTTTTTTTGGGTAGTGACCTTGTTCATCCCGTTAACAGCTTTGGGCACTTTCTCCTTTCTTTGGCCCCTGTAGTTAGTGGGCCGACCAATGCCAGGAGCATTCCTCGCCTCAGCTGAAAATGTTAGCCTGTACACATTTACCACCTCTTTGAAAAAGCCAGCAGGCCTAGGGATCTATTCTTGTGCCCTGCAGAGTTCTATCTAGAAGCCATGCATTCTGTATGGCCACATCAGGCATGAACATAAAAAGGCCACCCACCACTTCTTTGAGCGGATGAAAATTCTGTAGTAGCTAATGTTTTTGGTCCACCCAATGTACTTGTTGTAGTATCAAATTACCTGTGGTTCATCAACTTCAATCACCTTCTTCTCAGCCTGAGCAGCCCCTTTGCCTTTCAATAGGCATTACTGGCTGACAATTAGATGACATTTGTGACCAAGCTGTTATCATTCCATTGGTAGAATTGGTGAGTATTCAGACACCACAGCTTATAACCAAAATTTGATTGGTTTGCTCTTCATGAACTGTTTAGCTGAGTGCTTCCTATAATAGGGAATCATGGCTTCATCTATACACAGATTTTTGTTCAATCTGGAAGGCCTTTGAGGAATCTCTCACTCATCATTTCATAGAATGGCATTATCTTGCCGTTTGTCTCCAACAGGTAGTCTGCTGTTATCAGCAAGGTGCAAATATCAGAGGATCTCTTTGAATCTATCACGTTTCATCAATTGTGAGACTGCAACATATTACATACATCTTCACTCTGTTATATTACCACAAAAAAACCTGTATGCATCTGTGCCTGGCGCCCCATATATGGGACGCTACAAAAAACAATGCTCAGTTTAGAAAATATGCAAAAAAGAAATTTATAAAATGATTATGTACAGTTACAGCATACCCCTAACCAACATAAATCCACGAAAAATAAGAATGAAAGATAATGGCTAAATAGATTTGCATCACTATGTCTAAGCTTATCAACTTTTTCGTTTTTGCTCAATTTGAAAGATTGCATTTGATGCGGGGAAGAAAACCCTGGCAGCCAAATAATAAAAAAGCAGGAATAATAGACCTATAAGGGGAATATTTTAAAGGTTTCATTATTTCATTTCAGTGAACACACACCGAGGAGATGCACATTTTCACCCCAACCCATATATGGGACGCTAGGGCATTAATGGGTTAAAACATACCTGTCCCAAATTACAACCGAACCCTGCTAGTACTGCACTGGCTGATGATGCAGGCAGCCGGAGGCTCGGGAGCTCAGGGAACAAGAACCGGCGAGACAGCGACCTGTACCCCCACCCCGACAGGGGAGACCAGCTGAAGTGCAGGAGCCAGCGGTGCAGACTGCTGCCCCGGAGACTCCCCAAGAGTCAGTGCTACTGTGACTGAAAGTGAATGCATGTTCACAGGAATAACTAAAAAAGAAAAATGAAAAAAAAGCATTCTGTAGAGGCTTCTTCGGAGGAGGGAGGAGTCGATCTGGGGCCCCGTTTCGGTTTCCCAAGCCAGCAGCGGAGGGTCTCAGCCTGTGTGTGCGGCGGGGCCGAGCTCCCGTCTCCGTGGACAGTGGCAGTCAGGGTCAGGCACACCGCCCCATACTGCCGCCCGGGTGACTTGGAGCTAGGAGGGAGCCAAGGCTGAGTCTCATCTTGCCGGGTGAACCCTCCTGTTCGGGAAGGCTGAGGGGGCGTGAGCACCAGTTCTCATGCTGGTGCTGTCGCTGTCTTAACCCCGATGCTCCTTCTGAGCCGACTGGAGCTGCAGAGACGGCGTTGGTTGCGGGCCAGGAGATTGGGAGGAGGTGACCAAGAGGGGAAGTGGAACGCAGGGGATGGGGATGTCGGAGGAGGAGAGGAAGAGGAGGATGCGGAGAGGTTTCTGACTTCTTGCAGCTCTCTGACCTCGGCTAGCCAAACCTCCAAGCTAAAATTATACACTTGCTCAGATTAACGACTTTTTTAGGTAAGACAAAAGGTAAGAGGGGGGGTTGAAGTTTCATCCTTTTTCCCGGATTTGAAATTGTTTTTGTTGTCTGCCAATATTATTCTCAGGAAAACAACTTTGGCTAATTTGATCAGAAAAAACGCTATCGTTTGAAAAAATTTGTTAGTAGTTCCGTAAATGTTTAACTAAAACCAAGCATTGAAATGGATTATTTTACAGTGCATACTTTTATCCTTGCTTGTTTTATTTTTTTTAAATGCATGCCTCACTTTATTATCCATGGAGAAACTAATTTTAGCAACTTTTAATATTATGGTTGTAGAGATTTTAAAAAAGAGAGGCTAATTATTTGATTTTATTGTAAAAACGGGCAGATATAGTTTTTTTTACAAGAGGCGCACTCAGACAGCGCTAACCAGACTCACTGGCTGTCTGAGTGGAAAGGTGATTGTATTTTTAAGCCACAGCTCGAATCTCAGTCAGGGGGGTTGCTGTTTTATTTTCTCCTGGATTGGGCCAGAGATTTTATCAATTGATGAATTTATACCAGGGGAAACTTTTAAGAGTGCACACATTAAGTTTGGGGACTTTTTATTGATCTTATTAATATTTATGCTCCTAACCTAGGGGAGAACGGATTTTTTTTTTAATAAATTATCAGAGCTATTGGGAAAGTGTGACCCGGTACATTTACTTTCGTGGGGGGATTTTAATTGTACTTTGAATTTTAATCTTGATGGCAACCACGGGGAACCCCATCCCCAGTCTGTCTGTAAACTGACTGCTGTTGTAAATACACACAGCCTAGTGGATGTTTGGAGAACTGCTCACCCCAATGTTAAACAATATACTTGGATTAAATTACAACATAGTCAGCTCTGGTGCGAGGTTAGATAGATTTTTATACCACTAGAACTCACAGCAATAAGTTTATTGGTTGCCATATTTCCCCTTCGCCATTATCTGATCACCACTTTGTGTCCACCACTGTTTTTTTACCTTCTGAAATTCCTGTTAAATCTTATTGGCATTTTAACATCAAACTCCTTCAAGACCTAAAAGTTTTGTGAAAAATTTTAAAAATTTTGGGCCAATTGGCAGACACAGATCGTCACTTTGACAGCCTGAGACAGTGGTGGGACATTGGTAAAGTACAGATTAAAGTGTTTTGCCAACAGTACACTCAGTACTCCACTAGGTGTGTGGCAGCGGGCAGTCAGTGAGCTGGAGAGAGAGATATTAGAGTTGGAGGCAGCTGGATGGCCAGAGCAGTGAGACAGGCGGGTCAGAACCTCACGGGAAAGGAGGCAGTGTCTGGGCAGGCTGCTGGAGGAGAGGGTGCAGGGCTCGCTGCTCAGGGCACGCTTCACTCAGCTAAGAGACATGAATGCTCCCACAGCCGCCTTCTTGCCTGGAGAAGAGGAGGCTAGAACAGGAGACAGATACATTGCCTGAGGCTGCCCTGTGGGAGGGGTGAGCAGCCCAGTTTTAGCTGCGCCAGGCGGCAGTGGAGTTTTATAGTGAATTATATAAATCTGAAGGCCGGCGACCTGCTGGATGCGGCGCGAATACATCAAGGTCTCCCCAGATTGAGTGAGGGGGGAGAGCAGTGAACTGGATTCTCCCCTCACATTTCAAGAGCTTTCCAAAGCTGTTATGCAGCTGTCCAACAGCAAGGCCTCGGCATTGATGGACTGCAGCCAGAGTTTTACAAGCACTTCTGGCCCTTGCTGGGTCAGGATCTGTACCATGTGTTGACTGAGTGTATCAGGAGGGAATACTCCCACTGAGCTGTCGGCCGGCCGTTATCACCATGCTGCCTAAAAAGGGGACTTGTGTAACCTTAAGAACTGGCGTCCAGTGTCTCTTCTCTGTTGTGACTACAAGTTGTTTTCCAAGGCTCTGGCTGTCGGCTGCAGGGCTGTCTGGCGTCCAGTGGTGCACAGGATCAGTCTTACTGTGTGCCCGGGTCGCTCCATCGCCCGACAACCTTTTTTAATTGGGACCTTTTAAATGTATCCAAACTTTTAACCTGAATTTTGGCTTAATTTCCGCTTGACCAAGAGAAGGCATTTGACAGGGATCACAAATATTTATTTGCCACATTGAAGGCTTTTGGTTTTGGTCCTGTTTTTATTTCTTATATTAATCTTTTGTATTTTAATGTGTTTAGTACAGTGAAGGTGAACAACAGCCTGAGTCGGCCCTTCCCAGTTCAGAGGGGGATTCGGCAGGGATGCTGTCTCTCCGGAATGCTGTACTCCCTCTGCATAGAGCCCCTGCTGCATCAGCTCTGCCTGCCTGCACTGGCCTGGCAGTGCCTGCACTGCCCCACGCCCCTGCCCATACAACTCTCTGCCCATGCTGATGACCTGAATGTCTTTGTCACTGGAGACCGAGATGTAGCCACCTGCAGGATTGCATCCATACCTTTGAGAGGCTTCGTCAGCCCGGGTCAACTGGACCAAGAGTGGGGCGTACCTGGTTGGCAGCTGGAAGGGTGCTACTCCTCCCTCCTTACCCCAGACCTTGTCCTGGAATACAGTTGATCTCAAGATCCTGGGAGTGTTCCTGGGTAATGAACAGTTTATGCAGCAAAACTGGGAGGGGCTGCTGGAGAAGGTTCAGGGGGCTGCAGGAGATGGCAGTGGCTTCTCTCCCAGTTGTCTTTCAAGGGAGGGTGCTCATCATTAATAATCTGCTGCCTCCATGCTGTGGCACAGACTGGTGTGCCTGAATCCCCCTGGACTGTTGGAGCAAATCCAGCAGAGCTTGTTGCAGTTTTTTTTTTTTTTTCTGGAGCTGGCATCACTGGCTGCCCATGGTGTTGTTCCTTCCCCCAAACGAGGGGGGGGTTTGGGACTGATTAACCTCTCTTGCAGGGTGGCTGTTTTTCGACTGCAGGCAGCCCAGCGGCTGCTTTATTGCAGGGGCTGTGCTGGCAGGGGCTGGCCTTCTCTCTGCTGCACGGGCAGGCCGGCTAGGTTTGGACAAACATCTTTTTTTTAATTTCCCTGACAGATTCCCAACTCAGGACTGGACACTTTTTATAGTACTATGTTTAATGCCTGGCACCTCCTTCACACCAGCAGGACTGACTCCTCCCTGTGCAGCCAGTGGATATTCCTCAAGAACCCCTGTTTTTAATCCTTTTTTAATCACGCTCATTTTAATTCTGTCACTATGTGTGGTGTGTTTTTAAATGCTGGACTTACAAAACTGGGCCATCTTATTGAATTCACAGATTTTCGGTGGAGGTCCAGCAGGGAACTGGAGTGTGTTGCTGGGTATCAGATCAGAGAGGTTCCTGGAGAAGATGCTGGCTGACCTGAAGGCCTCCTTGAGCCCGGCTGTCTCTGGGTTTGTGAGAGGTGTCTGACGGAACGTCTGGTCCTCGAACCCGATCCGTTGTTCCCCACAGTGCTGGTCTCTCTCCCTCGGTCCCCTGGCGAAGGAAGAGCAGCCAGGAGGCTGCTGTCAGTGCACAGCCTCACTGAGCTGCATTTTCAAGCCAGAGAAGAAACAACTGTACCACCTGTGTGTTAAATCTCACTGCTCCCCCGAGTTGAGAGATCTGGTGGATACTAAGTGGAGGGCACACCTGGGGGGTGAGTGAGTGTCGTGCTCCTGAGTTGGCGCTCTCTGTATAAACTGCCCCTGCCCAAACGCTCAGGAGACCTGCAGTGGCGTGTGTTGCACAGCATTGTGGCCACAAACCGCTACTTGAGCCATGTGGAGCCTGGGTGAGGAACAGTGTCCTTTCTGCCCTGCCTCGAGACTGTGTATCACCTGTTCACTGACTGCCCCGATTGCTACCATTTTTCCAGCGTTTAACAGACCTGTTGGCGTCTTTTGGTGTTATTTTTTAGTAAACGTTACTTGTTTTTAGTATCACCTACAAGTCAAAACAGCGTCAAATGTGCTTGTTAATTTTATCCTTGGTCAGCCCGAAGTTAGCCATTTATAAATCTGAAAAAACAAGATTTTAGCCACTGGTTTTACTGATGCCTGGAGTGTTTTTGGAGTCCTGCTTGTCAGCAGGATTCAGGTAGATTTGTTTTATTACCGTTTGGTAAAGGACTTGGACAAGTTTAAACAGAAGTGGTGTGAGGAGGGTGGGCTGTGTGACGTGAGTGAGGAGGGGGAGCTCAGTTTGTTATTTTAACCTTGTCACTCTAAAAAGTTTTATTTTGTAACTTTGGTTGTTGTTTGACTGCTTGATTGTTGTTTTTTTGCTGTGATGGTTTTCTTTTGTGGCTATCTTGTTTTATGTATTTAATTAAAGGGATTTTAAAACTCAAATCTCTCTCTCTCTCTCTCTCTCTCTCTCTCTCTCTCTCTCGTTGTTTTAACTGAATGATCTTTTCCTTAATTTCCACGTGGAAATTCTAATTAGATTCAGGTGTTTTGCTAATTGTCTTGGCAAAGGGCTTGTTGAGCTTGATTAATCATTATGTCTTTAAGTATCTTAACTGGAGCTCTTTAAAACACGGCTATTACTTCCTGTGAAGGGGGGGTTCCTTTTCTGGGGGTGATTCTTTTTCGGGTGTGGTTTTGTGGATGCAGAGCGTTTTGAGGAAGGAGCAGGGTTTTTTTTGAAGAGGAAGGTTGCTGGTCTGTAAAGGAGAGACCGGGAAGCAATCATCTTTTGGTTGTTAGAAACAGTGTGTTTTCTCTAATCTGCCATTTTCCAGTTTGAAAGTAACCAGTTATCTAATCTCCTGCCAAATTGAAACTATCCACATCATTCAAATGGTTTATTTTTTATCCTAAGAGCAACAACGGTGACTAATCCATTTTTTTATCCAAACCATCACTTTTGTCTCCTTACCTGGTTGGAAACTCCAAGCTCTACAGGACCCAGAGGAACCGGGTGAGATCCCCTGATGGGGAGGAATCTCTAATGTTTTTGCTGCTGGATTATCTGTTCTGTTCTGACTGTTTGTTTGGGATTATTATCATTTTTGTTTATTTATCAGGGTTTAATGAGCACCCTGCTCAGAAGTCTTGTTTTGTTTTGTGTTTAAACTGTTCTGGCTCAACTGCATTCTCAATACAGACCTGATATATAACAGCTTGGGACTTTCAAAGTATTGGCTGTTGTTGTTTCATGGACATTTTGTTTTCTATAAGGACTGCCTGATGGACTCCTTGGTAAACACTTTAATCAACATTGGCTATGTTAGGCTGTACATTACTGAAAGCTTTGATCTGTCCTATATGACTGATATTGATGCGTGTTCTGGTAAACATTCTGACTGGTTCAAATGCAGTCTGATTCAAACCCATGTACACCATATGTTTGACAGGAGGCTGTGTGGTCCAGTGGTTAAAGAAAAGGGCTGGTAACTAGAAGGTCCCCTGTTCAAATCCCACCTCAGCCACTGACTCATTGTGTGACCCTGAGCAAGTCACTTCACCTCCTTGTGCTCCGTCTTTCGGGTGAGATGTAATTGTAAGTGACTCTGCAGCTGATGCATAGTTCACACACCCGAGTCTCTGTAAGTCGCCTTGGATAAAGGCGTCAGCTAAATAAACTAATAATAATAAACACATCTGTCTACAAGTATAATATTCCACACATATTCAATAACATCTGCTATTTGAATTCTGGTGTTGTCTTCTGGTTTAATTTTCTTCCTATTTTCTAGGTGTTGTAAACAATCCTGACTTACCCAGCAATTTTTCTTGGTTCTGTCACACAATCCTACTGCTTTGGAGAGTTTATATTGTTCAGGGTAGTTTATTTGTATTTCGTCACAAAAATACTATTTAATGGACGTTGCTTAGGATTAGGTTTGTTACATATTTAGCATTAAAAAGCAATCCATGTGATTTCTTTACCAGTCGTTCATTATTTTGTGTATCAGCCTCCACACAAAGCCGAGCGCAGTGCTGGTATACTGTAATGATGCTCCAGTCAGTCTGCGGACTGCACCTGAACCATCTTAAAAACACGAAGCCTCCAATAAGCTCATTTGTAAAAGTTAGTAAAGAATGGCTTTTATATAATCTAAGGAAGCTGAATGTGAACTCCCTAGCTGGAGCAACGAGAGAGAGAGAGGGGGGGCAGAGAAGGAGGCGGAGACGCTGCTAGGCAACCGGCTCCTGAACATTCCACTCCGCTGAGCAGAGACCGTTAGGATTTAAAAATGCGAAAGTTCGGCGCCGTTAGTATGGGCTGCCAGAAATGAGGAGAAAATAAATACAGCTTTTTTTATAAAAATGTGCATTCAGATATCATTTAGAAATCTAGTTACAACATTTAACAGTTAGCTAAATATTTAAATAAATCTTAAATCTCTTAGCTAGATTTAACATTTAGCTAAATATTTAAATAAATCTTAAATCTCTTAGCTAGATTTAACAGTTAGCTAAATATTTAAATAAATCTTAAATCTCTTAACTAGATTTAACATTTAGTTAAAATATTTAACTCACGCTAAATCTGAAAATTTAACAATTAGCATAACATAATTGTACCTGTGTTTGTGTGTCTCTCAGTGTGTGTGTGTGTGTGTGTGTGTCTGTCTCCAGTGTGTTTGTGTGTCTCAGTGTGTGTTTGTGTGTCTCAGTGTGTGTGTGTTTGTGTCACAGTGTGTTTGTATCTCAGTGCGAGTGTGAGTGTCTCAGTGTGTGAGTCTCAGTGTGAGTGTCTCTCAGTGTGTGTGTCCAGTGTGTGTGTGTCTCAGTTTGTGTGTCTCAGTTTGTGTCTCAGTGCGTCAGTGTGTGTGTCTGTGTGTGTGTGTCTCAGTGTGTGTGTCTCAGTGTGTGTGTGTGTGTCTCAGTGTGTGAGTGTTTCAGTGTGTGTGTGTGTGTGTGTCTCAGTGTGTGTGACTCAGTGTGTTTGTTTCAGTGTGTGTCTGTGTCTGTTAGCCGTTAGTATGGGCTGCCAGAAATGAGGAGAAAATAAATACAGCTTTTTATAAATGTGTGCATTCAGATATCATTTATAAATCTAGTTACAAGATTTAACAGTTAGCTAAATATTTAAATACATCTTAAATCTCTTAGCTAGATTTAACATTTAGTTAAATATTTAACTGGCCACTAAATCTGAATATTTAACAATTAGCACATGTGTGTGTGTGGGTCAGTACCTCTGTGTGTGTGTTAGCACCTGTGTGTGTGTGTTTCTCGGTGTGTGTGTGTGTTTGTCTCAGTGTGTTTGTCTCAGTGTGTGTGTGTTTCAGTGTGTTTGTCTCAGTGTGTTTGTCTCAGTGTGTGTGTCTCGGTGTGTGTGTCTATGTGTGTGACTCACACACACACACACATGCGCACAAGGATCACAGGGAAGTTTGGTGCCAAACCAATTATTTTTATTTAAGAACAATAATAAACAAAAAGCTAATTGAACAAAATATCAAACAATTTGAGGAAAGAAAAAGTGGAAACCAAAAATAACTATTTCTAGTCACCTAATCACAGGTACTGACTCCAATAACTGAGTCCAACCACAGAGCTGCAAAACTGCCCTCTGATCTGCACAAAAAGACGATCCTGACTGAACAAAACTAACAGCCTTTATACCCTTCCAGACCTCCCCCTCCTCCAGAATAAACCATTCTGCAGGTGGGTATATAGAAACAAACCAGCAAACAGTTATCAAGAATAAATAAAGTATTCAAAAAGAAACAAATCAATGAATATATATATATAAACATTAATCTAACATGTGCATTAAAACTATGCTTTAAAACAAGCAGAGGGAAACGTACTTAAAATCAGCTGTCCCCCCTTTCAATATCTTCAAGTACTGCCCCGACTACAGGAAGTCAGTACTCAGGGAAGTCAATAAAAGCTTCCCTCACCAACATGGCTGCTTCCCCACTTCCTGTCAAGATGGAGGACCTCACCACCACACCCAACTCAGGTTACCTGAACCATTGCATATCAGTTTATCTCAACAATAGTACTGCAATACATTGTTCTGGAAGTGTGCTCCTTTCCAAACCAGCTCTCTAAACCGTACTCTTCATTAACCTTTTGTTTTTCAGGACACTCCCAACCACAGGCCTCCAGTCCCCAGACAACAGGGAAGTGAATTTTGTTTTATTATTTTCCTTACTAGACACAAGGATCAGCAACACCATACAAAAACAGTTTAAAAACATTTGCAGTAAATGTCCAGATACATACTGAGACAATGTGAGGGTATCCTCCTCACACCCTCCTCCTCCTCCTCCTCCTCCTCCTCCTCCTCCTCCTCCTCCTCCTCTTCCTCATCATCCTTATCTTCTTCATCAGGTCAATCAGGCTTGGCTGTTTCCAGACTTGACCCTTGACCGTTGTGACTTGAGACTTGACATAAATATATATATATTAGAACAAACAGTTCTAGTAAATGTCCACACGGTGGCAGCATTGTATAAGGAATAAGAACATAAGAAAGTTTACCAACGAGAGGAGGCCCCATTCAGCCCATCTTGCTCGTTTGGTTGTTAGTAGCTTATTGATCCCAGAATCTCATCAAGCAGCTTCTTGAAGGATCCCAGGGTGTCAGCTTCAACAACATTACTGGGGAGTTGGTTCCAGACCCTCACAATTCTCTGTGTAAAAAAAGTGCCTCCTATTTTCTGTTCTGAATGCCCTTTATCTAATCTCCATTTGTGACCCCTGGTCCTTGTTTATTTTTTTTCAGGTTGAAAAGTCCCCTGGGTCGACATTGTCAATACCTTTTAGGATTTTGAATGCTTGAATCAGATCCGCCAGTAGTCTTCTTTTGTTCAAGACTGAACAGATTCAATTCTTTGAGCCTGTCTGCATACAACATGCCTTTTAAACCCGGGATAATTCTGGTTGCTCTTCTTTGCACTCTGTCTAGAGCAACAATATCCTTTTTGTAACGAGGTGACCAGAACTGAACACAATATTCTAGATGAGGTCTTACTAATGCATTGTAAAGTTTTAACATTACTTCCCTTGATTTAAATTCAACACTTCTCACAATATATCCGAGCATCTTGTTGGCCTTTTGTGTAGCTTCCCCACATTGTCTAGATGAAGACATTTCTGAGTCAACATAAACTCCTAGGTCTTTTTCATAGTTCCCTTCTTCAATTTCACTATCTCCCATATGATATTTATAATGCACATTTTTATTGCCTGCATGCAATACTTTACACTTTCCTCTATTAAATGTCATTTGCCATGTGTCTGCCCAGTTCTGAATGCTGTCTAGATCATTTTGAATGTTCTCTTGCTGTTATAATATTGGAAAAACATTTTGGAATTGGTTTTAGCCCCCTTAGCAATATTGTTTTCTATCTCTCTCTTGGCCTTTCTAACTTCCTTTTTGACTCGTGTTTGCAGTTCCAAGTACTCTTTCTGTGTGCTTTATTTTTGGTCCCTTTTAAACGCTCTGTAAAGTGCCTTTTTTCGCTGAATATTTTTGTTTAATTGATCTATTAAACCATTTTGGCCATTTTGTTTTAGATTTAGATTGGTCTACTTTTGGGATGTAATTGTTTTGTGCCTCTAGTACTACATTTTTAAAAAACAGCCATCCATTTTCTGTGGATGTTTTCTCTATTTTACCCAATCTACTTTATTAGTCTCTGTTTCATACCTTCATAGTTTGCTTTTCTAAAATTGTAAACCTTAGCTTTAGTCATTACTTTTGGGGTTTTAAAAATATTTCAAATGAGACCATGTTGTGGTCTGAGTTTGCCAATGGCTCTCTGACCTCTGTTTTAGTTATTCTGTCTTCATTATTTGAAAAGACTAAATCAAGGCATGCCTCCTCTAGTCGGTGACTTGACAAATTGCGTTAGGAAGCAGTCATTTGTCATTTCCACCATTTCAATTTCGTCCGTCGTGCCCCCATCGGGTTTTCCCATTTTAATGGGGAAGTTGAAACCCCATTAGTATGGCTTCTCCTTTTCTACACGCATTTCTAATGTCATTGTACAACAGATTATTTTGCTCAGCTTCTGAATTTGGCGGTCTATAGCATGATCCTATTATTATGCCCTTTGAATTTGTGTCCATTATTCTGACCCATAATGATTCTGCATTGTTTTCTTTGTCCTGATTTAACACCTGGGCTTCAAGGCTATTTCTTATGTATAGCGCTACCCCTCCGCCTCTTCTGTCTTTCCTATATAGTGTGTACCCACTAATATTATATTCGTCTCCATCACTCTCAGACAACCAAGTTTCTGTAACACCTATCACATCGTAGTTACTTGTTAGTGCAGTAGCTTCAAGTTCTAACATTTTGGTTCTGAGACTTCTAGCATTAAGATAAATACATTTAATAGTGGTCTTACCTGAGTTGTTGCCCTTGTTTTGATGTAGTCTCCCTTCTGTTTTTTTGTTTTCTCCCCTTCCTTTCTAGTTTTAAATGCTTCTGTACCGCCTGCTTTGTGGATGAGGAAAAAAACGCTACAAAGAGATAGTTGTCTACAATTATTTCAGCATTTATTTTGCAAAACTAAAAATACCCTTTGATGCTATGATAGTATTGTCTATAAGGTGATAGCAATTTCAATATGATAATGCAGAACCTAATTCTAGAAAAGTCTAGAAAATGCTGGATTGTAGGTGAACATTCTTAGAGAGTATAAAAGGGTTAGGCATAGGATGACTGCTGTCATTACCAATAAGTAAATATCTGAAAAGTAAAGAGCTATCTGAAGACCTTAGGCAGAAAATTATTAATGAATTGTCATAAAGCTGGAGAAGAATACAAGAAGATTTCCAAGCATTTGAATATCTCAGTTTCAACTATTATTTCTATTATCAAGAAGTGCAAGATTCATGGTAGTGTCACAATGCTCCCTCTGTGTAGAGCCCCCAAAACACCCTGATGGACTAACCCTGGGATAAACCCCCTCGGCTATCACTATAATTAAATTGACTATTTTAAATGACCAATTAAGTAGAGTTAAAGACTACACCAATTTGGAGCTAATATAACTCCAAATAAATAACAGGTTCTTTAAAAATCAAGAAAGCTCAGTGTGTAAAGTTTAGGACAACAAGGAATAAAACAACAAGGATTTTATTCAGACAGAATGTTACAGCTTTTACCTATAGCAGCGGAATCGATAGCAGCAACCTTTAACTAGAACAGCAGGTTTAACCAAGAGCGATCCCACCAGACCCCAAGTCTCAGGATACTTTAAACTAGGTAACGCCACACCAACACTTCTAAGAAAAAGAATGATTTTCACATCACAATTCCAAAAAGTAAAATCTTAAACACTTAAATAACACTTTAAAAAACTAGTAATAGACAGTGACTTTCATATAAAAAGAAACGACAAAAGCTTCATGCAACCTAAAATGCCTAACGACTCCAATAGCCGCTATTGTAGTTAATACACATGTTGATAAAGTGCCAGAGTGCAATCAAGAGTTAACAGGCCGCTTGTAAATATATATTGTAAACACATACACAGCTACAGCTGGAATAATCAGGACAAAGACGCTACTCTAAAAGTCTAAAACCACCACTAACACAGGAAAGGAATTCTTATACAGAGCTATTACAACGAAATTCACACGATGGTAATTACAAACTCAGGATACTGGCAGTGCACATTCTCTTTTGTAATCAAACCCATACAATTGCTACCGAAGTCTGAGAGCACGAGGGGATACTTCATTGAAACCACTCCAATATAGAGCGGACCAAACTATTCAATATGAACAGTAGTAGTTTACCATTAACTTCTAGTGCTTCAGCCAATTCACAGCGCATCAGTATTACACTTCAAAAGTTAGAATCCCAAACAGTAGTTCCCCGGCCCGTTACATCTGTCTGGAAGAAAGAAGGTTCTTTCACCAAGAACACGTAGAAGAATTGTGAGGAAGGTTAATAACAATCCGAGATTGACTGCCAAAGATATTCAATGTGATTTGGCTGCAAGTGGGACTGGGGTTTTCATTTCAACCACAGATCGAGTATTGCATGGTGAAGGTCTCAATGGTCACAGGCCAAGGAAAAAGACACTCAGGAAAACATCACAAGGACAATCGCTTAATGTTCGTAGAACTGCATTTGAATGATGAATATGAGTTCTGGTCAAAAGTTTTGTGGAGTGATGAAACAAAAAAAATCAAGCTATTTGGTCACGCTGATAATCCTTACGTTTGGAGAAAGTCTGATAAGGCGTACAAAGAAAAGAACACCATACCTACTGTCAAGCATGGAGGTGGTAATATCCTTCTATGGGGCTGTTTTTCCTCAGATGGCACAGGAAATTTAGTTCCACTACATGGTAAAATGGATTCCATAGCATACCAAAAGATACTGGCCAATCATCTGAAACCCTCTGCTACAGAACTTGGTTTAAAGCTCAACTGGACGTTTCAACACAACAATGACCTAAGGCACACATCAAAATCTACTTCAGAATGGTTAAAGAAGAATAAAATCAAGGTTTTGGAATGGCCCGGTCAAAGTCCTGATCTAAATCCGATTGAGAATCTTTGGTATGAGTTGAAGAAGGCTGTGCACAAGAGAAGTCCTCGGAATTTGAATGAGCTGGAACAATTTTGCAGAATGGTCAAAAAATCACTAAAGAATCATGCCAAAAGTGTATTGACAAATATCCTAATAGTCTAAAAGAGGTTGTTAAGGCCATAGTCAGCTGTGAGGCACCCGAGGACGGGGTTCGGTTAAAATCATACTAATAATCATTTATTTATGTCTTTTACATGTTGCTATGGCGTGAATAAAAACACATTTCATCCCTCATTGTGTGTGCACATTAATTCCCAAGTCTCGCTGATATCTCTGGGCTCTTCAAAATCGTTACTGTCATTGCAGACTACAGTGACACGACTCCATTTTTATTAAAAACTGATACGAGATGATTAACTAAGACTTCTATCTACTCCAGCGAATAACCTGAACATGCAGAAGGAAGGCGGTGGAATAAAATGAATTGCTCTGCATTTTAAGTAGTCCTCTTATAATGCAAACACATAATTAATCATCACAGTTTTTTTTTTTTTTTTACAGTTTTTAATATTTTTTTTTTATAGGGCTGCGGTTTGCAAGCTAACATTAATAGAAGTGCTGAATACAAAATAGCAGCAAAACATCCAGAGTATAAAACGCAGCGAATGAACACTGTATTGTGATTAGCACTGAACACTGTCACTGTATCCTCTAACTTCTCTGCCTCTGACAGCTTGTTAGTTAGCTTATCCACCACATCTTTAACCTGAGTGTTGGATTTTAATAGTACTTCTAGTGCTGTTTTGATGCTGCGTAGCTCCTCCATCACTGACTCGCCGTTAATAGTTACTGAAGTTGCTGCGGTTGTACTCTGCCTAGAAGTCGGAGGCAAGGTTTTGTTTTCTTTATTTGATTTTTTTCTTCTGTTGTTGTTTCTGCTGTTTTCCTGACATCTTGTAGATTCTTTGTTTTGTTAGAAATTAAAAACATTACATTCATTTATATAACAGTTTCACCTCAGAGCTCCCTACTTCTGCTGCCTCCCACCTCTGTGCATCACGTTACTCTTCCAAGCCCTGTCACTGTTACACCAGATTCAGGCTTCCACTCCTTTCATTGGACAACGTGTGTGCACGTACTGTTAAAAGGGACGTGTGATGAGACTTTGAAGATTAATATAGAAATGATGGGCTCAGCTAATACTAGCTGTTGGAAAACATGGAACTTGAACGTTTTAATGCAATGTAAGATATATGTCTTTTTTTCAGGCTCGTACACTTTGTTGGTCTTTTGACTCATAAGAGACGGGATTCTAAGAATGCATTGAAATTCCAATGACAGAGACCAACTCTGAAACAAACACAATCCCATCTTGCTGAAGGGCCATTAGGAAAACTCTGCGCTCAAACATCTCAAAGATAAATTAATGAATAAACACAAAGGGACACACACACATGCCAGAAACCAGTTTATTTTGCTACATGAAATTAGAATTGGCTCTGGATCGTAACACATTCCATTGCTGGTGCGAACAAGTTGTGTTTTACAAATACAAGGGACAATGGATTATAACCTTTCCCCCACCCGGGAACAGGAGACCAGTTTTAGGGCAGAGGTCAACGCAGATCTTCCAAAAACCAGATAGTGTTGTTATCTTGAATAAAACAAAGAACGGCCATTTGATGCCACAGAGATCAAGAGATTGGTTCACGGACCCCCAGGGCACAGCCATAAGGTCTGCGGTGACACTGATTAACATACACCTTTTAGCTGGAGGGGAGGACAGGGGGGTGTGCTCAGGAATGGATCCTCATGTCTATAAAATGCAACCTGTAACTTTAAATCATGAAGAAATCACTGTGCTTGGTGTAAGGTCTTCCACATGTACAGAATAAACTAAGATGGACAAACCATGTAATTAAAAATGTCTCTGTAGTCTTTTGACTTCAGACTTCAGAAGGTGTGTGATTTCTCTGACCTCAGAAGACTGCACTGCCATGGATGGGACGCTGCAAGCTGGAAACAGGCTGTGATGATGGGCTGGCTGCTGTGTGTATTTATCAGAACAGAACACATGGCAAACCCACAGCCTGCTGTAACGCTCATCCATAACTACTTTTATCTGTTCGAGGGAAAGACAATTGTCACAGCACTTTTCTTTCCCTACCCTTTTGTTTTTATTACTTCACCAGCATTACCGAAAAAAAAAAGAACTAAAAAATCAGTGATTTTTTTTCATTTGTCCTGCTGCCTTTAAACCAGTGGTTTTTAACCCTTTCATCTCAAGTACTTCCAGCAGGGACCAGTGGCATAGCCAGGAATTTGTTTAAGATGGGTAATAATTTATAAAAATGTTTCTGTCAGTAAAAATTAACTACACTCCAAACTTGCAATGAACTTGAAATCTCCCTATTAAGAACCGTGCTGTTTCGCCTCACAATCACATTTAGAATCACTACCGCAGTTATCAAACATACAAATTAAATAACAGAAAGAATAAACTACCTTACCTGCTGTTTAGATCCCCAAGTTCATCCTCCTGTTTTTCATTGCAAACTTGTCTCAGCTTTACAGCAGGCATTTAAAGCATGATTCGCATGGGTCTATAAACCAGGTGTCCTCGGAGTTGATCAAAAGCAGAGGACGTCGACCCAGACAGCAATTTTTAGTTGGGCCAACATTGAGCTTACATCCAGAGTTTACGTTGGCAACTGATGGCAGGCCCAAGATCATTTTGCTCATTGGGACAACGTTGGTACAACATTGGTACAACGTTGGCATTTAGTCGTTATCATCAGATGGGACAACGTTGTGCCGACATTATATTTAGTGCTATCGGTCGGGCCAATGTTGGAAAATTGCAACGTAAAGAATATAGGAACTTCAAACATAGTTTACTAAGCCTTACTCTGAGTAATTTACCAACATAGGAAAACAGTGTCTAAATTACTCAGTGACCCAAACCCTTCTCTGAGTAATTTACCAACATAGGAAAACAGTGTCTAAATTACTCAGTGACCTAAACCTTCTCTGAGTAATTTACCAACATAGGAAAACAGTGTCTAAATTACTCAGTGACCTAAACCCTTTCTGAGTAATTTACCAAAATAGGAAAACAGTGTCTAAATTACTCAGTGACCCAAACCCTTCTCTGAGTAATTTACCAACATAGGAAAACAGTGTCTCAATTACTCAGTGACCCAAACCCTCTCTGAGTAATTTACCAACATAGGAAAACAGTGTCTAAACAGTGACCTAAAACCTTCTCTGAGTAATTTACCAACATAGGAAAAACAGTGTCTAAATTACTCAGTGACCCAAACCTTCTCTGAGTAATTCTACCAAATAGGAAAACAGTGTCTAAATTACTCAGTGACCCAAACCCTTCTCCCAGTAATTTACCAACATAGGAAAACAGTGTCTAAATTACTCAGTGACCCAAACCTTCTCTGAGTAATTTACCAACATAGGAAAACAGTGTCTAAATTACTCAGTGACCCAAACCCTTCTGAGTAATTTACCAACATAGGAAAACAGTGTCTAAATTACTCAGTGACCCAAACCCTTCTCAGTAATCACCAACATAGGAAAACAGTGTCTAAATTACTCAGTGACCTAAACCCTTCTCTGAGTAATTTACCAACATAGGAAAACAGTGTCTAAATTACTCAGTGACCCAAACCCTTCTCTGAGTAATTTACCAACATAGGAAAACAGTGTCTAAATTACTCAGTGACCAAAACCTCTCTGAGTAATTTACCAACATAGGAAAACAGTGTCTAAATTACTCAGTGATCCAAACCCTTCTCTGAGTAATTTACCAACATAGGAAAACAGTGTCTAAATTACTCAGTGACCTAACCCTTCTCTGAGTAATTTACCAACATAGGAAAACAGTGTTCTAAATTACTCAGTGACCCAAACCCTTCTGGAGCGCTGACTACACATGAACATTATGAGTTCTTTTTTCAGAAGGAAAATATTATCTAATAAAATAGGTTGCATCTTCCACATGGCACAAGGGGCCTCAAAGTGAAGTATCACAGACATGACATGCCAGAAGCCTTGTTGAACCTGTTGCATTACAATTATAATTCTAACAAAGTAAAACAATCAATTATATCTTATCTACTAGGTCTGGATCTAGTATAACAGGATTGCAGTAAAACATGCAGATCTTACTCTATTGGAAATAGAAAGTGCAGTTATACTGGAACGCGTTTGGATTTTCTGCAGTTAAGGTTTACCAATGCATGGATCATGCCAAAATATTGTACCTGTTAAACTAAATTACCACACTAATTGTTTGCTAAACTGTCTTAGATTGCCCCAGCTGCTACTGAGACCTGTGTGATGCTACTGTATTCACATACTGCCTATTTCAAACTCTTCACAAAATACAGGCTCTTTTCTACCTATACTCTGGCTTTTCTGACTGTGTGCACTGTTTACACGCTCCCTGCCTCGGCTGCTTCCTGTTAGTTTGTCCACTCTATCCACAACCACTTCCTCTGCTACCTGTCAGGTAACGAGCAGCCATCGCACTCATAGATCAGAGAAATTGGTGGGTTGTGGGATTTGAATATCTGAATGTGTGATTAACAGTGGCCAGTGGACACCAATAAACTACATTCGCGAGTACATTATGATGAGCTGTGAGATTTTAGATCTGTGTTTTTTATGTTTTATACTGTCAGCTAAAAGAAAATCACGTTTATTTTTTATAGCCAACCTTTAGGAATTTCTAGTGGCAGTGCTTGCACCTAAATTAAAGTTTACGTTCGTACATGATGTTTTGTTTCTGATTGAATAGTGGCGCAGTTATTATTACT
>CM072681.1:9809724-9814724 GCA_036884735.1 Huso huso | reverse complement strand
CTGGTAAAGCACAGGGAAGCACTGTAAAAGCACAGAGAGGTATAGTAAAAGCACATGGAAGCACTGTAAAGCACAGAGAGGTATAGTAAAGCATAGGGAAGCATTGTAAAAGCACAGAGAGTGTGGTAAAGCATATTACAAAAAACAAACCATTTAAAACTAACCCTTAAAGTCCCTCCCACTTTCCTTTATAGATTCCAAGAACGTTCCCCTCACCAACTATTATCAGGTGAGCCTTGACATACTGGCGCTGTGCATGATGGGAAAACCAGTGACATCACACAGTGTGCAGAGTCTGATTGAAGCTTCGGATAATGGAGGATTTTCATATGAGAGAAATATTCAGTGGGTAAGAGACCCATGGAGATTGGAGCTAGGATTGAAACTCAGGGGACTGGTAAAGCTTGTTTGGTGTCATGTATAAATATAAAACCTATTGAGACTGAAACTCAGGGGACTGTCTGAATCTTGTTTGGTGTCACTTTCCTTAATATATAAAACCTATTGAGATTCCCTCAGGGGACTGTCTGAATCTTATTTGGTGGCTGTATAATATATAAAACCTATTGAGAGCCAGGGGACTGTCTGAATCTTGTTTGTTGTCACTGCTGTATAATATATAAAACCTATTGAGACTGAAACTGGGGGGACTGTCTGAATCTTGTTTGGTGTCACTGCTGTATAATATATAAAACCTATTGATTGAAACTCAGGGGACTGGAGAATTTGTCATATAATATATAAAATATTCAGTGGAAACTCAGGGGGACTGTCTGAATCTTGTTTGGTGTCACTGCTGTATAATATATAAAACCTATTGAGACTGAAACTCAGGGGGACTGTCTGAATCTTGTTTGGTGTCACTGCTGTATAATATATAAAACTATGGAGATTGAAACTCAGGGGGACTGTCTGAATCTTGTTTGGTGTCACTGCTGTATAGTATATAAAAACTATGGAGATTGAAACTCAGGGGGACTATCTGAATCATGTTTGGTGTCACTGCTGAATAATTTATAAAACTATGGAGATTATAAAACACCTCTCTCTCTCTCTCTCTCTCCTCTCAGACACAGCCTCGGTTGCAGTTCTGGCTCTGACCTGCGTGAAGCGCTCTATCAAGGCCCCTGATCGTATGGTTCTGCGTCTGAAGATACTGAATGCTCTAAAATGTCTGATCAAGAACATTCTCCAGGAGACAACGAGCGACGGATTGATCGGGAACCTTTACAGCACAGGACTGGCCATGCAGGTGAGAGAGAGAGAGAGAGAGAAGAGAAGGTGAGAGAGAGGAGAGAGAGAGAGAGAGAGAAGAGAAGGTGAGAGAGAGGAGAGAGGGGAGAGAGAGAGGGGAAAGGAGAAAGAGGGGAGAGAGAAGAGGAGAGAGAGGGCAGAGGAGAAAGAGAAGAGAGGAGAGAGAGGGGAGAGTAGAGAGAGGGGAGAGGCGAGAGAGGAGAGAAGAGAGGAGCCATATGTGTTGGTGGAGGTGCAGGTCCTGTCTCTGCTGACAGAGTTGTGTCAAACTCCATATCTATAATAAAAGAGAGGAGAGAGAGAGAGGATGCATGGTTCATCCCCTAGTCTCTGCAAGTCACTTTAGATAAAAGTGTCTGTTAAATGACTGAATAATAATAATAATAATAATTATTATTAATAATAATAATTAATAATGAGGCAAGTTTTGAACATTCATTCCCTGGTTATCGGTGGGGGGCTATGTTGTGACACTACCGACCGTCTCTCTCACTGTCTCTCCCCAGGCCCTGTCAGTCACCTCCACCAACTACGACTGTTCCAGAACTATCCAGACACTTCTAGAGCGGGCTGGTTCCGGATCCTTCGAGAACCCCATGGCTGCTTCTCAGATCACCCCCTCACTGGAGAACAGAAACTACCTGGAGCTGAACAAGCTAGACTGCAAGGACTTTTGAGAGAGAGAGAGAGAGAGAGAGAGAGACAGGGACAGACAGTGAGAGAGAGACAGACACAGACAGAGCAAAAAAAAAGGAAAGAAAGAATGAAAGAAAGGTGACAGAGTATATATATGAATGAATATCTCAGTCCATCTGAGTATGTGTGGGATGAGCTTGAGCGCACACACACACACACACAGGGTGATTAGAAAGTAGGTTTACCACATCAACTCACCATATCGCACAAACAGTAGGGGACGGGAAGGTGAACTTGCATACCGTTGTTAAGGGAACCAGGGGACACAAATGCAACAGTTATTAATTGTTGTCACCAGGGGGGCACCACTATGACCTACCTCTGATAATCACATAATAAGTGTTCAATATGTGCTCCTCCATGATCCAGAATGAATTGCATTCGTGTGACAATGACCATTACGGCAGCGTTGTGCATCTCATCAGGTATGCCGGCCACCTCCTGGACAATGGCATCCTTGAGGCCCGGAATTGTGCGAGGGTTCCCTCGGTACACTCGTGACTCCAGGTACCCCCATAACCAGAAATCCACTGGTGTAAGGTGCAGTGAGCGAGGTGGCCATTCACAAGGAAAGGGAAATGATTCTGTGTTGAAAGTGCTCCTGCAAGACGTGTTTCACCTGGTTATCAGTATGCGGAGGGGCCCCATCCTGCATGAAGATGGTAGTGTTTATCACATCTCGCTGCTGCAGCACAGGACTGACATGGGCTGTCAGCATGGGCTGGTATCGTGCAGCAGTGACAGTGCAGGTTTGAGGTCTCCTTGATGAGGGCTCTTCAAAAAAGAACGGTCCAATAACAGTCAGCCGTACAGCCACCCCACACTGTCAGTTTAACATCATGTAGGGGGCTCAAAAATGCTGCATGTGGATTAGTCTCTGAGCAGATAACACACTTCCAGACAGGGTGAAGTGCCCTTCATCTGTCCACAGGATATTAGCAGGCCACTGGTCATCCAATTCCAGTCGTGCCAAGAACTGCAACACAAAATCGCCACGTCTGATGAAATCTGTCTCCTCCAATGCTTGAACATGAAGCAGCTTTTATGGAAACATCCGAGTTGAACAAAGAGCCTTAGGAACAGTTGAATTGGGCAAATCCAGGCAGCGGGTGACAGCATGTGTGCTGGTGCTGTTTGGTTCTGCTATGGCGTGGCTGATCTCAGTGACAACTTTGCTTGGTGTCGGTGGGCTGCCGCTATGAAGCTTATCACAAGTGCAACCGGTTTCCTCAAATTTTTTGATTAACTTGTGAACAGCAGCTCTTGAACAAGGCCCGCTGCGGATGTTATGCACTCTATGGTATTCCCAGAGAGCTGCCTCGGCATTGTTTCCTTTGCTGTAAAAAAAAAAAAAAAAAAAAAGAACTAGACCAGTTCACCTCTCTGCACACTTGTCAGCTTCATGTTGCTTGACTGAGCTGTCTTGCGAGTGACAGGACTATTTCTACCCTGTAGTATGGAAATATGCGGCAGTAACCACAGTGGTGCCCCCTAGTGGCAAAAATTAGTAACTGTGGCATTTGTGTCCCAATGGTTCCTAATCCCCATAGAGAGAGAGAGAGAGAGAGAAACTTGAGACCAGTGCAAGTAATAAAACCAGTTTCTTTACTGTTCTTTCCTCCACACAGAGACACTTGATGGGTCGGTGCTTCCTCTAGTGCCCCCCACTGCCCCGGAGGGTGTAATCACCGTGCACTACAGAGTGGAGGACGGCATTCACTACTCCTTCAATGACAGCATCGAGGTGACGGTCCCTGTGGGGTCCTCGCTACTGCAGGTCATGGAGGAGGCGGCCAAGATATCACCTGCAAAATTCAGGCACGAGTATTCACTGTAACTATGTCTTTGTTTCCAAACTGCACAGGAGCTGCCTAGGAAGTGCGGGTGTGACAGGAGGCTCAGAAACAGGTTCCTTTAACCCAAAGCAGTACCAGATACCATGGGCTTACAATGAAAATCCATGTTTGCTTTAACTATGTGTTTCATTCAAAACTGCACATCTGAGAGCCGTGGTTTCACTAGGCATTTAATAATAAGACACAACTGGGCTTGTTACCTAGACACACTGGCTGATCAAGCTGGTAGTAAAACCTGGAATGGGAGAAACCGCTGTGCAGTAGGGTCTTATTACCATCCCTGCAATGTAATTCCAGTCCAGTCCAGTCTAGTGATATTAAACTGCAGTTACAATGTAATTCCAGTCCAGTCCAGACTAGTGATATTAAACTGCAGTTACAATGTATTTCCAGTCCAGTCCAGTCTAGTGATATTAAACTGCAGTTACAATGTAATTCCAGTCTAGTCTAGTGATATTAAACTGCAGTTACAATGTAATTCCAGTCCAGTCTAGTGATATTAAACTGCAGTTACAATGTAATTCCAGTCCAGTCTAGTCTAGTGATATTAAACTGCAGTTACAATGTATTTCCAGTCCAGTCCAGTCTAGTGATATTAAACTGCAGTTACAATGTAATTCCAGTCCAGTCTAGTCTGATATTAAACTAGTTACAATGATTTCCAGTCCAGTCCAGTCTAGTGATATTAAACTGCAGTTACAATGTAATTCCAGTCCAGTCCATTCTAGTGATATTAAACTGCAGTTACAATGTAATTCCAGTCCAGTCTAGTCTAGTGATATTAAACAGTTGCAATGTAATTCCAGTCCAGTCTAGTGATATTAAACTGCAGTTACAATGTAATTCCAGTCCAGTCTAGTGATATTAAAGTTACAATGTATTTCCAGTCCAGTCCAGTCTAGTGATATTAAACTGCAGTTACAATGTAATTCCAGTCCAGTCCATTCTAGTGATATTAAACTGCAGTTACAATGTAATTCCAGTCCAGTCTAGTCTAGTGATATTAAACTGCAGTTACAATGTAATTCCAGTCCAGTCTAGTGATATTAAACTGCAGTTACAATGTAATTCCAGTCCAGTCCAGTCTAGTGATATTAAACTGCAGTTACAATGTAATTCCAGTCCAGTCCAGTCTAGTGATATTAAACTGCAGTTACAATGTAATTCCAGTCCAGTCCAGTCTAGTGATATTAA
>CM072681.1:9775028-9809224 GCA_036884735.1 Huso huso | reverse complement strand
CACACGATGGTAATTACAAACTCAGGATACTGCCAGTGCACATTCTCTTTTGTAATCAAACCCATACAATTGCTACCGAAGTCTGAGAGCACGAGGGATACTTCATTGAAACCACTCTAATATAGAGCGGACCAAACTATTCAATATGAACAGTAGTAGTTTACCATTAACTTCTAGTGCTTCAGCCAATTCACAGCGCATCAGTATTACACTTCAAAAGTTAGAATCCCAAACAGTAGTTCCCCGGCCCGTTACATCTGTCTGGAAGAAAGAAGGTTCTTTCACCAAGAACACGTAGAAGAATTGTGAGGAAGGTTAATAACAATCCGAGATTGACTGCCAGAGATATTCAAAGTGATTTGGCTGCAAGTGGGACTGGGGTTTTCATTTCAACCACAGATCGAGTATTGCATGGTGAAGGTCTCAATGGTCACAGGCCAAGGAAAAAGACACTCAGGAAAACATCACAAGGACACTCGCTTAATGTTTGTAGAACTGCATTTGAATGATGAATATGAGTTCTGGTCAAAAGTTTTGTGGAGTGATGAAACAAAAAAAATCAAGCTATTTGGTCACGCTGATAATCCTTACGTTTGGAGAAAGTCTGATGAGGCATACAAAGAAAAGAACACCATACCTACTGTCAAGCATGGAGGTGGTAATATCCTTCTATGGGGCTGTTTTTCCTCAGATGGCACAGGAAATTTAGTTCCAGTACATGGTAAAATGGATTCCATAGCATACCAAAAGATACTGGCCAATCATCTGAAACCCTCTGCTACAGAACTTGGTTTAAAGCTCAACTGGACGTTTCAACACAACAATGACCTAAGGCAGACATCAAAATCTACTTCAGAATGGTTAAAGAAGAATAAAATCAAGGTTTTGGAATGGCCCGGTCAAAGTCCCGATCTAAATCCGATTGAGAATCTTTGGTATGAGTTGAAGAAGGCTGTGCACAAGAGAAGTCCTCGGAATTTGAATGAGCTGGAACAATTTTGCAGAATGGTCAAAAATCACTAAAGAATCATGCCAAAAGTGTATTGACAAATATCCTAATAGTCTAAAAGAGGTTGTTAAGGCCGTAGTCAGCTGTGAGGCACCGAGGGGACGGGGTTCGGTTAAAATCATACTAATAATCATTTATTTATGTCTTTTACATGTTGCTATGGCGTGAATAAAAACACATTTCATCCCTCGTTGTGTGTGCACATTAATTCCCAAGTCTCGCTGATATCTCTGGGCTCTTCAAAATCGTTACTGTCATTGCAGACTACAGTGACACGACTCCATTTTTATTAAAAACTGATACGAGATGATTAACTAAGACTTCTATGTACTCCAGCGAATAACCTGAACGTGCAGAAGGAAGGCGGTGGAATAAAATGAATTGCTCTGCATTTTAAGTAGTCCTCTTATAATGCAAACACATAATTAATCATCACAGTTTTTAAATAGCAGCAAAAACATCCAGAGTATAAAACGCAGCGAATGAACACTGTATTGTGATTAGCACTGAACACTGTCACTGTATCCTCTAACTTCTCTGCCTCTGACAGCTTGTTAGTTAGCTTATCCACCACATCTTTAACCTCAGTGTTGGATTTTAATAGTACTTCTAGTGCTGTTTTGATGCTGCGTAGCTCCTCCATCACTGACTCGCCGTTAATAGTTACTGAAGTTGCTGCGGCTGTACTCTGCCTAGAAGTCGGAGGCGAGGTTTTGTTTTCTTTATTTGATTTTTTTCTTCTGTTGTTGTTTTTGCTGTTTTCCTGACATCTTGTAGATTCTTTGTTTTGTTAGAAATTAAAAACATTACATCATTTATTATAATATATAACAGTTTCACCTCAGAGCTCCCTACTTCTGCTGCCTCCCACCTCTGTGCATCACGTGACTCTTCCAAGCCCTGTCACTGTTACACCAGATTCAGGCTTCCACTCCTTTCATTGGACAACGCGTGTGCACGTACTGTTAAAATGGACGTGTGATGAGACTTTGAAGATTAATATAGAAATGATGGGCTCAGCTAATACTAGCTGTTGGAAAACATGGAACTTGAACGTTTTAATGCAATGTAAGATATATGTCTTCTTTTTCAGGCTCGTACACTTTGTTGGTCTTTTGACTCATAAGAGACGGGATTCTAAGAATGCATTGAAATTCCAATGACAGAGACCAACTCTGAAACAAACACAATCCCATCTTGCTGGAGGGCCATTAGGAAAACTCTGCGCTCAAACATCTCAAAGATAAATTAATGAATAAACACAAAGGGACACACACACATGGCAGAAACCAGTTTATTTTACTACATGAAATTAGAATTGGCTCTGGATCGTAACACATTCCATTGCTGGTGCGAACAAGTTGTGTTTTACAAATACAAGGGACAATGGATTATAACCTTTCCCCCACCCGGGAACAGGAGACCAGTTTTAGGGCAGAGGTCAACGCAGATCTTCCAAAAACCAGATGGTGTTGTTATCTTGAATAAAACAAAGAACGGCCATTTGATGCCACAGAGATCAAGAGATTGGTTCACGGACCCCCAGGGCACAGCCATAAGGTCTGCGGTGACACTGATTAACATACACCTTTTAGCTGGAGGGGAGGACAGGGGGGTGTGCTCAGGAATGGATCCTCATGTCTATAAAATGCAACCTGTAACTTTAAATCATGAAGAAATCACTGTGCTTGGTGTAAGGTCTTCCCACATGTACAGAATAAACTAAGATGGACAAACCATGTAATTAAAAATGTCTCTGTAGTCTTTTGACTTCAGACTTCAGAAGGTGTGTGATTTCTCTGACCTCAGAAGACTGCACTGCCATGGATGGGACGCTGCAAGCTGGAAACAGGCTGTGTGATGCTGCGGGCTGCGAGCTGCTGTGTGTATTTATCAGAACAGAACACATGGCAAACTCACAGCCTGCTGTAACGCTCATCCATAACTACTTACATCTGTTCGAGGGAAAGACAATTGTCACAGCACTTTTCTTTCCCTACCCTTTTGTTTTTATTACTTCACTAGCATTACCGGAAAACGAAAAAAAGAACTAAAAAATCAGTGATTTTTTCATTTGTCCTGCTGCCTTTAAACCAGTGGTTTTTAACCCTTTCATCTCAAGTACCAGTGTTTCCAGCAGGGACCAGTGGCATAGCCAGGAATTTGTTTAGGATGGGTAATAATTTATAAAAATGTTTCTGTCAGTAAAAATTAACTACACTCCAAACTTGCAATGAACTTGAAATCTCCCTATTAAGAACCGTGCTGTTTCGCCTCACAATCACATTTAGAATCACTACCGCAGTTATCAAACATACAAATTAAATAACAGAAAGAATAAACTACCTTACCTGCTGTTTAGATCCCCAAGTTCATCCTCCTGTTTTTCATTGCAAACTTGTCTCAGCTTTACAGCAGGCGTTTAAAGCATGATTCGCATGGGTCTATAAACCAGGTGTCCTCGGAGTTGATCAAAAGCAGAGGACGTCGACCCAGACAGCAATTTTTAGTTGGGCCAACACTGAGCTTACATCCAGAGTTTACGTTGGCAACTGATGGCAGGCCCAAGATCATTTTGCTCATTGGTACAACATTGGTACAACGTTGGCATTTAGTCGTTATCATCAGATGGGACAACGTTGTGCCGACATTATATTTAGTGCTATAGGTCGGGCCAATGTTGGAAAATTGCAACATAAAGAATATAGGAACTTCAAACATAGTTTACTAACCCTTACTCTGAGTAATTTACCAACATAGGAAAACAGTGTCTAAATTACTCAGTGACCCAAACCCTTCTCTGAGTAATTTACCAACATAGGAAAACAGTGTCTAAATTACTCAGTGACCCAAACCCTTCTCTGAGTAATTTACCAACATAGGAAAACAGTGTGTCTAAATTACTCAGTGACCCAAACCCTTCTGAGTAATTTACCAACATAGGAAAACAGTGTCTAAATTACTCAGTGACCCAACCCTTCTCTGAGTAATTTACCAACATAGGAAAACAGTGTCTAAATTACTCAGTGACCCAAACCCTTCTCTGAGTAATTTACCAACATAGGAAAACAGTGTCTAAATTACTCAGTGACCCAAACCCTTCTCTGAGTAATTTACCAACATAGGAAAACAGTGTCTCAAATTACTCAGTGACCCCAAACCCTTCTCTGAGTAATTTACCAACATAGGAAAACAGTGTCTAAATTACTCAGTGACCCAAACCCTTCTCTCAGTAATTTACCAACATAGGGAAACAGTGTCTAAATTACTCAGTGACCCAAACCCTTCTCTGAGTAATTTACCAACATAGGAAAACAGTGTCTAAATTACTCAGTGACCCAAACCCTTCTCAGTAATTTTACCAACATAGGAAAACAGTGTCTAAATTACTCAGTGACCCAAACCCTTCTCTGAGTAATTTACCAACATAGGAAAACAGTGTCTAAATTACTCAGTGACCCAAACCCTTCTCTGAGTAATTTTACCAACATAGGAAAACAGTGTCTAAATTACTCAGTGACCCAAACCCTTCTCTGAGTAATTTACCAACATAGGAAAACAGTGTCTAAATTACTCAGTGACCCAAACCCTTCTCTGAGTAATTTACCAACATAGGAAAACAGTGTCTAAATTACTCAGTGACCCAAACCCTTCTCTGAGTAATTTACCAACATAGGAAAACAGTGTCTAAATTACTCAGTGACCCAAACCCTTCTCTGAGTAATTTTACCAACATAGGAAAACAGTGTCTAAATTACTCAGTGACCCAAACCCTTCTCTGAGTAATTTACCAACATAGGAAAACAGTGTCTAAATTACTCAGTGACCCAAACCCTTCTCTGAGTAATTTACCAACATAGGAAAACAGTGTCTAAATTACTCAGTGACCCAAACCCCTTCTCTGAGTAATTTACCAACATAGGAAAACAGTGTCTAAATTACTCAGTGACCCAAACCCTTCTCTGAGTAATTTACCAACATAGGAAAAACAGTGTCTAAATTACTCAGTGACCCAAACCCTTCTCTGAGTAATTTACCAACATAGGAAAACAGTGTCTAAATTACTCCAGTGACCCAAACCCTTCTCTGAGTAATTTACCAACATAGGAAAACAGTGTCTAAATTACTCAGTGACCCAAACCCTTCTCTGGAGTAATTTACCAACATAGGAAAACAGTGTCTAAATTACTCAGTGACCCAAACCCTTCTCTGAGTAATTTTGCAACATAGGAAAACAGTGTCTAAATTACTCAGTGACCCAAACCCTTCTCTGAGTAATTTACCAACATAGGAAAACAGTGTCTAAATTACTCAGTGACCCAAACCCTTCTCTGAGTAATTTACCAACATAGGAAAACAGTGTCTAAATTACTCAGTGACCCAAACCCTTCTCTGAGTAATTTTACCAACATAGGAAAACAGTGTCTAAATTACTCAGTGACCCAAACCCTTCTCTGAGTAATTTACCAACATAGGAAAACAGTGTCTAAATTACTCAGTGACCCAAACCCTTCTCAGTAATTTACCAACATAGGAAAACAGTGTCTAAATTACTCAGTGACCCAAACCCTTCTCTGAGTAATTTACCAACATAGGAAAACAGTGTCTAAATTACTCAGTGACCCAAACCCTTCTCTGAGTAATTTACCAACATAGGAAAACAGTGTCTAAATTACTCAGTGACCCAAACCCTTCTCTGAGTAATTTACCAACATAGGAAAACAGTGTCTAAATTACTCAGTGACCCAAACCTTCTCTGAGAGTAATTTACCAACATAGAAAAACAGTGTCTAAATTACTCAGTGACCCAAACCCTTCTCTGAGTAATTTACCAACATAGGAAAACAGTGTCTAAATTACTCAGTGACCCAAACCCTTCTCTGAGTAATTTACCAACATATAGAAAACAGTGTCTAAATTACTCAGTGACCCAAACCCTTCTCTGGAGCGCTGACTACACATGAACATTATGAGTTCTTTTTTTCAGAAGGAAAAATATTATCTAATAAAATAGGTTGCATCTTTCCACATGGCACAAGGGGGCCTCAAAGTGAAGTATCAGTTGTGACACATGCCAGAAGCCTTGTTGAACCTGTTGCACTACAATTATAATTCTAACAAAGTAAAACAATCAATTATATCTTATCTACTAGGTCTGACATCTAGTATAACAGGATTGCAGTAAAACATGCAGATCTTACTCTATTGGAAATAGAAAGTGCAATTATACTGGAACGTGTTTGGATTTTCTGCAGTTAAGGTTTACCAATGCATGGATCATGCCAAAATATTGTACCTGTTAAACTAAATTACCACACTAATTGTTTGCTAAACTGTCTTAGATTGCCCCAGCTGCTACTGAGACCTGTGTGAATTGCTACTGTATTCACATACTGCCTATTTCAAACTCTTCACAAAATACAGGCTCTTTTCTACCTATACTCTCTGGCTTTTCTGCCTGTGTGCACTGTTTCCACGCTCCCTGCCTCTGCTGCTTCCTGTTAGTTTGTCCACTCTATCCACAACCACTTCCTCTGCTACCTGTCAGGTAACGAGCAGCCATCGCACTCATAGATCAGAGAAATTGGTGGGTTGTGGGATTTGAATATCTGAATGTGTGATTAACAGTGGCCAGTGGACACCAATAAACCCACATTCCTAGTACATTATGATGAGCTGTGAGATTTTAGATCTGTGTTTTTTATGTTTTATACTGTCAGCTAAAAGAAAATCACGTTTATTTTTTATAGCCAACCTTTAGGAATTTCTAG
The DNA here is from genome assembly GCA_036884735.1 of Huso huso. Classification (NCBI taxonomy): domain Eukaryota; kingdom Metazoa; phylum Chordata; class Actinopteri; order Acipenseriformes; family Acipenseridae; genus Huso; species Huso huso. The sequence continues at coordinate 9,802,444 of CM072681.1, read as the reverse complement.
TGGCAGTGCTTGCACCTAAATTAAAGTTTACGTTCGTACATGATGTTTTGTTTCTGATTGAATAGTGGCGCAGTTATTATTACTGAGCTGTACTTGCCACTCGCTGTGTGTTACTGTTTTCTGTAAAGCATTGATATCTTGTCAGTTAAGAAAAGGCTTCATGCAAAGCTTGTTTTAACGTTGTCTGTTACACCGGCCAGAGACCCGCGCTGCATTGCCATGTTTTCTACATTTTCTTTAAATTCTCAAATTAATAAAAGTGACCCGGGTAGCGTCGGGTAATTTACAACCCGGGTTTTACCTGGGTTTTCGGGTACCCATGCCGACCCCCAGTTTAGAGTTTCTATTGTTCTTCACACAATCACTTTCTTGAAGGTTGGTGATATAATGACTGGGGGCGAGGGAGGGTGAGCGATGCGGGGAGGGGGCGAGTGTGTTTAGCATCAGGTGATTCAACACCAGCATTGACTAGGAAAGGCAACAATAGTGGGAGGGAGAAAACCTTCAGGAGCAAAAGACTTCCTGGAGGTGACTATATAAGAGAGAGGGAGTGAGAGAGCGAAGTACCAGTATCATCATTCCCAAGGGGAAAGACTCCCTCGACTTGGTGACAGTACAGAATTAAAGACAGAAAGAAAGAAAGACGATCATTTGCTGCAAAATAAGAAAGGAAGAGAGAAAGAAAGAAAAAGAAAGGAGGAGATAAAGACAGGAGATAGACAGAATGGCAGTGGGTTGTGTGAGGGTGGCTCTGGCTGTGTTGCTGCAGCTCTCTGTTTGGCTACCGGTCGCTCTGCAGTGCTGTGAGTACACAATGAATAGCTGAATAATGATGCCTTTGTATTAACTAGACCAGAGAGTGTGTTTGTGTGTGTGTGTGTAGCTGTCTGTGTCTATGTGTTGTGTGTATGTCTATCTGTCTGTGTCTATGTGTGTGTTCGTGTATGTATGTGTGTCTCTGTGTGTGTGTGACTGTGTCTCTATGAGGGCAGGTATTACTATCAATGTGCGGACACAATTTGAGAAAATGTCCCCACAAAGATAAGTAATTCCTGAAAAAAAAAATACCGTTAATGGGGCGTCCCCTTTGTAAAACACCTTTTAAGAACAAAATTTGCCTTCAAAAAAAAAAAAAAAAAAAGTTTGATGTCCACATTCACCCTGTGTGGAGTTTTGTTTTACTGGAGTTTGACTATAGTCAAAGTCAATCAGGGAGGTCCCCGGTTCAAATCCCAGCTCAGCCACTGACTCACTGACCCTGAGCAAGTCACTTCACCTCCTTGTGCTGCGTCTTTGGGGTGAGACGTTGTTGTAAGTGACTCTGCAGCTGATGCATAGTTCACACACCCGAGTCTCGTATCTTGTAAAGCGCTTTGTGATGGTGGTCCACTATGAAAGACACTATATAAAAATAAATTATTATTATTATTATTATTATTATTATTATTATTATGAGAAGTCCCCACAAATATAGAAATGCAAACATGTGTGTGCATGTCTGTGTGTGCATGTCTCTGTGTGTGTGTGTAACTGCGAGTGTGTGTCTCATTATTATCATTTATAGTTCTTAATAGAAATCTCTCAATGCAGTTTCAATTAGTTTTTGCTTCAGCCCCTGTATCTTTCATTAATGTACTGTTCCTCCTCTATCTCTCCCCACCCTCTCTCCTCCCTGCCTCCTCTATTTCTGCCTCCCTCTCTCCTCCTCTCTCTCTCTCTCTCTCTCTCTCTCAGCTGTCTCAGAGATTCAGACAGGTCAGGTGATTCGGCTCCTCAATATAATGGTCCAATCAGAGAACAGCAGTGCTGCCAGTGGCTCCACCCCCAGTCCCAGCATCCTCCTGGCTCTGCGTCTGGCCAGCCATCATGACAGTGACACAGAGAGAGGCATGCTGGCTAGACTGCAGATTGATGCAGTGAAGAGAGTCCAAGAAGGTTAAGAAAGCGACTCAACAACCAACCAACTAAATTAACAACTAACTACCAACTAAACTAACAACTAACTATACTACAAACTAGCTACCAACTAACTACCAACTAACCAATGATACTACTAACTAAACTACCAACTAAACTCACAACTAACCAATGGAACTAAACTAAATAACTGAACTACAGACTAGCTACTATATGGCAACGTTCAACTGCCAATTAACTGCCAACTACCTAAACTGGCTACTAACTAACAGTGAACCAACTATACTACTAGCCAAACTACTAATTAACTACCAATTAACCAACTAAACTACCAACTAACAATGAACAAAACTAATCTAAAATGTATCAAACTAAAACTGCTAAATCGCGGCTGGAATACCAACTGCCAGCTAACTAAAATCTACCAACTAACTGCCAGCTAACATTCAACAAACTAAACTACAAACAACTAACTCCTCTCACCTTCACTTTTCTCCTCTCTCCTCTCTCATCTCTCTCCTCCCCTCTTTCTCCCCTATCTCCTATCCAGGCCTCCCCTTCTCCTCAGGCACCGTGGCTTTCTACTGTCTGGCTATGCAGGCCTCCTGTGTGGACCCGTCTCTAACTCCAGCCCCAGGACTTAAAGGGGGAAAGAAGGCCATGGACCTCAGAAAACTGCTGGAAAAAAAACTGAAGGAAGAGATTGACAATATTGGTGAGAGCGAGAGGAGAGGAGAGGAGAGAGGGAGGAGAGGGGATAGGAGAGAGAAGAGAGATGAGAGAGGGGAGAGGGAAGAGGGGAGAGAGAGAAGAGAGGAGGGGAGATGGGAGAGGAGAGAGGGGAGAGGGGATAGGTACCAGCTATGATGTTTTAAAATGTTTAAACCGCAGTGAACACCAGTTAAAGGGATACATTGTAAAGCACAGAGAGGTGTGGTAAAGCATAGGGAAGCATTGTAAAGCACAGAGAGGTCTGGGTAAAGCATAGGGAAGCATTAAGCACAGAGGTCTGCAAAGCATAGGGAAGCACTGTAAAGCACAGAGAGGTATAGTAAAGCATAAGGAAGCATTGTAAAGCACAGAGAGGTATAGTAAAGCATAGGGAAGCATTGTAAAGCACAGAGAGGTGTGGTAAAGCATATTACAAAAACAAACCATTTTAAAACTAACCCTTATTAAAGTCCCTCCCACTTTCCTTTATAGATTCCAAGAACGTTCCCCTCACCAACTATTATCAGGTGAGCCTTGACATACTGGCGCTGTGCATGATGGGAAAACCAGTGACATCACACAGCGTGCAGAGTCTGATTGAAGCTTCGGATAATGGAGGATTTTCATATGGAGAGAAATATTCAGTGGGTAAGAGACCTACGGAGATTGGAGCTAGGATTGAAACTCAGGGGGACTGTCTGAAGCTTGTTTGGTGTCACTGCTGTATAATATATAAAACCTATTGAGATTGAAACTCAGGGGACTGTCTGGAAACTTGTTTGGTGTCACTGCTGTATAATATATAAAACCTATTGAGAATGAAACTCAGGGGACTGTCTGAATCTTGTTTGGTGTCACTGCTGTATAGTATAAAAACTATGGAGATTGAAACTCAGGAGACTATCTGAATCATGTTTGGTGTCACTGCTGAATAATTTATAAAACTATGGAGATTATAAAACGCCTCTCTCTCTCTCTCTCTCTCTCCTCTCAGACACAGCCTCGGTTGCAGTTCTGGCTCTGACCTCGCGAAGCGCTCTATCAAGGCCCCCCTGATCGTATGGTTCTGCGTCTGAAGATACTGAATGCTCTAAAATGTCTGATCAAAGAACATTCTCCAGAGACAACGAAGGCCAGTTGATCGGGAACCTTTACAGCACGGGACTGGCCATGCAGGTGAGAGAGAGGAGAGAGAGAGAAAGAAGAAGAGAAGGAGAAGACAGGAGAGAGGGAGAGAGAGGGGAAAGAGGGAAAGAGAAAGGAGAGAGAAAAGGAGAGAGAGGGCAGAGGAGAAAGAGAAGAGAGGAGAGAGAGGGGAGAGTAGAGAGAGGGGAGAGGCGAGAGAGGAGCCATATGTGTTGGTGGAGGTGCAGGTCCTGTCTCTGCTGACAGAGTTGTGTCAAACTCCATATCTATAATAAAGAGAGGAGAGAGGAGAGAGGAGAGAGAGGATGCATGGTTCATCCCCCTAGTCTCTGCAAGTCACTTTAGATAAAAGTGTCTGCTAAATGACTGAATAATAATAATAATAATAATAATAATAATAATGAGGCAAGTTTTGAACATTCATTCCCTGGTTATCGGTGGGGGGCTATGTTGTGACACTACACCGTCTCCTCTCACTGTCTCTCCCAGGCCCCGTCAGTCACCTCCACCAACTACGACTGTTCCAGAACTATCCAGACACTTCTAGAGCGGGCTGGTTCCGGATCCTTCGAGAACCCCATGGCTGCTTCTCAGATCACCCCCTCACTGGAGAACAGAAATTACCTGGAGCTGAACAAGCTAGACTGCAAGGACTTTGAGAGTGAGAGAGAGAGAGAGAGAGACAGACAGACAGTGAGAGAGAGACAGACACAGACACGCAGAGCAAAAGGAAAGAAAGAATGAAAGAAAGGTGACAGAGTATATATATGAATGAATATCTCAGTCCATCTGAGTATGTGTGGGATGAGCTTGGCGCACACACACACACACACACAGGCGATTAGAAAGTAGGTTTACCACATCAACGCACCATATCGCATAAACAGTAGGGGACGGGAAGGTGAACTTGCATACCGTTGTTAAGGGAACCAGGGGACACAAATGCAACAGTTATTAATTGTTGTCACCAGGGGCACCACTATGACCTACCTCTGATAATCACATAATAAGTGTTCAATATGTGCTCCTCCATGATCCAGAATGAATTGCATTCGTGTGACAATGGCCATTCTGACAGCGTTGTGCATCTCATCAGGTATGCCACCACCTCCTGGACAATGGCATCCTTGAGGCCCGACCAGTGCAAGGGTTCCCTGGGCACACTCGTGACTCCAGGTACCCCCCATAACCAGAAATCCACTGGTGTAAGGTGCAGTGAGCGAGGTGGCCATTCACAAGGAAAGGGAAATGATTCTGTGTTGAAAGTGCTCCTGCAAGACGTGTTGTTTCACCTGGTTATCAGTATCGCGGAGGGGCCCCATCCTGCATGAAGATGGTAGTGTTTATCACATCTAGCTGCTGCAACCAGGACTGACATGGGCTGTCAGCATGGGCTGGTATCGTGCAGCAGTGACAGTGCAGGTTTGAGGTCTCCTTTGATGAGGGCTCTTCAAAAAAGAACGGTCCAATAACAGTCAGCCCGTACAGCCACCCACACTGTCAGTTTAACATCATGTAGGGGGCTCAAAAAATGCTGCATGTGGATTAGTCTCTGAGCAGATAACACACTTCCAGACAGGGTGAAGTGCCCTTCATCTGTCCACAGGATATTAGCAGGCCACTGGTCATCCAATTCCAGTCGTGCCAAGAACTGCAACACAAAAAAAAAAAATCGCCACGCCTGATGAAATCTGTCTCCTCAATGCTTGAACATGAAGCAGCTTTTATGGAAACATCCGAGTTGAACAAAGAGCCTTAGGAACAGTTGAATTGGGCAAATCCAGGCAGCGGGTGACAGCATGTGTGCTGGTGCTGTTTGGTTCTGCTATGGCGTGGCTGATCTCAGTGACAACTTTGCTTTGGTGTCGGTGGGGCTGCCGCTATGAAGCTTATCACAAGTGCAACGGTTTCCTCAAATTTTTGATTAACTTGTGTGAACAGCAGCTCTTGAACAAGGCCGCTGCGGATGTTATGCACTCTATGGTATTCCCAGAGAGCTGCCTCGGCATTGTTTCCTTTGCTGTAAAAAAAAAAAAAAAAAAAAAAAAAAAGAACTAGACCAGTTCACCTCTCTGCACACTTGTCAGCTTCATGTTGCTTGACTGAGCTGTCTTGCAGTGACAGGACTATTTCTACCCTGTAGTATGGAAATATCTTAGTAACCACAGTGGTGCCCCTAGTGGCAAAAAATTAGTAACTGTGGCATTTGTGTCCCAATGGTTCCTAATCCCCATAGAGAGAGAGAGAGAGAGAGAGAGAGAGAGAGAGAGAAGAGAGAAACTTGAGAACAGTGCAAGTAATAAAACCAGTTTCTTTCCTCCACAGAGAGACACTTGATGGTCGATTGCTTCCTCTAGTGCCCCCACTGCCCCGGAGGGTGTAATCACGTGCACTACAGAGTGGAGGACGGCATTCACTACTCATCAATGACAGCATCGGTGGCGGTCCCTGTGGGGTCCTCGCTACTGCAGGTCATGGAGGAGGCTGACAAGATATCACCTGCAAAATTCAGGCACAGTATTCACTGTAACTATGTCTTTGTTTCCAAACTGCGTACAGGAGCTGCCTAGGAAGTGCGGTGTTACAGGAGGCTCAGAAACAGGTTCCTTTAACCCAAAGCAGTACCAGATACCATGGGCTTACAATGAAAATCCATGTTTGCTTTAACTATGTGTTTTCATTCAAAACTGCACATCTGAGAGCCGTGGTTTCACTAGGCATTTAATAATAAGACACAACTGGGCTTGTTACCTAGACACACTGGCTGATCAAGCTGGTAGTAAAACCTGGAATGGGAGAAACCGCTGTGCAGTAGGGTCTTATTACCATCCCTGCAATGTAATTCCAGTCCAGTCTAGTCTAGTGATATTAAACTGCAGTTACAATGTAATTCCAGTCCAGTCCAGACTAGTGATATTAAACTGCAGTTACAATGTATTTCCAGTCCAGTCCAGTCTAGTGATATTAAACTGCAGTTACAATGTAATTCCAGTCTAGTGATATTAAACTGCAGTTACAATGTAATTCCAGTCCAGTCTAGTCTAGTGATATTAAACTGCAGTTACAATGTAATTCCAGTCCAGTCCAGTCTAGTGATATTAAACTGCAGTTACAATGTAATTCCAGTCCAGTCCAGTCTAGTGATATTAAACTGCAGTTACAATGTAATTCCAGTCCAGTCTAGTGATATTAAACTGCAGTTACAACATAATTCCAGTCCAGTTTAGTGATATTAAATTGCAGTTACAATGCAGGGATGGAAATAAGAATATCATTGCATAGCAGTTTGATCCATTCCACATCTAAGCTTGTTACCTAGACACACTGTGGCTAATCAAGCTGGTAGTAAAACCTGGAATGGGTGACACTGCTATACAACATGAGTCTTATTACCATCCCTGTTCTATTAGAAAAAAAGCAACAGCGCCATCTAGTGCACAGCTAGCTTATTGCCAACAAATTAAAACTCCAAAGTCTCAGATCACAAGATAGCAGTGGCTCTCTCTTTTATTATTATTATTATTATTATTTATTAGCAGACGTCCTTATCCAGGGCGACTTACAATTGTTACAAGATATCACATTATTTTTTTACATACAATTACCCATTTATACAGTTGGGTTTTTACTGGAGCAATCTAGGTAAAGTACCTTGCTCAAGGGTACAGCAGCAGTGTCCTCATCTGGAACTGAACCCACGACCTTCTGGTTAAGAGTCCAGAGCCCTAACCACTACTCCACACTGCTGCCCTAGACTGGCTGATCTAGTCTGTGTTACACGTGTCTGTGGCAGTGCAACTAGAACTGAAGAGCAGCTCCTGAACTCAGTCAATGCAGAAAGTGTAATACAGCACAGCACAGCGCATTGTTTAAAACTACAGCTCCCAGCATCCATTGCCATTGCCACAGGTGCAGAGGCATGCTGGGAGTTGTAGTCTAGCCAAGGCTGATTCACAATACAATAACTATCAGTGCAGCTAGAACTGAAGAGCAGCTCCTGAACTCACAGTCAAAGCAACACAGACTGAGCAAACAATAAAAACACAGTACTTGAGTGACTGCAATAATAAGAAGCACTTGGGATGTTTGAAAACCTCATATAAAATAATGATCACATTTTCATACTGGTTCTAGGTTCACTGTGGAGCAAAGCAGCTGGGGTCCATTTGTCACCAGTATCCAAGTTTTAGCTGGGAACATGAGGAGCGAACATACTGGCAATTTCTCACTGGGGAGTAACGCTTTGGATCAAGGTACAGATCTCAGTTTAATTAGAGGACTCTGTGTGTGTGTGTCTGTGTCTGTCTTCTCACTAAACTAATAGCAGTGTCCAGTGGACCCTGTTTCCCTGTCTCTTGTGGTAAACAATTGAACACACGCTACAGAGAGCTGCACCATTTCTTTACAGCGTCTTCAACGAAAAAAGACACCAGCTGCGTCAAAAGATTGGAAATATATTTCTGCTCAAGATCGCTCTGTCCAGTATAAGATATAGGAACATTTTTTAGTGTGTGTTGTATTTATTTTTTGTGTTTTATTGATAATTTAGTGATGGTAAAAATAGAACGTCTGTAAACACTCGGCATTAAAAGAAGAAATGATCTACAATTTAGCATTTGCTGTTTTTCAAGAAAGCCTTTCAATATTTAGGAACATTTTTCTATCAATAACTCTAGAGGAAGGGATAGGTTTTGAATGTGGCAACGGTATTGTTTTCTGCTTTAATAAATATGACATTTAATAGTGAAATATCTTGAAAAAAACTCATTTTAGACATGAAAAAAATGCTTATTAGGCACTCTAAATATATATATATATATATATATATATATATATATATATATATATCTGTGTTATTTGCAATTAATAAAGTATAATGAATTTTCTTTTTCTTTGTCGTTTCAGGAGTTGGTGATTATAAACGTCACGACGGGGAATACATCGTGGCAAAATTCTCTACATAATAACTCTCAGATTTCCATCTCATAATTCATGCATTGTTGGAGGTTGTGTTTAATTATCACTTATTTTAATCATTATAATTCTATGATTCAGAGGGGTCTGGTAAAAGCATAGGGAAGCATTGTAAAACAGAGGTCTGGTAAAACATAGGGAAGCATTGTAAAAGCACAGAGAGGTCTGCTAAAGCATAGGGAAGCATTGTAAAAGCACAGAGGGTGTGGTAAAGCATGAGGAAGCATTGTAAAGCACAGAGACGTCTGGTAAAAGTATAGGGAAGCATTGTAAAGCACAGAGAGGTCTGGTAAAGCATGGAAGCATTGTAAGCACAGAGACGTCTGGTAAAAAGTATAGGGAAGCATTGTAAAACACAGAGAGGTCTGGTAAAGCATAGGGAAGCATTGTAAACACAGAGGTCTGGTAAAGCATAGGGAAGCATTGTAAAAGCACAGAGAGTGTGGTAAAACGCTAGGGAAGCATTGTAAAGCACAGAGAGGTCTGGTAAGCATAGGGAAGCACTGTAAAAGCACAGAGAGGTCTAAGTAAAGCATAGGAAGCATTGTAAAAACCACAGAGAGGTCTGGTAAAACATAGGAAGCATTGTAAAAACACAGAGAGGTCTGGTAAAGCATGAGGAAGCATTCTAAAAAGCACAGAGGGTCTGGTAAAACATAGGAAGCATTATAAGCCAAGAGAGGTCTGGTAAAGCATAGGGAAGCATTGTAAAAGCACAGAGATAACTGGGTTAAGCATAGGGAAGCATTGTAAAAGCACAGAGAGGTCCTGGTAAAACATAGGGAAGCATTGTAAAGCACAGAGAGGATCCGGTAAAACATAGGAAGCATTATAAAGCCACAAGAGGTCTGGTAAAGCATAGGGAAGCATTGTAAAAACCACAGAGGTCTAGTCTAGGCAAAACATAGGGAAGCATTGTAAAGCACACCAGGTCTGGTAAAACATGAAACATTGCAAAGCACAGAGGGTCCGGTAAAGCATAAGGGGCAGCATTGTAAAGCACAGAGGTCTTAGTAAAAACATAGGGAAGCATTGTAAAACAGAGAGGTCTGGTAAAGCATAGAGAAGCATTGTAAAAACACAGAGGGGTCTGCGTGGCAAACATTGGGAAGCATTCTAAAAGCACAGAGACGTCTGGTAAAAGTATATAGAAGCATTGTGAAGCACAGAGAGGTCTGGTAAAATATAGGAAGCATTGCAAAACACAGAGACGTCTGGTAAAGTATAGGGAAGCATTGTAAAAGCACAGAGAGAGGTCCTGGTAAAGCATGGGGAAGCATTGTAAAACACAGAGGGTCTGGTAAAACATGGGAAGCATTGTAAAGCACAGAGAGGTGTGGCAAAACATAGGAAGTATTGTAAAACACAGAGAGGTCTAAAAAGCATAGGGAAGCACTGTAAAAGCACAGAGAGGGTCTGGTAAAAACATAGGGAAGCATTGTAAAAGCACAGAGAGGTCTGGTAAAGCATAGGGAAGCATTGTAAAAGCACAGAGAGGTCTGGTAAAAGCATAGGGTGCATTATAAAACACAGAGGTCTGGTAAAACATGGGGAAGCATTGTAAAAGCACAGAGAGGTCTGGTAAAAACATAGGGAAGCATTGTAAAAGCACAGAGAGGTCTGGTAAAGCATAGGGAAGCATTGTAAAAGCACAGAGGGTCTGGTAAAGCATAGGGAAGCATTGTAAAGCCACAGAGAGGTCCTGGTAAAAGCATAGGAAGCATGTAAAAACACAGAGAGGTCTGTGGTAAAAACATAGGGAAGCATTGTAAAAGCACAGAGAGGTCCAAGTAAAGCATAGGGAAGCATTGTAAAGCACAGAGAGGTCTGGTAAAGCATAGGGAAGCATTGTAAAAAGCACAGAGAGGTCTGGTAAAAGCATAGGGAAGCATTGCAAAGCACAGAGAGGTGTGGTAAAAAGCATAGGGAAGCATTGTAAAAGCACAGAGAGGTCTGGTAAAAACATAGGGAAGCATTGTAAAGCACAGAGAGGTCTGGTAAAGCATAGAAGCATTGTAAAAGCACAGAGAGGTCTGGTAAAGCATAGGGAAGCATTGTAAAAGCACAGAGGTCTGGTAAAGGATATTTAAAAATGGCAAAAAATAAATAAATAATAAAATAATAAACAAGTTAGCAACTTCAAAACTAAAATGTCTTGTTTTTTTATTACTGTCCCCTGCAGAGATGGAGTCTCTCACCTATCAATACTGTGTACCAGCCTGTCATTAAATACAAACATACAACTCACTTTAAAGCAAAGAGAAGATTGGGAATAGTGACATGAGCGGTGTCTATTACCAAAACAATCGATTCATTGCAAAATAACCAATTATTATGAAATAACACAATAATTATTATGAAATAACACGATAATTATGAAATAACGCAATAATTATGAAATTATTATTTATTTCTTAGCAGACGCCCTTATCCAGGGCGACTTACAATGTTACAACATATCACATTATTTCACATTATACAGATATCACATTATCTTTTTTTACATACAATTAGCCATTTATACAGTTGGGTTTTTACTGGAGCAATCTAGGTAAAGTACCTTGCTCAAGGGTACAGCAGCAGTGTCCCCCACCTGGGATTGAACCCACGACCCTCCAGTCAAGAGTCCAGAGCACTAACTACTACTCCACACTGCTGCCCTGAAATAACACAATAATTATGAAATAACACAATAATTATGAAATAACACAATAATTATTATGAAATAACACAATGAATATTCTTCGTGGCACTAATGAGCTTCCTCACTCCTGTGTTTTGTATGGCTCTTGCAATCAGGGTTCAACTCCTACAGAAAATAGTGAGAACTGTGTGGGTCAACTGCACCAAACAAAAAGCTGCAGATGATCCAGTGATTAGCACTTCAAGACTAGACTAAACTAGTACGCTAGTCAGCACCAACTGCAACGAACCGAGAACTTCCAGCAAGAACTTCCACATAGAACTTCCAGCCAGTCCCCAGGTGCGGATTAGAAATGTTCCAATTGCAATGAACTACAGATGATGAGTGCTGTCCCCTAGAGGGTCCTGATATAAGGGACTAAATTAAACCACCAAGCTCTTTAGACCAAGTAGAAGAGAGTTACCGCACTAACTCAAGTTAAATGAGAAACCTCATTAAAGAAATGAAACCTTTAATACAGCCAATATCAAATACATAGTGTCACAGATGAATCTGAAAACTGTCTTCCCTTGTGCAAGGTGCAATCACCTGTTTTGAGTGAAAGGTGTATGCGGCAGAGATTGATGTCTCTTTGATAGAAACAGTTTAACTTATTTGAAGTCTTCCACTGATGATAGGAATGGGAATGTAGAGATGGAAGCTCTGCTAACAAGATTGAAGTTTTTGCAGCTATCAGGCTTTTAAAGGCACACCTGTGGTGGCTTTGACAGACTCATGGAGAGCAGAAACTGACCCAAGACAGTGACAGCTACTGGAAGCAGACTGATCTTTGGGATGGAAATTGAACATTTGTGAAACTGCATGTGTGTTAAAATGGTGTAATAACTGTACTGTGTTTTAAAAGAATATAAAGCCAGCAGAAATACTAAGCAAACTGTTAAAACACACTGTTCATACAAGAAGTTATAATATGCTCTGTATTAACCTATAGGTATGTTAGAACATTCTATATTCCTGTTTATTCTGTTATATAACAGAATACACACTACCCGTCAAAAGTTTTAGAACACCCCAATTTTTCCAGTTTTTATAGAAATTTTAGCAGTTCAAGTCCAGTGAATAACCTGAAATGGTACAAAGGTAAGTGGTAAACTGCCAGAGGTTAAAAAAAAAAGTTTAGGTTACCAAAAACTGAAAAAATAATTACAATTCAGAGTTATACAAAAGGCCTTTTCAGGGAACAAGTAATGGGTTAACAACTTACAGCTGTTGATTACTTACAAACCCTCTGTCTCTGGTAAAAGCAGTGTTGGAACAGACTGTGTTACTACACCCTCTTAAGCATTATTTGGACAGTATTGTACTGCAGGAAAGTAGTATATTGCTATCATAATGACGAGAAAAAGGCAATTAACAAAGGAAGACAGACAGACCATTATAACCCTTAAAAGTGTAGGTCTTTCCTTTAGAGAAATTACAAAAAAGCCAAGGTGTCAAGCGAGTACAGTTCCTACACCATCAAAAGGCACTTGGAAACTGGAGGAAACTCTGACAGGAAGAGGTCTGGCAGACCCAAAGCCACAACAGAATCAGAAGACAAGTTTCTGAGAGTCAACAGCTTTAAGTGATAGGCGGCTCACAGGACAACAGCTTCAAGCACAGCTTAACACTGGTCGAAGTAAGCAAGTCTCAGTTTCAACTGTGAAGAGAAGACTTGAGCTGCAGGTTTGACAGGTCGAGTGGCAGTAAGAAAGCCATTGCTAAGATGGCAAAATAAAGAAAAAAAGAGACTTGCCTGGGCCATGAAGCACCGCCAGTGGACTACTGAAGACTGGAAGAAGGTTTTATGGACCGATGAATCAAAATTTGAAATCTTGGTTCATCACCTTAGGGTTTTTGCACGCCGTCGGGTAGGCTTAAAGGATGGTTCCTCGTGTGTGACGCCAACTGTCAAACATGGAGGAAGCGTGATGGTCTGGGGGCTCTTTGCTGGATCCAGAGTCGGCAACTTGCACAGAGTGAGTGGCACCCTGAACCAAAACTGCTACCACAGCATTTTGCAGCGCATGTGCAGTACCCTCTGGTATATGCCTAGTTGGTCAGGGGTTCATCCCTACAGCAAGATAATGACCCAAAACATACCTCCAGGCTATGTCAGAACTACCTTAGAAAGAAAAGAACAAGACGGTAGGCTTTCAAATCATGGCATGTCCAGCACAGTCTCCAGACTTAAACCCATCGAGCTGGTTTGGGATGAACTGACAGAAGGGTGAAAGCAAAGCAACCTACAAATGCAACACATTTGTGGGAACTTCTGCAACAGTGTTGGGAAGAACTTTCGAACAATATTTGATTTCCATTGTAGAAAGAATGCCACGAAGTGTGTTAGGCTGTTATATCTGCAAAAGGTGGCTACTTTGATGAGTCAAAAAAATTTGGATTAAATTTAGTTAAACAAAAAAACGATTCCATGATTTCTTTTTTATCTCCAATTGTTTATTTGTTCTATGCTTTAATTTCAGAGTACATTGAGACATTAAACTGCGTAAAATTTCAATAAAAACTGGAAAAAATGAGGTGTTCTAAAACTTTTGACCGGTAGTGTGTGTATATATATATATATATTCTACAAGACCAGTTTAAATTACAATCTGTTTTAAAAATTATCGATGCCCAGTTTATCTCCTCTCACTTACATGGCGGTGCTCATTGCGTTCTTAACTGTAACCCAACATCAGCTGTCGGACTTCCCCGATATTTTGGTTTTTTTTTTAGTTCAGATACAATGAAACACACACCGCGCGGCTCGTCATTCCCCCCCGTGTGTCAATCCACGGCGTCAGACACGCCCCCCCCACACGCGACGTCACAGGGTATGATTCTAACGAATTAAAAAAAATAAATAAATAAATAATCTTTTATGATTTGTTACGTAATAGGCTAACGTCACTCCTCTCAGTGACTCTCACCTATATAAAAAATAACAGTCACCTTTTCACGCGCTGAGGGGCTAACTTGTCAAAAACGTCATGCAAAATATATATATCTTTTTTTTATTATTATTTTGTGGCTGTGCACCCATTGCCACGGCTACACACGATGCATGTCAACAGCGTGTACACACCACGGTGCTGCCGCGGAAGAAACAGCCATGAAACGCTCACAATCGGAGCAGCAGGGTCCCTGGATTGTATTGAAACGGCGCCTCAGCCCTCTTGAACTGAACGGAGAGGCGGGGTGGACGCGATCGCCAACTAACCTGATTACCCTTCAAATACAGAGAGAAAACTTCACAGGCGAGAGGCAAGGTCGCGGGTCTAACACAAAAGTAGAAATATATTTTAAATCCTTAAACATTGTGTACCTATCAACTATTTTCATTCATTCATATATATATACATGACCAGGTGCTGCAATGTTTGGCCTTAGCATTGGAAGACAAGCGTAACATGACCAATAAGTTGTCACCTGTTCCATCAAAACATTACACACAAAAGACAACATTCCTCCGCCCAGGAGAGCAACCACCAAAGAAAAGGTGTTAAAACCAATCTCGCCCAGGACAACTGGAAGCTGCTAGAGACTGGAAAATGCTGGCAGATGTTGGTCAACGGCTTATTTTTCCACCTGGAGATTGCCACCACTAACCTTCGACCAGATATTGTCTTGTGGTCTGGATCAGCACGCCTTGTTCACCTGGTAGAGTTAACAGTGCCATGGGAGGATGCTGTAGATGAGGCGTATGAGAGGAAGAAACTGCGGTATGCTCAACTAGCCACTGAAGCGGAACAGCGAGGATGGAGAGTCCGGTTTACCCAGTGGAGGTGGGTTGTTGAGGATTTATGGCACATTCTACAACCCGGTTTCTCAGAGACGCCGGATTCAGTGGCCAAGAGTTAAGGCCGCTTTGTGAAGAACTTATCTGAAGCAGCAGAGAGGAGCAGCAACTGGCTGTGGTTGAGACGGAAAGATTCTGGCTGGGGATCTCAAGCACAATAGAAAAGAAAGAAACGCGCTGATGTACAGTTAAGTAAGCTGGGCTGAGTTGGAGTGGGGGACGGAGGGGGTGATGCTGGGGCAGCCAGAATCACCGTCGAGCCCTCTTGAGGTGTCGTGGGCTAGTCGACGAAACACTGAGGATGGAAGGTGCCACTTGAAAACCCCAGAGATGTACCCTACTTAGCTCCAATCCAGGCGGTTGTCATGCTGATGCGCTGGGGAGGCCGCACTCTGGTTGATCCCCGAGCCAGCATCGCGGCTTACGTTGTGTGTGCTGATGCGCCAGGGAGGCAAAATAAGCTGATCCCTGGAGCCAGCATTACACTTCAGCCATTAACACCAGACAGAAGGATATCTACATCATCATATGGAAGGAAACGTAAATGGATGGAGACACATATGGATCACATTAGTTTACTGTAAAGCTACGTCTTAGTTGGTGCTTATCTTGGCAAGAGCCGAGTTCAAATCAGCATGAAGTTTTAACATCTACTCTCGTGTAATGGAAATCATGTCTATTTTGTTTGGTGCACGGGTGAAACGGAGTTCGTAATTAAAGTATTTTTTGTTTTGTTTATCACAAGCACTGTGCACACGGACATCAGGTCCCGCCCCAAACTATTGGCAGGTACCTGTACACACCTGGAATTAGAAGGGCTTTGAGGTATAAAAAGGGCGAGGAACTAAGAGACGGGGAGCTGGGAGCTTGGAGTTGGAACTAGGAAGTATCGGAATAGGAAAGAGAGAGAAGCCGAGGGAAGTAAACGAAAATAAAGAGGACGAGATTAGAGAGCGAGTGTATTTTTTTATTTTTTATTATTGAAAGTATTGTTTTACGTGCAAGTGGCCGACGGTCTCCCTCCAACTCGAGGTGGCACGGAAGCGGTGCCGGGAGACAAATAAACAGGAGCATTTTCATATAATGCAATTGCTGTACTCAGTGAGGGTGTTACAATAAATTACAAACTCATTCCAGACTGCTTTACGGTTAAAAGCTTAATTGGGTTCAAGTTTCTCGTATGATTTAAAAGTACGAGCCAGTTGCCTCATTTGCAGTGTAAAGTATATCAAACGTGTTCTTAAAATCTGATGAAGATTCCCATTTGAATCGTAAGTATTGTGTTTCCATTGTAGCTATTTACACACACTGCTCTGTTGGGCTCCCAGGGTGTTATCTAACAAAACGACGTATGTTGTGCTGCCATAATGGATTATAAAGACTTTCCTGCCCCGTGTTGCTTTCTTCTTAGATGTGGTCTCAGGTTCGGCTGAGTTCTGCTCCCTCGATCACGTTCTGCAGCATCTCGCCTTGCTAATCCCTCCCGTATGCTTTGGTATTCTAATAGTTTGGTCTCTGTGGCGCAATCGGTTAGCGCGTTCGGCTGTTAACTGAAAGGTTGGTGGTTCAAGCCCACCCAGGGACGATGCTTTTTGCATTTCTTAATCACATTAGAAAATGGCACTCTGATACGCTGTTATTCCTTCCAGTTACACTGAAGAAAAAATGCGCTCTGTTATTTAGTTCAAAATAATACAAAACAAAAATAGTCTTGCTGTTTGCCGAAACTCGGGATCGAAACAGAGACCTTTAAGTCTTCAGTCTAACGCTCTCCCAACTGAGTTTTCAGGTTCACAAGACTAGTGTTTTTTGTCACTCCAGTAAACCTGTGTATTATGAGAAACGTTCAACAGCGCGGAAACACCATAACAGAATCCGATGCCTTTACAAATGCGTTTCAGAAACTGTTAAGTTGTCTCCCGAATCACGGTTCTCAACAAATTTTTTTTTTTTTTGTATTCCTTCCAGAGTAAGACCAAAAAGGCAAACACTGGAACTGGCTGCCTGAAAGTGCAGCCGCTTGAACTCAGTTCTCAACAAACGCTGAGCTCTAAAACGTGTTCATTGAAAGTCTATTAACATAATCATCTGTATTCCAATAGCGGTTAATCCACAGGGTGATCAATAAAGTGACTGCTGGCTTTGTTTAAATATTAACAAGATGTTTTCAGGATTCACGCGTATTCTGAACAAGCACGATAGAATATGGTAGTGAAAGGACAAACAAAATAACAGGTTTATTGGCTCTGGTCTTGTATCATCACCCTGACTACTGTCCGTAAGAAAGTGGCATTCATAAAAACGTCATTATGCAAAGTTCCCAATGCGCAAATACGCAGCATATTTAAACTTCTTCACAATCTTAAACCTTCCCAAATGAATTTAAAATACTTACTGAAAGGTTCGCACATTTCACTATCTCATGCAAGGAAGTGTTAATATGACTTTATTACCCAACTATGTCATTGAAGACTGGCCAGCATTAATTTGGGAGTCACTTTAGTTTATTGTGCAGTATCAAATGAAACATAAAAATGAATCGCAATACAACAAATCTCTGTCTGATCGCTATACAATCAATATGTTGTGTAAGGCTAAATTGTATAAATAAATGTCCGAAACATTCAAATACGTTAAAAAAAATGAAATAGTGTAGAATAGAAACAAAGACGGCTTTGACCTCGACGTGATTTGAACACACAACCTTCTGATCTGATTGTAGATAATACTTAGAATACCAGATACACATTTAGCATTAAAAAGCAATCCATGTGATTTCTTTACCAGTCGTTCATTATTTTGTGTATCAGCCTCCACACAAAGCCGAGCGCAGTGCGGTATACTGTAATGATGCTGCAGTCAGTCTGCCCGGACTGCACCTGAACCATCTTAAAAACACGAAGCCTCCAATAAGCTCATTTGTAAAAGTTAGTAAAGAATGGCGCTATATAATCTAAGGAAGCTGAATGTGAACTCCAGCTGGAGCAACGAGAGAGGGAGAGAGGGGGCGGGGCAGAGAAGGAGGCGGGACGCCGCTAAGGCAACCGGTCCCGAAAATTTCCCTCCCCTGAGCAGAGACCCTTTGGGATTTAAAAATGCGAAAGTTCCGAGCGCCGTTAGTATGGGCTGCCAGAAATGAGGAGAAAATAAATACAGCTTTTTATAAATGTGTGCATTCAGATATCATTTATAAATCTAGTTACAAGATTTAACAATTAGCTAAATATTTAAATAAATCTTAAATCTCTTAGCTAGATTTAACATTTAGTTAAATATTTAACTGGCAGGAAACTCTGGAGTTTGTATGCAAATGAGCGTTTCACGCGATTTGATTGGCTCTTGTAATTGAAATTTGCATGTTTATCAATTAGCATAAAATAAATGCATAGCATAAGTGTGTGTGTGTGTGTGTCAGTACCTGTGTGTGTGCGTGTGTTTGTCAGTACCTGTGTGTGTGCGTGTCAGTACTTGTGTGTGGGTTAGCACCTGTGTGTGTGTCTCTGTGTGTTTCTCGGTGTGTGTGTGTTTGTGTCTCGGTGTGTTTGTGTCTCAGTGTGTGTGTCTCAGTTCTAGTAAATGGTCACACGATGGCAGCATTGTATAAGAAATAGTGAGAGCTGCGTTCTGCCCGTCTCCATGACGACCAGGTTTACAACACAGGAAGCCCCGCGACCTTTATTCTTAAAATCAATATTATTTTAATCCACAGCAGGGACTGATAAAACAGCCTTTGTACAGCAGTTGCCCCGCAGTGTGCAGGTCAGGGAGCTGTGTGGGTGCTGGAGTGCGCTGCAGAGCAGATTTCCACTCGATCACACAAGGGAATATAAAGGATGCCGTGTTCAGAGCTGACTCTGCGATTTAGTGAGAGGAGAGATTGAAACCACTGAAGCGGTTTAATAAAAAAGTAAAGAAAATGTGCGTGGTCTTCAACTCGCTGTTTTTTTACAAATAAAAATTAAAAAATGAAAGCGTTCATGCCGCTTATTTCCCTACAAGCCCTTGTCTTTAACCACGGGAGCACACAGCCTCTCACGGGGTTTGAAACGCACATCACTTTGTGCATATCCTTACTCATGTCTGTCCCACAGGAGTTCCCTGGCTGGTTTATGTGGCTGTTCTTTGATCTCATGCAGTGTTATAGGAGTGTGCAGAGCTGCTAGTCTGTGATGCTTGAAAAGTGCATCCTATTTTCTGTTCTGAATGCCCCTTTATCTAATCTCCATTTGTGACCCCTGGTTTCTTTTTTCAGGTCCAAGAAGTCCCCTGGGTTGACATTGTCCAATACCTTTTAGGATTTTGAATGCTTGAATCAGATCGCCGCGTAGTCTTCTTTGTTCAAGACTGAATAGAATCAATTCTTTTAGCCTGTCTGCATACAACATGCCTTTTAAACCCGGGATAATTCTGTTTGCTCATCTTTGCACTCTTTCTAGAGCAGCAATATCCTTTTTTGTAACAGTGACCAGAACTGAACACAATATTCTAGGTGAGGTCTTACTAATGCATTGTAGAGTTTTAACATTACTTCCCTTGATTTAAATTCAACACTTCTCATAATATATCCGAGCATCTTGTTGGCCTTTTTTATAGCTTCCCCACAATGTCTAATTGAAGACATTTCTGAGTCAACATGAACTCCTGGGTCTTTTTTGTAGATTCCTTCTTCAATTTCAGTATCTCTCATATTTATAATGCACATTGGGATCAGTATTAGGTCCTCTGCTATTCCTAATCTACATTAATGATTTAGATTCTGGTATAGTAAGCAAACTCGTTAAATTTGCAGACAACACAAAAATAGGAGGAGTGGCAGACACTGTTGCAGCAGCAAAGGTCATTCAAAATGATCTCGACAGCATTCAGAACTGGGCAGACACATGGCAAATGACATTTAATAGAGGAAAGTGGAAGGTGCTGCACGCAGGCAATACATTTCTCCCCCCTTCCTTTCTATATTGGTTAATTGTGGGCTCTAGTTTTTTATTTAACATCACTGAGTCCCTTGTCCCTGTGGATTGCAGCCACAATGTAGAAACATATAGAGAATGGATGGGAATGGTTAATAAACATCACTGCTGTTTCTCTTAAAGCGTGTTTATTTATTTCTAATACTGGACCCTGTCTTAATACTGTATCACATTCTGAATATGAATATAGCTGAGTTATTAATTGTAGGTAATACTTGGAATACGAGATACTCATTTAGAATTAAAAAGCAATCCATGTGATTTCTTTACCAGTCGTTCATTATTTTGTGTATCAACCTCCACACAAAGCCGAAGCGCAGTGCGGTGCTACTGTAATGATGCTCCAGTCAGTCTGCCCGGACTGCACCTGAACCATCTTAAAACACGAAGCCTCAATAAACTCATTTGTAAAGTTAGTAAAAGAATGGCGCTATATAATATAAGGAAGCTGAATGTGAACTCCTAGCTGGAGCAACGAGAGAGGGAGAGGGGGGGGGCAGAGAAGGAGGGAGGAGGGGGCTGCTGGGCAACCGGCTCCTGAACATTCCACTCAGCTGAGCAGAGACCGTTAGGATTTAAAAATGCCAAAGTTCGAGCGTTAGTATGGGCTGCCAGAAATGAGGAGAAAATAAATACAGCTTTTTTATAAATGTGTGCATTCAGATATCATTTAGAAATCTAGTTACAAGATTTAACAGTTAGCTAAATATATAAATAAATCTTAAATCTCTTAACTAGATTTAACATTAAGTTAAATATTTAACTGGCAGCTATAAAGTGTACCTGTGCGTGTATTGTATCTGTGTGTGTGTGTCTGTGTCAGTACCTGTGAGTGTGTGTGTGTGTGTGTCAGTACCTGTGTGTGTGTGTGTGTGTGTGTGTGTGTGTGTGTGTGTTTGTGTGTCCGTACCTGTGAGTGTGTGTGTGTGTGTCAGTACCTGTGTGTGTGTGTGTGTGTGTGTGTGTGTGTGTGTGTGTTTGTGTGTGTGTGTGTGTGGTATTGTTATTATTCCCCAAAGTACCTCTGTGTGTGTGTGTGTGTGTGTCAGTTACCTCTGTGTGTGTGTGTGTGTGTTAGTACCTCTGTGTGTGTGTGTGTGTGTGTCAGTACCTCTGTGTGTGTGTGTGTGTCAGTACCTCTGTGTGTGTGTGTGTGTCAGTACCTCTGTGTGTGTGTGTCACTATCTGTGTGGGTGTGTGTCCCACTACACTCTGTGTGTGTGTGTGTCAGTACCTGTGTGTGTGTGTGTGTCAGTACCTGTGTGTGTGTGTGTGTCAGGTACTTACCTCACCTGTGTGTGTGTGTCAGTACCTCTGTGTGTGTTGTGTGTGTGTGTGTGTGTGTGTGTGTCCCGGTACCTCTGTGTGTGTGACAATGTCCGGTACCTCTGTGTGTGTGTGTCAGTACCTCTGTGTTATTATGTGTGTGTGTGTTATTATCCAGTACCTCTGTGTGTGTGTTTGTGTGTGTGTGTGTGTGTGTGTCAGTACCTCTGTGTGTGTGTGTGTGTGTGTCCAGTACCTCCTCTGTGTGTGTATTATTGTGTGTGTCCGGTACCTCTGTGTGTGTGTGTGTGTGTTAAGTACTACTCTGTGTTGGTGTTATTGATGTGTGTGTGTCCGGTACCTGTGTGTGTGTATTGTGTGTGTCAGTACCTCTGTGTGTTATGTAATTAGTCCGGTACCTCTGTGTGTGTGTGTGTGTGTGTCACTATCTGTTATTAGGTGTGTGTCGAGTAACTCTGTGTCATCCGGTACACTCTGTGTGTGTGTGTGTGTCAGTACCTCTGTGTGACGGTATTGACATTGTTAATGTCCAGTACCTGTGATGACGTTAGTATTATGTCAGTACCAAAAGTATTGTGTTTTTTTGTGTGTTATTGATTTGATATTATTATTGTGTCAGTACCTCTGTGTTATTGTGTGTGTCCAGTACCTCTGTGTTATTGTGTGTTATTGTGTCAATTACCTCTGTGTGTGTGTTTTTGTGTGTGTCCATTACCTCTGTGTTATTATTGTGTCAGGGTACCTCTGTGTGTGTGTGTGTATTGTGTCCAGTACCCAAGTGTGTGTGTGTGTCCAGTACCTCTGTGTGTGTGTGTCAGTACCTCTGTGTGTGTGTGTGTGTGTGTGTCACTATCTGTGTGTGTGTGTGTGTACCTCTCTGTGTGTTTGTGTGTGTGTAACTCTGTGTGTGTGTGTGTCAGTACCTCTGTGTGTGTGTGTGTCAGTACCTCTATTGTGTGTGTGTGTGTGTGTTATTGTCCGGAGTACCTCTGTGTGTGTGTTTTTTATTGTGTGTGTGTGTGTTATGTGTCAGTAACTCTGTGTGTGTGTGTGTGTGTGTCACTATCTGTGTGTGTGTGTGTGTGTTGTGTTTTATGTCAGTAACTCTGTGTATGTGTGTGTGTGTGTCAGTAACTGTGTGTGTGTGTGTGTGTTATTGTCAGTAACTCTTTTTATTGTGTGTTTTTTGTGTGTGTCAGTACCTCTGTTATGTGTGTGTCCAATACCCTGTGTGTGTGTGTGTGTGTTGTGTGTGTGTGTGTGTGTGTGTGTGTCGAGTACACCTCTGTGTGGTTATTATTATTATTGTGTATTATTGTCCAGTTACCTCTATTATTACGTGTGTGTGTGTCAGTACCTCTGTGTGTGTGTGTGTGTGTCACTATCTGTGTGTGTGTGTGTGTGTACCTCTCTGTGTGTGTGTGTCCCTGAGTACACCTCTTTGTGTGTGTGTGTGTGTGTCAGTACCTCTTTGTGTGTGTGTGTCAGTACCTCTGTGTGTGTGTGTGTGTTAGTACCTGTGTGTGTGTGTGTCAGTACCTCTGTGTGTGTGTGTTTTTTATTGTGTGTGTGTGTGTCAGTAACTCTGTGTGTGTGTTATTAGTGTGTCAGTACCTCTGTATTGTGTGTGTGTGTGTGTCAGTACCTCTGTGTGTATTATTGTTATTATTATTGTGTCCCGGTACCTGTGTTTGTGTGTGTCAGTACCAAAGTGTGTGTTTTTTTTGTGTGTGTGTGTGTGTCGGGTACCTCTGTGTGTGTGTGTGTCAGTACCTCTGTGTGTGTGTGTGTGTCAGTACCTGTGTGTGTGTGTGTGTCTGTGTCAGTACCTGTGTTTGTGTGTGTCAGTACCAAAGTGTGTGTTTTTGTGTGTGTGTGTGTGTGTCAGTACCTCTGTGTGTGTGTGTGTCAGTACCTCTGTGTGTGTGTGTGTGTGTCAGGTCCAATTACCTCTGTGTGTGTGTGTGTCCAGCACATCTGTGTGTGTGTGTGTGTGTGTGTGTCCAGTACCTCTGTGTGTGTGTGTGTGTGTCCAGTACCTCTGTGTGTGTGTGTGTGTCAGTACCTCTGTGTGTGTGTGTGTGTGTCAGTACATCTGTGTGTGTGTGTGTGTGTGTGTGTCAGTACCTAAGTGTGTGTGTGTGTCAGTACCTCTGTGTGTGTGTGTGTGTGTGTGTCACTATCTGTGTGTGTTTGTGTGTGTGTGTCCAGTAACTCTGTGAGTGTGTGTGTGTGTCACTATCTGTGTGTGTTTGTGTGTGTGTGTCAGTAACTCTGTGTGTGTGTGTGTGTACCTCTCTGTGTGTGTGTGTGTGTACCTCTCTGTGTGTGTGTGTGTGTCAGTACCTCTGTGTGTGTGTGTCAGTACCTCTGTGTGTGTGTGTGTGTGTGTGTGTCAGTACCTCTGTGTGTGTGTTTTTTGTGTGTGTGTGTGTGTGTCAGTACCTCTGTGTGTGTGTCAGTACCTCTGTGTGTGTGTGTGTGTGTTAGTACCTGTACGTGTGTGTGTGTGTCAGTACCTCTGTGTGTGTGTGTATTATTGTCGTCGGTATCTGTGTGTGTGTGTGTGTGTGTGTGTCCGTACATCTGTGTGTGTGTGTGTGTCAGTACCTAAGTGTTATTATTGTGTGTGTGTCACTATCTGTGTGTGTGTGTGTGTGTCAGTACCTGTGTGTGTGTGTGTGTTGTGTCCCGTACCTCTGTGTGTGTGTGTGTGTGTGTCAGTAACTTTCGGTTGTGTGTGTGTCAGTACCTCTCTGTGTGTTGTGTGTCAGTACCTCTGTGTGTGTGTGTGTGTGTGTGTGTGTGTCGTCCAGTACCTCTGTGTGTGTGTGTGTGTCAGTACCTGTGTGTGTGTGTTTTGTTTGTGTGTGTGTGTCAGTACCTCTGTGTTATTGTGTTATGTGTGTGTGTTATTATTATTGTCGAGTACCTGTGTGTGTGTGTGTGTGTCGGGTACCTCTGTGTGTGTGTGTTGTGTGTGTGTGTGTCCAGTACCTGTGTGTGTGTGTGTGTTATTGTACCACTATCTGTGTGTGTATGTGTGTGTCGAGGTACCTGTGTGTGTCTCTGTGTGTGTGTGTCCAGTAACTCTGTGTTATTGTGTGTGTCAGTACCACCAGTGTGTTGTGTGTGTGTGTGTGTCAGTACACTCTGTGTGTGTGTGTGTGTGTCAGTAACTTTCGATTAGTGTGTGTGTGTGTGTGTGTATTGTGTCATTACCTGTGTGTGTGTGTGTCGGGTACCTGTGTGTGTGTGTTATTGTGTGTGTCAGTACCTGTGTGTGTGTGTCAGTACCTCTGTGTGTGTGTGTGTGTGTGTGTGTAATCAGTACCTCTGTGTGTGTGTGTCCGTTGCCTCCTCTGTGTGTGTGTGTGTGTGTGTGTGTCAGTTTCCACTACCTCTGTGTGTGTGTGTGTCGTGTGTGTGTGTGTCAGTCCCTCTGTGTGTGTGTGTGTCAGTTCCACTCTGTGTGTGTGTGTGTGTGTCAGTACCTCTGTGTGTGTGTGTCTGTCAGTACCTGTGTGTGTGTGTGTGTGGGGTACCTGTGTGTTGTGTGTGTGTCGAGTACCTGTGTGTGTGTGTGTGTGTGTGTTGTGTCATTACCTCTGGCCCGTAGTAATGTCAGTACTTCTGTGTGTGTGTGTGTGTCGGTATCTCTGTGTGTGTGTCAGTACCTGTGTGTGTGTGTGTGTGTGTCACTATCTGTGTGTGTGTGTGTCTGGCAGTACCTGTGTGTGTGTGACCGTACCTGTGTGTCACTATCTGTGTGTGTGTGTCTCAGTGTGTGTGTGTGTCAGTACCTGTGTGTGTATCAGTGTGTGTGTCACTATCTGTGTGTGTGTGTGTCCGGTACCCACCTGTGTGTGTGTAGTAATCGCGTCGCGTCAGTACCTCTGTGTGTGTGTGTGTCAGTACCTCTGTGTGTGTGTGTGTGTGTGTGTGTCAGTACCTCTGTGTGTGTGTGTGTGTGTGTGTGTGTCCACCTACTCACAAGTGTGTGTGTGTCAGTACCTGTGTGTGTGTGTTTGTTTGTGTGTGTGTGTGTCAGTACCTCTGTGTGTGTGTGTGTGTGTGTCAGTACCCCTGTGTGTGTGTGTCAGTACCTCTGTGTGTGTGTGTGTGTCCGAGGTACCTGTGTGTGTGTGTGTGTGACTCCAGTACCCTCTGTGTGTGTGTGTGTGTGTGTGTCAGTACCTCTGTGTGTGTCAGTACATCTGTGGTATTCGTATGTTATTGTGTCGTGTCGGTACCTAAGTGTGTGTGTGTGTGTCGGTAACTCTGTGTGTGTGTGTGTTGTTAGTACCTCTGTGGTGTGTGTGTGTGTCACTATCTGTGTGTGTTTGTTTGTGTGTGTCGTATTTTGATGTCCACATGTAACTGTCTGTGTGTGTGTGTGTGGTGTACCTCTCTGTGTGTGTGTCAGTATTGTGTGTGTGTGTGTGTGTGTGTGTGTGTCAGGAGGTACCTCTGTGTGTGTGTTTTATTGTGTGTGTGTGTGTGTGTGTGTCTAGTAATCTGTGTGTGTGTGTGTGTCACTATCTGTGTGTGTGTGTGTGTGTGTGTGTGTGTGTGTCATGCACCTCTGTGTGTGTCAGTACCTCTGTGTGTGTGTGTGTGTTAGTACCTGTGTGTGTGTGTGTGTGTGTGTCAGTGCCTCTGTGTGTGTGTGTGTGTGTGTCAGTACCTGTGTGTGTGTGTGTGTCAGTACCTCTGTGTGTGTGTGTGTGTGTAGTGCCACCAATGACATGTGTGTGTGTGTCAGGCACCTGTGTGTGTGTGGCTTGTTCGTGTGTGTGTGTGTCAGCACTTGTGTGTGTGTGTGTGTGTGTGTCAGCACCCCTGTGTGTGTGTGTCAGCACCCCTGTGTGTGTGTGTGTGTGTCAGCACCTGTGTGTGTGTGTGTGTGTCAGCACCCTGTGTGTGTGTGTGTGTGTGTCAGCACTCCAGTGTGTCAGCATCCTGTGTGTGTGTGTGTGTGTGTGTCAGCACCCAAGGTGTGTGTGTGTCAGTAACCTGTGTGTGTGTGGCTTCAGTACCTCCAGGAGTGTGTGTGTCACCATCTGTGTGTGTTTCATAGTGTGTGTGCTGGGGCATCCGTGTGTGTGTGTGCACCTCTGTGTGTGTGTGTGTCAGCACCTCCAGGTGTGTGTGTCAGCACTCTGTGTGTGTGTGTGTGTGTCACACCTCTGTGTGTGTGTGTTTTTTGTGTGTGTGTGTGTGTGTGTCAGTAACTCAGGTGTGTGTGTGTCACTATCAGGTGTGTGTGTGTGTGTGGCACCTGTGTGTGTGTCATACCTGTGTGTGTGTGTTAGCACCTGTGTGTGTGTGTGTCAGCACCTGTGTGTGTGTGTGTGTGTGCTCGCACCCGTGTGTGTGTGTAACAAGATCTGTGTGTGTGTGTGCGTCAGCACCCGCGTGTGTGTGTGTGTCACCATCTGTGTGTGTGTGTGTGTGCTCAGCACCCGTGTGTGTGTGTGTGTGCCGGGGCACCTCTGTGTGTGTGTGTGTGTGTCAGTAACTCGGTGTGTGTGTGTCAGTACCTCTGTGTGTGTGTGTCAGTACCTGTGTGTGTGTGTGTGTGTGTAACAAAGGCCTCTGTGTGTGTGTGTGCGTCACCTGTGTGTGTGTTTGTTTGCGTGTGTGTCAGGCACCTGTGTGTGTGTGTGTATGTGTCAGTACCTGTGTGTGTGTGTGTGCCGCACCTCTGGTGTGTGTGTGTGTGTGTGCGTATTGGGGCACCCGTGTGTGTGTGTGTCAGTACCTCTGTGTGTGTGTGTGTGTGTCAGCAATTTGTTTGTGTGTGTGTGCTGGCAACCTGTTTGTGTGTGTGTGTACGCACCTGTGTATGTGTGTGTGTGCTGGGCACCTCTGTGTGTGTGCTCACGGGGCACCCTGTGTGTGTGTGTGTGTCAGCAATCGTGTGTGT
>CM072681.1:9757464-9774528 GCA_036884735.1 Huso huso | reverse complement strand
ACTGCAATTTTGCCCATTTTCTGCAAAACTGTTCGTTCCGGTTGTGTGCTGGGGACCTTGGTAACAGCAATTTTCAACTCTTTCCACATATTTCAATTTGATTTGAGGTCCCGGCTTTGACTGGGCCACTCTGGTGACATTGACCTTTTTTGTTTTAAGCCACTCCAGTGTGGCTTTTGGCTGTACGTTTAGTCATTGTCCTGCTGAAGATGAATCTTCTCCCAAGTCCCAGGTCTCTTACCCAGACTTACAGGTTTTCCCTCCAGGATTTCTCTGTACTTTGTTGCATCCATTTGCCCTCTATCTTCAAGCTGTCCAGGCCCTGACACAGAGAGCATCCCATAGCATGATGCTGTCACCACCATGCTTCACAGTAGGGATGGTGTTCTCAGGATGATGTGTTGGGCTTGCACCAAACATAGCGTGATAGCGTTGAGGCCAAAAGTCTATTTTGGTCTCATCAGACCATAGAATCTTCTTCCACTTGGTCTCAGAGTCTCCACATGCCTTCTGGCAAACTCTAGCGAAATTTGATGTGTTTTTTTCAACAATGGCTTTTTTTTTGCCACTCTCCATAAAGGCCAGTTTTGTGAAGCACCGGACTATTGTTGCCAGATGCACAGTGTCTCCCAGCTCAGCCGTGGAAAGATTGTAACTCCTTAAGAGTCGCCATAGGCCTCTTGGTGGCCTCCCTGACTAGTTCCCATCTCGCCCGGATACTCAGTTTTTGAGGATGGCCTGTTCTAGAACAGATTCACAGTTGTGCGATATTCTCTCCATTTCTTAATAATGGACTTTACTGTGCCCAGGGGATATTCAATGCCTTGAAATGTTCTTATATCTACCCTGATTGGTGCTTTTTTGAAGAACCTTATTCCAGATTTGCTTTGAATGTTCCTTCGTAGTTCCTGATGTAGTTTTTGTTAGAAATGTACTACCCAACTGTGGGACCTCCTAGAGACAGGTATATTTAACCTGAAATCATGTGAAAACACCTTAATTGCACACAGGTGGACTCCATTCAACTAATTATGTGACTTCTAAAGACAATTGGTTGCACCAGAGCTTATTTAGGTGTGTCATAGCAAAGGGGTGAAACTTATGCAATCAATTAAAATTTTCTGTTTATATTTGTAATTAATTTAGAAACAATTTGTAGATTTTATTTTCACTTTGACATTATGGACTTTTTTTGTGTTGATCAGTGGCTAAAACTCTAATTAAATCCATTTTGATTCCATGTTGTAACACAATAAAATGTGGAAAAGTCCAAGGGGTGAATACTTTTGAGAGCCACTGTATCTGTTTTTTTATTAATATATAATTATTTTGTGAAGATGGTCTTGTTTACAGTTGTGCAGACAAGGAGACTGCAGCAACGTGCTGAATATACTGTCATTTTCAGATGGTAATTCATTTTTGTACCTCTTCATCTGACTACAACACTCCCATTACGATTTTGCAGTGAATTGCTTCCCTTGACCCTGCTTCTCACAGCATTCATTCTGTGGCTTAGCTGCCATGTGGATTTGCAACCCTGACCTGGGCTGAAACTTGCAGTGTGAAGAGCCCTTATATAGTGCATAAGTCTTAGTATAGAGTACATGCATGTCATTATAGTGTATGAGCAAGTAATCTCTGTATACAGTGTATGTGACTATAAGTGGGTGAATTATGTTCCAAGCAGCACCTTGTACCACGATCCTTGAGAAATAATCTCAAATGTCAATTCCTCTGCCGACTGTTTTTGCTTTTGACTACAGACTTGTGTTCAGTGTGTTGTTCCATCATGACACAGCCTCCAGCTGCCTTTCGTTTTGTTTGTTGATACCTGTAACCAAAGTTTTTTTTTTAAATTACATACAATATCAATTATCAATATTGTTAAACAAGCAACATTATAACTTTTGGTAAAATCATGAGCCAGAACTTAAGGGAATTTTGTACAGTCAACCCTCTTTATGCTGCCTAGGAAGTGCCATTGGCATTACAGGTAAAGTGAGGGTAAAAAAAAACAAGTTCTTTTAACATGTATGTCTTTACCAGTTATGCCCCACTTTGTCAAGAAAACATTTGCAATTCCTTGCTTTATTATTTTTTTAGATGCAATATGTAGATTTGTTTTTTTTGCTCTGGTAAAAGTAACCACGAGTTAAGTGGAATGAATTGCCTTGGTTATTTATTTAATTACTTTTTGTGGATATCCCTATACAAGTGAGGACATCTATATGGCCCTTTTTACATGCAAGTTGAGTCCTGCTAAATGTGGTGCTTTTAAGTGTTAAATTTAAGATGGTTTTGCTAAATTACAATAGCTGTGTTACATAGACAAGTCCTTACTTGTTTTGACCTGATGGGCTTGCTGTCCATGTCAGGATTATAAGGTTGCTATCCACGTTCTACAGTTGTCATGCAAATTTCTCGTATACCAGCAATAGGCGACTGTGGAAATAAAAAGAGCGATTTTTTAAATGTCGCTTCTACGCTGGCGCGCCCGTGAAGGTAAACTCTGTATTGCTGTTATTTGAGGACTTTGCCATACAATCGTAGAACGTGGATAGCAACACGTTCCCTGACAATGGACAGCAAGCCCATCAGGTCAAAATTGGTAAGGACTTGTCTATGTAACGCAGCCATTGTAATTCAGCAGTACCAACCTTAAATTTAATTTAAAAGCACGATATTTGGCATGACTCCAAAGCAGGTAAACCCCGCCATTGTGTTTTGATATCACCCCTTTAAAACGGCTTGTTACGTTTTTCTAACTTGTTTATTTTTTGGTATCTATACATATTGAAAACAGAATACACAATAAGACCTAACACAAGAATGTTTAGTTCTATTCTCATACGAAACTTAAAAGATGGGTGGATGTTTTGTATCTATATTACACAATACCATTGTACCTTCACATTTGGCACATTGATGTTGGGTGTGTTTCTCTTGGTTACATGGCTGTGTTATGAAAGTTACCTTGTTAAATATGTCGTATTTCTGGTTTTGTATTTTTGAAACATAATTGCCTTGGTTATTTATTCAACGACTTTAAGTGGATCAGAATGCTTGAACATCCATGAGTAAATAAAAACAAGTTATTTCACTTTTGTTAATGATATGGGTCAATAATAATATATATTTTGGAAAGTATAAGACATGACAAGACATAATTAATAAATACTACTTTCGCAGCGGTAGTTTTTTGGTGTGTGTCTCTTGTGTTAGTGGTTTTTTATTTTCCAAGATGCCTTTTTGCAAAAAACAATGGAAATTCAATGGCAAAAACTCTGTTAAAGTAACATTAAGGTTTGTTTGCAAATGTCCAAAAGGTTAGGAAATTGCAAGTTAAGGTAGTCATACAACCTTAACCCTGCACTTGCATGTGTGTGTTTTCCCTGTCACACTTGACATCACCAAGCACATGACAAATTCTCACCATATGAATATAATATAATATTGTGAGAAGTGTTGAATTTAAATCAAGGGAAGTAATGTTAAAAGTTTACAATGCATTAGTAAGACCTCACCTAGAATATTGTGTTCAGTTCTGGTCCTCGTTACAAAAGGATATTGCTGCTCTAGAAAGAGTGCAAAGAAGAGCAACCAGAATTATCCCGGTTTAAAAGGCATGTCGTACGCAGATAGGGTAAAAAAGAATTGAATCTATTCAGTCTTGAACAAAGAAGACTACCTTGGCGATCTGATTCAAACATTCAAAATCCTAAAAGGTATAGACAATGTCAACCCGGGGGGACTTCTTTGACTTGAAAAAAAAGAAACAAGGACCAGGGGTCACAAATGGAGATTAGATAAAGGGGGCATTCAGAAGAGAAAATAGGAGGCACTTTTTTACACAGAGAATTGTGAGTGTATGGAACCAACTCCATAGTAATGTTGTTGAAGCTGACACCCTGGGATCCTTCAAGAAGCTGCTTGATGAGATTCTGGGATCAATAAGTTACTAACAACCAAACGAAAAGATGGGCCGAATGGCCTCCTCTGTTTGTAAACTTTCTTATGTTCTTATGTTCTTAATACTGGGAAATCATAGTCCTTGTGATTGGAAACATGTTCAGTATTAGCATTCCCACAATCTTTGCTGTCAAATTGTGCCTTAACCAACAATAGATGTCCATGTACTCAGAAATGTGTAATTCATGTTGAGGTATGTAGTGATGAGTATTTGATGTTTGGAAAGGAGTACCTGAAAACGAATAGGACGTGAAATATGTGTACTTACATGTAAGATAACATTTTCCATTACATTTCACTCTATTGTATCAATATTGTTGATAGCATTTGGAGAAATGTGGTTTGTTTAACATTAGTTCCAATAATACTAAGAAGGACCCTAACTAATTAATTTGCTCTACTGTATTCTGAGTTTATTAGTTTTTATTTAGAACATTGGTGAAATAATGAGTTTGACTGCAAAGATTGTGGGAATACTAATGCAGTTACTGAACATGTTACCAATCACTAGAGTTATGTTCCTATGGCCAGTCTTCAGGGAGAATTTGTATTACTATTTTGTACCCTTGAGCACCAGTAAGTTTGGTTCTATTTCTCAACGAAACTAAAAAAGATGGGCGGATGTTTTTGGTATCTATATTACACAATACCATTGTACCTTCACATTTGGCACATTGATGTTGGGTGTTTTTCTTGGTTACATGGCTGTGTTAAGAAAGCTACTCTTGTTAAATATGTCATTATTTCTGGTTTTGTATTTTTGAAACATAATTGCCTTGGTTATTTATTCAACGACTTTAAGTGGATCTCCCTATACACGTGACATCTATGTTGTATAGAGAAACACGATACCCGTTACATATATATAAGTTGAGAGGCAGAACCGCGTCCAGACCCATTATCTCTCATCATGGGCCCCTCTCTCTACCCTTTATACTCAGCGTCTCGTTGTTCTTACACCGCCCGGCCGAGGCTCCACAGCATCCGAGCAGATCGCTTTTTTTTCCCAACAGCTTCTTTGAGATCATCGAACCTAACAACTGCTTACTGGAATGCCGGCGAGTTTTAAAAATACCGGCTTTGGAAGTGTTACCTGGCGGCGGGTGGGACAATCTTCGTAACGTAGACTTGGGTCGGGTGATGAACTTTAACTATTCACAGTGTCGGACTACCGAAGACGGGTCTTATCTCATACCGACGAGGTGTTCACGATACCTCAGAAACACAGCCGTGTGGAACAGAGTTCGAACTGATAGACAGCTGGCTGCAGTACCCGAGCGTCGTGGCGAGTTCCATCAATTCCGGAAGCCTCGTTTTCAATCGGCTTGCCAGGGACGTTTTCATTTTCCATCAACGGCAAATATTCGAGTGAAAGTAAGAGAGTGAAAACACATCAAGTTAGGGACGGGACAGTGACGACACGAGTGCAGGTAAGCTAATGTGTATTTTTATTATTTATTTTAACGTTAAATATTGTTCAAGTTACTTCTAGCACTAGTCTTTCTGATCTTGCTCCAGAACTGGAACTGGATATCTGCAGTGTAGTATTTTGTAGCACTGAAGACAGTTACTGTTTATATATTGTACTTGCTCTTAGTTAAACTTGATTTACTCTTAATCTAGCACTGAAGACACACTGTAAATCAAAATGTTTAAGCTCTAAACATCAAAATAAACACCTACAGGCAACAGATAATAAACACGTCTTTGTGTTTATTCTCGTAACACTTAGGGTTGGATTTGTATTTGAACGCAAGTTACCTCGCGTCTAAATAATACGCTCCACCTGTGTCAATGCTGCTGCACTGCTATTTTAAATGAGCGCTTCTTGTCTGGGTTGAAAGCGCAAGCTTGTTTACTGGGGGCACACCACGCCCACTTTTTCTATTTTTGTGTCTATTTAAATGAACCCTGCACTTCCTGAATGCTGGAAACACGTCAGAGTTCAATGCAAAACTCAGAGGCGTACATACCACCAGCCATAGCATTACTATGGGCCTGAGAGAAAGATACATTATATGTAAAAAATGATTTTAACTACTTTACAAATACATACAGGGGTTTGATTTAGGTATTAGTATAGGGTATTCAGGTGCTGGGCCCCGTCCAATCTTGACTTGAATCACTGTAATCAATATATTAGTTTTCACGGCCATCCACTGCAAAAAAATATCTAGTATGGTCTCAGCCTGACAGGACAGGGTAACGCTGTCCCCCACTACCACTGCCTCCTTCAGTCTCCTTCTTCAGAGAATCAGGCTAAGTGTGGTGCTGTTCCTCTTGTTCTTGCTGCTGTATGCTTTTTTTCAACCTCATCGTCGGGGATGTTCTACAAACATGTGTAAGACAATGTCTGAGTAAAAACTTTTAAAATTGAGCTATATTTTAGAGTACATCTATATGAAATGCCCTCAAAAATTGTAATTGTAGTTTCACTTAAGTTGCTGATTGGTTTTACAAGCTTTGACTGTGACTTTCAAGTGTCCTTTCCTTAATTAGGACTAAACTTTTACTGACTTTTGAAAATAAGGCCATTTGCAAACATATTCCACAATGGAGTAGTAAAAAAAGCCTCCCACATTAAAAAAAAACAATTCATCCATCTACAGCAAAAGGAAAGCTTCCCTAGTCAGTCAAAACACTATTCTTTGGATAGCTGACATGTTTTTTTAATCATTTCCATCTCCATCTTTGAGAATAAATAATACATAACATCTCTCTAAACTTGAAAGATTTAAATAAAATAAAAAAAAATCCACATCGAGATAATCTTTGTATCAATAGCATTGTGTAAGCCACTGAAGGCTAATATTATTATTATTATTTGTTTATTTAGCAGACGCCTTTATCAAGGCGACTTACAGAGACCGAGCCCGGTGATATGCGCGGCTGCGATGCAGCTCAGGGGAGTGGGAGGTCAATTGAGTAAACCGGGGAAGGGGCAGCCGCCAGCAACCAGAAAGCGAGAGGGGAACAACAATTAGACACGTTCCCAAATTAGCAATAAGTAATAAGAATAAACCAATACTTAGCTCCTTCTAGGACAAGCTGAAAGCAAAAAGAGACCGTACTGTAGTGACGCTGTCTAATGCCAGTGCTCGCAGGGGGCAAGAGAGACCGTACTGTAGTGACGCTGTCTGATGCCAGTGCTCGCAGGGGGCAAGAGACCGTACTGTAGTGACGCTGTCGATACCAGTGCTCAGAGGGGGGCAAAAGAGACCGTACTGTAGTGGCTGTTCTGATGCCAGTGCTCGCGAGGGGGGCAAGAGAACCGCGACTGTAGTGACGCTGTCTGATGCCAGTGCTCGCAGGGGGGCAAGAGACCGCATTTGGTAGTGATCGCTGTCTGATACCAGTGCTGCTGGGCGGGGCAAAGAGACCGTGCTGTAGTGACGCTGTCTGATACCAGTGCTCGCAGAGGGGCAAAAGAGACCGTACTGTAGTGACGCTGTCTGATGCCAGTGCTCTGGGGGCAAAAGAGACCGTACTGTAGTGGCTGTGTCTGTTTCCAGTGCTCGTGAGGGGCGAGTCTGGCGTCAGTGCACTTCAGTGGCCTGTTTGCAGCTTTTTTTTATACAAAGCTCAGTAATTCGGATCACCTGACGCATGAATACTCATTAGTTGATGGCTATTTTGAATTGAAGAGAACATCAAGAGTCTTCCCTTAAAAGGAACAACCAAACTATAATATATGTATGTACAACAGCAAGGCTATTCAACTCAGGCCTTTTATTAGGTATTAGGTCAATGACATGAAAAAATTCCAAGTTTCCACATGGAATAAATACAATCAAAGGGTTAAATTATTGACTACCTGCATGTTAATGCAGTCTTCCCCCATCAGCTCCTTAATAGCATTAAGCATATATCACTTGAAAGAAGTATGCACAAAATTATATGGATAACTCAATCTAAGATTGATCAAAATAATTGGTTTTGTAAAGATTAAACAC
This sequence comes from Huso huso, assembly GCA_036884735.1. Classification (NCBI taxonomy): domain Eukaryota; kingdom Metazoa; phylum Chordata; class Actinopteri; order Acipenseriformes; family Acipenseridae; genus Huso; species Huso huso. The sequence goes on along the minus strand of CM072681.1, from coordinate 9,766,606 downwards.
TCTTTCCATTGCATCATACAATAAAAATATGTGAGAGTACATTAAATTTAACTGAATTAAAAAAAAGTCATCATATTGTTAAATCTGCTCTCCAGTTACCTAGTCGTTATCTTTTATTGACACAAAAGACGATACAAAATGAAAAGAACACTGTTACAGTTTATCACACTGCTTTTAACCACCCATTGCTGCAATATGTTTTCTTATTTGTGTGTAATACATATTTTTTCAAGACAGGGAACTTGTCCCCACTGGGGACTGGGGACAACCACATTTGACGCCCTTAATAAGCGGTGTGTCTCTTTTAAAGCATGTTTATATGATTTTCATTGGGCTGTGGTTTTGCCCATTCCTTTGATGGCTCTGACACATTTCTCTCACAGTCATCACTTGGGGTTATTCATAAATATTCCACAACAGCCCGTTAATTAACGGTGGTGGTATTTTTTTCTCATTCATAAAACAACTGTCAGGATAAATAAAGTGACGGTCATGTTGTACCGGCACATTAAAAGATTTCATACAACCAATAAAGTTTAGTATGCTAAGTAAGTTGTCCCGTATATATGACGTAGCTGACGATAAAGACCGAGCCAATGCACCAAGTTGTGTGCATTTTATTCATTACTGCACTGTACCGGTAACAATGATAGTAGCAAAATGGGTGCTATGTAGACAATTCCCCCAAAGTGTATAATAATAATATATGTTAAGAACGACTGTAGCCTACATGACAGCAAGTTAAAACATGTTTTTTACATCTTTCATAGAGAAGATATTGTAGTTGCCTGGTTAAATTACCAGTATACATTATAATAAACAACTAGATTGTATCATTTTTTTTAATAGTAATAATAATATTTTATTTAATAATAACGAACTGTGTTTGAAATATATATGGACATTGACGGCTGCTTTACCTTAGAGTTATTACCACAGATCTATTGAAAGTTCTTATATATAATCCAGTTACAAAAATGAAAAAAAGCTACAGCGCTGGGTTTGCATAATTTACTGCATTTTATTCTCTCCACCTCAAATATTTTAAAATATATTTCTGTATATGGACCCGAAACCTTCGTCTTGTGTAATCATCAAGAACACCCAAATTGCCATTGCTGATATGAAAAGTACAATACTTGTGTTGTGAAATATTCTGCAAATCTGGACCAAACATAGTATTATGATTGTAAACCAGCTACTTAAGTGTTCCTGCACTTTCTCTGGTACAAGTTGTATTTGTTGCCAAAAAAACTATTTGGATCAGCTTAAGAAAATTCCCACATTTTTTGGTTCCTGTCAGGTAGCTTCGAAAGTTCTGTAATTAAAAATAAATTACTATCGAAAGTTCTGTAATTAAAGTCATCATACCAGCAGCAATTACTATTGAAAGTTCTGTAATTAAAGTCATCATACCAGCAGCAATTACTATTGAAAGTTCTGTAATTAAAGTCATCATACCAGCAGCAATTACTATTGAAAGTTCTGTAATTAAAGTCATCATACCAGCAGCAATTACTATTGAAAGTTCTGTAATTAAAGTCATCGTACCAGCAGCAATTACTATTGAAAGTTCTGTAATTAAAGTCATCATACCAGCAGCAATTACTATTGAAAGTTCTGTAATTAAAGTCATCATACCAGCAGCAATTACTATTGAAAGTTCTGTAATTAAAGTCATCATTACCAGCAGCAATTACTATTGAAAGTTCTGTAATTAAAGTCATCATACCAGCAGCAATTACTATTGAAAGTTCTGTAATTAAAGTCATCGTACCAGCAGCAATTACTATTGAAAGTTCTGTAATTAAAGTCATCATACCAGCAGCAATTACTATTGAAAGTTCTGTAATTAAAGTCATCGTGCCAGCTGTAATTAAAGCAATTACTATTGAAAGTTCTGTAATTAAAGTCATCGTACCAGCAGCAATTACTATTGAAAGTTCTGTAATTAAAGTCATCATACCAGCAGCAATTACTATTGAAAGTTCTGTAATTAAAGTCATCGTACCAGCAGCAATTACTATTGAAAGTTCTGTAATTAAAGTCATCGTACCAGCAGCAATTACTATTGAAAGTTCTGTAATTAAAGTCATCATACCAGCAGCAATTACTATTGAAAGTTCTGTAATTAAAGTCATCATTGCCAGCAGCAATTACTATTGAAAGTTCTGTAATTAAAGTCATCATTACCAGCAGCAATTACTATTGAAAGTTCTGTAATTAAAGTCATCATACCAGCAGCAATTACTATTGAAAGTTCTGTAATTAAAGTCATCATACCAGCAGCAATTACTATTGAAAGTTCTTGTAATTAAAGTCATCGTACCAGCAGCAATTACTATTGAAAGTTCTGTAATTAAAGTCATCATACCAGCAGCAATTACTATTGAAAGTTCTGTAATTAAAGTCATCATACCAGCAGCAATTACTATTGAAAGTTCTGTAATTAAAGTCACTGTTACCAGCAGCAATTACTATTGAAAGTTCTGTAATTAAAGTCATCATACCAGCAGCAATTACTATTGAAAGTTCTGTAATTAAAGTCATCATGTACCAGCAGCAATTACTATTGAAAGTTCTGTAATTAAAGTCATCATACCAGCAGCAATTACTATTGAAAGTTCTGTAATTAAAGTCATCATACCAGCAGCAATTACTATTGAAAGTTCTGTAATTAAAGTCATCATACCAGCAGCAATTACTATTGAAAGTTCTGTAATTAAAGTCATCATACCAGCAGCAATTACTATTGAAAGTTCTGTAATTAAAGTCATCATACCAGAAGCAATTACTATTGAAAGTTCTGTAATTAAAGTCATCATACCAGCAGCAATTACTATTGAAAGTTCTGTAATTAAAGTCATCATACCAGCAGCAATTACTATTGAAAGTTCTGTAATTAAAGTCATCATACCAGCAGATGTTTCAGTGTTCCGTCACCATTCAGATGTGCTTTTTTTCCATTATTTCGTCTGTGTAACGCTTTATATAGCTCTGTTTGCATCTTTTTTCTTTCAGTATGTTTAATCTATACACTAAACTGTAATTGGTTTGTAATTGCATCAACTTTAAAAAAAAGATAAATAACATTTTAATTTAACAATAACATAAATGAAAACTGTCTAGATTAAAGTGACCCCTTTTAAGTCCTTGAACTGGGACAAGGCTATGGCAATATGGAAATACCAGGAAGTAGGGAGCAGGAAAGTGGGGCAGGAGGTAAGTGGTGGGGGAAGTGCATTACAGCATGAACTCTGTGTTTTTATTTTGGCACAGTAACACAAGTATGAAAAATACAGTAATCTGTTACATGAAAGCGATGCTGGGGAAGAAACAGGACAAATCTCTTAAACAAAAGAAAAAAAGCAAAATGAACTTTTACCCTCAACTGTAGGCCTATTGTATTTATTGTGCAGGTAACAACCAAAACAAGCTCAATTGCCAAAAAAATAGTAGATTAGACTTTTGTAGCCTATTATTACATATAACATTATATTAAATATAATAAAAGTGATTTAAAATTCCATTAAAAGATATAAATGACTTACCTCGACAGACCACAGATGCTTTACCTCAGGAAACAAAATAGACATTGGCAACTTTGAATAGCTGGCTGAAGAAGTCCTGACCAGCTGCTGCCTGAATCGGGCTGGTCGAAACCAGTGTTTAGCTATTATTTAACTAAATATTATTTGACAGATCCATGTTTGTATGGCAAGTTTGTTTACATTGTTTTATTTAACACAGTTTCATCTTTAATTTGTTTAAATAGATGAAACATTGGCCTACAGTTCGATGAAACATATAGTTAAGAATTTAAACATTTTGTTACAAATAATGTTTCCGCACAATGTGTGTATTTCACCGCTAAAACGGGTGGTCTTAAATTAATCAATTTCATTTTACATAGACTTACCTTAAAGTTCAACTTTTGAGGTCATCTATGATTTCACATACTTTAATTATCACTAATCTTGGATTCGCTATTATGCTAATGTAGATAATCAAATCGGATAGTGATATTCAGAGTGTGTGAAAAAAAACATAGCGTTTAAGAATGTGTTCATATTACAAAGGTCTAAATACCAGTGTTTACAGGATCACATATAAACACTGCTGCTTAGGGATAGAAAACCTCCCTGCATCAATAAACACACACCATTTATCTTATAAACACATCACATGCTCTTTGGTTTTACAGTGCAGTTACTATGAATATATATATATATATATATTGTACTTGCTGTTAGTTAAACTTGATTTACTCTTAACTTAGCAAGACAGTTACTGTGTATTGTACTTACTCTTAGTTAAACTTGATAATGTTCTCTCTCTCTCCCTCCCCCCTCCTCTTTCACCCTCTCCCCCTCCACTCTCCTTCCCCCTCCCCATCTCTCCAGGTTCGTAATCTCCTCTACTCAGTCCAGTCCACTCCAGGCTTCTCCCTTGACCCGCGGTTCCAAGATCAGGCCTACAAGATCGCCGAGGCCCTGGAGAACAACCAGACCGACTGGGGCTTCTCTCCGAGTCCCTGGTGCTGAACCACGGGACCCACGCCCTCACCACGGTGCACGCTGGAGCCAGCCTGGTCAGGAGGACTTCCTCAAATCCACCGTCCTCTCGGGCAGCCAGGACTCTTCTTCTTCCAGGTCCATCAGCGTCTCTGCTGGATTGCATTTCTTCAATGTTGTCAACGTGGGATTCGGCAACCAAAGTGGGGCCTCCAGCTCGACTCAGGACTCCGCTAGCCGGCAGTACGTTGGAAACATCACCTATTCGGTCACTGAAAGCCACGGAGGAGCACTGTTCTATCCTGGTATTACCTTGCAGAAATGGCAAAAGAAAGCATCGCCAATAATCTGGTGGCGATTGACCGCACTGGTCTGCCTTTGCCGGCTGTGTTTAACCAGCAGTCTCTACTGGGCTTATCAGAGCCTACAATCCGCAAACTGGTGCTGGCCGTGACCCAAGCCATCAAGACCTATTACCAAGTCAACACCGTCCCTGGCTGCGTCAAGGTAGAGTCGCCGAATTTCAATTTCCATGCAAATGTAGACGACGGCTCTTGCCAGGCCACAGTAACGAATTTCTCGTTCGGAGGCGTGTTTCAGGACTGTATGGCACTAACGACGGACTCTCAGGATCTATGCCACAAACTGGAACAGAAAAACCCGCTAACGGGTGCCTATTCCTGTCCTGAGCAATACAACGCAGTCAAACTCCAAACAGATAACAAGGAACAAGGCTACAGTACTTACGAATGCCACCAGGAATGCAAAACAACATTTTTGTTCTTTAAAAGTTGTAATCAAGTCTGTGGTGACATCTATAGGGTCAGGAAAGCCCGTTTCAATGCCTATTGGTGTGTAGCGACCCAAAAACAAGTGCCATCTCTTTCGGGGTACCTTTTCGGAGGCCTGTACACCTCTGCTAGTCCAAACCCTCTCACCAAATCGCAGTCATGCCCGGCTGGCTTCATAGAGTTGAAGCTGTTTGATGGGATGAAAGTATCGTGAGTAATGATTCTGAAATGCAGGCAGGGAATTCAGTCCCGGGGGGGGGTTTTTTAGCTGCCACACTGGGAACCCCTTAAGTGTGGAGGGGGGGAGGATAAGGAGAATGGAGAGGTTTCAGCCCAAAAAATGCCCTAAAGGTTTTAGCCAACACCTAGCAGGAATGAGCGATGGATGCCAGATTATGTACTGCGTGCGTTCGGCGAGTTCACGAAGGGGCAGTTGCCCGATATACGCTTGCCACCGTTTATTCGTAAACCATTGGTCAACAACGCCATGACTAACACGATCATGATCATGAGCGAGGGCAATCTGTCCTGGGTCAAAGATTCCAAAACCAATCTGTGGAAGATCGCACAGCCTGAGGATTTCCACCAGATGAGCCAACTTTTCAACCCCAGAAAGAGAGCTTGTCACCGGGCGCTTATGTGGGTGTGGCCCTGGGGGGGGTGTTGGCTGGTGTGGGGGTCGCCATAGCAGTGGGGGGTTTATGGGAGGAGGTGGTGGAGGAGGAGGAGGGAGGGATGGGGAGTTTCATGAAATTGAAGAGGGAGGGAGACAGGGGGAGGGGGAGGAAGAAGTTGTTAGAAGTAGCGTTGCCACAATATAAAATTCACAGTATTTGAGTCTTAAATGAATTTTTTTTCCTACCCTTATTGAAATTCCGATATCAATGATACGATATTTAAATTAATTTACAACATTACAAAAGGATTCCTCTAGGAATATGAAAATCTATTTTGGCATAAAATATTTTGGCTCCCTTAAGTGTTTAAAAACACTTTAATAAGCATTGAAAATAATGTATTCAGTTAGAAACGTATTAACCTGCTATTGATTCCAGATGTACAAAAGAATGATGGAAACAAAATCAAATTGAAAAACATTTCTCTTATATATACAATACAATATGTAAGGTCAATGTTTTGCAGTGTGGAGTAGTGGGGCAGCAGTGTGGAGTAGTGGTTAGGGCTCTGGACTCTTGAGCGGAGGGCCGTGGGTTCAATCCCAGGTGGGGGACACTGCTGCTGTACCCTTGAGCAAGGTACTTTACCTAGATTGCTCCAGTAAAAAACCCAACTGTATAAATGGGTAACTGTATGTAAAAATAATGTGATATCTTGTAACAATTGTAAGTCGCCCTGGATAAGGGCGTCTACTAATAAATAATAATCTGATTTTGTTAGCACTGAATACAGTAACTGTAAAAATAGTGTACTTGCTTTTAAACAGGATTTCCACTTAATGTAGCACTGAAGACAGTTACTATATATATTGTATTTGCTCTTAGTTAAACTTGATTTTCTTTTTAATGTAGCACTGAAGACAGTTACTATATATATTGTATTTGCTCTTTGTTAAACTTGAATACTCTTAATTAAGATAATAAAGTGGTGTTCTGTGGTTATGGGTTGTGAAGTAATCAAAAAATAATAAAATAACAAATTAATTGAAATTGACTGAGTTAATAAAATGGCTTGGATAAATGAGGTACTGTGATTGGCTAAACAAGATCACGTGACTGTGCAGTAATTTCTTACCTGATCTATTAATATTACTCTGCCTTAATAATAACAGAGCTGGATTAAATCGCGATGCTAACAGTATTTCTGTTGGTAGAAATGTCAGCATAATAATGGATACAAATATATATATTATATATATATATATATATAAATAAACATATGCTGGCTGCTATTATGTGAAATTGGGGGAGTTTAATTATTGTTAATTATTATAAAAATAAATGTAATGATTATTTGAGATGTTTTCCAGAAATAATTGTTAATAAAATGTATTTTCAAACCTTTGTCAAAGAAGTCTTGAATTCAATATTATTTCATTCTGATACATCACCAAAATAAATATAATTTATAAATATCAAATTGCTATACTATTGAAAACACACCACTACACCTTAAAGCACCATATCTTGTTGATGTTTGTGTTATGACTGTGGGATCCATGGTGACTCTATGAGTTTAGTGAGATGAAGTAATCAACCTCAATCTAGCGGTCCAGTTTTGTGTCTGCCAAATCATATATGTAATATGCATTTTTTTAAATAAAAATATATATGGATGTATTTGTAGAAATCTTTGCATTCAAGTGTGTTTCACTGAAATGTAATAAAATAAACATTATTATGATGTTATGTTTCTATATATTATGCTCTTTAAAAACACTTTTCTTTTTTTTAAATGTTCAATAGGTTTCAATTGACTTGGGGTTACGCTTCAAGTATGTTGTATGCTTAAAAATAATCTGTAATAATCTAGCCATCCGAGAGACACCGATGAGACACTGAACTAATGACCCATTAATGCTATGCCTAATACTAGAATGCCTATGAGTTTTGGAGAGGGGCTTCAACTGATTCAACTACGTTAGTGCGGAGCTTCTAATCATTCACGGGGTTCATTCCCTCATGAGGCTTCAAATCGCTCACAGGAGCTCATTGAGGCTTCGGATCAGTCACATGATTCAGTGATTCACTACTTCAGGTGATTCAAATGACCACTGCTTCATGTGAAGCAAACAAATGACGTTACCCGCCTCGAACCATCTGAAGCAAACAGTGTTCCGCATGAAGCAACACATCGCGTGATCTGACTGAACCAGAATCAATACAATGCTTCCTTGAAATATAGCCTAGATTACTCCTGGAAGGAAGCATGTATTATTTCTTTCTCTCTTTTCAATTAGTTTATTTAAAAATATCAGCAAATATGATTCTTTTAGTTTTGCATTTTGGAAAATGTAATTATTATTTAAAATCTAAAACAAGTTCATACACGCACACTTCCTCACAGGAGTAGGGATTCGATCCTGCGCTTCACAAGCATTTCTAATTACACGACTTACTCACTTGTTGCACCACCGGGAAACTAGCAAACAAATGAAATATCAAATATCTTACTTGTTTCAATGCTAATTTTCCAGCCGAGTACATCAGGTCAGATGCCTCCCTTTCTAAAGCAACATGATCGTGTTTTCGATTGAACAACAATTTTACATTTCAAGTATGATAATGCGTATGCAGGACTGGCTTTTTTGTTGGGTAATCACATGTGTGGTTGATATATAAACAGATAGCAGAGACATCATAAAATGTAACTTCATTTTGTAAGTCACAAATGACACTGACAGAGCCTGTAAAAAGCGTGCTTTATAGTGTCTTTCGTGTACATTAGGCTACAGATCATAATTTCTAAATGCCAAGTTCCAGTGTGGAGTAGTGGTTAGGGCTCTGGATATTTGACTGGAGGGTCATGGGTTCAATCACAGGTGGGAGACACTGCTGCTGTACCCTTGAGTAAGGTACTTTAAGAAAATACTGAACAACAGAACCAAAGATTCTAGTTTGTTTAATATAAATGGTGTGGATATCAAACTGCTTGCACACCCTGGTATGTTTTGACGTTGACCAACATGTGGAATCACATGATTGGTAGATGTTTAGTTATTTAGCTTTTCTGTTTGAATAGTCGCTGCACACCCTTAAAAAGTGGAAGAAGAAGAATTTCACCTTAGTTTGACGACTTATATTTCATTGTGTATAAGAGGTATGTACGATTTTTGTCACATTTGAGGAAAGAAAGTTTAAGAATCAAGGAACTGTGCCC
>CM072681.1:9702075-9756964 GCA_036884735.1 Huso huso | reverse complement strand
TTGCTAGGCAACGCTTACAGTAATTGGAGGCGTCTTGTGGCCCCCGGGGTCCTAGTGCTCTCCCAGTCATGTTTTGAATTTCAGGTGACTCCCCCTTGGTTCCGGCGCTGGGTGTGTCGTCCGCTCTCCTCGGAGTTCTGCTCGTCATTCTTGTTGCTGTCAGATTCAGGAGATGTTAAACTTGCTGTCTACCCCAATAAAGATTTTTACATCTTTATTCTCTTGTGTCCTCCCATTGCTTTCTTGTACCCTGAAGGTACACCAGGAATCCAGCGCTGCTTGCTGTTCAAACAGTCTTAAGATAGTGTTTGGCTTTCATTCCAATTGAGCTCTTCATTACTTGACTAAACCCTTAATTGAAGTTATTTGTTTACTTAAATTTCTTAAATCCCTGCAGTTTCTAAGTTATCTAGAAAAATCTTAAATCCTATATAATTAAAGCTCTGAAGTCTAGTAAGCGAATTTAGTTCAGTTGTGTAATTCGGCGCTCTGTTAGAAAGAAGTGATAGATTGAGGGGTCTCCCAGGACCGGATTTGGGGAACCCTTTTTTTGAAAGGGTTCCCACAGCAGTGTGAGTAGTGGTTAGAGCTCTGGACTCTTGACCGGAGGGTTGTGGGTTCAATCCCGATGGGGACACTGCTGCTGTAAATTCCCTTGAGCAAGGTACTTTACCTAGATTGTTTTAGTAAAAAACCCAACTGTATAAATGGGTAATTGTATGTAAAAATAATGTGATATCTTGTAATAATTGTAAAGTCGCCCTGGATAAGGGCGTCTAAGAAATAAATAATAAAAGCTGCTAGCGTCTGGTCTCAATTCAAACCGATGCGTACAGCTCTGGAGTGAATGGGTACCTGGTCAGAAACTCCACGCTATCGCTGTCAAACGTGACGCGTCCAGGTAAGGGGAATGGCACGCAGAATTAAATCTCCCCTGCATTCTGTAAGCAAAGTGTTAAAGACTGACTTACAGAAAGTTAATTTGCAAGGGAGGTCCGTCTGCGCTCCTCCTGTTCATGGTACCTGCGCTCGGTCGGGTCACGCAGTGACGTCAGTGTAAACGTGGCTAGGTGGTGTCCGTTCTATACTCTCCCCTCGCTCTGTGTGATGTGTCTCCCAAAATCGCCCCTGAATTCACAGCTGTGTCCTGTTTACTGCACCTTAAACCACCAGTTAGTGTAAAGTAGATGTTTTGCATCTATGGCTAAAATGCAGTAACACAGCGTTTACAAAAACTTCCTGTTTTAATAATTGGGGTTAAGTCTTGGCTTTGCATCTTCAGATATCATGGTAGAAATCTCTCTCTCTCTCTCTCTCTCTCTCTCTCTCTCTCTCTCTCTCTCTCTCTCTTTATTTATTCTCTCTCTCTCTCCTCCTATCCAGGGCTCTCTCTCTCTCTCTCTTACTTAGCAGACGCCCTTATCAATTGTTACAAGATATCACATTATTTTACATACAATTACCCATTTATGCAGTTGGGTTTTTACTGGAGCAATCTAGGTAAAGTACCTTGCTCAAGGGTACAACAGCAGTGTCCCCCACTGGGGATTGAACCCACAACCCTCTGGTCAAGAGTCCAGAGCCCTAACCACTACTTCTCTCTCTCTCGGTACACAATGTTTAAGGGATTTAATATATATTTCTACTTTTGTGTTAGACCCGCACCTTGCCTCTCTCCTGTAAAGTGTTCTCTGTATTTGAAGGGTAATCAGGTTGGCTGGGCGATCGCGCCCACCTCTCGCCTCCGCTTCAGTTCAAGAGGCCTGAGGCGCCGTTTCATTACAATCCAGGGACCCTGCTGCTCCGATTGTGAGGGAGCGTTTCATGGCTGTTTCTTCCGCGGCAGCACCGTGGTGTGTACACGCTGTTGACATGCATCGTGTGTAGCCGTGGCAATGGGTGCACAGCCGCAAAATAAATAATAAAAAGATATATGTATTTTGCATGACGTTTTTGACAAGTTAGCCCCTCAGTGCGTGAAAAGATGACTTTGTTATTTTTCTATATAGGTGATAGTCACTGGAGAGGAGTGACGTTAGCCTATTACGTAACAAATCATAAAGGATTAGTAGGTTTTTTTTTTGGAATTCGTTAGAATCATACCCTGTGACGTCGCGTGTGTTCGGGGGCGTGTCTGACGCCGTGGATTGACACACGGGGCGGAGGACGGAGCGCGGGTGTGTGTTTCATTGTATCTGAATTAAGAAAACCCAAAATATCGCGATGGAAGTCAGACAGCTGATGTTGGGTTAAGAAGTTTAAGAACCGCAATGAGCACCGCCCATGTAAGTGAGGAGATAAACGGGCATCGATACCTTAAAACAGATTGCAATTTAAACTGGTCTTAGTATATATATATATATATATATACACACACTACCGGTCAAAAGTTTTAGAACACCTCCATTTTTCCAGTTTTTATTGAAATTTACGCAGTTTAATGTCTCAATGTACTCTGAAATTAAAGCATAGAACAAATAAACAATTGGAGATAAAAAAAAAATCATGGAATCGTTTTGTTTAACAAAATTTAATCTAAATTTTTTGACTCATCAAAGTAGCCACCTTTTGCAGATATAACAGCCGAACACACTTGTGGCATTCTTTCTACAATGGAAATCAAATATTGTTCGGAAAGTTCTTCCCAATACTGTTGCAGAAGTTCCCACAAATGTGTTGCACTTGTAGGTTGCTTTGCTTTCACCCTTCTGTCCAGTTCATCCCAAACCAGCTCGATGGGGGTTTAAGTCTGGAGACTGTGCTGGCCATTCCATGATTTGAAGCCTACTGTCTTGTTCTTTTTCTTCTAAGGTAGTTCTGACATAGCCTGGGAGTATGTTTTGGGTCATTATCTTGCTGTAGGATGAACCCCTGACCAACTAGGCATATACCAGAGGGTATTGCATGGCGCTGCAAAATGCTGTGGTAGCAGTTCTGGTTCAGGGTGCCACTCGCTCTGTGCAAGTCGCCGACTCTGGATCCAGCAAAAGAGTCCCAGACCATCACGCTTCCTCCTCCATGTTTGACAGTTGGTGTCACACACAACGAGGAACCATCCTACCGACGGCGCATAAAAAACCCTGCGTGATGAACTGAAGATTTCAAATTTTGATTCATCGGTCCATAAGACCACCTTCCAGTCTTCAGTAGTCCCCTGGCGGTAAGTCATGGCCCAGGCAAGCCTCTTTCTTATTTTGCCATCTTAGCAATGGCTTTCTTACTGCCACCTGACCTGTCAAACCTGCAGCTCAAGTCTTCTCTTCACAGTTGAAACTGAGACTTGTTTTACTTGACCAGTGTTAAGCTGGGCTTGAAGCTGTTGTCCTGTGAGCCGCCTATCACGCAAGCTGTTGACTCTCAGAAACTTATCTTGTGATTCTGTTGTGGCTTTGGGTCTGCCAGACCTCTTCCTGTCAGAGTTTCCTCCAGTTTCCAAGTGCCTTTGATGGTGTAGGAAACTGTGCTCACTGACACCTTGGCTTTCTTTTTGCAATTTCTCTAAAGGAAAGACCTACACTTAAGGGGTTATAATGGTCTGTTTTCCTTTGTTAATAACCTTTTTTTCTCGCCATTATGAGAGCAATATACTACTTCCTGCAGTACAACACTGCCCAAATAATGCTTAAGAGGGGGGTAGTAACACAGTCTGTTCCAACACTGCTTTTTTATACAGACAGAGGGTTTGTAAGTAATCAAAAAAAGTTGGGACACCTGTAGGAATTGTTAACATCAACTTTCAAGGCTTAATTTACTTCCATTGCTGCAGAACAGCTGTAAGTTGTTAACCTATTACTTGTTCCCTGAAAAAGGCCTTTTTGTATAACTCTGAATTGTACATTATTTTTCAGTTTTTGGTAACCTAAACTTTTTTTTAAATCTGGCAGTTTACCGCTTACCTTTGTACCATTTCAGGTTATTCACAGGACTTGAACTGCTTAAATTTCAATAAAAACTGGAAAAAATGGGGGTGTTCTAAAAAACTTTTGATCTAGTAGTGTGTATTCTGTTAAATAACAGAATAAACAGGAATATAGAATGTTCTAACATACCTATAGGTTAATACAGAGCATATTATAACTTCTTGTATGAACAGTGTGTTTTTAACAGTTTGCTTAGTATTTCTGCTGGCTTTTATATTCTTTAAAAAACACAGTACAGTTATTACACCATTTTAACACACATGCAGTTTCACAAATGTTCAATTTCCATCCCAAAGATCAGCCTGCTTCCTGTAGCTGTCACAGTCTTGGGTCAGTTTCTGCTCTCCATGAGTCTGTCAAAGCCACCACAGGTGTGCCTTTAAAAGCCTGATACCTGCAAAAACTTCAATCTTGTTAGCAGGGCTCCCATCTCTACATTCCCTTTCCTATCATCAGTGGGAAGACTTCAAATAAATTAAACTGTTTCTATCAAAGAGCCATCTATCTCTGCCGATACACCTTTCAAAAAAAAGGTGATTGCACCTTTGCACAAGGGAAGACAGTTTTTTCAGATTCATTCGTGACACTATGTATTTGATATTGGCTGTATTAAAGGTTTCATTTCTTTAATGAGGTTTCTCATTTAACTTGAGTTAGTGCGGTAACTCTTCTACTTGGTCTAAAGAGCTTGGTGGTTTAATTTAGTCCCTTATATCAGGACCCTCTAGGGGACAGCACTCATCATCTGTAGTTCATTGCAATTGGAACATTTCTAATCCGCACCTGGGGACTGGCTGGAAGTTCTAGCTGGAAGTTCTCGGTTCGTTGCAGTTGGTGCTGACTAGCGTACTAGTTTAGTCTAGTCTTGAAGTGCTAATCACTGGGTCATCTGCAGCTTTTTGTTTGGTGCAGGTGACCCACACAGTTCTCACTATTTTCTGTAGGAGTTGAACCCTGATTGCAAGAGCCATACAAAACACAGGAGTGAGGAAGCTCATTAGTGCCATGAATATTTGTTGCGTTATTTCATAATAATTATTGTATTATTTCATAATTATTGTGTTATTTCAGGGCAGCAGTGTGGAGTAGTGGTTAGGGTTCTGGACTCTTGACCGGTGGGTTGTGGGTTCAATTCCTGTAGGGGACACTGCTGTTGTATCCTTGAGCAAGGTACTTTACCTAGATTGCTCCAGTAAAAACCCAACTGTATAAATGGGTAATTGTATGTAAGATAATGTGATATCTGTATAATGTAATATGTTGTAACAATTGTAAGTCGCCCTGGATAAGGGCGTCTGCTAAGAAATAAATAATAATTTCATAATTATCGTGTTATTTCATAATTATCGTGTTATTTCATAATAATTATTGTGTTATTTCATAATAATTCGTTATTTTGCAATGAATCGATTGTTTTGGTAATAGACACCGCCATGTCACTATTCCCAATCTTCTCTTTTTAAAGTGAGTTGTATGTTTGTATTTAATGACAGGCTGGTACACGGTATTGATAGGTGAGAGACTCCACATCTCTGCAGGGGACAGTAATAAAAACAAGACATTTTAGTTTTGAAGTTGCTAACTTGTTTATTATTTTATTATTTATTTATTTTTGCCATTTTTAAATATCCTTTACCAGACCTCTCTGTGTTTACAATGCTTCCTATGCCTTTTACCAGACCTCTCTGTGCTTTTACAATGCTTCCCTATGCTTTACCAGACCTCTCTGTGCTTTACAATGCTTCTCTATGCTTTACCAGACCTCTCTGTGCTTTACAATGTATCCCTATGCTTTACCAGACCTCTGTGCTTTTACAATGCTTCCCTATGTTTTTACCAGACATCTCTGTGCTTTACAATGCTTCCCTATGCTTTTACCAGACCTCTCTGTGTTTTACAATGCTTCCCTATGCTTTACCAGATCTCTCTGCTTTTACAATGCTTCTCTATGCTTTTACCAGACCTCTCTGTGCTTTACAAATGCTTCCCTATGCTTTTACCAGACCTCTCTGTGCTTTTGCAATGCTTCCTTATGCTTTACCAGACCTCTGTGTTTTACAATGCTTCTCTATGCTTTACCAGACCTCTGTGCTTTACAATGTATCCCTATGCTTTACCAGACCTCTGTGTTTTTACAATGCTTCCCTATGCTTTACCAGACCTCTCTGTGCTTTTTACAATGCTTCCCTATGCTTTTACCAGACCTCTCTGTGCTTTTACAATGCTTCCCTATGTTTTACCAGACCTCTCTGTGCTTTTTTAATGCGTCCCTTATGCTTTACCAGACCTCTCTTGTGCTTTTACAATGCTTCCTCATGCTTTTACCAGACCTCTCTGTGCTTTACAATGCTTCCCTATGCTTTACCAGACCTCTCTGTGCTTTACAATGCTTCCCTATGCTTTACCAGACCCTCTGAATCATAGAATTATAATGTGATTAAAATAAGTGATAATTAAACACAACCTCCAACAATGCATGAATTATGAGATGGAAATCTGAGAGTTAATATGTAGAGAATTTTGCCACGATGTATTCCCCCTGTCGTAATGGCTTATAATCACCAACTCCTGAAACGACAAAGAAAAAAAGAAAATTCATTATACTTTATTAATTGCAAATAACACAGATATATATATATATATATATATATATATATATATATATATATATATATATATATATATATATATATATATATATATTTAGAGTGCCTAATAAGCATTTTTTTTCATGTCTAAAATGAGTTTTTTCAAGATATTTCACTATTAAATGTCATATTTATTAAAGCAGAAAAAATACCGTTGCCACATTCAAAAAAAACCTATCCCTTCCTCTAGAGTTATTGATAGAAAAATGTTCCTAAATATTGAAAGGCTTTCTTGAAAAACAGCAAATGCTAAATTGTAGATCATTTCTTCTTTTAATGCCGAGTGTTTACAGACGTTCTATTTTTACCATCACTGAATTATCAATAAAACACAAGAAATAAATACAACACACACGTTAAAAATGTTCCCTATCTTATACTGGACAGAGCGATCTTGAGCAGAAATATATTTCCAATCTTTGAAGCAGCAGGTGTGTTTTTCGTTGAAGACACTGTAAAGAAATGGTGCAGCTCTCTGTAGCGTGTGTTCAATTGTTTACCAGGAAGGAAGCAAACGGAAGCGACTGCCAGGTTCCTGAATGCAGTGCGACAGGCAGCGCAATCAGGCAATCATTAGCTGTATTAATTTTACTAGTAGTCTTGTACCACAAGAGACAGGGAAACGGGGTCCACTGGACACTGCTATTAGTTTAGTAAGAAGACAGACACACAGACACACACACACAGAGTCCTCTAATTCAACTGAGATCTGTACCTTGATCCAGAGCGTTACTCCCAGTGAGAAATTGCCAGTATGTTCGCTCCTCCGTGTTCCCAGCTAAAACTTGGATACTGGTGACAAATGGACCCCAGCTGCTTTGCTCCACAGTGAACCTAGAACCAGTATGAAAATGTGATCCTTATTTTATATGAGGTTTGCAAACATCCCAAGTGCTTCTTATTATTGCAGTCACTAAGTACTGTGTTTATTATTGTTTTGCTCAGTCTGTGTTGCTTTGACTGTGAGTTCAGGAGCTGCTCTTCAGTTCTAGCTGCACTGATAGTTATTGTATTGTGAATCAGCCTTGGCTAGGACTACAACTCCCAGCATGCCTCTGCACCCGTGGCAATGGCAATGGATGCTGGGAGCTGTAGTTTTTTAAACTACAATGCGCTGTGCTGTGCTGTATTACACTTTCTGCATTGACTGAGTTCAGGAGCTGCTCTTCAGTTCTAGTTACACTGCCATAGACACGTGTAACACAGACTACATCAGCCAGTCTTTACAGAAGAGAGAGCCACTGCTATCTTGTGATCTGAGACTTCGGAGTTTTAATTTGCTGGCAATAAGCTAGCTGTGCACTACATGGCGCTGTTGCTTTTTTTCTAATAGAACAGGGATGGTAATAAGACTCATGTTGTATAGCAGTGTCACCCATTCCAGGTTTTACTACCAGCTTGATTAGCCACAGTGTGTCTAGGTAACAAGCTTAGATGTGTCTTATTATTAAACTCATAGTGAAACCAGGAATGGATCAAAGTGCTATGCAATGAGATTCTTATTTCCATCCCTGCATTGTAACTGCAGTTTAATATCACTAGACTGGACTAGACTGGAATTACATTGTAACTGCAGTTTAATATCACTAGACTGGACTGGAATTACATTGTAACTGCAGTTTAATATCACTAGACTGGACTAGACTGGAATTACATTGTAACTTCAGTTTAATATCACTAGACTGGACTGGACTGGAATTACATTGTAACTGCAGTTTAATATCACTAGACTGGACTGGAATTACATTGTAACTTCAGTTTAATATCACTAGACTGGACTGGACTGGAATTACATTGTAACTTCAGTTTAATATCACTAGACTGGACTGGAATTACATTGTAACTGCAGTTTAATATCACTAGACTGGACTGGAATTACATTGTAACTGCAGTTTAATATCACTAGACTAGACTGGACTGGAATTACATTGTAACTGCAGTTTAATATCAGTAGACTAGACTGGACTGGAATTACATTGTAACTGCAGTTTAATATCACTAGACTGGACTGGACTGGGAATACATTGTAACTGCAGTTTAATATCACTAGACTGGACTGGACTGGAAATACATTGTAACTGCAGTTTAATATCACTAGACTAGACTGGACTGGAATTACATTGCAGGGATGGTAATAAGACCCTACTGCACAGCAGTTTCTCCCATTCCAGGTTTTACTACCAGCTTGATCAGCCAGTGTGTCTAGGTAACAAGCCCAGTTGTGTCTTATTATTAAATGCCTAGTGAAACCACGGCTCTCAGATGTGCAGTTTTGAATGAAACACATAGTTAAAGCAAACATGGATTTTCATTGTAAACCCCTGGTATCTGGTACTGCTTTGGGTTAAAGGAACCTGTTTCTGAGCCTCCTGTCACACCCGCACTTCCTAGGCAGCTCCTGTGCAGTTTGGAAACAAAGACATAGTTACAGTGAATACTGTGCCTGAATTTTGCAGGTGATATCTTGTTTCGCCTCCTCCATGACCTGCAGTAGTGAGGACCCCACAGGACCGTCACCTCGATGCTGTCATTGAAGGAGTAGTGAATGCCGTCCTCCACTCTGTAGTGCACGGTGATTACACCCTCCGGGGCAGTGGGGGGCGCTAGAGGAAGCACCGACCCATCAAGTGTCTCTGTGTGGAGGAAAGAACAGTAAAGAAACTGGTTTTATTACTTGCACTGGTCTCAAGTTTCGCTCTCTCTCTCTCTCTCTCTCTCTCTCTCTCTCTCTCTCTCTCTCTCTCTATATATATATATATATATATATATATATATATATATATAATATATATATATATATATATATGGGGATTAGGAACCATTGGGACACAAATGCCACAGTTACTAATTTTTGCCACTAGGGGGCACCACTGTGGTTACTGCCACATATTTCCATACTACAGGGTAGAAATAGTCCTGTCACTCGCAAGACAGCTCAGTCAAGCAACATGAAGCTGACAAGTGTGCAGAGAGGGTGAACTGGTCCTGTTCTTTTTTTTTTTTTTTTTTTTTTTAAAGGAAACAATGCCGAGGCAGCTCTCTGGGAATACCATAGAGTGCATAACATCCGCAGCGGGCCTTGTTCAAGAGCTGCTGTTCACAAGTTAATCAAAACATTTGAGGAAACCGGTTGCACTTGTGATAAGCTTCATAGCGGCAGCCCACCGACACCAAGCAAAGTTGTCACTGAGATCAGCCACGCCGTAGCAGAACCAAACAGCACCAGCACACATGCTGTCACCCGCTGCCTGGATTTGCCCAGTTCAACTGTTCCTAAGGCTCTTTGTTCAACTCGGATGTTTCCATAAAAGCTGCTTCATGTTCAAGCATTGGAGGAGACGGATTTCATCAGACGTGGTGATTTTGTGTTGCAGTTCTTGGCACGACTGGAATTGGATGACCAGTGGCCTGCTAATATCCTGTGGACAGATGAAGGGCACTTCACCCTGTCTGGAAGTGTGTTATCTGCTCAGAGACTAATCCACATGCAGCATTTGTGAGCCCCCTACATGATGTTAAACTGACAGTGTGGGATGGCTGTACGGCTGACTTTGTTATTGGACCGTTCTTTTTTGAAGAGCCCTCAGCAAGGAGACCTCAAACCTGCACAGTCACTGCTGCACGATACCAGCCCATGCTGACAGCCCATGTCAGTCCTGTGCTGCAGCAGCGAGATGTGATAAACACTACCATCTTCATGCAGGATGGGGCCCCTCCGCATACTGATAACCAGGTGAAACGCGTCTTGCAGGAGCACTTTCAACACAGAATCATTTCCCTTTCCTTGTGAATGGCCACCTCGCTCACTGCACCTTACACCAGTGGATTTCTGGTTATGGGGGTACCTGGAGTCACGAGTGTACCGAGGGAACCCTCGCACAATTCCGGGCCTCAAGGATGCCATTGTCCAGGAGATGGCCGGCATACCTGATGAGATGCACAACGCTGCCGTAATGGTCATTGTCACACGAATGCAATTCATTCTGGATCATGGAGGAGCACATATTGAACACTTATTATGTGATTATCAGAGGTAGGTCATAGTGGTGCCCCCCTGGTGACAACAATTAATAACTGTTGCATTTGTGTCCCCTGGTTCCCTTAACAACGGTATGCAAGTTCACCTTCCCGTCCCCTACTGTTTGTGCGATATGGTGCGTTGATGTGGTAAACCTACTTTCTAATCGTCCTGTGTGTGTGTGTGTGCGCTCAAGCTCATCCCACACATACTCAGAAGGACTGAGATATTCATTCATATATATACTCTGTCACCTTTCTTTCATTCTTTCTTTCCTTTTGCTCTGCGTGTCTGTGTCTGTCTCTCTCTCACTGTCTGTTTGTCTCTCTCTCTCTCTCTCTCTCTCACTCTCAAAGTCCTTGCAGTCTAGCTTGTTCAGCTCCAGGTAGTTTCTGTTCTCCAGTGAGGGGGTGATCTGAGAAGCAGCCATGGGGTTCTCGAAGGATCCGGAACCAGCCCGCTCTAGAAGTGTCTGGATAGTTCTGGAACAGTCGTAGTTGGTGGAGGTGACTGACAGGGCCTGAGGAGAGACAGTGAGAGAGACGGTCGGTAGTGTCACAACATAGCCCCCCACCAATAACCAGGGAATGAATGTTCAAAACTTGCCTCATTATTATTATTATTATTATTATTATTATTATTATTATTATTCAGTCATTTAGCAGACACTTTTATCTAAAGTGACTTGTAGAGACTAGGGGATGAACCATGCATCCTCTCCCCTCTCTCCTCTCTCTTCTTTATTATAGATATGGAGTTTGACACAACTCTGTCAGCAGAGACAGGACCTGCACCTCCACCAAGACATATGGCTCCTCTCTTCTCTCCTCTCTCGCCTCTCCCCTCTCTCTACTCTCCCCTCTCTCTCCTCTCTTCTCTTTCTCCTCTGCCCTCTCTCTCCTCTTCTCTCTCCCCTCTTTCTCCTTTCCCTTCTCTCTCTCCCCTCTCTCCTGTCTTTCTCCTCTCTCACCTTCTCTTCTCTCTCTCCTCTCTCTCACCTGCATGGCCAGTCCCGTGCTGTAAAGGTTCCCGATCAATCCGTCGCTCGTTGTCTCCTGGAGAATGTTCTTGATCAGACATTTTAGAGCATTCAGTATCTTCAGACGCAGAACCATACGATCAGGGGCCTTGATAGAGCGCTTCACGCAGGTCAGAGCCAGAACTGCAACCGAGGCTGTGTCTGAGAGGAGAGAGAGAGAGAGAGGTGTTTTATAATCTCCATAGTTTTATAAATTATTCAGCAGTGACACCAAACATGATTCAGACAGTCCCCCTGAGTTTCAGTCTCCATAGTTTTTATATACTATACAGCAGTGACACCAAACAAGATTCAGACAGTCCCCCTGAGTTTCAATCTCAATAGGTTTTATATATTATACAGCAGTGACACCAAACAAGCTTCAGACAGTCCCCCTGAGTTTCAATCCTAGCTCCAATCTCCGTAGGTCTCTTACCCACTGAATATTTCTCTCCATATGAAAATCCTCCATTATCCGAAGCTTCAATCAGACTCTGCACGCTGTGTGATGTCACTGGTTTTCCCATCATGCACAGCGCCAGTATGTCAAGGCTCACCTGATAATAGTTGGTGAGGGGAACGTTCTTGGAATCTATAAAGGAAAGTGGGAGGGACTTTAATAAGGGTTAGTTTTAAAATGGTTTGTTTTTGTAATATGCTTTACCAGACCTCTCTGTGCTTTTACAATGCTTCCCTATGCTTTACTATACCTCTCTGTGCTTTACAGTGCTTCCCTGTGCTTTACTATACCTCTCTGTGCTTTACAGTGCTTCCCTGTGCTTTACTACACCTCTCTGTGCTTTTACAATGCTTCCCTATGCTTTACCAGACCTCTCCGTGCTTTACAATGCTTCCCTATGCTTTACCACACCTCTCTGTGCTTTACAATGCTTCCCTATGCTTTACCAGAACTCGCTGTGCTTTACAATGCTTCCCTGTGCTTTACCACACCTCTCTGTGCTTTTACAATGCTTCCCTATGCTTTACCAGACCTCTCCGTGCTTTACAATGCTTCCCTGTGCTTTACCACACCTCTCTGTGCTTTTGCTTCCCTATGCTTTACCAGAACTCGCTGTGCTTTTACAATGCTTCCCCATGCTTTACCAGACCTCGCTGTGTTTTACAATGCTTCCCTATGTTTTACCAGACCTCTCTGTGCTTTACAATGCTTCCCTATGCTTTACCAGACCTCTCTGTGCTTTTACAATGCTTCCCCTATGCTTTTCCCAGACCTCTCTGTGCTTTTTTACAATGCTTCCTATGCTTTACCAGACCTCTCTGTGCTTTACAATGCTTCCCTATGCTTTTTTACCAGTCCTCTCTGTGCTTTACAATGCTTCCCTATGCTTTACCACACCTCTCTGTGTTTTACAATGTATCACTATGCTTTACCACCTCTCTCTGTGCTTTTTGAATGCTTCCTATGATTTACCAGACCTCTGTGCTTTTACAATGTATCCCTATGCTTTACCACACCTCTCTGTGCTTTACAATGCTTCCCTATGCTTTACCAGACCTCTCTGTGCTTTACAATGTTTCCCTATGCTTTTTAAGACCTCTCTGTGGCTTTTATAATGCTTCCCTATGCTTTACCACACCTCTCTGTGCTTTTACAATGCTTCCCTATGCTTTATTATTGACCTCTCTGGTTTTTAAAATGCTTCCCTATGCTTTTACCAGACCTCTGTGTTTTAAATGCTTCCCTATGCTTTACCACACCCCTCTGTGCTTTACAATGCTTCCCCATGTTTTACCACACCTCTCTGTGCTTTTGCTTCCCTATGCTTTACCAGACCTCTCTGTGCTTTTACAATGTATCCCTATGTTTTACCACCTCTCTGTGTTTTACAATGCTTCCCTATGCTTTACCAGACCTCTCTGTGCTTTACAATGTTTCCCTATGTTTACCAGACCTCTGTGGCTTTTACAATGCTTCCCTATGCTTTACCACACCTCTCTGTGCTTTTACAATGCTTCCTATGCTTTACCACACCTCTCTGTGCTTTACAATGCTTCCCTATGCTTTACCAGACCTCTCTGTGCTTTACAATGCTTCCCTGTTTTACCACACCTCTCTGTGCTTTACAATGCTTCCCTATGCTTTACCAGACCTCTCTCTGTGTTTTACAATGCTTCCCTATGCTTTTTACCAGACGTCTCTGTGCTTTAACAATGCTTCCCTGCTTTACCAGACCTCTCTGTGCTTTTAATGCTTCCCTCCTGTTTTTACCAGACCCTCTGTGCTTTACAATGCTTCCCTATGCTTTACCAGACGTCTCTGTGCTTTACAATGTATCCCTTTAACTGGTGTTCACTGCGGTTTAAACATTTTAAAACATCATAGCTGGTACCTATCCCCTCTCCCCTCTCTCCTCTCCCATCTCCCCTCCTCTCTTCTCTCTCTCCCCTCTTCCCTCTTCCCTCTCTCATCTCTCTTCTCTCTCCTATCCCCTCTCCTCCCTCTCTCCTCTCCTCTCCTCTCGCTCTCACCAATATTGTCAATCTCTTCCTTCAGTTTTTTTTCCAGCAGTTTTCTGAGGTCCATGGCCTTCTTTCCCCCTTTAAGTCCTGGGGCTGGAGTTAGAGACGGGTCCGCACAGGAGGCCTGCATAGCCAGACAGTAGAGAGCCACGGTGCCTGAGGAGAAGGGGAGGCCTGGATAGGAGATAGGGGAGAAAGAGGGGAGAGAGGAGTGAGAGGGGAGGAGAGAGGAGAGAGAAGAGAGGAGAAAAGTGAAGGTGAGAGGAGTTAGTTGTTTGTAGTTTAGTCTGTTGAATGTTAGTTGGTAGGTAGTTGGTAGGTAGTTGGTAGTTTAGTTAGTTGGTATTTTAGCGTGATTTAGTAGTTTTTAGTTTGATACATTTTAGATTAGTTTTGTTCATTGTTAGTTGGTAGTTTAGTTGGTTAGTTGGTAGTTAATTAGTAGTTTGGTTAATAGT
The DNA here is from genome assembly GCA_036884735.1 of Huso huso. Classification (NCBI taxonomy): domain Eukaryota; kingdom Metazoa; phylum Chordata; class Actinopteri; order Acipenseriformes; family Acipenseridae; genus Huso; species Huso huso. Next base: position 9,742,421 of record CM072681.1, on the reverse strand, counting down.
ATAGTTGGTTAATTGTTAGTTAGTAGCTAGTTTAGGTAGTTGGTAGTTAATTGGTAGTTGAATGTTAATTATAGTAGCTAGTCTGTAGTTCAGTTATTTAGTTAGTAATTCCATTGGTTAGTTGTGAGTTTAGTTGGTAGTTTAGTTAGTAGTATCATTGGTTAGTTGGTAGTTAGTTGGTAGCTAGTTTGTAGTATAGTTGGTTGTTAGTTTAGTTGGTAGTTAGTTGTTAATTTAGTTGGTTGGTTGTTGAGTTGCTTTCTTTACCTTCTTGGACTCTCTTCACTGCATCAACCTGCAGTCTAGCCAGCATGCCTCTCTCTGTGTCACTGTCATGATGGCTGGCCAGACGCAGAGCCAGGAGGATGCTGGGATTGGGGGTGGAGCCACTGGCAGCACTGCTGTTCTCTGATTGGACCATTATATTGAGGAGCCGAATCACCTGACCTGTCTGAATCTCTGAGACAGCTGAGAGAGAGAGAGAGAGAGAGAGAGAGGAGGAGAGAGAGGGAGGCAGAAATAGAGGAGGCAGGGAGGAGAGAGGGAGGGGAGAGATAGAGGAGGAACAGTACATTAATGAAAGATACAGGGGCTGAAGCAAAAACTAATTGAAACTGCATTGAGAGATTTCTATTAAGAACTATAAATGATAATAATGAGACACACACTCGCAGTTACACACACACACACACAGAGACATGCACACACAGACATGCACACACATGTTTGCATTTCTATATTTGTGGGGACTTCTCATAATAATAATAATAATAATAATAATAATAATAATTTATTTTTATATAGTGTCTTTCATAGTGGTCCACCATCACAAAGCGCTTTACAAGATACGAGACTCGGGCGTGTGAGCTATGCATCAGCTGCAGAGTCACTTACAACAACGTCTCACCCCAAAGACGCAGCACAAGGAGGTTCAGTGACTTGCTCAGGGTCACACAGTGAGTCAGTGGCTGAGCTGGGATTTGAACCAGGGACCTCCCTCATTGACTCTCACTATAGTCAAACTCCAGTAAAACAAAACTCCACGCAGGGTGAATGTGGACATCAAACTTTTTTTTTTTTTTTTTTTGAAGACAAATTTTGTTCTTAAAAAGGTGTTTTACAAAGTGGGGACGTCCCCACAACGGCATTTTTTCAGGAATTACTATCTTTGTGGGGACATTTTCTCAAATTGTGTCCGCACATTGATAGTAATACCTGCCCTCATAGAGACACAGTCACAGACACACAGAGACACACACACACACACTGAGACACACACACACACATACTGAGACACACACACAGACACACATACATACACGAACACACACACACACACACATACATACACGAACACACACACACACACACACACACACACAGCGAACACACACACACACACACATACATACACGAACACACACACACACACACACACACATACATACACGAACACACACACACACGAACACACACACACATACTGAGACACACACATAGACACAGACAGATAGACACACACACAACACATAGACACAGACAGCTACACACACACACAAACACACTCTCTGGTCTAGTTAATACAGAGGCATCATTATTCAGCTATTAATAGCAAGCGGTTCATTGTGTACTCACAGCACTGCAGAGCGACCGGCAGCCAAACAGAGAGCTGCAACAACACAGCCAGAGCCCCCCTCACACAACCCACTGCCATTCTGTCTATCTCCTGTCTTTATCTCCTCCTTTCTTTTTTTTCTTTCTTTCTCTCCTTCCTTTCTTATTTTGTAGCTAATGATCCTCTTTCTTTCTTTCTGTCTTTAATTCTGTACTGTCACCAAGTCGAGGGAGTCTTTCCCCTTGGGAATGATGATACTGGTATTTCGCTCTCTCACTCCCTCTCTCTTATATAGTCACCTCCAGGAAGTCTTTTGCTCCTGAAGGTTTTCTCCCTCCCACTATTGTTGCCTTTCCTAGTCAATGCTGGTGTTGAATCACCTGATGCTAATCACACTCCCCCTCCCGCAAGATCGCCTCACCCTCCCTCACCCCCCAGTTATTATATCACCAACCTTCAAGAAAGTGATTGTGTGAAGAACAATAGAAACTCTAAACTGGGGGTCGGCATGGGTACCCGAAAACCCAGGTAAAACATGGGTTGTAAATTACCCGACGCTACCCGGGTCACTTTTATTAATTTGAGAATTTGAAGAAAATGTAGAAAACATGGCAATGCAGCGCGGGTCTCTGGCCGATGTAACAGACAACGTTAAAACAAGATTTTTCATGAAGCCTTTTCTTAACTGACAAGATATCAATGCTTTACAGAACACAATAACACACAGCGAGTGCAAGTACAGCTCAGTAATAATAACTGCGCCACTATTCAATCAGAAACAAAACATCATGTGCGAACGTAAACTTTAATTTAGGTGCAAGCACCGCCACTAGAAATTCCTAAAGGTTGGCTATAAAAAATAAACGTGATTTTCTTTTAGCTGACAGTATAAAACATAAAAACCACAGATCTAAAATCTCACAGCTCATCATAATGTACTCGGGAATGTAGTTTATTGGTGTCCACTGGCCACTGTTAATCACACATTCAGATATTCAAATCCCACACCCCACCAATTTCTCTGATCTATGAGTGCGATGGCTGCTTGTTACCTGACAGGTAGCAGAGGAAGTGCTTGTGGATAGAGTGGACAAACTAACAGGAAGCAGCCGAGGCAGGGAGTGTGGAAACAGTGCACACAGTCAGAAAAGCCAGAGAGTATAGGTAGAAAAGAGCCTGTATTTTGTGAAGAGTTTGAAATAGGCAGTATGTGAACACAGTAGCAATTCACACAGGTCTCAGTAGCAGCTGGGGCAATCTAAGACAGTTTAGCAAACAATTAGTGTGCTAATTTAGTTTAACAGGTACAATATTTTGGCATGATCCATGCATTGGTAAACCTTAACTGCAGAAAATCCAAACACATTCCAGTATAATTGCACTTTCTATTTCCAATAGAGTAAGATCTGCATGTTTTACTGCAATCCTGTTATACTAGATGTCAGACCTAGTAGATAAGATATAATTGATTGTTTTACTTTGTTAGAATTATAATTGTAGTGCAACAGGTTCAACAAGGCTTCTGGCATGTGTCACAACTGATACTTCACTTTGAGGCCCCTTGTGCCATGTGGAAAGATGCAACCTATTTTATTAGATAATATTTTTCCTTCTGAAAAAAGAACTCATAATGTTCATGTGTAGTCAGCACTCCAGAGAAGGGTTTGGGTCACTGAGTAATTTAGTTTTCATGTTGGTAAATTACTCAGAGAAGGGTTTGGGTCACTGAGTAATTTAGACACTGTTTTCCTATGTTGGTAAATTACTCAGAGTAACGGTTAGTAAACTATGTTTGAAGTTCCTATATTCTTTACGTTGCAATTTTCCAACATTGGCCCGACCTATAGCACTAAATATAATGTCGGCTCAACGTTGTCCCATCTGATGATAACAACTACATGCCAACGTTGTACCAACGTTGTCCCAATGAGCAAAATGATGGGCCTGCCATCAGTTGCCAATGTAAACTCTGGATGTAAGCTCAATGTTGGCCCAACTAAAAATTGCTGTCTGGGTCGACGTCCTCTGCTTTTGATCAACTCCGAGGACACCTGGTTTATAGACCCATGCGAATCATGCTTTAAACGCCTGCTGTAAAGCTGAGACAAGTTTGCAATGAAAAACAGGAGGATGAACTTGGGGATCTAAACAGCAGGTAAGGTAGTTTATTCTTTCTGTTATTTAATTTGTATGTTTGATAACTGCGGTAGTGATTCTAAATGTGATTGAGAGGCGAAACAGCACGGTTCTTAATAGGGAGATTTCAAGTTCATTACAAGTTTGGAGTGTAGTTAATTTTTACTGACAGAAACATTTTTATAAATTATTACCCATCCTAAACAAATTCCTGGCTATGCCACTGGTCCCTGCTGGAAACACTGGTACTTGAGATGAAAGGGTTAAAAACCACTGGTTTAAAGGCAGCAGGACAAATGAAAACATCACTGATTTTTTAGTTCTTTTTTTCGTTTTCCGGTAATGCTAGTGAAGTAATAAAAACAAAAGGGCAGGGAAAGGAAAGTGCTGTGACAACTGCCTTTCCCTCGAACAGATGTAAGTAGTTATGGATGAGCGTTACAGCAGGCTGTGAGTTTGCCATGTGTTCTGTTCTGATAAATACACACAGCAGCCCGCAGCATCACACAGCCTGTTTCCAGCTTGCAGCATCCCATCCATGGCAGTGCAGTCTTCTGAGGTCAGAGAAATCACACACCTTCTGAAGTTTGAAGTCAAAAGACTACAGAGACATTTTTAATTACGTGGTTTGTCCATCTTAGTTTATTCTGTACATGTGGGAAGGCCTTACACCAAGCACAGTGATTTCTTCATGATTTAAAAGTTACAGGTTGCATTTATAGACACGAGGATCCATTCCTGAGCACACCCCCTGTCCTCCCCCCCCTCCAGCTAAAAGGTGTATGTTAATCAGTGTCACCGCAGACCTTATGGCTGTGCCCTGGGGTCCGTGAACCAATCTCTTGATCTCTGTGGCATCAAATGGCCGTTCTTTGTTTTATTCAAGATAACACTATCTGGTTTTTGGAAGATCTGCGTTGACCTCTGCCCTAAAACTGGTCTCCTGTTCCCGGGTGGGGGAAAGGTTATAATCCATTGTCCCTTGTATTTGTAAAACACAATTTGTTCGCACCAGCAATGGAATGTGTTACGATCCAGAGCCAATTCTAATTTCATGTAGCAAAATAAACTGGTTTCTGCCATGGGTGTGTGTCCCTTTGTGTTTATTCATTAATTTATCTTTGAGATGTTTCAGCGCAGAGTTTTCCTAATGGCCCTCCAGCAAGATGGGATTGTGTTTGTTTCAGAGTTGGTCTCTGTCATTGGAATTTCAATGCATTCTTAGAATCCTGTCTCTTATGAGTCAAAAGACCAACAAAGTGTACGAGCCTGAAAAAGAAGACATATATCTTACATTATTATTTATTTCTTAGCAGACATTGCATTAAAACGTTCAAGTTCCATGTTTTCCAACAGCTAGTATTAGCTGAGCCCATCATTTCTATATTAATCTTCAAAGTCTCATCACACGTCCCTTTTAACAGTACGTGCACACGCGTTGTCCAATGAAAGGAGTGGCAGCCTGAATCTGGTGCAACAGTGACAGGGCTTGGAAGAGTCACGTGATGCACAGAGGTGGGAGGCAGCAGAAGTAGGGAGCTCTGAGGTGAAACTGTTATATATTATAATAAATGATGTAATGTTTTTAATTTCTAACAAAACAAAAAAAGAATCTACAAGATGTCAGGAAAACAGCAACAGAAGAAAAAAATCAAATAAAGAAAACAAAACCTTGCCTCCGGCTTCTAGGCAGAGTACAGCCGCCGCAACTTCAGTAACTTATTATTATTTATTTCTTAGCAGACACCCTTATCCAGGGCGACTTACAATTGTTACAAGATATCACATTATTTTTTACATTTAATTACATTATTTTTTTACACATTATTTTTACATACAATTCCCCATTTATACAGTTGGGTTTTTACTGGAGCAATCTAGGTAAAGTACCTTGCTCAAGGGTACAGCAGCAGTGTCCCCCACCTGGGATTGAACCCACGACCCTCCAGTCAAGAGTGCAGAGCCCTAACCACTACTCCACACTGCTGCCACCCTATTAACGGTGAGTCAGTGATAGAGGAGCTACGCAGCATCAAAACAGCACTAGAAGTACTATTAAAATCCAACAGGTTAAAGATGTGGTGGATAAGCTAACTAACAAGCTGTCAGAGGCAGAGAAGTTAGAGGATACAGTGACAGTGTTCAGTGCTAATCACAATACAGTGTTCATTCACTGCGTTTTATACTCTGGATGTTCTTGCTGCTATTTTTGTATTCAGCACTTCTATTAATGTTAGTTTGCAAACCGCAGCCCTATAAAAAAAATATTAAAAACTGTGATGATTAATTATGTGTTTGCATTATAAGAGGACTACTTAAAATGCAGAGCAATTCATTTTATTCCACCGCCTTCCTTCTGCACGTTCAGGTTATTCGCTGGAGTAGATAGAAGTCTTAATTAACCATCTCGTATCAGTTTTTAATAAAAATGGAGTCGTGTCACTGTAGTCTGCAATGACAGTAACGATTTTGAAGAGCCCAGAGATATCAGCGAGACTTGGGAATTAATGTGCACACACAACGAGGGATGAAATGTGTTTTTATTCACGCCATAGCAACATGTAAAAGACATAAATAAATGATTTTAACAGAAGCTTTAGCATAACAGAGGCAGAAGTGTTAAAGGGACTAGGAGCTCTTAAAATAAACAAATCCCCTGGGCCGGATGAGATCCTCCCAATAGTACTCAAAGAAATGAAAGAAGTTATTTACAAACCGCTAACCAAGATCATGCAACAGTCTCTTGACACAGGGGTTGTACCGACAGACTGGAAAATAGCAAACGTAATACCGATCCACAAAAAGGGAGACAAAACCGAACCAGGTAACTACAGACCAATAAGCCTGACTTATATTATATGTAAACTTATGGATCTATAATAAGATCCAAATTGGAAAATTACCTACATGGTAACAATATCCTGGGAGACAGCCAGCATGGTTTTAGGAAAGGGAGATCGTGTCTAACTAACCTGCTTGACTTTTTTGAGGATGCAGCATTGAAAATGGATAACTGCAAAGCATACGACATGGTTTATTTAGATTTCCAGAAAGCTTTTGACAAAGTCCCGCATAAAAGATTAATTCTCAAACTGAACGCAGTAGGGATTCAAGGAAATGCATGCACATGGATTAGGGAGTGGTTAACATGTAGAAAACAGAAAGTACTGATTAGAGGAGAAACCTCAAAATGGAGAGAGGTAACCAGTGGTGTACCACAGGGATCAGTATTAGGTCCTCTGCTATTCCTAATCTACATTAATGATTTAGATTCTGGTATAGTAAGCAAACTTGTTAAATTTGCAGACGACACAAAAATAGGAGGAGTGGCAGACACTGTTGCAGCAGCAAAGGTCATTCAAAATGATCTCGACAGCATTCAGAACTGGGCAGACACATGGCAAATGAAATTTAATAGAGGAAAGTGTAAAGTATTGCACGCAGGCAATAAAAATGTGCATTATAAATATCATATGGGAGATACTGAAATTGAAGAAGGAATCTATGAAAAAGACCTAGAAGTTTATGTTGACTCAGAAATGTCTTCATCTAGACAATGTGGGAAGCTACATAAAAGGCCAACAAGATGCTTTCGGATATATTGTGAGAAGTGTTGAATTTAAATCAAGGGAAGTAATGTTAAAACTTTACAATGCATTAGTAAGACCTCACCCAGAATATTGTGTTCAGTTCTGGTCACCTCGTTACAAAAAAAAAAAGGATATTGCTGCTCTAGAAAGAGTGCAAAGAAGAGCAACCAGAATTATCCCGGTTTAAAAGGCATGTCGTATGCAGACAGGCTCAAAAGAATTGAATCTGTTCAGTCTTGAACAAAGAAGACTATCTTGGCGATCTGATTCAAGCATTCAAAATCCTAAAAGGTATTGACAATGTCGACCCAGGGACTTTTTTTTCGACCTGAAAAAAGAAACAAGGACCAGGGATCACAAATGGAGATTAGATAAAGGGGTTCAGAACAGAAAATAGGAGGCACTTTTACACAGAGAATTGTGAGTGTCTGGAACCAACTCCCCAGTAATGTTGTTGAAGCTGACACCCTGGGATCCTTCAAGGAGCTGCTTGATGAGATTCTGGGATCAATAAGCTACTAACAACCAAACGAGCAAGATGGGCTGAATGGCCTCCTCTCGTTTGTAAACTTTCTTATGTTCTTATGTTCTTATTCCTTATACAATGCTGCCACCGTGTGGACATTTACTAGAACTGTTTGTTTTAATATACATATTTATGTCAAGTCTCAAGTCACAACGGTCAAGGGTCAAGTCTGGAAACAGCCAAGCCTGATTGACGTGATGAGGAAGATAAGGATGATGATGAGGAGGAGGAGAGGAGGAGGAGGTGAGGAGGAGACCCTCACATTGTCTCAGTATGTATCTGGACATTTACTGCAAATGATTTTAAACTGTTTTTGTATGGTGTTGCTGATCCTTGTGTCTAGTAAGGAAAATAATAAAAAAAAAAATTCACTTCCCTGTTGTACGGGGACTGAAGGCCTGTGGTTGGGAGTGTCCTGAAAAACAAAAGAAAGGTTAATGAAGAGTGCGGTTTAGAGAGCTGGTTTGAAAAGGAGCACTTCCAGAACAATGGATTGCAGTACTATTGTTGAGATAAACTGATATGCAATGGTTCAGGTAACCTGAGTTGGGTGTGGTGGTGAGGTCCTCCATCTTGACAGGAAGTGGGGAAGCAGCCATGTTGGTGAGGGAAGCTTTTATTGACTTCCCTGAGTACTGACTTCCTGTAGTCAGGGCAGTACCTGTAGAAGATATTGAAAGGGGGGACAGCTGATTTTAAGTATGTTTCCCTCTGCTTGTTTTAAAGCATAGTTTTAATGCACGTGTTAGATTAATGTTTAGTTATATATATATATATATATATATATATTCATTGATTTGTTTCTTTTTGAATACTTTATTTATTCTTGATAACTGTTTGCTGGTTTGTTTCTATATACCCACCTGCAGAATGGTTTATTCTGGAGGAGGGGGAGGTCTGGAAGGGTATAAAGGCTGTTAGTTTTGTTCAGTCAGGATCGTCTTTTTGTGCAGATCAGAGGGCAGTTTTGCAGCTCTTTGGATGGACTCAGTTATTGGAGTCAGTACCTGTGATTAGGTGACTAGAAATAGTTATTTTGGTTTCCACTTTTTCTTTCCTCAAATTGTTTGATATTTTGTTCAATTAGCTTTTTGTTTATTATTGTTCTTAAATAAAAATAATTGGTTTGGCACCAAACTTCTCTGTGATCCTTGTGCGCGCGTGTGTGTGTGTGTGTCAGTCACACACACACAGACACACACACACACACACACCCCGAGACACACACACCGAGACAAACACACTGAGACACACACACACTGAGACACACACACTGAAACACACACACACACACACTGAGACACACACACACTGAGACAAACACACACACTGAGAGACACACATAAACTGAGACACACACACTGAGACACACACACTCACGCACTGAGACACAAACACACACACATACACTGAGACACACACACTGAGACACACACACACTGAGACACACACACTCACGCACTGAGATACAAACACACTGAGACACACACTGAGACACACACACACACTTAGACACACACTGAGACACACACAGACAAACACACTGAAACACACACACACACACTGAGAGACACACACACTGAGACACACACACACACTGAGACACAAACACTTATGCACTGAGATACAAACACACTGAGACACACACACACTGAGACAAACACACTGAGACACACACACACTGAGACACACACACTGAAACACACACACACACACACTGAGACACACACACACTGAGACAAACACACACACTGAGAGACACACACATAAACTGAGACACACACACTGAGACACACACTCACGCACTGAGACACAAACACACACACATACACTGAGAGACACACACACTGAGACACACACACACTGAGACACACACACTCACGCACTGAGATACAAACACACTGAGACACACACACTGAGACACACACACACACTTAGACACACACTGAGACACACACAGACAAACACACTGAAACACACACACACACACTGAGAGACACACACACTGAGACACACACACACACTGAGACACAAACACTTATGCACTGAGATACAAACACACTGAGACACACACACACTGAGACAAACACCCTGAGAAACTCACACACACACACTGAGACACACACACACACACACACAGGTACAATTATGTTATGCTAATTGTTAAATATTCAGATTTAGCGGCCAGTTAAATATTTAACTAAATGTTAAATCTAGCTAAGAGATTTAAGATTTATTTAAATATTTAGCTAAATGTTAAATCTTGTAACTAGATTTATAAATGATATCTGAATGTAAACATTTATAAAAAAAGCTGTATTTATTTTCTCCTCATTTCTGGCAGCCCATACTAACGGCGCCGGAACTTTCGCATTTTAAATCCTAACGGTCTCTGCTCAGCGGAGTGGAATGTTCAGGAGCGGTTGCCTAGCAGCGTCTCCGCCTCCTTCTCTGCCCCCCCCCTCTCTCCCTCTCTCGTTGCTCCAGCTAGGAGTTCACATTCAGCTTCCTTAGATTATATAGCGCCATTCTTTACTAACTTTTACAAATGAGCTTATTGGAGGCTTCATGTTTTTTAAGATGGTTCAGGTGCAGTCCGGGCAGACTGACTGCAGCATCATTACAGTATACCGCACTGCGCCGGCTTTGTGGAGGCTGATACACAAAATAATGAACGACTGGTAAAGAAATCACATGGATTGCTTTTTAATGGTAAATGTGTATCTGGTATTCTAAGTATTACCTACAATTAATAACTCAGCTATATTCATATTGAGAATGTGATACAGTATTAAGTTCCTGGTTAACCTGCGATCTTTGAAATTGATGAGGAAATCAGTTTATGGGAAAGTAATCAAGCACTTTGTTTTTAGGAAGTCTCTCGAAGTGGTGTTTTGGGATTGCAATTAACCAGTCGGTCTGGAGTAGAGACGGTCCAATCTGTGGAGGAGGAATTCCTGGGAATCGCACTCCTCCAGGGAGCCGCCATCTTCCTCAGCGACATCGTCATCGGAATTATCACAAACGGACCGCTAAAGTGACCTGGAATACATGAACTCAGCTGCTCGGTTCTAGTTTTGTGAAATCGACAGACGTTGTGTCTCCTTTTAAGAAGTAGGAGTTCATAAAGGCTGAGTTGAGGGTTTGAAAACGTGACCTAATGAGAAGTCTTGTTTTTGTTTGACAGCATATAAAGATTTTACTGACAAAAAGGCCTGATATGTTACATTGGAAGTGCTTCGCCTGTAAAGAGTTTGATAGTATGTTTACTTGATTTCCATTTTTATCATTCAAATACTAAACAGGTAAGATGCTCCCTCTGCAGATTACAGATTCTCTTCAGATTTCCCATGGTTTTGTGCAGTTTGGGACGGCCTCTAGGCTTGAGGTTTGCAGACATGTGATAGACAGTCTCTGGGTTCGGGCAGCGATGCACATTTTAATTTGAGCTGCTGTGCTGTTATAGATTCATCTGATAGAGACACAGGGATATCTTCAGACGGCACGGTTCAGGTGTTTTGAGACTTGTGGAAAGGATGGAAGTTTTACAAATATTACTAATTTTTTTTTTTTTTTTTAATCAATAACTAGAGTAAATTATCAAAATCTTTTGTTCTGTATATGACTGGTTGTATATTAACTTTACAGAGGATTCTATGAAGAGAAATGTAATAAATGAATTTTCAAATTTGACAGGCCCTCGATGTGCGTCTCTTGTTTTGTGTTTTGTTGTTCTTCAGAGCCGGGCTCGCTGACAGGTTTAAAACACAACGCGTCGCTTTCCCTGGTGTTCTGCTGCCTGGGCTTATTCCTGCGATATCTTTATCAACACAATCGCCATGGTTTATGTTTTTATTAACATGTCCCTCGTCTTGAATAGTTCTGAGGAGTTGTTTTAGTTTTACATCAGTTATGAACGGAGCACGGAGGGACTTGAGACAAAAATATATCTCCTAGAGACACACACTGGTACTGGCCACACACACACAGGTACAGACACAAACACACACACACACGGGTACTGACACGCACACACACACACACACACAGGTACTGACCCCCACACACACACACACAGATAGTGACACACACACACAGGTACTGACACACACACACACACAGATAGTGACACAGACACACACACACACAGGTACTGACACACACACACACACAGGTACTGACACACACACACACACACACACACACAGGTACACTTATGCACATGCACTTTATGCTGCCAGTTAAATATTTAACTAAATGTTAAATCTAGTTAAGTGATTTAAGATTTATTTAAATATTTAGCTAACTGTTAAATCTAGCTAAGAGATTTAAGATTTATTTAAATATTTAGCTAACTGTTAAATCTTGTAACTAGATTTCTAAATGATATCTGAATGCACACATTTATAAAAAAAGCTGTATTTATTTTCTCCTCATTTCTGGCAGCCCATACTAACGGTGCTCGGAACTTTGGCATTTTAAATCCTAACGGTCTCTGCTCAGCGGAGTGGAATGTTCAGGAGCCGGTTGCCTAGCAGCGCCTCCGCCTCCTTCTCTGCCCCGCCCCCTCTCCCCTCTCTCGTTGCTCCAGCTAGAGTTCACATTCAGCTTCCTTAGATTATATAGCCATTCTTTACTAACTTTTACAAATGAGCTTATTGGAGGCTTCGTGTTTTTAAGATGGTTCAGGTGCAGTCCGGGCACACTGACTGCAGCATCATTACAGTATACCGCACTGCACTCGGCTTTGTGTGGAGGCTGATACACAAAATAATGAACGACTGGTAAAGAAATCACATGGATTGCTTTTTAATGCTAAATGTGTATCTGGTATTCTAAGTATTACCTACAATTAATAATTCAGCTATATTCATATTCAGAATGTGATACATTATTAAGACAGGGTCCAGTATTAGAAATAAATAAACACGCTTTAAGAGAAACAGCAGAGATGTTTATTGCCCATTCCCATCCATTCTCTAGATGTTTCTACATTGTGGTTGCAATCCACAGGGACAACGGACTCAGCGATGTTAAATAAAAAACTAGAGCCCACAATTAACCAATATAGAAAGGAAGGGGGGAGAAATGTATTGCCTGCGTGCAGTACCTTCCACTTTCCTCTATTAAATGTCATTTGCCATGTGTCTGCCCAGTTCTGAATGCTGTCGAGATCATTTTGAATGACCTTTGCTGCTGCAACAGTGTTTGCCACTCCTCCTATTTTTGTGTTGTCTACAAATTTAACAATTTTGCTTACTATACCAGAATCTAAATCATTAATGTAGATTAGGAATAGCAGAGGACCGAATACTGATCCCAATGTGCATTATAAATATGGGAGATACTGAAATTGAAGAAGGAATCTTTGAAAAAGACCCAGGAGTTTATGTTGACTCAGAAATGTCTTCATCTAGACAATGTGGGGAAGCTATAAAAAAAGGCCAACAAGATGCTCGGCTATATTGTGAGAAGTGTTGAATTTAAATCAAGGGGAGTAATGTTAAAACTCTACAATGCATTAGTAAGACCTCACCTAGAATATTGTGTTCAGTTCTGGTCACCTCGTTACAAAAAGGATATTGCTGCTCTAGAAAGAGTGCAAAGAAAAGCAACCAGAATTATCCTTTTGACCCCGACCCCAACCCCACATGGCGTGCGTTACCCCAAAAGTGTTTTTATAATGGGATTTCCCATAGGGAGGGGGGTTGCTCCTGTCATACCACAAAAGTCCCCAGATCCTGGACCATCGAACCCGGCAGGGCACTCTTTGTGTGCACAAGAGTCTTAGCTAAAGAATGACACTGGCCACGGGTTCGTAGGACACCCCACCCCCACATGGCGAGCGTTACCCCAAAACTTGTTTTTTTCTATTGTTATAAATCAGTCTTTGCAGGAACTATTCCAGAAGCACTAGGATCAGTTACAGTAAGAACAGTTTTAAAACAGTAATAAGTCATGAAGTAAACTGCTTAAACCATGTATTATAGGCACAGGTATAAAAGAGAAAGGTTTTCTTTTACAAACCACACACGTGGCCATATTTATTAAAACATTTTTTTAAATACAAACTATTTACATACATAACAAACAAAAAAATAATAAAAACACTGGAATGAAATAACTATACACATTTTCTGATTTTATTTTTTATATTACTGTTGATTTTTTTTGGGATAATTTCTCTGATTTTGGATCTAACGTTTTCAACAGTCAGTTCCATTCTTTTACAAAGGAACAAAAAACTTGGGTTAATGCTCAGGACTTCTTGAATCTGCAAAGACAGAAATCCCATATGAGGTGCTGCATTGTAGTTCTGCAGTATAGACAGATGTTTAGTTGTGTTCTGAAGCAGGTCAGCGTGATAGAATGTGGTTTTTTTATACTCGACTGTTCCTGTGTGCATTAGGTGTCTGATAATAGAGGAGTGAAAACCATAACACATCATCTATTACACCGTGTAACAATTATTTATTTTTTTTTTGGTTCCTGGGTAGTAAGTGTTATTTCCTAATTGCTTATGCCTCAAAAGTATAGAAAATGGCTATTATTCCCCACAAACTTTGCTTTTGTGACCAGGACAGTGATATTTTGAAATGTACCTATTTTCCAGAACATTCCAGATAGATTCAGTGCTGAGTAAACTTGGAGTAACTTCTAGAACTTTCTAGAACTTTCCAGTAATATAAATAGTAGTATAAATACAGGGGCCTTAAGCCCACCAGTTCAGTTTAGTTCCAGCTGCCTAAGTGGCTACATATCTGCATTTTTCTGAGATGGCATCAAGGTCATAGGAGACTTCAAAATGGTGGCATTCCTGATGGGTCTCCAAGGCGGTTTTACCAAGTTTCCCTGCTATCTTTGCCTTTGGGACAGCAGGGACACCAAGGCGCACTACCACAGGCGGGACTGGCCACAGCGGACCGAGTTCTCTGTGGGGAGGAACAACGTCAAGTGGGAGCCACTGGTGGACCCCCGGAAGGTGCTGATGCCACCACTGCACATCAAATTGGGCCTTATGAAACAATTTGTCAGAGCTCTAGATAAGGAGTTGGCAGCCTTCAAGAACCTTCAAGACTTCTTCTCTAAGCTGTCTGAGGCAAAGGTCAAAGCCGGTGTCTTCGTCGGACCACAGATAAAGAAGATCCTGGAGTGCAATGAATTCCCATAGAAGCTCACTAGTAAGGAGAAAGCAGCTTGGAACAGCTTTGTCACAGTGGTTCGGGGCTTCCTGGGCAATCACAAGGCCGAAAACTATGTGGAGCTGGTTGAGACTCTGGTGAAGAACTACGGCACAATGGGCTGTAGGATGTCCCTCAAAGTCCATGTCCTTGATGCTCATCTTGATAAATTCAAGGAGAACATGGGAGCGTACTCGGAGGAGCAAGGCGAGCGCTTCCACCAGGATATACTGGACTTTGAACACCGCTACCAAGGACAGATAACGAGAACATGATGGGAGACTACATTTGGGGGATGATTCGTGAAAGTGATTTACAGTATAATCGTAAATCTCGAAAAACTACTCACTTCTAAATCTTTTGTAGTCATTTTTGTATTACTTTAGTATAAATACATGTTAATTTGGATTCATATGTTGTTTTTTTCTGATTTTATGTGAACGAAAAGACACAAATTCGCCCGTTTTTTAATTGGAAATAGGTAAATTTCAAAATATCACTGTCCTGGTCACAAAAGCAAAGTTTGTGGGGAATAATAGCCATTTTCTATACTTTTGAGGCATAAGCAATTAGGAAATAACACTTACTACCCAGGAACAAAAATTGTGTTACATAGTGTAATCAGAGCAGATAACAGTGTCAGTGATAGGGAGCAGATAAGAGCAAGTAAAGCACATTAAGGGAGAGTGATAAAGTGTCCACAGGGAAAATAGGAGTTCTACAGGTGCTGTCTGAAGAGGGGAGTCTTGAGGAGGTGCTGGAAGGTGGTCAGGGACTGGGCAGTCCTGACATACAGGAGGCCGCACACCCTTCGTCTTTCTGGAGCTCCGCCACGATCTGAAATAACAAATGGATACGTCATGTGAATATGCTGTATATCTAAACATAGTGATGGTGCCCTCTTTCACTAGCACACTGAAACACACTGAGAGTCTCTGTAAGTCACCTTGGATAAAGGCGTCTGCTAAATAAATAAATAAATAAATAATAATAATAATAATAATAATAATAATAATAATAATAAATAATGAAACACAGTAAATAATATTTGCAGCTTTTGTAAAAATAAACACAGTCGGAAACAGTTTTACAATATTTTCTTTTTAAATGGTATAACCCTCAGTTAGGTCCCACCGAATTTAAACTTTGCAGTCAGAGTCCAGAGTTGTAACCAACACCATGGAACCGACGGTTTCCTGCGGGCGCCTGGCAGGTCTGTCCTGCTGCTCCAAAGTGTCGAAACCCATGAAGCGGTTTTTTGCAAACTTGTATTCTCATTACATTGTGTCTGCCATTGTGTCCCTTTTTTTTGGGGGGCTGTTTTTTGGTAACAAAATATGGTAACACAGTATGCTAATGAGGGTAATGGCGTCTGTGTCCTCAGAAGTCTCTGATTATATTACGATTACTGTCAGGATCATATAACAAGTACTGCTTTATTACAAATTGAGCAGAAACTGCATTTTTGTATTAAGTAAAAAAAAAGTTGAAAAATGGTGAAAAGCTTTCAAATTGCATCGCTGCTGCTGCAAATAATAGGGTTAACACCTAAAACGAGTGTGTCCTCAGAATTAGCATGTGCCTTGTTTTATGGTCATTCCTTACTCAGCAATGCCACCATAGCTTCACTCTAATATGAAATCCATTTAATGTAAAACTAAATGTTTCTGGTATAGAAGTACCAGTTCTTTTGGATCAAAATACGGTTACTGACAGGCTTGTGGACTGAGGCAGTACTGAAACTTTGAGTTCATTATTATGAAAACAATAAATAAAAAATGGGTGTATACTACAGCCGGTAGATGGTGTCAAGTGTTTTAAAAAAATACTATTTGCAAAATAGTATTTACTAATTTCGATTTAAAATACATGTCTGGCAACCTATTTTCTATTTGTATTTTAAATAAATATGTAGACCAATGTTTTCTTTTTAAAGAGTTTCCGAGACTATTTTGCCCATCCTTGACATTCAGCTGTTAACTGTAAGGTTGGTTTCCAGGCAGATTGCCTTTCCGGGCAGACTTCTCAATAGAGTCCAAGCTTCCGATTTCATTTGCAGTCATGAAGGGTGCGGTGGCCAAGTGGTAAGGTGTCGGTCTCAGAAACCGAAGATCACGGGTTCAATCCCGTCCGCATACCTTGTTGCTGTCTTTAAAACACTATTTGTTACTTGTTTGTACCTTTGCAGCTGAAATTATAAAATGCAACTTGTCTTTTAATTTAAAAAACAGAGTATTCGGATTTGAACCGGGGACCTTTTGATCTGCAGGCAAACGTTCTACCACTGAGCTATACCCCCATTCCAACAACACCATTTTCTATCAAGCACAACCAACGGTGCCGAGCTGTCAGTTTCAGAAATGCAATCTATCAAGGCGCGTGATTTTTTTTACCTTGTATGTCATTTGTAAAGAAACTAATTTGATTAAAAACCTAACGTATTAGAGGTCAATTGTCTATTTGAATGTGTCCAGTAATAGGCACATTTCCTTGATAGCTTAAACTTTTTTCAAATGTGACAAAAAGCGTATATACCTCTTATACACAATGAAATATAAGTCGTCAAACTTCTTCCACTTTTTAAGGGTGTGCAGCGACTATTCAAACAGAAAAGCTAAATAACTAGACATCTACCAATCATGTGATTCCACATGTTAGTCAACGTCAAAACAGGGTGTGCAAGCAGTTTGATATCCACACCGTTTATATTAAACAAACTAGAATCTTTGGTTCTGTTGTTCAGTATTTTCTTAAAGTACCT
Organism: Huso huso; assembly: GCA_036884735.1. Classification (NCBI taxonomy): domain Eukaryota; kingdom Metazoa; phylum Chordata; class Actinopteri; order Acipenseriformes; family Acipenseridae; genus Huso; species Huso huso. Next base: position 9,724,612 of record CM072681.1, on the reverse strand, counting down.
TACTCAAGGGTACAGCAGCAGTGTCTCCCACCTGGGATTGAACCCATGACCCTCCGGTCAAATATCCAGAGCCCTAACCAACACTCCACACTGGAACTTGACATTTAGAAGTTATGATCTGTAGCCTAAAGTACATGAAAGACACCGTAAAGCACGCTTTTTACAGGCTCTGTCAGTGTCATTTGTGACTTACAAAATGAAGTTACATTTTATAATGTCTCTGCTATCTGTTTATATATCAACCACACATGTGATTACCCAACAAAAAAGCCAGTCATGCATACGCATTATCATACTTGAAATGTAACATTGTTGTTCAATCGAAAACACGATCATGTTGCTTTAGAAAGGGAGGCATCTGACCTGTACTCGGCTGGAAAATTAGCATTGAAACAAGTAAGATATTTGTTATTTCATTTGTTTGCTAGTTTCCCGGTGGCGCAACAAGTGAGTAAGTTGTGTAATTAGAAATGCTTGTGAAGCGCAGGATCGAATCCCTACTCCTGTGAGGAAGTGTGCGTGTGGAGAACTTGTTTTAGATTTTAAATAATAATTACATTTTCCAAAATGCAAAACTAAAAGAATCATATTTGCTGATATTTTTAAATAAACTAATTGAAAAGAGAGAAAGAAATAATACATGCTTCCTTCCAGGAGTAATCTAGGCTATATTTCAAGGAAGCATTGTATTGATTCTGGTTCAGTCAGATCACGTGATGTGTTGCTTCATGCGGAACACTGTTTGCTTCAGATGTTTCGAGGTGGGTTACATCATTTGTTTGCTTCACATGAAGCAGTGGTCATTTGAATCACCTGAAGTAGTGAATCACTGAATCATGTGACTGATCCGAAGCCTCAATGAACCCTGTGTATGATTTGAAGCCTCAATGAAGCAATGAATGCCGTGTATGATTTGAAGCTCAGCGCTAACGTAGTTGAATCAGTTGAAGCCCCTCTCCAAAACTCATAGGCATTCTAGTATCAGGCATAGCATTAATGGGTCATTAGTTCAGTGTCTCATCGGTGTCTCTCGGATGGCTAGATTATTACAGATTATTTTTAAGCATACAACATACTTGAAGTGTAACCCCAAGTCAATTAAAACCTATTGAACATTTAAAAAAAGAAGTGTTTTTAAAGTGCATAATATATAGAAACACAACATCATAATAATGTTTATTTTATTACATTTCAGTGAAACATACTTGAATGCAAAGATTTCTACAAATACATCCATATATATTTTTATTTAAAAAAAAATGCATATTCCATATATGATTTGGCAAACACAAAACTGGACCGCTAGATTGAGGTTGATTACTTCATCTCACTAAACTCATAGAGTCACCATGGATCCCACAGTCATAACAAAAACATCAACAAGATATGGTGCTTTAAGGTGTAGTGGTGTTTTCAATAGTATAGCAATTTAATATTTATAAATTATATTTATTTTGGTGATGTATCAGAATGAAATAATATTGAATTCAAGACTTCTTTGACAAAGGTTTGAAAATACATTTTATTAACAATTATTTCTGGAAAACATCTCAAATAATCATTACATTTATTTTTATAATAATTAACAATAATTAAACTCCCCCAATTTCACATAATAGCAGCCAGCATATGTTTATATATATATATATATATAGTTTTTTAATTTAACAAAGATGAATTGAAATTATTTTAAAATGTAATTTGACAAACAGTATATTCTTCCTTCCAATTCTAACCTACTTCAACGAAGCATTACTGATTCGAATTAAAGCGTTGTATTGGTGGTTTGTGTCTCCTTTTGTAAATATACCATCAAAACGTTTCGACAGTGAAGCTACGACACCGTCAGCAAGATTTTACTCCGTGAGCGTGCGTGACTGAACACCCCGAGCGTCTACAGCTTCAGAGGATCCGTAGAACTGCAGGCGTTTGTGTCACGTGATGTATTGCTTCATGCGAACCAATTGAACCTTTGATTCACAACACTGTTTGCTTCTAATGGTTCGAGACGGGTCGAAGCGGGTGAGGCTTTGTACCCATCACTAGGAATAGTCTGTCCCTGTTTAGACAGGGACAATTTAACTAGACCCAAAAAATGCATTTGTTTTGTTTCAAATAAAGCCACGCCCTGGCGTGTTTCCTTCTAAGTTATGTTTTCCTTGGATTTATTATTGCCTCCTACACACCACAAGGACATTATCCTGAAAGACAGCAGAAAAAATCATTACAATATATATATATATATATATATATATATATATATATATATATATATATATATATATATATATATATGTTGGAGAACAAATATCAAGGGTGTGATTGGACCTGGCTAATGAGAATGAATGAAAGAGAATATTGTTACAGCAGAAATGCATCAATGGATTATGGAAATGAAAAGTGGTGCTGTAGTAGCTGTTGGGAAACATATCTCTCTCTTGCTTATTTTGGGGTCCATGAGAACATTCCTTTGGTAAAGTTTGTGAACAAAGGCATAATCCATGGTCTAGGTGGCTTGTGGCTGATTGCTTCAATGTTTGTTCTGAGTACTGAGTTAGGGAACACAAGGTACAGTAGTACAGGTCTAGTATTACATCTTAGGAGAACTAGCTAACATGATAAATACTTGTTTTGGTTGCACGGGGGGGTGGGAGAATCTCAGAGATAAGAGATGCAGAGGAATGTTTGTGAGGCTTGGGGACTGGCCACGTACACAGGTTTAGGTGGGGAGGGTCTCAAATGATGTCATTACAGGGGAGTGTTCTATGTTATTAAAAAGTGATTGCAGCCATTGTCTGTTGCACAGATTCCATCCGCTGTGACCCAGAGCATTTGTCTCTGGTTTCTTCAAATAGTTCTATTCTTGTATTGCACCAATACACATATTTTTGACTTTCACTGATATTGTTTTTCAGTTTTCATCAGTTTTTCCTTACACAGCCTATGTCAAAACCAGACCTTGTTTAAAAGTCCAACAGCTGTTTCGACGGAAAGAGCAAAATATTTTTTATTAATTTTATTGAAATCTGTTTAGCTATTTTTCGGTATTTCTTAACAACAGAGATTAAAACATTGTTTGATGATTTGAACTCTGTATCCATTATTATGTTGACATTTCTACCAACAGAAATACTGTTAGCATCGCGATTTAATCCAGCTCTGTTATTATTAAGGCAGAGTAATAGTAATAGATCAGGTAAGAAATGACTGCACAGTCACGTGATCTTGTTTAGCCAATCACAGTACCTAATTTATCCAAGCCATTTTATTAACTCAGTCAATTTCAATTAATTTGTTATTTTATTATTTTTTGTTTACTTCACAACCCATAACCACAGAACACCACTTTATTATCTTAATTAAGAGTATTCAAGTTTAACAAAGAGCAAATACAATATATATAGTAACTGTCTTCAGTGCTACATTAAGAGGAAATCCTGTTTAAAAGCAAGTACACTATTTTTACAGTTACTGTATTCAGTGCTAACAAAATCAGATTGAAAAACATTGACCTTACATATTGTATTGTATATATAAGATAAATGTTTTTCAATCTGATTTTGTTTCCATCATTCTTTTGTACATCTGGAATCAATAGCAGGTTAATACGTTTCTAACTGAATACATTATTTTCAATGCTTATTAAAGTGTTTTTAAACACTTAAGGGAGCCAAAATATTTTATGCCAAAATAGATTTTCATATTCCTAGAGGAATCCTTTTGTAATGTTGTAAATTAATTTAAATATCGTATCATTGATATCGGAATTTCAATAACCGTAGGAAAAAAAAAATAATTTAAGACTCAAATACTGTGAATTTTATATTGTGGTAACGCTACTTCTAACAACTTCTTCCTCCCCCTCCCCCTGTCTCCCTCCCTCTTCAATTTCATGAAACTCCCCATCCCCTCCCCTCCTCCTCCTCCACCACCTCCTCCCATAAACCCCCACTGCTATGGCGACCCCCACACCAGCCAACACCCCCAGGGCCACACCCACATAAGCGCCGGTGACAAGCTCTCTTTTCTGGGGTTGAAAAGTTGGCTCATCTGGTGGAAATCCTCAGGCTGTGCGATCTTCCACAGATTGGTTTTGGAATCTTTGACCCAGGACAGATTGCCCTCGCTCATGATCATGATCGTGTTAGTCATGGCGTTGCTGACCAATGGTTTACGAATAAACGGCGGCAAGCGTATATCGGGCAACTGCCCTTCGGTGAACTCGCCGGAACGCACGCAGTACATAATCTGGCATCCATCGCTCATTCCTGCTAGGTGTTGGCTAAAACCTTTAGGGCATTTTTGGGCTGAAACCTCTCCATTCTCCTTATCCTCCCCCCCCCCTCTCCACACTTAAGGGGTTCCCAGTGTGGCAGCTAAAAAACCCCCCGAACGGGACTGAATTCCCTGCCTGCATTTCATAATCATTACTCACGCATACTTTCATCCCATCAAACAGCTTCAACTCTATGAAGCCAGCCGGGCATGACTGCGATTTGGTGAGAGGGTTTGGACTAGCAGAGGTGTACAGGCCTCCGAAAAAGGTACCCCCCGAGATGGCACTTGTTTTTGGGTCGCTACACACCAATAGGCATTGAAACGGGCTTTCCTGACCCTATAGATGTCACCACAGACTTGATTACAACTTTTAAAGAACAAAAATGTTGTTTTGCATTCCTGGTGGCATTCGTAAGTACTGTAGCCTTGTTCCTTGTTATCTGTTTGGAGTTTGACTGCGTTGTATTGCTCAGGACAGGAATAGGCACCTGTTAGCGGGTTTTTCTGTTCCAGTTTGTGGCATAGATCCTGAGAATCCGTTGTTAGTGCCATACAGTCCTGAAACACGCCCGAACGAGAAATTGTTACTGTGGCCTGGCAAGAGCCGCCGCCTACATTTGCATGGAAATTGAAATTCGGGCGACTCTACCTTGACGCAGCCAGGGACGGTGTTGACTTGGTAATAGGTCTTGATGGCTTGGGTCACGGCCAGCACCAGTTTGCGGATTGTAGGCTCTGATAAGCCCAGTAGAGACTGCTGGTTAAACACAGCCGGCAAAGGCAGACCAGTGCGGTCAATCGCCACCAGATTATTGGCGATGCTTTCTTGCCATTTCTGCAAGGTAATACCAGGATAGAACAGTGCTCCTCCGTGGCTTTCAGTGACCGAATAGGTGATGTTTCCAACGTACTGCCGGCTAGCGGAGTCCTGAGTCGAGCTGGAGGCCCCACTTTGGTTGCCAATCCCACGTTGACAACATTGAAGAAATGCAATCCAGCAGAGACGCTGATGGACCTGGAAGAAGAAGAGTCCTGGCTGCCCGAGAGGACGGTGGATTTGAGGAAGTCCTCCTGGACCAGGCTGGCTCCAGCGTGCACCGTGGTGAGGACGGGGTCCCGTAGTTCAGCACCAGGGACTCGGAGAGGAAGCCGCCAGTCGGGTCTGGTTGTTCTCCAGGGCCTCGGCGATCTTGTAGGCCTGATCTTGGAACCGCGGGGTCAAGGGAGAAGCCTGGAGTGGACTGGACTGAGTAGAGGAGATTATGAACCTGGAGAGATGGGGAGGGGAAGGAGAGTGGGGGGAGAGGGTGAAAGAGGAGGGGGGAGGGAGAGAGAGAGAACATTATCAAGTTTAACTAAGAGTAAGTACAATAACACAGTAACTGTCTTTAACTAAGAAGTTAAGAGTAAATCAAGTTTAACTAACAGCAAGTACAATATATATATATATATATATATATATATATATATATATATATATATATATATATACACATAACTGCACTGTAAAACCAAAGAGCATGTGATGTGTTTATAAGATAAATGGTGTGTGTTTATTGATGCATAGAGGTTTTAAGCAGCAGTGTTTATATGTGATCCTGTAAACACTGGTATTTAGACCTTTGTAATATGAACACATTCTTAAACGCTATGTTTTTTTTCACACACTCTGAATATCACTATCCGATTTGATTATCTACATTAGCATAATAGCGAATCCAAGATTAGTGATAATTAAAGTATGTGAAATCACAGAAGACCTAAAAAGTTGAACTTTAATGTAAGTCTATGTAAAATGAAATTGATTAATTTAAGACCACCCGTTTTAGCGGTGAAATACACACATCGTGCGGAAACATTATTTGTAACAAAATGTTTAAATTATTAACTGTATGTTTCATCAAACTGTAGGCCAATGTTTCATCTATTTAAACAAATTAAAGATGAAACTGTGTTAAATAAAACAATGTAAACAAACTTGCCATACAAACATGGATCTGTCAAATAATATTTAGTTAAATAATAGCTAAACACTGGTTTCGATCAGCCCGATTCAGGCAGCAGCTGGTCAGGACTTCTTCAGCGCTCAGCTATTCAAAGTTGCCAATGTCTATTTTGTTTCCTGAGGTAAAGCATCTGTGGTCTGTCGAGGTAAGTCATTTATATCTTTTTAATGGAATTTTAAATCATTTTTATTATATTTAATATAATGTTATATGTAATAATAGGCTACAAAAAGTCTAATCTACTATTTTTTTTGGCAATTGAGCTTGTTTTGGTTGTTACCTGCACAATAAATACAATAGGCCTACAGTTGAGGGTAAGTTCATTTACTTTTTTCTTTTGTTTAAGAGATTTGTCCTGTTTCTTCCCCCAGCATCGCTGCGCCGGTAACAGATTACTGTATTTTCATACTTGTGTTACTGTGCCAAAAATAAAAACACAGAGTTCATGCTGTAATGCACTTCCCCCCCTACCACTTACCTCCTGCCCCCCTTTCCTGCTCCCTACTTCCTGGTATTTCCATATTGCCATAGCCTTGTCCCAGTTCAAGGACTTAAAAAGGGGTCACTTTAATCCTAGACAGTTTTCATTTATGTTATTGTTAAATTAAAATGTAAGTTATTTATTTTTTTAAAGTTGATGCAATTACAAACCAATTACAGTTTAGTGTATAGATTAAACATACTGAAAGAAAAAAAGATGCAAACAGAGCTATATAAAGCGTTACACAGACTGAAATGGGAAAAAAGCACATCTGAATGGTGATGGAACACTGAAACATCTGCTGGTATGATGACTTTAATAACAGAACTTTCAATAGTAATTGCTGCTGGTATGATGACTTTAATTACAGAACTTTCAATAGATTTAATTACAGAACTTTAATTACAATTACAGAACTTTCAATAGTAATTGCTGCTGGTATGATGACTTTAATTACAGAACTTTCAATAGTAATTGACTTTAATTACAGAACTTTCTGCTGGTATGATGACTTTAATTACAGAACTTTCAATAGTAATTGCTGCTGGACTTTAATTACAGAACTTTCAATAGAATTGCTTTAATTACAGAACTTTCAATAGTAATTGCTGCTGGTGTGATGACTTTAATTACAGAACCTTCAATAGTAATTGCTGCTGGAATGACTTTAATTACAGAACTTTCAATAGTAATTGCTGAACTTTAATTACAGAAAATTGCTGCTGGTATGATGACTTTAATTACAGAACTCAAAATAATTGCTGCTTTTTTTGACTTTAATTACAGAACTTTCAATAGTAATTGCTGCTGGTATGATGACTTTAATTGCAGAACTTTCAATAGTAATTGCTGGTTTTTAATTACAGAACTCAATAGTAATTGCTGCTGGTATGTTTTAATTCCAGAACTTTCAATAGTAATTGCTGCTGGTGAATGACTTTAATTACAGAACACAATAGTAATTGCTGCTGGTTTGACTTTAATTACAGAACTTTCAATAGTAATTGCTGCTGGTATGATGACTTTAATTATGAACTTTCAAAGTAATTGCTGCTGGTATGATGACTTTAATTACAGAACTTTCAATAGTAATTGCTGCTGAAATGATTTTTAAAACTTTCAATAGTAATTGTGGAGATGACTTTAATTAAGAAAATAGTAATTGCTGCTGGTAAATTTAATTACAGAACTTTCAATAGTAATTGCACTGTACGATGACTTTTTTACAGAACTTTTTAGTAATTGCTGCTGGTATGATGATTTATATATTTCAATAGTATCTGTGGTAAACCAAAAAATAACTCTAAATAATTGCTGCTGGTAAGTGATGAACACTTAATTAGCTGGTTTACAATCAAACCAGAATATTTCAAACACAAGTATTGTAATTTTCATCCATTTGGGTATTCTATGATTACACAAGACGAAGGTTTCGGGTCCATATACAGCTATATTTAAAATATTTGATGGAGAGAGAATAAAATGCAGTAAATTATGCAAACTGGTATGATGATTTTCATTAAAACTAAAATATTATTAAACCACTGTCCATATATTTTCAAAAATATGATTAAATCTAGTTGTTTATTAAAAAATGTAATCTAGTTGTTTATTATAATGTATACTTTAATTTAACCAGAACTTTCAATATCTTCTCTATGAAAGATGTAAAAAACATGTTTTAACTTGCTGTCATGTAGGCTACAGTCGTTCTTAACATATATTATTATTATTCACTTTGGGGGAATTGTCTACATAGCACCCATTTTGCTACTATTATTGTTACCGGTACAGTGCAGTAATGAATAAAATGCACACAACTTGGTGCATTGGCACGGTCTTTATCGAACTCAGCTAATTGTCATATATAATTACAGAACTTTCAACTACTTGCTTAGCATACTAAACTTTATTGGTTGTATGAAATCTTTTAATGTGCCGAACTTTCAACATGACCGCTGCTTTATTTATCCAGACAGTAGTTTTATGAATGAGAAAAAAATACCACCACCGTTAATTAACGGGCTGTTGTGGAATATTTATGAATAACCCCAAGTGATGACTGTGAGAGAAATGTGTCAGAGCCATCAAAGGAATGGGCAAAACCACAGCCCAATGAAAAAATCATATAAACATGCTTTTGATGAAAAGAGACACACGAAGGACGTCAAATGTGGTTGTCCCCAGTCCCCAGTGGGGACAAGTTCCCTTGTCTTGAAAAATATGTATTACACACAAATAAGAAAACATATTGCAGCAATGGGTGGTTAAAAGCAGTGTGATAAACTGTAACAGTGTTCTTTTCATTTTGTATACGTCTTTTGTGTCAATAAAAGATAACGACTAGGTAACTGGAGAACTTTCAATAGTATTTAACAATATGATGACTTTTTTTAATTCAGTTAAATTTAATGTACTCTCACATATTTTTATTGTATGATGCAATGGAAAGAGTGTTTAATCTTTGCACAAAACCAATTATTTTGATCAATCTTAGATTGAGTTATCCATATTAATTTTGTGCATACTTCTTTCAAGTGATATATGCTTAATGCTATTAAGGAGCTGATGGGGGAAGACTGCATTAACATGCAGGTAGTCAATAATTTAACCCTTTGGATTGTATTTATTCCATGTGGAAACTTGGAATTTTTCATGTCATTGACCTAATACCTAATAAAAGGCCTGGAGTTGAATAGCCTTGCTGTTGTACATACATATATTATAGTTTGGTTGTTCCTTTTAAGGGGAAGACTCTTGATGTTCTCTTTCAATTCAAAAATAGCCATCAACTAATGAGTAATTACAGAACTTTCAGGTGATCCTGCTGGTAAATTTACTGAGCTTTGTATAAAAAGCTGCAAACAGGCCACTGTAGTGCACTGACGTGAGGACTCCAGCCCCAATAGTAGCACTGGAAACAGACAGCGTCACTACAGAACGGTCTCTTTGCCCCCTTTCAATAGAATTGCTGGCATCAGACAGAACTTTCAATAGTAATCTCTTTTGCCCCCCTTACGAGCAGTGGCATCAGACAGCGTCACTACAGTACGGTCTCTTTTGCCCCTGTGAGCACTGGCATCAGACAGCGTCATTACAGAACTTTCAATAGTAATTGTCTTTTTGATGCCCCCTGCGAGCAGTGGCATCAGACAATTACCACTAATAGTACGGTCTCTTTTGCCCCCCAGAACTGGCATCAGACAGCGTCACTACAGTACGGTCTCTTTTTGCCCCCCAATAGAGCAGTGGCATCAGACAGCGTCACTAAAGTGCATGTACATTTGTCTCTTTTTACCCCCCCGACTAGCAGTGGCATCAGACAGCAGCACTACAGTAAGGTCTCTTTGCTTTCCATATTGTCCTAGAAGGAGCTAAAATATTGGTTTATTCTTATTACTTATTGCTAATTTGGGAACGTGTCTAATTGTTGTACCCCTCTGGTCCATCTAGTTGCTGGCGGCTGCCCCTTCCCCCAGGGTTTACTCAATTGACCTCCCCTCCCTGAGTAAATGCGAAACCCAATATCTTCGCATATCACCGGGCTCGGTTGATATTAAACATATATATTATCCCACCCCAGCCCGGGAATTTTAATCCACATTTTTTTTTATTACAGTTTAAATAAAAATGCCGGCTGGCTCTGCTCGAGTTTCTACTACAATTTATCTGGCTGACCTTGGGTTAGCCATTCTTGTAAGCATATATATATATATATATATATATATATATATATATATATATATATATATATATAGACTGTAGAATGGCACGCTGGGACAAAGGAATGTTACCAGCCCAGCTACTGGTTTCCTTCAGTCGCGCCCACTAGACAAAAACCTCCCTTCCCTGACTTTGTTGTATGGAGGTCCAGTCCACATGGGGTAACCCGGCTTCAGCACCGTAGTTTTGGCTGAAGCAAGGAGTTTATCGGCTCTGCATGACGCAGCTAATGCAACCAGGATTGCCAGAGTTTCCCAGTGGACTCAGCAATTGCCACCATCTTAAAGGTTCCAGGCATTGGTCCAACTAAGGACTTGCTATGCCAAAATAAGCAGTGTAGGTGGACCGAGGTCAACCTCAGGAAGGCCTACACTGCCTGTGTCCAAGTGACCAGGCTGTCAAACTCTTCCAGCCTGCTTATGATATATCAGTTGACTCTTATTCAAGAGCTCATTGATACTATCAATTTCGTGCAGAAACTGGAGCTGCAATACAAATTTTGCAGCAAGTGTCCCTTTTTGCCGCTAGGCTGGTACAGTTCACTGGGAGGGCAGAGGGCAGGTGCCTATAAAAAAGCTGGCCCTAGTGGTTGCCAGACGACAGCTGTGGCTCTCCTGTTGAGAATATCCTCTGTAATACCATCTTTTTTTGTACCCCTTCTAAGATTGTTACAGAAACTGTATCAGGACATACAGTATGTCATTTCAACCCAGATGCTGAGACAGTTCCATGCATCCTGGTATGCATGTCATGACCCTGGATCATGTCCGTCTGCCGCAGTGTCTCCCCCGCGCGATCAGACAGCTTTGGTACACTGTACCCATTAGTTGATGGCTATTTTTTGCGAATTGAAAGAGAACGTAAGGTTGTGGATGCAACCCCAGTTCTCTGAAAGAAAGCACTGAAAATAGCAATCAAGCAGCGAGGGAATCGCTTGGCAAGCCTCTTTTGCCCTGGCCTGAAGCAAAGAGAGACCGAACTGTAGTGACGCTGTCTGATACCAGTGCTCGCATTGGCTGGCGAGCGCTGAGGTCAGCGCCAGACTACAGTGGCCTGTTGGCAGCTTTTTTATACAGCGGATCTCCTGACCTCATTATATATATATCTCATTAGTTGATGGCTATTTTGACTAGTTGGCTACACCACCACTTTTGGCCCCTCTACCACTGGCATCAGACACCACCACTAAAAACCGCCCCCTGCCTCCAAAGGTCCAGTCCACAACTCTTCCTTCTCCACCCTGTGCTCCGCTTAGTTGGTGGAATGACCTTCCTTAGATGTCAGGACTGCCCAGTCCCTTGACCACATTCCAAAGCGCCTCCCTTAAGACCAGGTCACCTCTTCAAAGAGCACTCTTCCAGAACTCCTCTCAGTTTGTATCCTGGGACACTATCACCCTTCATGTAAATGTGCTTTATTTTGCAGCTTATCAGCCCCTATTTTACTGCATTTAATCCTGTACTTCAGAATACTGTAATCTGCCAAGTTTTAACCTGTAGTACTTTGTATTTAATCACATCCTGATGTAAACTATCACTATTTAATCATATCCTGATGTAACCTATCACTATTACCTGCTGTATTATTGAATTGTGGTTTGTCAAACTTGTATTAGTTTACTTGAACAAAAGTTATTGTATTTTCTTGCTCTTATTGTATTACTTGTATTGTAAAGCTTGAAATGTTTTTGCTTACCAGTGCTCATTGTAAGTCGCCCTGGATAAGGGCGTCTGCTAAGAAATAAATAATAATAATCATAATTATTTTCTCTTTCAGAGAACCGGGGTTGCATCCATAACCTTACGTTTTGAGCTACATGGAAAATAACATGATATGACAAGGGAAAGGGAGAAAAGATTAGAACTGTTTTTGTGGAGAAACAGGAACGTCATCCTACTATGCTGTGTGGTCCAGTGGTTAAAGAAAAGGGCTTGTAACCAGGAGGTCCCCGGTTCAAATCCCACCTCAGCCAATGACTCATTGTGTGACCCTGAGCAAGTCACTTAACCTCCTTGTGCTCCGTCTTTCGGGTGAGACGTAGTTGTAAGTGACTCTGCAGCTGATGCATAGTTCACACACCCTAGTCTCTGTAAGTCGCCTTGGATAAAGGCATCTGCTAAATAAACAAATAACAATAATAATATTAGCCTTCAGTGGCTTACACAATGCTATTGATACAAAGATGATCTCGATGTGGATTTTATTTTATTTTATTTAATCTTTCAAGTTTAGAGAGATGTTATGTATTATTTATTCTCAAAGATGGAGATGGAAATGATTAAAAAAACATGTCAGCTATCCAAAGAATAGTGTTTTGACTCTAGGGAAGCTTTCCTTTTGCTGTAGATGGATGAATTGTTTTTTTAATGTGGAGTGCTTTTTACTACTCCATTGTGGAATATGTTTGCAAATGGCCTTATTTTCAAAAGTCAGTAAAAAGTTTAGTCCTAATTAAGGAAAGGACACTTGAAAGTCACAGTCAAAGCTTGTAAAACCAATCAGCAACTTAAGTGAAACTACAATTACAATTTTGAGGGCATTTCATATAGATGTACTCTAAAATATAGCTCAATTTTAAAAGTTTTTACTCAGACATTGTCTTACTCATGTTTGTAGAACATCCCCGACGATGAGGTTGAAAAGCATACAGCAGCAACAACAAGAGGAACAGCACCACACTTCGTCTGATTCTCTGAAGAAGGGAGACTGAAGGAGGCAGTGGTAGTGGGGGACAGCGTTACCCTGTCCTGTCAGGCTGAGACCATACTAGATATTTTTTTGCAGTGGATGGCCGTGAAAACTAATATATTGATTACAGTGATTCAAGTCAAGATTGGACGGGCCCAGCACCTGAATACCATATACTAATACCTAAATCAAACCCCTGTATGTATTTGTAAAGTAGTTAAAATTCATTTTTTTACATATAATGTATCTTTCTCTCGTGGCCCATAGTAATGCTATGGCTGGTGGTATGTACGCCTCTGAGTTTTGCATTGAACTCTGACGTGTTTCCAGCATTCCAGGGGAAGTGCAGGGTTCATTTAAATAGACACAAAAATAGAAAAAGTGGGCGTGGTGTGCCCCCAGTAAACAAGCTTGCGCTTTCAACCCAGACAAGAAGCGCTCATTTAAAATAGCAGTGCAGCAGCATTGACACAGGTGGAGCGTATTATTTAGACGCGAGGTAACTTGCGTTCAAATACAAATCCAACCCTAAGTGTTCCAAGAATAAACACAAAGACGTGTTTATTATCTGTTGCCTGTAGGTGTTTATTTTGATGTTTAGAGCTTAAACATTTTGATTTACAGTGTGTCTTCAGTGCTAGATTAAGAGTAAATCAAGTTTAACTAAGAGCAAGTACAATATATAAACAGTAACTGTCTTCAGTGCTACAAAATACTACACTGCAGATATCCAGTTCCAGTTCTGAGCAAGATCAGAAAGACTAGTGCTAGAAGTAACTTGAACAATATTTAACGTTAAAATAAATAATAAAAATAACACATTAGCTTACCTGCACTCGTGTCGTCACTGTCCCGTCCCTAACTTGATGTGTTTTCACTCTCTTACTTTCACTGAATATTTGCCGTTGATGGAAAATGAAAACGTCCCAGGCAAGCCGATTGAAAAAACGAGGCTTCCGAATTGATGGAGCTCGCCACGACGCCCGGTACTGCAGCCAGCTGTCTATCAGTTCCGAACTCTGTTCCACACGGCTGTGTTTCTGAGGTATCGTGAACACCTCGTCCGGTATGAGATAAGACCCGTCTTGGTAGTCCGACACTGTGAATAGTTAAAGTTCATCACCCGACCCAAGTCTCGTTCACTTAAGATTGTCCCACCCGCCGCCAGGTAACACTTCCAAAGCCGGTATTTTTAAAACTCGCCGCATTCCAGTAAAAGCGGTTAGGGTTCGATGATCTCAAGAAGCTGTTGGGAAAAAAGCCATCTGCCTGCTCGGATGCTGTGGAGCCCTCCGCCGGGCGGTGTAAGAACAACGAGACGCTGAGTATAAAGGGTAGAGAGAGAGGGCCCATGATGAGAGATAATGGGTCTGGACGCGGTTCTGCTCTCAACATATATATATATATGTACGGTATGCGTGTTTCTCTATACAACATAGATGTCACGTGTATAGGGGAGATCCACTTAAAGTCGTTGAATAAATAACCAAGGCAATTATGTTTCAAAAATACAAAACCAGAAATACGACATATTTAACAAGAGTAGCTTTCATAACACAGCCATGTAACCAAGAGAAACACACCCAACATCAATGTGCCAAATGTGAAGGTACAATGGTATTGTGTAATATAGATACCAAAAAACATCCGCCATCTTTTAAGTTTCGTTATGAGAAATAGAACCAAACTTACTGGTGCTCAAGGGTACAAAATAGTAATACAAATTCTCCCTGAAGACTGGCCATAGGAACATAACTCTAGTGATTGGTAACATGTTCAGTAACTGCATTAGCATTCCCACAATCTTTGCAGTCAAACTCATTATTTCACCAATGTTCTAAATAAAAACTAATAAACTCAGAATACAGTAGAGCAAATTAATTAGTTAGGGTCCTTCTTCGTATTATTGGAACTAATGTTAAACAAACCACATTTCTCCAAATGCTATCAGCAATATTGATACAATAGAGTGAAATGTTATGGAAAATGTTATCTTACATGTAGAGTACACATATTTCACGTCCTATTCGTTTTCAGGTACTCCTTTCCAAACATCAAATACTCATCACTACATACCTCAACATGAATTACACATTTCTGAGTACATGGACATCTATTGTTGGTTAAGGCACAATTTGACAGCAAAGATTGTGGGAATGCTAATACTGAACATGTTACCAATCACAAGGACTATGATTTCCCAGTATTAAGAACATAAGAACATAAGAAAGTTTACAAACGAGAGGAGGCCATTCGGCCCATCTTGCTCGTTTGGTTGTTAGTAGCTTATTGATCCCAGAATCTCATCAAGCAGCTTCTTGAAGGATCCCAGGGTGTCAGCTTCAACAACATTACTATGGAGTTGGTTCCATACACTCACAATTCTCTGTGTAAAAAAGTGCCTCCTATTTTCTCTTCTGAATGCCCCTTTATCTAATCTCCATTTGTGACCCCTGGTCCTTGTTTCTTTTTTCAAGTCAAAGAAGTCCCCCGGGTTGACATTGTCTATACCTTTTAGGATTTTGAATGTTTGAATCAGATCGCCGCGTAGTCTTCTTTGTTCAAGACTGAATAGATTCAATTCTTTTACCCTATCTGCGTACGACATGCCTTTTAAACCCGGGATAATTCTGGTTGCTCTTCTTTGCACTCTTTCTAGAGCAGCAATATCCTTTTTGTAACGAGGTGACCAGAACTGAACACAATATTCTAGGTGAGGTCTTACTAATGCATTGTAAACTTTTAACATTACTTCCCTTGATTTAAATTCAACACTTCTCACAATATTATATTATATTCATATGGTGAGAATTTGTCATGTGCTTGGTGATGTCAAGTGTGACAGGAAACACACACATACGGGTGCAGGGTTAAGGTTGTATGACTACCTTAACTTGCAATTTCCTAACCTTTTGGACATTTGCAAACAAACCTTAATGTTACTTTAACAGAGTTTTTGCCATTGAATTTCCATTGTTTTGCAAAAGGCATCTTGGAAAATAAAAAAACCACTAACACAAGAGACACACACCAAAACTACCCCGCTCAAGTAGTATTTATTAATTATGTCTTGTCATGTCTTATACTTTCCAAAATATATCTTATTATTGACCCATATCATTAACAAAAGTGAAATAACTTGTTTTTATTTTACTCATGGATGTTCAAGCATTCTGATCCACTTAAAGTCGTTGAATAAATAACCAAGGCAATTATGTTTCAAAAATACAAAACCAGAAATACGACATATTTAACAAGAGTAGCTTTCATAACACAGCCATGTAACCAAGAGAAACACACCCAACATCAATGTGCCAAATGTGAAGGTACAATGATATTGTGTAATATAGATTCCAAAAACATCCGCCCATCTTTTAAGTTTCTTTATGAGAAATAGAACTAAACATTCTTGTTAGGTCTTATTGTGTATTCTGTTTTCAATATGTATAGATACCAAAAAATAGATACCAGTGTGGCGTAGTGGTTAGGGCTCTGGACTCTTGACCGGAGGGTCGTGGGTTCAATCCCCAGGTGGGGGACACTGCTGCTGTACCCTTGAGCAAGGTACTTTACCTAGATTGCTCCAGTAAAAACCCAACTGTGTAAATGGGTAATTGTATTAAAATAATGTGATATCTGTATAATGTGATATCTGTATAATGTGATATCTTGTAACAATTGTAAGTCGCCCTGGATAAGGGCGTCTGCTAAGAAATAAATAATAATAATAAGTTAGAAAAACGTAACAGCCGTTTTAAAGGGGTGATATCAAACACAATGGCGGGGTTTACCTGCACGTTGGAGTCATGCCAGATATCGTGCTTTAAGTGTTAAATTTAAGGTGGTACTGCTGAATTACAATAGCTGCGTTACATAGACAAGCCCTTGCCAATTTTGACCTGATGGGCTTGCTGTCCATTGTCAGGAAAGTGTTGCTATCCATGTTCTATGATTGTATGGCAAAGTCCTCAAATAACAGCAATATAGAGCGACCGTTAAGGCGCGCCAGCGTACAGCGACATTTAAAAATCGCTTTTATTTCCACAGTCGCTCTATTGCTGGTATACGAGGAATTCGCATGACAACTGTAGAACGTGGATAGCAACACGGTCCTGACGATGGACAGCAAGCCCATCAGGGTCAAAACTGGTAAGGACTTGTCTATGTAACACAGCTATTGTAATTTAGCAAAACCATCTTAAATTTAACACTTTAAAGCACATATTTTAGCAGGACTCCAACTTGTATGTAAAAAAGGGCCATATAGATGTCACTTGTATAGGGATATCCACAAAAAAGTCATTAAATAAATAACCAAGGCAATTCATTCCACTTAACTCATGGTTTACTTTTACCAGAGCAAAAAAAACAAATCTACATATTGCATCTAAAAAAAATAAAAAGCAAGGAATTGCAAATGTTTTTTCTTGACAAAGAGGGGCATAACTGGTAAAGACATACATGTTAAAAGTACTTTTTTTTTTTCCCCTCACTTTACCTGTAATGCCAATGGCACTTCCTAGGCAGCATAAAGAGGGTTGACTGTACAAAATTCCCTTAAGTTCTGGCTCATGATTTTACCAAAAGTTATAATGTTGCTTGTTTAACAATATTGATAATTGATATTGTATGTAATTAAAAAAAAAAACCTTTGGTTACAGGTATCAACAAACAAAACGAAAGGCAGCTGGAGGCTGTGTCATGATGGAACAACACACTGAACACAAGTCTGTAGTCAAAGCAAAAACAATCGGCAGAGGAATTGACATTTTGAGATTATTTCTCAAGGATCGTGGTACAAGGTGCTGCTTGGAACATAATTCACCCACTTATAGGCACATACACTGTATACAGAGATTACTTGCTCATACACTATAATGACATGCATGTACTCTATACTAAGACTTATGCACTATATAAGGGCTCTTCACACTGCAAGTTTCAGCCCAGGTCCAAGGGTTGCAAATCCACATGGCAGCTAGCCACAAAATGAATGCTGTGAGAAGCAGGGTCAAGGAAGCAATTCACTGCAAAATCGTAATGGGAGTGTTGTAGTCAGATGAAGAGGTACAAAATGAATTACCATCTGAGAAAATGACAGTATATTCAGCACGTTGCTGCAGTCTCCTTTGTCTGCACAACTGTAAACAAGACCATCTTCACAAAATAATTATATATTAATAAAAAAACAGATACAGTGGCTCTCAAAAAAGTATTCACCCTTGGACTTTTCCACATTTTATTGTGTTACAACATGGAATCAAAAATGGATTTAATTAGGAGTTTTAGCCACTGATCAACACAAAAAAAAGTCCATAATGTCAAAGTGAAAATAAAATCTACAAATTGTTCTAAATTAATTACAAATATAAAACAGAAAATTTTAATTGATTGCATAAGTATTCACCCCCTTTGCTATGACACACCTAAATAAGCTCTGGTGCAACCAATTGTCTTTAGAAGTCACATAATTAGTTGAATGGAGTCCACCTGTGTGCAATTAAGGTGTTTCACATGATTTCAGGTTAAATACACCTGTCTCTGGGAGGTCCCACAGTTGGGTAGTACATTTCCTAACAAAAACTACATCAGGAACACGAAGGAACATTCAAAGCAAATCTGGAATAAGGTTCTTCAAAAAGCACCAATCAGGGGTAGGATATAAGAACATTTCCAAGGCATTGAATATCCCCTGGAGCACAGTAAAGTCCATTATTAAGAAATGGAGAGAATATGGCACAACTGTGAATCTGTCTAGAACAGGCCATCCTCAAAAAACTGAGTATCCGGGCGAGATGGGAACTAGTCAGGAGGCCACCAAGAGGCCTATGGCAACTCTTAAGGAGTTACAATCTTCCACGGCTGAGCTGGGAGACACTGTGCATACGGCAACAATAGCCCGGGTGCTTCACAAAACTGGCCTTTATGGGAGAGTGGCAAAAAGAAAGCCATTGTTGAAAAAACTCACATCAAATTTCGGCTAGAGTTTGCCAGAAGGCATGTGGGAGACTCTGAGACCAAGTGGAAGAATATTCTATGGTCTGATGAGACCAAAATAGAGCTTTTGGCCTCAACGCTAAGCGCTATGTTTGGTGCAAGCCTAACACCAAGACATCATCCTGAGTACACCATCCCTACCGTGAAGCATGGTGGTGACAGCATCATGCTATGGGGATGCTCTCTGTGTCAGGGCCTGGAAAGCTTGTGAAGATAGAGGGCAAAATTGATGCAGCAAAGTACAGAGAAATCCTGGAGGAAAACCTGCTGAAGTCTGCAAGAGACCTGGGACTTGGGAGAAGATTCATCTTCCAGCAGGACAATGACCCCAAATCAGACAGCCAAAGCCACACTGGAGTGGCTTAAAAACAAAAAGGTCAATGTCCTGGAGTGGCCCAGTCAAAGCCCGAACCTCAATCCAATTGAGAATATGTGGAAAGAGTTGAAAATTGCTGTTCACCAAAGGTCCCCATCCAATTTGACAGAGCTTGAGCAATTTTGCAAAGAAGAATGGGCAAAAATTGCAGTGTCCAGATGTGCAAAGCTGGTAGAGACTTATCCAAATAGACTCATGGCTGTAATTGCTGCCAAAGGTGCCTCTACCAAATATTGACTCAAGGGGTGAATACTTATGCAATCAATTATTTTCTGTTTTGTATTTGTAATTAATTTAGAACAATTGTAGATTTTATTTTTTTCACTTTGACATTATGGACATTTTTGTGGTGAAAAACAAGTTCACAGCTCCTGAAACCTGAGAGCTCCATTTAAACTGGTGTATTTTAAACAATCATTATATCACTTTGAGAGTAAAACTGATGAGACGGTCCGACTTGAGAACGTACACAACACTTAATAAAGGAAGCTCAATAAAAAATCACACTTACAACACGTCTTTATTGTTACACAAACTATTTTACTGCTGTTGGGAAACTGATGCAGACCCAACCTGAGACCCTGTTTGCATTATCAAATACCCGGTCACTTATCAAACTGACTTTTGCAGTTTATGGCTGGACAGCTACAGAGCCTGTGTTAAGAAACCATTTAAAACAATACAGGGCACAGAAGAGGAGCTGATACCGTCATACCTGGACAAGTTTATGTGCAGAGAAAGGTACGGCAGGAATTGTCTAGATGCATTTATAAATACTGCATCAGATCACACAGCTGCACAGGGGTGCAACCCACATCTTAAAAGAAAAAAAAAAAAAAAAGCTGAAAGTTGAAGATATCTTTTAAAAAACTATTTCTTTTCAGAATAAGATTTTCAAATTCTGTAGTTTAGGGAGAAGTTTCAGATTTGATTTAAATACTCGTTTTTGAATTGATTTGAATGCTCATTTTGAATTGATTTGAATACTCATTTTGTAGTGAATGATACCTGATGTTCCAGGGACAGCCTCTTGTGTCTCCACTCCAACACCATCACTATCAATAGCATCTTCCAGTGCTGTCATCAGATCTGGTATCCTTGACTTTATTAGGCTGTAAATCTGGGGCAGAGGTTGTGCAGGCTCTCCAGATGAATGCTGCTGGCATTGCTTTGTAACAGCATTGAGTGTCTCTGCTTTCAGCCTCTTCCACAGATAGGGGTGTAGCGCACAGCACTTATGGAAATCTGTTAAAGAGAATGTAGTTCTGGGATTTAAAATGGCATCAGAACTACATTTCCCAGTGCCTAGTGCTCCTAATGAAGCCAGCAATGACAACCATCTGGGTCAATTGCAATGAACTTGTGGATTCAGTACAGAGTTGTATACTAAGCTATGGAGCAGCTAATCATAATCTACTTCAAACAAAAGATGGAGGCATTGTTGCTAAAAGTCCCATTTCCAAAATTGAAAATGCCTGTTCTGGATTTTTAAATGAAATCCTTGATTTACAAGACACTGAACATCATTTAAAAACAGCATTTAATACAGTCAGCAAAGCACTTTTTAATATAGATTTTATTTGGTTTAGTAGTCCTGAAATGTTGTCAATCAACAAATTGATATTAAAAACACAGAACCTACGTTTGTTATTAGAGCACCGAGAGGGCAGTATTAAAAGCATCCTGAGCAGAAAATCATCTCGTTAAGAAGCAACATTTAATGGTATGCAGCCCATTACATTCCTAAAAGCTCTCTGGTGCCCCTGCTGGAAACAGTACTGCTTTTACACTGCAAGCTGCCGGTATGATAACTGCAGTACACTGTGCTGTGTCTTGAGGTGCCGCAGATTCACCGTGGTATCGGGAAGCTTCCACAGAACCCACTGCAAGAGGCTGAGCAACGCATGAGAAAAGGAAAGAGAAACGTGCATTCATAATAACAATCTATTTAATATATTACTAATGTCACGAATGCTCAACAAGAAGATGATGAATACAAGACGTACTCGTTCATATTTGAGTCTGAGCTTTGATCTGAACAGATTGTGATTAGGGGGGACCCTGTTTATCAAGCAGGTTTATTCTTTTGTTTTCAGTAAATATTTCTGTATTTAGTCAAATGCACTCCTGTTGTTTAGGTGTCCCCAAAGCGTCTGCAATTCTGAGAATGTTCTCGAGTTCTGTAAGAGCCTGCAACTGACTTCACTTCTTCACACACTAAGTGCAGGGATAGGCTTACACACCTGTGTGAATTTTATGGTGTCTTTTAAGGTTTCCAATCAGGCTAAATCTCTTCCCACAAACAGCACAGTGATAAGGTTTCTCTCCTGTGTGAATTTGATGGTGTCTTTTAAGGTCTCTAACTGTTGAATCTCTTCCCACAAACAGCACAGTGATAAGGTTTCTCACCTGTGTGAATTGTATGGTGTCTTTTAAGGTCTCTTAAATGGCTGAATCTCTTCCCACAAACATCACAGTGATGAGGTTTCTCTCCTGTGTGAATTTGATGGTGTCTTTTTAAGGTCTCCAACTGGCTGAATCCCTTCCCACAAACAGGACAGTGATAAGGTTTCTCTCCTGTGTGAATTGTATGGTGTCTTTAAATGGTCTCTTAAATGGCTGAATCTCTTCCCACAAACATCACAGTGATGAGGTTTCTCCCATGTTAATGTGCTGGTGTGAATTAAGATTTCCTAAGTGTGTGAAACTCTCATCACTGGACTGTATGTGGGAAGGTTTCTCCCTGTATGAATGCGCTGGTGTCTTTTAAGCAGTGATATATGATTGAAACTCTTCCCACAATCAGCCCCAGGAAAACGTGTAGTCCCTCCTGTGGGGATTTCCCCCTGTGAGTTTCAGGAATGTCTAATTGACAGGAACTCTTCCCACCTTTAATAGAATGAGGCAAGGTCTTCAAGCTGCCCTGGGTTTCAGAATTGTTAAAACATGCAGAATGTGGCGTCTCTGTACTCTCCACAGTAAGTGGGT
>CM072681.1:9681513-9701575 GCA_036884735.1 Huso huso | reverse complement strand
ACGCTTGAGCTTCTCCTTACTTCTGGCAGCCCATACCAACGGCGCCTGAACTTCATATTTTTAAATCCCAACGGGTCTGCTCAGCGGAGTGGAATGTTCAGGAGTCGGTTGTCTAGCAGCTGCCTCCCGCCTCCTTCTCTGCCCCCGCCTCTCTCTCCCTCTCTGTCCAGCTAGGGAGTTCACATTCAGCTTCCTTAGATTATATAGCGCCATTCTTTACTAACTTTTACAAATGAGCTTATTGAGGCTTCGTGTTTTTAAGATGGTTCAGGTGCAGTCCGGGCACACTGACTGGAGCATCATTACACTATACCGCACTGCGCCTCGGCTTTGTGTGGAGGCTGGATACACAAAATAATGAATGACTGCAAAGAAATCACATGGATTGCTTTTGAATGCTAAATGTGTATCTGGTATTCTAAGTATTACCTACAATTAATAACTCAGCTATATTCATATTCAGAATGTGATAGAGTATTAAGTTCCTGGTTAACCCACGATCTTTGAAATTGATGAGGAAATCAGTTTATGGGAAAGTAATCAAGCACTTTGTTTTAAGGAAGTCTCTCGAAGTGGTGTTTTGGGATTGCATTAACCAATCGGTCTGAGTAGAGACGGTCCGAATTGTGGAGGAGTGAATTCTGGGAATCGCTCCTCCAGGAGCCGCCATCTTCTTCCTCAGCGACATCGCCATCGGAATTATCACAAACGGACCGCTAAAGTGACCTGGAATACATGAACTCAGCTGCTCGGTTCTAGTTTTGTGAAATCGACAGACGTTGTCTCCTTTTTAAGAAGTAGGAGTTCATAAAGGTTGGAGTTGAGGGTTTGAAAACGTGACCCAATGAGAAGTCTTGTTTTTGTTTTTTGACAGCCGATAAAGATTTTACTGACAAAAGGCCTGATATGTTACATTGAAGTGCTTCCTGTAAAGAGTTTGATAGTATGTTTACTTGATTTCCATTTTATCATTCAAATACTAAACAGGTAAGATGCTCCCTCTGCAGATTACAGATTCTCTTCAGATTTCAGCGGTTCTGTGCAGTTTGGGACGGCCTCTAGGCTGAGGTTTGCAGACATGTGATAGACAGTCTCTGGGTTCGGGCAGCGATGCACATTTTAATTTGAGCTGCAAGTTGTTTATAGATTCATCTGATAGAGACACAGGGATATCTTCAGACGCACATTTGTTCAGGTGTTTTGAGACTTGTGGAAAGGATGGAAGTTTTTTACAAATATTACTAATTTTTTTTTTTTTTTTTTTCAATAACTAGAGTAAATTATCAAAATCTTTTGTTCTGTATATGACTGGTTGTATATTAACTTTACAGAGGATTCTATGAAGAGAAATGTAATAAATGAATTTTCAAATTTGACAGGCCCTCGATGTCGTCTCTTGTTTTGTGTTTTGTTGTTCTTCAGAGCCGGGCTCGCTGACAGGTTTAAAACACAACGCTGTCGCTTTCCCTGGTGTTCTGCTGCCTGGACTTATTCCTGATATCTTTATCAACACAATCGCCATGGTTTATGTTTTTATTAACATGTCCCTCGTCATGAATAGTTCTGAGGAGTTGTTTTAGTTTTTACATCAGTTATGAACGGAGCACGGAGGGGACTTGAGACAAAAAAATATATCTCCTAGAGACACATAGGTACGGGACGCATCGATGCGCATCTATCGCACACACACACACACACACAGGTACAGACACAACACACACACACACCGGTACTGGACACAACACACACACACACACACACACAGGTACTGACGCACGCATGCGCACGCACACACACAGGTACAGACCCCCCCCCCCCACACACACACACACAGATACACACACACACAGATAGTGACACACACAGGTACTGACACGCACACACACACACAGATAGTGACACAGACACACACACTACAGGTACTGACACACACACACAGGTACTGACACACACACACACACACGGGTACACTTATGCTATGCACTTTAGCTGCCAGTTAAATATTTAACTAAATGTTAAATCTAGTTAAGTGATTTAAGATTTATTTAAATATTTAGCTAACTGTTAAATCTAGCTAAGAGATTTAAGATTTATTTAAATATTTAGCTAACTGTTAAATCTTGTAACTAGATTTCTAAATGATATCTGAATGCACACATTTATAAAAAAAGCTGTATTTATTTTCTCCTCATTTCTGGCAGCCCATACTAACGGGCGCCGGAACTTTGGCATTTTTAAATCCTAACGGTCTCTGCTCAGCGGAGTGGAATGTTCAGGGAGCCGGTTGCCTAGCAGCGCCTCCGCCTCCTTCTCTGCCCCCCCCCCCTCTCCCTCTCTCGTTGCTCCAGCTAGGAGTTCACATTCAGCTTCCTTAGATTATATAGCGCCATTCTTTACTAACTTTACAAATGAGCTTATTGAGGCTTCATGTTTTTAAGATGGTTCAGGTGCAGTCCGGGCACACTGACTGGAACATCATTACAGTATACCGCACTGCGGGGGGTTTTGTGTGGAGGCTGATACACAAAAATAATGAACGACTGGTAAAGAAATCACATGGATTGCTTTTTAATGCTAAATGTGTATCTGGTATTCTAAGTATTACCTACAATTAATAATTCAGCTATATTCATATTCAGAATGTGATACATTATTAAGACAGGGTCCAGTATTAGAAATAAATAAAACGCTTTAAGAGAAACAGCAGAGATGTTTATTGCCCATTCCCATCCATTCTCTAGATGTTTCTACATTGTGGTTGCAACCACAGGGACAACGGACTCAGCGATGTTAAATAAAAAAAACTAGAGCCCACAATTAACCAATATAGAAAGGAAGGGGAGAAATGTATTGCCTCATGCAGTACCTTCCACTTTCCTCTATTAAATGTCATTTGCCATGTGTCTGCCCAGTTCTGAATGCTGTCGAGATCATTTTGAATGACCTTGCTGCTGCAACAGTGTTTGCCACTCCTCCTATTTTTTTGTGTTGTCTACAAATTTAATAATTTTGCTTACTATACCAGAATCTAAATCATTAATGTAGATTAGGAATAGCAGAGGACCGAATACTGATCCCAATGTGCATTATAAATATGGGAGATACTGAAATTGAAGAAGGAATCTTTGAAAAAGACCCAGGAGTTTATGTTGACTCAGAAATGTCTTCATCTAGACAATGTGGGGAAGCTATAAAAAAAGGCCAACAAGATGCTCGGCTATATTGTGAGAAGTGTTGAATTTAAATCAAGGGGAGTAATGTTAAAACTCTACAATGCATTAGTAAGACCTCACCTAGAATATTGTGTTCAGTTCTGGTCACCTCGCTACTAAACGGATATTGCTGCTCTAGAAAGAGTGCAAAGAAAAGCAACCAGAATTATCTTTTGACCCCGACTCCAACCCCACACATGCAATGTTACCCCAAAAGTGTTTTTATAATGGGATTTCCCATAGGAGGGGGGGGTTGCTCCTGTCATACCACAAAAAAGTCCCCAGATCCTGGACCATCAACCCGGCAGGGCACTCTTTGTGTGCACAAGAGTCTTAGCTAAAGAATGACACTGGCCACGGGTTCAGAGGACACCCCACCCCCACATGGCTTAGCGTTACCCCAAAACTTGTTTTTTTCTATTGTTATAAATCAGTCTTTGCAGGAACTATTCCAGAAGCACTAGGATCAGTTACAGTAAGAACAGTTTTAAAACAGTAATAAGTCATGAAGTAAACTGCTTAAACCATGTATTATAGGCACAGGTATAAAAGAGAAAGGTTTTTTTACAAACCACACACGTGGCCATATTTATTAAAACATTTTTTAAATACAAACTATTTACATACATAACAAACAAAAAAAATAATAAAAACACTGGAATGAAATAACTATACACATTTTCTGATTTTATTTTTTTATATTACTGTTGATTTTTTTTGGGATAATTTCTCTGATTTTGGATCTAACGTTTTCAACAGTCAGTTCCATTCTTTTACAAAGGAACAAAAAACTTGGGTTAATGCTCAGGACTTCTTGAATCTGCAAAGACAGAAATCCCATATGAGGTGCTGCATTGTAGTTCTGCAGTATAGACAGATGTTTAGTTGTGTTCTGAAGCAGGTCAGCGTGATAGAATGTGGTTTTTTTTTATACTGACTGTTCCTGTGTGCATTAGGTGTCTGATAATAGAGGAGGAAACCATAACACATCATCTATTACACCGTAAAATAATTATTTATTTTTTTTTTGGTTCCTGGGTAGTAAGTGTTATTTCCTAATTGCTTATGCCTCAAAAGTATAGAAAATGGCTATTATTCCCCACAAACTTTGCTTTTGTGACCAGGACAGTGATATTTTGAAATGTACCTATTTTCCAGAACATTCCAGATAGATTCAGTGCTGAGTAAACTTGGAGTAACTTCTAGAACTTTCTAGAACTTTCCAGTAATATAAATAGTAGTATAAATACAGGGGCCTTAAGCCCACCAGTTCAGTTTAGTTCCAGCTGCCTAAGTGGCTACATATCTGCATTTTTCTGAGATGGCATCAAGGTCATAGGAGACTTCAAAATGGTGGCATTCCTGATGGGTCTCCAAGGCGGTTTTACCAAGTTTCCCTGCTATCTTTGCCTTTGGGACAGCAGGGACACCAAGGCGCACTACCACAGGCGGACTGGCCACAGCGGACCGAGTTCTCTGTGGGGAGGAACAACGCCAAGTGGGGAGCCACTGGTGGACCCTCGAAGGTGCTGATGCCACCACTGCACATCAAATTGGGCCTTATGAAACAATTTGTCAGAGCTCTAGATAAGGAGTCGGCAGCCTTCAAGTACCTTCAAGACTTCTTTCCTAAGCTGTCTGAGGCAAAGGTCAAAGCCGGTGTCTTCGCCGGACCACAGATAAAGAAGATCCTGAGTGCAATGAATTCCCAAGAAGCTCACTAGTAAGGAGAAAGCAGCTTGGAACAGCTTTGTCGCAGTGGTTCGGGGCTTCCTGGGCAATCACAAGACCAAAAAACTATGTGGAGCTGGTTGAGACTCTGGTGAAGAACTACGGCACAATGGGCTGTAGGATGTCCCTCAAAGTCCATGTCCTTGATGCTCATCTTGATAAATTCAAGGAGAACATGGGAGCGCATCGGAGGAGCAAGGCGAAGCGCCCACCAGGATATACTGGACTTTGAACACCGCTACCAAGGACAGATAACGAGAACATGATGGGAGACTACATTTGGGGATGATTCGTGAAAGTGATTTACAGTATAATCGAAAATCTCGAAAAACTACTCACTTCTAAATCTTTTGTAGTCATTTTGTATTACTTTAGTATAAATACATGTTAATTTGGATTCATATGTTGTTTTTTTCTGACTTTATGTGAAAGAAAAAGACACAAATTCGCCTCGCTTTTTAATTGGAAATAGGTAAATTTCAAAATATCACTGTCCTGGTCACAAAAAAGCAAAGTTTTGGGGAATAATAGCCATTTTCTATACTTTTGAGGCATAAGCAATTAGGAAATAACACTTACTACCCAGGAACAAAAATTGTGTTACATAGTGTAATCAGAGCAGATAACAGTGTCAGTGATAGGGGAGCAGATAAGAGCAAGTAAAGCACATTAAGGGAGAGTGATAAAGTGTCCACAGGGAAAATAGGAGTTCTACAGGTGCTGTCTGAAGAGGGAGTCTTGAGGAGGTGTTGAAGGTGGTCAGGGACTGGGCAGTCCTGACATACAGGAGGCCGCATTACCAAGGTCTTTCTGGAGCTCCGCCACCATCTGAAATAACAAATGGATACGCCATGTGAATATGCTGTATATCTAAACATAGTGATGGTGCCCTCTTTCACTAGCACACTGAAACACACTGAGAGTCTCTGTAAGTCACCTTGGATAAAGGCGTCTGCTAAATAAATAAATAAATAATAATAATAATAATAATAATAATAATAATAATAATAATAATAATAATAATAATAAATAATGAAACACAGTCGTTTTAGGTGTTAGCCCGAATATTTGCAGCTTTTGTAAAAATAATTTTACGGTGTAGTGAAACTTAACTTGATTGCTGCCATTGTGTTTTTTTGGGGGGGGCTGTTTTTTGGTAACAAAATATGGTAACACAGTATGCTAATGAGGGTAATGGCGTCTGTGTCCTCAGAAGGCTCTGATTATATTACGATTACTGTCAGGATCATATAACAAGTACTGCTTTATTACAAATTGAGCAGAAACTGCATTTTTGTATTAAGTAAAAAAAAAGTTGAAAAATGGTGAAAAGCTTTCAAATTGCATCGCTGCTGCTGCAAATAATAGGGTTAACACCTAAAACGAGTGTGTCCTCAGAATTAGCATGTGCCTTGTTTTATGGTCATTCCTTACTCAGCAATGCCACCATAGCTTCACTCTAATATGAAATCCATTTAATGTAAAAAACTAAATGTTTCTGGTATAGAAGTACCAGTTCTTTTGGATCAAAATCTTTTGGGTTACTGACAGGTTTGTGGACTGAGGCAGTACTGAAACTTTCAGTTCATTATTATGAAAACAATAAATAAAAATGGGTGTATACTACAGCC
The DNA here is from genome assembly GCA_036884735.1 of Huso huso. Classification (NCBI taxonomy): domain Eukaryota; kingdom Metazoa; phylum Chordata; class Actinopteri; order Acipenseriformes; family Acipenseridae; genus Huso; species Huso huso. The sequence continues at coordinate 9,695,001 of CM072681.1, read as the reverse complement.
GGTAGATGGTGTCAAGTGTTAAAAAAATACTATTTGCAAAATAGTATTTACTAATTTCTATTTAAAGTACATGTCTGGCAACCTATTTTCTATTTGTATTTTAAATAAATATGGAGACCAATGTTTTCTTTTAAAGAGTTTCCGAGACTATTTTGCCCATCCTTGGCATTCAGCTGTTAACTGTAAGGTTGGTTTCCAGGCAGATTGCCTTTCCGGGCAGACTTCTCAATAGAGTCCAAGCTTCCGATTTCATTTGCAGTCATGAAGGGTGCGGTGGCCAAGTGGTAAGGTGTCAGTCTCGTAAACCGAAGATCACGGGTTCAATCCCCGTCCGTACCTTGTTGCTGTCTTTAAAACACTATTTGTTACTTGTTTGTACCTTTGCAGCTGAAATTATAAAATGCAACTTGTCTTTTAATTTAAAAAACGGAGTATTCGGATTTGAACCGGGGACCTTTTGATCTGCAGGCAAACGTTCTACCACTGAGCTATACCCCCATTCCAACAACACCATTTTCTATCAAGCACAACCAACGGTGCCGAGCTGTCAGTTTCAGAAATGCAATCTATCAAGGCGCGTGATTTTTTTACCTTGTATGTCATTTGTAAAGAAACTAATTTGATTAAAAACCTAACGTATTAGAGGTCAATTGTCTATTTGAATGTGTCCAGTAATAGGCACATTTCCTTGATAGCGAAACTTTTCTCAAATGTGACAAAAAGCGTACATACCTCTTATACACAATGAAATATAAGTCGTCAAACTTCTTCCACTTTTTAAGGGTGTGCAGCGACTATTCAAACAGAAAAGCTAAATAACTAGACATCTACCAATCATGTGATTCCACATGTTAGTCAACGTCAAAACAGGGTGTGCAAGCAGTTTGATATCCACACCGTTTATATTAAACAAACTAGAATCTTTGGTTCTGTTGTTCAGTATTTTCTTAAAGTACCTTACTCAAGGGTACAGCAGCAGTGTCCCCCACCTGGGATTGAACCCATGACCCTCCGGTCAAATATCCAGAGCCCCTAACCACTACTCCACACTGGAACTTGGCATTTAGAAATTATGATCTGTAGCCTAATGTACACGAAAGACACTATAAAGCACGCTTTTTACAGGCTCTGTCAGTGTCATTTGTGACTTACAAAATGAAGTTACATTTTATGATGTCTCTGCTATCTGTTTATATATCAACCACACATGTGATTACCCAACAAAAAAGCCAGTCATGCATACGCATTATCATACTTGAAATGTAACATTGTTGTTCAATCGAAAACACGATCATGTTGCTTTAGAAAGGGAGGCATCTGACCTGTACTCGGCTGGAAAATTAGCATTGAAACAAGTAAGATATTTGTTATTTCATTTGTTTGCTAGTTTCCCGGTGGCGCAACAAGTGAGTAAGTTGTGTAATTAGAAATGCTTGTGAAGCGCAGGATCGAATCCCTACTCCTGTGAGGAAGTGTGCGTGTATGAACTTGTTTTAGATTTTAAATAATAATTACATTTTCCAAAATGCAAAACTAAAAGAATCATATTTGCTGATATTTTTAAATAAACTAATTGAAAAGAGAGAAAGAAATAATACATGCTTCCTTCCAGGAGTAATCTAGGCTATATTTCAAGCAAGCATTGTATTGATTCTGGTTCAGTCAGATCACGTGATGTGTTGCTTCATGCGGAACACTGTTTGCTTCAGATGGTTCGAGGCGGGTTACGTCATTTGTTTGCTTCACATGAAGCAGTGGTCATTTGAATCACCTGAAGTAGTGAATCACTGAATCATGTGACTGATCCAAAGCCTCAATGAACCCTGTGTATGATTTGAAGCCTCAATGAAGCAATGAATGCCGTGTATGATTTGAAGCTCAGCGCTAACGTAGTTGAATCAGTTGAAGCCCCTCTCCAAAACTCATAGGCATTCTAGTATCAGGCATAGCATTAATGGGTCATTAGTTCAGTGTCTCATCGGTGTCTCTCGGATGGCTAGATTATTACAGATTATTTTTAAGCATACAACATACTTGAAGTGTAACCCCAAGTCAATTAAAACCTATTGAACATTTAAAAAAAGAAGTGTTTTTAAAGTGCATAATATATAGAAACACAACATCATAATAATGTTTATTTTATTACATTTCAGTGAAACATACTTGAATGCAAAGATTTCTACAAATACATCCATATATATTTTTATTTTAAAAAAAATGCATATTCCATATATGATTTGGCAGACACAAAACTGGACCGCTAGATTGAGGTTGATTACTTCATCTCACTAAACTCATAGAGTCACCATGGATCCCACAGTCATAACAAAAACATCAACAAGATATGGTGCTTTAAGGTGTAATGGTGTGTTTTCAATAGTATAGCAATTTAATATTTATAAATTATATTTATTTTGGTGATGTATCAGAATGAAATAATATTGAATTCAAGACTTCTTTGACAAAGGTTTGAAAATACATTTTATTAACAATTATTTCTGGAAAACATCTCAAATAATCATTACATTTATTTTTATAATAATTAACAATAATTAAACTCCCCCAATTTCACATAATAGCAGCCAGTTTATATATATATATATATATATATATATAGTTTTTTAATTTAACAAAGATGAATTGAAATTATTTTAAAATGTAATTTGACAAACAGTATATTCTTCCTTCCAATTCTAACCTACTTCAACGAAGCATTATTGATTCGAATTAAAGCGTTGTATTGGTGGTTTGTGTTTCCTTTTGTAAATATACCATCAAAAACGTTTCGATAGTGAAGCTACGACACCGTCAGCAAGATTTTACTCCGTGAGCGTGCGTGACTGAACACCCCGAGCGTCTACAGCTTCAGAGGATCCGTAGAACTGCAGGCGTTTGTGTCACGTGATGTATTGCTTCATGCGAACCAATTGAACCTTTGATTCACAACACTGTTTGCTTCTAATGGTTCGAGACGGGTCGAAGCGGGTGAGGCTTTGTACCCATCACTAGGAATAGTCTGTCCCTGTTTAGACAGGGACAATTTAACTAGACCCAAAAAATGCATTTGTTTTGTTTCAAATAAAGCCACGCCTGGCGTGTTTCCTTCTAAGTTATGTTTTCCTTGGATTTATTATTGCCTCCTACACACCACAAGGACATTATCCTGAAAGACAGCAGAAAAAATCATTACAATATATATATATATATATATGTTGGAGAACAAATATCAAGGGTGTGATTGGACCTGGCTAATGAGAATGAATGAAAGAGAATATTGTTACAGCAGAAATGCATCAATGGATTATGGAAATGAAAAGTGGTGCTGTAGTAGCTGTTGGGAAACATCTCTCTTGCTTATTTTGGGGTCCATGAGAACATTCCTTTGGTAAAGTTTGTGAACAAAGGCATAATCCATGGTCTAGGTGGCTTGTGGCTGATTGCTTCAATGTTTGTTCTGAGTACTGAGTTAGGGAACACAAGGTACAGTAGTACAGGTCTAGTATTACATCTTAGGAGAACTAGCTAACATGATAAATACTTGTTTTGGTTGCACGGGGGGGTGGGAGAATCTCAGAGATAAGAGATGCAGAGGAATGTTTGTGAGGCTTGGGGACTGGCCACGTACACAGGTTTAGGTGGGGAGGGTCTCAAATGATGTCATTACAGGGGAGTGTTCTATGTTATTAAAAAGTGATTGCAGCCATTGTCTGTGGCACAGATTCCATCCGCTGTGACCCAGAGCATTTGTCTCTGGTTTCTTCAAATAGTTCTATTCTTGTATTGCACCAATACACATATTTTTGACTTTCACTGATATTGTTTTTCAGTTTTCATCAGTTTTTCCTTACACAGCCTATGTCAAAACCAGACCTTGTTTAAAAGTCCAACAGCTGTTTCGACGGAAAGAGCAAAATATTTTTTATTAATTTTATTGAAATCTGTTTTTATTAAGGCAGAGTAATATTAATAGATTAGGTAAGAAAGTAGGTTGTGTGGTAAGACAAAAATTACTGCACAGTCACGTGATCTTGTTTAGCCAATCACAGTACCTAATTTATCCAAGCCATTTTATTAACTCAGTCAATTTCAATTAATTTGTTATTTTATTATTTTTTGATTACTTCACAACCCATAACCACAGAACACCACTTTATTATCTTAATTAAGAGTATTCAAGTTTAACAAAGAGCAAATACAATATATATAGTAACTGTCTTCAGTGCTACATTAAGAGGAAATCCTGTTTAAAAGCAAGTACACTATTTTTACAGTTACTGTATTCAGTGCTAACAAAATCAGATTATTATTTTATTAGTAGACACCCCTTATCCATCTTACTTACAATTGTTACAAGATATCACATTATTTTTACATACAATTCCCCATTTATACAGTTGGGTTTTTTACTGGAGCAATCTAGGTAAAGTACCTTGCTCAAGGGTACAGCAGCAGTGTCCCCACCTGGGATTGAACTCATGACCCTCCGGTCAAGAGTCCAGAGCACTAACCACTACTCCACACTGCTGCCCCACTACTCCACACTGCAAAACATTGACCTTACATATTGTATTGTATATATAAGAGAAATGTTTTTCAATTTGATTTTGTTTCCATCATTCTTTTGTACATCTGGAATCAATAGCAGGTTAATACGTTTCTAACTGAATACATTATTTTCAATGCTTATTAAAGTGTTTTTAAACACTTAAGGGAGCCAAAATATTTTATGCCAAAATAGATTTTCATATTCCTAGAGGAATCCTTTTGTAATGTTGTAAATTAATTTAAATATCGTATCATTGATATCGGAATTTCAATAACCGTGGAAAAAAAAAAATAATTTAAGACTCAAATACTGTGAATTTTATATTGTGGTAACGCTACTTCTAACAACTTCTTTCTCCCCTCCCCTGTCTCCCTCTCTCTTCAATTTCATGAAACTCCCCATCCCTCCCTCCTCCTCCTCCACCACCTCCTCCCATAAACCCCCCACTGCTATGGCGACCCCACACCAGCCAACACCCCAGGGCCACACCCACATAAGCGCCCGTGACAAGCTCTCTTTTCTGGGGTTGAAAAGTTGGCTCATCTGGTGGAAATCCTCAGGCTGTGCGATCTTCCACAGATTGGTTTTGGAATCTTTGACCCAGGACAGATTGCCCTCGCTCATGATCATGATCGTGTTAGTCATGGCATTGCTGACCAATGGTTTACGAATAAACGGCGGCAAGCGTATATCGGGCAACTGCCCTCGGTGAACTCGCCAGAACGCACGCAGTACATAATCTGGCATCCATCGCTTCATTCCTGCTAGGTGTTGGCTAAAACCTTTAGGGCATTTTTGGGCTGAAACCTCTCCATTCTCCTTATCCTCCCCCCCCTCTCCACACTTAAGGGGTTCCCAGTGTGGCAGCTAAAAAAACCCCAGGCGGGACTGAATTCCCCTGCCTGCATTTGTAATCATTACTCACACATACTTTCATCCCATCAAACAGCTTCAACTCTATGAAGCCAGCCGGGCATGACTGCGATTTGGTGAGAGGGTTTGGACTAGCAGAGGTGTACAGGCCTCCGAAAAGGTACCCCGAAAGAGATGGCACTTGTTTTTGGGTCGCTACACACCAATAGGCATTGAAACGGGCTTTCCTGACCCTATAGATGTCACCACAGACTTGATTACAACTTTTAAAGAACAAAAATGTTGTTTTGCATTCCTGGTGGCATTCGTAAGTACTGTAGCCTTGTTCCTTGTTATCTGTTTGGAGTTTGACTGCGTTGTATTGTTCAGGACAGGAATAGGCACCCGTTAGCGGTTTTTCTGTTCCAGTTTGTGGCATAGATCCTGAGAGTCCGCCGTTAGTGCCATACAGTCCTGAAACACGCCTCCGAACGAGAAATTGTTACTGTGGCCTGGCAAGAGCCGTCGTCTACATTTGCATGGAAATTGAAATTCGGCGACTCTACCTTGACGCAGCCAGGACGGTGTTGACTTGGTAATAGGTCTTGATGGCTTGGGTCACGGCCAGCACCAGTTTATGGATTGTAGGCTCTGATAAGCCCAGTAGAGACTGCTGGTTAAACACAGCCGGCAAAGGCAGACCAGTGCGGTCAATCGCCACCAGATTATTGGCGATGCTTTCTTGCCATTTCTGCAAGGTAATACCAGGATAGAACAGTGCTCCTCCGTGGCTTTCAGTGACCGAATAGGTGATGTTTCCAACGCACTGCCGGCTAGCGGAGTCCTGAGTCGAGCTGGAGGCCCCACTTTGGTTGCCGAATCCCACGCTGACAACATTGAAGAAATGCAATCCAGCAGAGACGCTGATGGACCTGGAAGAAGAAGAGTCCTGGCTGCCCGAGAGGACGGTGGATTTGAGGAAGTCCTCCTGGACCAGGCTGGCTCCAGCGTGCACCGTGGTGAGGACGTGGGTCCCATAGTTCAGCACCAGGGACCGGAGAGGAAGCCGCCAGTCGGGTCTGGTTGTTCTCCAGGGCCTCGGCGATCTTGTAGGCCTGATCTTGGAACCGCGGGTCAAGGGAGAAGCCTGGGTGGACTGGACTGAGTAGAGGAGATTACGAACCTGGAGAGATGGGGAGGGGAAGGAGAGTGGAGGGGAGAGGGTGAAAGAGGAGGGGAGGGGAGAGAGAGAGAACATTATCAAGTTTAACTAAGAGTACAATACACAGTAACAATACACAGTAACTGTCTAACTAAGTTAAGAGTAAATCAAGTTTAACTAATAGCATAGTACAATATATATATATATATTCATAGTAACTGCACTGTAAAACCAAAGAGCATGTGATGTGTTTATAAGATAAATGGTGTGTGTTTATTGATGCAGGGAGGTTTTCTATCCCTAAGCAGCAGTGTTTATATGTGATCCTGTAAACACTGATATGTAGACCTTTGTAATATGAACACATTCTTAAACGCTATGTTTTTTTTCACACACTCTGAATATCACTATCCGATTTGATTATCTACATTAGCATAATAGCGAATCCAAGATTAGTGATAATTAAAGTATGTGAAATCACAGAAGACCTCAAAAGTTGAACTTTAATGTAAGTCTATGTAAAATGAAATTGATTAATTTAAGACCACCCGTTTTAGCGGTGAAATACACACATCGTGCGGAAACATTATTTGTAACAAAATGTTTAAATTATTAACTGTATGTTTCATCAAACTGTAGGCCAATGTTTCATCTATTTAAACAAATTAAAGATGAAACTGTGTTAAAAAAACAATGTAAACAAACTTGCCATACAAACATGGATCTGTCAAATAATATTTAGTTAAATAATAGCTAAACACTGGTTTCGATCAGCCCGATTCAGGCAGCAGCTGGTCAGGACTTCTTCAGCGCTCAGACAGCGTCACTACAGTACGGTCTCTTTTGCCCCCTGTGAGCACTGGCATCAGACAGCGTCACTACAGTACGGTCTCTTGCCCCCTGTGAGCACTGGCATCAGACAGCGTCACTACAGTACGGTCTCTTGCCCCCTGCGAGCACTGGCATCAGACAGCGTCACTACAGTACGGTCTCTTTTGCCCCTGTGAGCACTGGCATCAGACAGCGTCACTACAGTACGGTCTCTTTTGCCCCTGTGAGCACTGGCATCAGACAGCGTCACTACAGTACGGTCTCTTTTGCCCCCTGTGAGCACTGGCATCAGACAGCGTCACTACAGTACGGTCTCTTTTGCTTTCAGCGCTTGTCCTAGAAGGAGCTAAGTATTGGTTTATTCTTATTACTTATTGCTAATTTGGGAACGTGTCTAATTGTTGTACCCCTCTCGCTTTCTAGTTGCTGGCGGCTGCCCCTTCCCCAGGTTTACTCAATTGACCTCCCGCTCCCTGAGCTGCGATCGCAGCCCGCATATCACCGGCTCGGTCTCTGTAAGTCGCCTTGGATAAAGGCGTCTGCTAAATAAACAAATAATAATAATAATATTAGCCTTCAGTGGCTTACACAGTGCTATTGATACAAAGATTATCTCGATGTGGATTTTATTTTATTTTATTTAATCTTTCAAGTTTAGAGAGATGTTATGTATTATTTATTCTCAAAGATGGAGATGGAAATGATTAAAAAAACATGTCAGCTATCCAAAGAATAGTGTTTTGACTCTAGGGAAGCTTTCCTTTTGCTGTAGATGGATGAATTGTTTTTTTAATGTGGAGTGCTTTTTACTACTCCATTGTGGAATATGTTTGCAAATGGCCTTATTTTCAAAAGTCAGTAAAAAGTTTAGTCCTAATTAAGGAAAGGACACTTGAAAGTCACAGTCAAAGCTTGTAAAACCAATCAGCAACTTAAGTGAAACTACAATTACAATTTTGAGGGCATTTCATATAGATGTACTCTAAAATATAGCTCAATTTTAAAAGTTTTTACTCAGACATTGTCTTACTCATGTTTGTAGAACATCCCCGACGATGAGGTTGAAAAGCATACAGCATGCAACAACAAGAGGAACAGCACCACACTTAGTCTGATTCTCTGAAGAAGGGAGACTGAAGGAGGCAGTGGTAGTGGGGGACAGCGTTACCCTGTCCTGTCAGGCTGAGACCATACTAGATATTTTTTTGCAGTGGATGGCCGTGAAAACTAATATATTGATTACAGTGATTCAAGTCAAGATTGGACGGGCCCAGCACCTGAATACCATATACTAATACCTAAATCAAACCCCTGTATGTATTTGTAAAGTAGTTAAGATTATTTTTTTTACATATAATGTATCTTTCTCTCGGGGCCCATAGTAATGCTATGGCTGGTGGTATGTACGCCTCTGAGTTTTGCATTGAACTCTGACGTGTTTCCAGCATTCCAGGGGAAGTGCAGGGTTCATTTAAATAGACACAAAAATAGAAAAAGTGGGCGTGGTGTGCCCCCAGTAAACAAGCTTGCGCTTTCAACCCAGACAAGAAGCGCTCATTTAAAATAGGAGTGCAGCAGCATTGACACAGGTGGAGCGTATTATTTAGACGCGAGGTAACTTGCGTTCAAATACAAATCCAACCCTAAGTGTTACGAGAATAAACACAAAGACGTGTTTATTATCTGTTGCCTGTAGGTGTTTATTTTGATGTTTAGAGCTTAAACATTTTGATTTACAGTGTGTCTTCAGTGCTAGATTAAGAGTAAATCAAGTTTAACTAAGAGCAAGTACTATATATAAACAGTAACTGTCTTCAGTGCTACAAAATACTACACTGCAGATATCCAGTTCCAGTTCTGAGCAAGATCAGAAAGACTAGTGCTAGAAGTAACTTGAACAATATTTAACGTTAAAATAAATAATAAAAATAACACATTAGCTTACCTGCACTCGTGTCGTCACTGTCCCGTCCCTAACTTGATGTGTTTTCACTCTCTTACTTTCACTCGAATATTTGCCGTTGATGGAAAATGAAAACGTCCCAGGCAAGCCGATTGAAAACGAGGCTTCCGAATTGATGGAGCTCGCCACGACGCTCCGGTACTGCAGCCAGCTGTCTATCAGTTCCGAACTCTGTTCCACACGGCTGTGTTTCTGAGGTATCGTGAACACCTCGTCCGGTATGAGATAAGACCCGTCTTCGGTAGTCCGACACTGTGAATAGTTAAAGTTCATCACCCGACCCAAGTCTACGTTACGAAGATTGTCCCACCCGCCGCCAGGTAACACTTCCAAAGCCGGTATTTTTAAAACTCGCCGGCATTCCAGTAGAAAGCGGTTAGGGTTCGATGATCTCAAGAAGCTGTTGGGAAAAAAGCCGTCTGCCTGCTCGGATGCTGTGGAGCCCTCCGCCGGGCGGTGTAAGAACAACGAGACGCTGAGTATAAAGGGTAGAGAGAGAGGGCCCATGATGAGAGATAATGGGTCTGGACGCGGTTCTGCTCTCAACATATATATATGTACGGTATGCGTGTTTCTCTATACAACATAGATGTCACGTGTATAGGGGAGATCCACTTAAAGTCGTTGAATAAATAACCAAGGCAATTATGTTTCAAAAATACAAAACCAGAAATACGACATATTTAACAAGAGTAGCTTTCATAACACAGCCATGTAACCAAGAGAAACACACCCAACATCAATGTGCCAAATGTGAAGGTACAATGGTATTGTGTAATATAGATACCAAAAACATCCGCCCATCTTTTAAGTTTCGTTATGAGAAATAGAACCAAACTTACTGGTGCTCAAGGGTACAAAATAGTAATACAAATTCTCCCTGAAGACTGGCCATAGGAACATAACTCTAGTGATTGGTAACATGTTCAGTAACTGCATTAGCATTCCCACAATCTTTGCAGTCAAACTCATTATTTCACCAATGTTCTAAATAAAAACTAATAAACTCAGAATACAGTAGAGCAAATTAATTAGTTAGGGTCCTTCTTCGTATTATTGGAACTAATGTTAAACAAACCTAAACAAACCACATTTCTCCAAATGCTATCAGCAATATTGATACAATAGAGTGAAATGTAATGGAAAATGTTATCTTACATGTAGAGTACACATATTTCACGTCCTATTCGTTTTCAGGTACTCCTTTCCAAACATCAAATACTCATCACTACATACCTCAACATGAATTACACATTTCTGAGTACATGGACATCTATTGTTGGTTAAGGCACAATTTGACAGCAAAGATTGTGGGAATGCTAATACTGAACATGTTTCCAATCACAAGGACTATGATTTCCCAGTATTAAGAACATAAGAACATAAGAAAGTTTACAAACGAGAGGAGGCCATTCGGCCCATCTTGCTCGTTTGGTTGTTAGTAGCTTATTGATCCCAGAATCTCATCAAGCAGCTTCTTGAAGGATCCCAGGGTGTCAGCTTCAACAACATTACTATGGAGTTGGTTCCATACACTCACAATTCTCTGTGTAAAAAAGTGCCTCCTATTTTCTGTTCTGAATGCCCCTTTATCTAATCTCCATTTGTGACCCCTGGTCCTTGTTTTTTTTTTTCAAGTCAAAGAAGTCCCCGGGTTGACATTGTCTATACCTTTTAGGATTTTGAATGTTTGAATCAGATCGCAGCGTATTCTTCTTTGTTCAAGACTGAATAGATTCAATTCTTTTTACCCTATCTGCGCACGACATGCCTTTTAAACCCGGGATAATTCTGGTTGCTCTTCTTTGCACTCTTTCTAGAGCAGCAATATCCTTTTTGTAACGAGGTGACCAGAACTGAACACAATATTCTAGGTGAGGTCTTACTAATGCATTGTAAAGTTTTAACATTACTTCCCTTGATTTAAATTCAACACTTCTCACAATATTATATTATATTCATATGGTGAGAATTTGTCATGTGTTTGGTGATGTCAAGTGTGACAGGAAAACACACACATACGGGTGCAGGGTTAAGGTTGTATGACTACCTTAACTTGCAATTTCCTAACCTTTTCCTTAACGTTACTTTAACAGAGTTTTTGCCATTGAATTTCCATTGTTTTGCAAAAGGCATCTTGGAAAATAAAAAACCACTAACACAAGAGACACACACCAAAACTACCCGCAAGTAGTATTTATTAATTATGTCTTGTCATGTCTTATACTTTCCAAAATATATATATTATTATTGACCCATATCATTAACAAAAGTGAAATAACTTGTTTTATTTTACTCATGGATGTTCAAGCATTCTGATCCACTTAAAGTCGTTGAATAAATAACCAAGGCAATTATGTTTCAAAAATACAAAACCAGAAATACGACATATTTAACAAGAGTAGCTTTCATAACACAGCCATGTAACCAAGAGAAACACACCCAACATCAATGTGCCAAATGTGAAGGTACAATGGTATTGTGTAATATAGATACCAAAAACATCCCCATCATTTTTAAGTTTGGTTAAGAGAAATAGAACTAAACATTCTTGTGTTAGGTCTTATTGTGTATTCTGTTTTCAATATGTATAGATACCAAAAAATAAACAAGTTAGAAAAACGTAACAGCCGTTTTAAAGGGGTGATATCAAACACAATGGCGGGGTTTACCTGCACGCTGGAGTCATGCCAAATATCGTGCTTTAAGTGTTAAATTTAAAGTGGTACTGCTGAATTACAATAGCTGCGTTACATAGACAAGTCCTTACCAATTTTGACCTGATGGGCTTGCTGTCCATTGTCAGGAACGTGTTGCTATCCACGTTCTACGATTGTATGGCAAAGTCCTCAAATAACAGCAATACAGAGCGACCTTCACGGTATGGCCAGCAAATGAGAGCGACATTTAAAAATCGCTCTTTTATTTCCACAGTCGCTCTATTGCTGGTATACGAGGAATTTGCATGACAACTGTAGAACGTGGATAGCAACACGGTCCTGACGATGGACAGCAAGCCCATCAGGTCAAAACTGGTAAGGACTTGTCTATGTAACACAGCTATTGTAATTTAGCAAAACCATCTTAAATTTAACACTTAAAGCACGATATTTAGCAGGACTCCAACTTGCATGTAAAAAGGGCCATATAGATGTCACTTGTATAGGGGATATCCACAAAAAGTCATTAAATAAATAACCAAGGCAATTCATTCCACTTAACTCGTGGTTACTTTTACCAGAGCAAAAAAAACAAATCTACATATTGCATCTAAAAAAATAATAAAGCAAGGAATTGCAAATGTTTTCTTGACAAAGTGGGGCATAACTGGTAAAGACATACATGTTAAAAGAACTTGTTTTTTTTCACCCTCACTTTACCTGTAATGCCAATGGCACTTCCTAGGCAGCATAAAGAGGGTTGACTGTACAAAATTCCCTTAAGTTCTGGCTCATGATTTTACCAAAAGTTATAATGTTGCTTGTTTAACAATATTGATAATTGATATTGTATGTAATTAAAAAAAAAAAAAACCTTTGGTTACAGGTATCAACAAACAAAACGAAAGGCAGCTGGAGGCTGTGTCATGATGGAACAACACACTGAACACAAGTCTGTAGTCAAAGCAAAAACAATCGGCAGAGGAATTGACATTTTGAGATTATTTCTCAAGGATCGTGGTACAAGGTGCTGCTTGGAACATAATTCACCCACTTATAGTCACATACACTGTATACAGAGATTACTTGCTCATACACTATAATGACATGCATGTACTCTATACTAAGACTTATGCACTATATAAGGGCTCTTCACACTGCAAGTTTCAGCCCAGGTCCAAGGGTTGCAAATCCACATGGCAGCGAGCCACAAAATGAATGCTGTGAGAAGCAGGGTCAAGGAAGCAATTTACTGCAAAATCGTAATGGGAGTGTTGTAGTCAGATGAAGAGGTACAAAAATGAATTACCATCTGAGAAAATGACAGTATATTCAGCACGTTGCTGCAGTCTCCTTGTCTGCACAACTGTAAACGAGACCATCTTCACAAAATAATTATATATTAATAAAAAAACAGATACAGTGGCTCTCAAAAGTATTCACCCCTTGGACTTTCCCACATTTTATTGTGTTA
>CM072681.1:9576146-9678146 GCA_036884735.1 Huso huso | reverse complement strand
AATCAATACTATGCAAGTTATTGCTCTGCACACAGAGGTGTCCTCAAATCAATACTATGCAAGTTATTGCTCTACACACAGAGGTGCCTCAAATCAATACTATGCAAGTTATTGCTCTGCACACAGAGGTGTCCTCAAATCAATACTATGCAAGTTATTGCTGTACACACAGAGGTGCCTCAAATCAATACTATGCAAGTTATTGCTCTGCACACAGAGGTGTCCTCAAATCAATACTATGCAAGTTATTGCTCACACACACAGAGGTGTCCTCAAATCAATACTATGCAAGTTATTGCTCTGCACACAGAGGTGTCCTCAAATCAATACTATGCAAGTTATTGCTCTGCACACAGAGGTGCCTCAAATCAATACTATGCAAGTTATTGCTCTGCACACAGAGGTGTCCTCAAATCAATACTATGCAAGTTATTGCTCTGCACACAGAGGTGCCTCAAATCAATACTATGCAAGTTATTGCTCTGCACACAGAGGTGTCCTCAAATCAATACTATGCAAGTTATTGCTCTGCACACAGAGGTGTCCTCAAATCAATACTATGCAAGTTATTATTCTACACACAGAGGTTTCCTCAAATCAATACTATGCAAGTTATTGCTCTGCACACAGAGGTATCCTCAAATCAATACTATGCAAGTTATTGCTCTGCACACAGAGGTGTCCTCAAATCAATACTATACAAGTTATTGCTCTGCACACAGAGGTGCCTCAAATCAATACTATGCAAGTTATTGCTCTCTGCACACAGAGGTGTCCTCAAATCAATACTATGCAAGTTATTGCTCTGCACACAGAGGTGTCCTCAAATCAATACTATGCAAGTTATTGCTCTGCACACAGAGGTGTCCTCAAATCAATACTATTCAGTTATTGCTCTGCACACAGAGGTGCCTCAAATCAATACTATGCAAGTTATTGCTCTGCACACAGAGGTGTCCTCAAATCAATACTATGCAAGTTATTGCTCTGCACACACAGAGGTGCCTCAAATCAATACTATGCAAGTTATTGCTCTGCACACAGAGGTGCCTCAAATCAATACTATGCAAGTTATTGCTCTGCACACAGAGGTGCCTCAAATCAATACTATGCAAGTTATTACTCTGCACACAGAGGTGTCCTCAAATCAATACTATGCAAGTTATTGCTCTGCACACAGAGGTGTCCTCAAATCAATACTATGCAAGTTATTGCTCTACACACAGAGGTGTCCTCAAATCAATACTATGCAAGTTATTGCTCTGCACACAGAGGTGTCCTCAAATCAATACTATGCAAGTTATTGCTCTACACACAGAGGTGCCTCAAATCAATACTATGCAAGTTATTGCACTGCACACAGAGGTGCCTCAAATCAATACTATGCAAGTTATTGCTCTGCACACAGAGGTGTCCTCAAATCAATACTATGCAAGTGATTGCTCTGCACACAGAGGTGTCCTCAAATCAATACTATGCAAGTTATTGCTCTGCACACAGAGGTGCCTCAAATCAATACTATGCAAGTTATTGCTCTGCACACAGAGGTGCCTCAAATCAATACTATGCAAGTTATTGCTCTGCAAACAGAGGTGTCCTCAAATCAATACTATGCAAGTTATTGCTCTGCACACAGAGGTGCCTCAAATCAATACTATGCAAGTTATTACTCTGCACACAGAGGTGCCTCAAATCAATACTATGCAAGTTATTGCTGTACGCACAGGTGTCCTCAGATCAGTAATTGCAGTAACATTCTAAACAATTAGCCTTGTTTTTAATAAGGAAAAACATTATAAGGACAATTCCATGAAAGTGCCATGGCAATGAAAAAAAAAAGTTTTATTTATCAATAGCATCTCCCTGTATTTGTACTAAAGGGTGTCTGTCAATGCAGGCTGTATTATTATTGTTCTCTTTGTGCCTTTACTTTACAGGCATTTAAAATTACTGTTAAAAAAGCAACATTTTCAGAAGTCTGCCTTCCATACACTGTAGCTATCAATGGTAGATGCATGTTTTAGTCACACATTTGTAAATATGTCACATTTTGACTCTGGGTATGTTACCAACTTATTATTTATTTCTTAGCCGACGCCCTTATCCAGGGCGACTTACAATTGTTACAAGATATCACATTATTTTTCCATACAATTACCCATTTATACAGTTGGGTTTTTACTGGAGCAATCTAGGTAAAGTACCTTGCTCAAGGGTACAGCAGCAGTGTCCCCCACCTGGGATTGAACCCATGACCCTCCGATCAAGACTCCAGAGCCCTAACCACTACTCCACACCGCTGCTCAGTTACTAATATTACATTTTCTTGGGATGAAGGAAAATATTTTAGTGATTCAAAATAATGGTGTTTAAATTAAACCAAATGTCACAGCCGTCACATTTTCTTGGTAAAGTTTCTATAAAAGTTGGATACTACATTATATATTTTGTTCAAACTTTCTCTGCAAAGCTAACTTTTTAAAATATATTTTCTGGAATACAATTGTTGACCCTTTCTTAATAGTAAGAGCCCAGATTAGCGTCATGGACGTGACAGTTCTGGATGTGACTGGTAGTAAGCTTGATGAGATTGCAGAGTAATCCCATGTCTTATCATGCACAAGCTAAATATTAATTGAAATCACTGAAGGGCATCAGAGCACATTGTCATGAGACCATATAAACAGATCTCAAGACCAAACAATCATGTCACTCATCTTAATGGGGATTAAAGTGTTTTCTGTCATCTGCTGGTCTTACATTTTTGTGTTCATGTTAACGCCCCTCCATAGTAAAATGTTAAAATGACAGTTGGTGGCAATGTGCTGAAACACGCACATTTCATTGATTTACTGTAAGATCAACAAAATACACGTACCTTTAAACTGAAGTCTCATCGTGTTAGTTCAGTCACTTCATTCAAAGCACTTGCATTTCACTTTGCATCGCGTTATTATAACCATTCAGGACGCACTTCAAGAAGCTTTTATTTCTTATTTCTGTTCCAGTTTACATGTTTTTATTTAATAATAGGGGTGCTCTGATAATCGGGAGCCTGTCTGCATGGCACCGATAAGAGGAAATAAAAACACACACACTCGTCTATCTGCAGTGTGTGTTATTTTAGCCGATAATGTACACCCATATACATGATTGAATTTCTTCCAGCACAGAATTTAATGTTTGCTCAGGCATGCTTACTAATGATGCAAGAACACTGAGACACTCATTTTCCCAGTGCTGTGTAACGTGTGATCATCCTGCAGTAAATAAGCCTCAAAAGAGCGGTGTTTGGATTTTTAATATCTGAACACAACAATAGGATAGCGAGTTGTGTGCAGCAGAACAGACTTGATGCTGCATTAAATCCAACGAGTAGAATATTATTCTGATGCTTTAAAAAACAATAGATTGAATCCTAAATAACAGTGATGGTTTAAAATAATAATAATTATTATAATTATTTGTAATTGTGTGTCTTGCTCAATCTCATTGGTTGCGGGTGTGTTCTGTGGTTTTTTGAAGCTGTAATTGATCACTGTGCCATCTTGTTTAGTAACAAATTCAAGTTTGTCTGAATTTTGTAAGCGGTTACTTTCATGAGATCTTTTTGTTTTTGATGAAGTGAACAGTTGAAGCTGTGCTTCATTTTGAAGCAGTGTATGCTTACAATAAGAATGGAACGACCGCTGGTGTAGTTCACGTTGCCTAGATTGGTTTCTTTTCTACTGTACAGTACAGGTAGAGGTTATGATACGCAATGCTAGACAGCAAGTGGCTATACAAGTTCATGTCACATTCTAGATGTTTTTTTCTACAGAATTGTTTTTACTTATACAAATGCAAAGTGTTATTTTTGTGTGACTGTTAGAAAACAAATGTGTAAATTGCTGTCCAGCACACAGTATAATACAGTCAACCCTCTTCATAGCACCATTACAGAGCAATTTAAGATCAACAGCATTCTTTTTTAAAGTTTAAAAACCCGTTGAATATGTGCAGGCAAACCATTTTTTTTAAACAATGTAAAAAAAAACTCCTGCTGTTTCCTAAACCGATGCTTTAGTTCAAGTCAGCCTTCATTTATGCAAAACCTGCACGTAAACAAACAAACCCCTTCCTGTACTTTTTTTTTTAACATTTACTGTGGTTTATAAAAGTCACTCGTTTTAGACTGCGTCGAGCCTTTATCAGGTTAAACAAATCGACCCGTTCCATCGAGGTAAGCCATTTGTTTTTATCCATTACAATGTCTCTAATTGTCCTTCGATTAACAGTATGTGCCTCACTTAGGTGAGAAAACATTTGCGATGTCTTGCTGACTTGCTTTCTTATTTTCAGATGCACACATGCAGATTTGTTTCTTTGCTCTGGTGTTAAATGTAGGGTCGACTCGCCATGTTGTACTTTCTGTTTTGCTTTGGGATCAGGAGTGTTGATGACATTGGTATGAACGTTCAGTTAACAACGAATTAGGAAAGCGAGTCAAATGATAACTGCATGACTTTGTTGTTTTAATTGGCCGTGATTATTTCGCTGGCGCTACAATGAGGGAAACTACAATGCTTATATTTGCGTTTGCTTGGCTTGGGAAGCTGGTGGGTGGTGATATAACGGGTACAAATAGCAGTGTTTTTATATTGGTGACATTTGTTCAGAGTGAATAGCTGGCGGTATGCGAGGGGGGCGGTATAACGCGGCACAGCTGTACTGCGTTAGTCTTTGTATTCATTTTCTGAAGTAAGTGCAACACGTAAACAATACCTGTTCATTTTTGTCATAAATACAACAAGTAAGACCAAAATAAAAAATAAATAAAGTGTAGTTCAGGTTACGCTGGAAGAAAAAATCGGGTGGGTAGGTACATTTTTATTTTCTTATTTTTATTTCCAGACTAAGCAGTGAGCTGGTAAAAGTGGCCAGTGCTGGTTTCCAGTACATTGTTAATAACCCTGCTGTACTTTCATCAGTTACACTGTCATCTCGCTTCATTCTCCCATCAGTTAATAACCCTGCTGTACTTTCATCAGTTACACTGTCATCTCGCTTCATTCTCCCATCAGTTAATAACCCTGCTGTACTTTCATCAGTTACACTGTCATCTCGCTTCATTCTCCCATCAGTTAATAACCCTGCTGTACTTTCATCAGTTACACGGTCATCTCGCTTCATTCTCCCATCAGTTAATAACCCTGCTGTACTTTCATCAGTTACACTGTCATCTCACTTCATTCTCCCATCAGTTAATAACCCTGCTGTACTTTCATCAGTTACACGGTCATCTCACTTCATTCTCCCATCAGTTAATAACCCTGCTGTACTTTCATCAGTTACACGGTCATCTCGCTTCATTCTCCCATCAGTTAATAACCCTGCTGTACTTTTCATTAGTTACACTGTCATCTCCTTCATTCTCCCCATCAGTTAATAACCCTGCTGTACTTTCATCAGTTACACGGTCATCTCGCTTCATTCTCCCATCAGTTAATAACCCTGCTGTACTTTCGTCAGTTACACTGTCATCTCGCTTCATTCTCCCATCATCTCCCCTTTCTCCACCTCACAGCTGGCTCAGTCTCATTTTGAGGGTGCATCTTCATTAATAAACTTTCCGCCTGCCTTGTTTTATGCTACAGGCAGGCAGCTGTAGATTGAAAATACTGGGACTAAAATATAGCAACACCATTATTGCTAGGGGTGCACCGATAATCGGTAGCCTATCAGCATGGCACCAATAAAAAGAAAAAAAACACACTTCGTCTATCGGCAGTGTGTGTTATTTTAACCGGTAATGTATACCGATATTCATGATTGAATTTCTTCCAGCACAGAATTTAATGTTTGCTCAGACACAGTTACTAATGATGCAAGAACATTGAGACAGTAATGTTCCCAGTGCTGTGTAACATGTGATCATCGAAATATGTTTCAAAAGAGCGATGTTTGATTTTTTTTCTTTAATATCTGAAGACAACAATTTAAAAGTTGTGTGCAGAACAGACCTGATGCTATAAAATCCAACGATGATCTGCGAGTAGAATATTATTCTGATGCTTTAAAAAAAAAAATCCTAAATAACATTGAAGGTTAATAATAATAATAATAATAATAATAATAATAATAATAATAACAACTTGTAACAATTTTTTTTTTTTTTTGTTCCTTGTAGTAAAGTGTTATTTCCTAATTGCTTATGCCTCAAAAAGTATAGAAAATGGCTATTATTCCCCACAAACTTTGCTTTTGTGACCAGGACAGCGATATTTTGAAATTTACCTATTTTTCCAGAACATTCCAGATAGATTCAGTGCTGAGTAAACTTGGAGTAACTTCTAGAACTTTCTAGAACTTTCCAGTAATATAAATAGTAGTATAAATACAGGGGCCTCAAGCCCACCAGTTCAGTTTAGTTCCAGCTGCCTAAGTGGATACATATCTGCATTTTTTCTGAGATGGCATCAAGGTCATAGGAGACTTCAAAATGGTGGCATTCCTGATGGGTCTCCATGGCGGTTTTACCAAGTTTCCCTGCTATCTTTGCCTTTGGGACAGCAGGGACACCAAGACTACCACAGGCGGGACTGGCCAAGCGGACTGAGTTCTCTGTGGGGAGGAATTACGTCAAGTGGGAGCCACTGGTGGACCCCGGAAGGTGCTGATGCCACCACTGCACATCAAATTGGGCCTTATCAAACAATTTGTTCAGAGCTCTAGATAAATTCTGCAGCCTTCAAGTACCTTCAAGACTTCTTCCCTAAGCTGTCTGAGGCAAAGGTCAAAGCCGGTGTTTTATTCCGGACCACAGATAAAGAAGATCCTGGAGTGCAATGAATTCCCCAAGAAGCTCACTAGTAAGGAGAAACTTCGGCTTGGAACAGCTTTGTCGCAGTGGTTCTGGGGCTTCCTGGGCAATCACAAGGCTGAAAACTATGTGGAGCTTTGAGACTCTGGTGAAGAACTTCATGACACAGTGGGCTGTAGGATGTCCCTCAAAGTCCATATCCTTGATACTCATCTTGATAAATTCAAGGAGAACATGGGAGCGTTCATGGAGGAGCAAGGCGGCGCTTCCACCAGGATATACTGGACTTTGAATGTCACTACAAGGACAGTATAAAGAGAACATGATGGAGACTACATTTCAGGGGCTGATTATGAAAGTGATTTACTGTATAATCATAAATCTCGAAAAACTACTCACTTTAAATCTTCTGTAGTCATTTTTGTATTACTTTAGTATAAATACATGTTAATTTGGATTCATATGTTGTCACTGATTACTTTAGACACAAATTCTGCCTGTTTTCTCATTGGAAATAGGTAAATTTAAAATATCACTGTCCTGGTCACAAACTTCAAAGTTTGTGGGGAATATTAGCCATTTTCTATACTTTTGAGGCATAAGACAATTAGGAAATAACTTTACTACCCAGGAACAAAAATTGTGTTACATACATTAATAATAATAATAATAAATATTGCACAATGTCTGTGTTTCTTTTCTTTGTACAGTGCAGTTAGAGGTTATGACTGTCATAATGCTAGACAGCAAGTGGCTATACAAGTTCATGTCACATTATAGATGTTTTTTTCTACAGAATTGTTTTCACTTGTACAAATGCAAAGTGTTTTTTTTGTGTGACTGTTGTAAAACAAATGTATAAATTGCTGTCAAGCACACAGTATAATACTTCGTTATTCTTTGTATTCATTTTCTGAAGTAAGTGCAACACGTAAACAATACCTGTTCATTTTAACATTCATAATTGTAAAACAGTTTCAATTTGGCCCTGGGTCTTGTTCTAGTAGTTTACAATAGCTTACATGCACTGTCTATTATTATCGGTATCGGCCGATATGGGCAGAGAACCATCGACTATCGACATCGGACAAGAAAATCTTTATCAGTGCACCCGAATTACTGCAGCACTTCATGACTGTCAGCACATTACTTTATACTCTGAATTACTGCAGCACTTCATGACTGTCAGCACATTACTTTATACTCTGAATTACTGCAGCACTTCATGACTGTCAGCACATTACTTTATACTCTGAATTACTGCAGCACTTCATCACTGTCAGCACATTACTTTATACTCTGAATTACTGCAGCACTTCATGACTGTCAGCACATTACTTTATACTCTGAATTACTGCAGCACTTCATGACTGTCAGCACATTACTTTATACTCTGAATTACTGCAGCACTTCATGACTGTCAGTACATTACTTTATACTCTGAATTACTGCAGCACTTCATGACTGTCAGCACATTACTTTATACTCTGAATTACTGCAGCACTTCATGACTGTCAGCACATTACTTTATACTCTGAATTACTGCAGCACTTCATGACTGTCAGCACATTACTTTATACTCTGAATTACTGCAGCACTTCATGACTGTTAGCACATTACTTTATACTCTGAATTACT
This sequence comes from Huso huso, assembly GCA_036884735.1. Lineage (NCBI taxonomy): Eukaryota > Metazoa > Chordata > Actinopteri > Acipenseriformes > Acipenseridae > Huso > Huso huso. Next base: position 9,669,706 of record CM072681.1, on the reverse strand, counting down.
GCAGCACTTCATGACTGTCAGCACATTACTTTATACTCTGAATTACTGCAGCACTTCATGACTGTCACATTACTTTATACTCTGAATTACTGCAGCACTTCATGACTGTCAGCACATTACTTTATACTCTGAATTACTGCAGCACTTCATGACTGTCAGCACATTACTTTATACTCTGAATTACTGCAGCACTTCATGACTGTCAGTACATTACTTTATACTCTGAATTACTGCAGCACTTCATGACTGTCACTACATTACTTTATACTCTGAATTACTGCAGCACTTCATGACTGTCAGCACATTACTTTATACTCTGAATTACTGCAGCACTTCATGACTGTCACTACATTACTTTATACTCTGAATTACTGCAGCACTTCATGACTGTCAGCACATTACTTTATACTCTGAATTACTGCAGCACTTCATGACTGTCAGCACATTACTTTATACTCTGAATTACTGCAGCACTTCATGACTGTCAGCACATTACTTTATACTCTGAATTACTGCAGCACTTCATGACTGTCAGCACATTACTTTATACTCTGAATTACTGCAGCACTTCATGACTGTCAGCACATTACTTTATACTCTGAATTACTGCAGCACTTCATCACTGTCACTACATTACTTTATACTCTGAATTACTGCAGCACTTCATGACTGTCACTACATTACTTTATACTCTGAATTACTGCAGCACTTCATGACTGTCAGTAAATTATTTTATACTCTGAATTTTTTGTCATAAAACGTCTGCTGCAAATAAAGTAATTTTTGTTGTAGAGGAAAAAAGAAAAGAGACAAGTGTTCCGGCCCTTTGTTTATATTATTATTTGTATTATTATTGATTGCGGTGCGGACGAAAAGCAGCCGCCATTATTTGATTTTAAAACCTCGTGAGGATGCGTGACTGATCAGCTACTGATTATTTAACTAGCTGACAGTCACGCATCCTTACTAAACTCGTGCAGACTGTGGCCGAGGGGTAATAAGATAATTAACAGCTAGTTAACCCCTCGGCCAGAATATAAAAGCCTCCAGCTTTCCTTGTTTGGAGTGGTGTAGAACGAGTGAGGAGTTAGGAGGTAAAAGAGAATTCAAAGTAAACAATTGCTATACGTTCTGGCTCAAAACCAGCACGATACTTGTTTGTTTGGCCAACGTGCCCCTTTGTTTTGTTTAAGTCTTTTATTTCCTATTGTTTAATAAATGAACTGAACGCTGTAGCGTTTCAGTGTTGCCCCGCCAGTACCTGTTTGTTTCGGTTTTGTGTTTCTGGTCTGAAGTCATGCACTGCAAGCCATCTTGCTCACAGTCTCCTATTAAAAATAACACATCTGCAATCATTTCAGTCTTGAATGCAGAAAATAACTATAAACAGATGTGGCAATGAATTAACAAAGTTATATAAAACAAGTCAGAGTTTTAGCTTTAAAACTCCTACATAAGTTGAGTTTTTTTGTGCATTTTCAAATTAACACTTGAACCGCCAACATTTCTGACTAGTTACAACCGCCGCAGCGGTTCATTAAAACAGCTCCGATATGAAAATGAAAAACAATCGGATACAACTTCATATTTTTATTTATGAACACCATACAGCTGTCTAATTAGTACAATCCACACAGACACTTTTCAACTTTACCAGTGCATGTACCACAGACTGCCTGTTCACAACGGGCGCAGGCATCCAATGTTTTGTTTCTGTTGCATTTAGCAGCCTGGCATTGTCTTTTCTTCCGTGTGCCAGTGGGTGCAGCGCTGGCTGAAGGTTGAGGGGCATTTGCAAGCCGGATTGCACTTCTCTGATCAAAATGTTTCTGCCGCAGCTCCAGGGCTAGCTGCAGAATGAAGTTCCTCCGGGAGATTGTGTTCCCGGTGCACTCCTTGTACAAAACAAAAGCCAGGTCCAAAATATAAAAAAACAGCCACAGGTCACCTGCGAGAAGCACCTTTGACAGGATACTGCCGTGCCCTTTGATCAAGTACATCCACACCGTACTGCGTTGCGTTCTAAAATGAAACACTCTCTGGCTTTCGTTTAGCATCAGTCCTGATGGTCACTGATTTATGCAGAGAGCTTAGAATAATAATAATAATAATAATAATAATAATAATAATAATAATAATAATATATGGTGTGTAGAATGACTTTCATCAGTGTTTCAAGCACTCAACAGGATTATAATAGTCGGTTGTATTGCAATGTTTTACTGTTCTGTATTTAATATGCATCTTTTTGTAAATGGCCCCAACATTTAATCTCAACCTTGTGGGATAAGCCATTACAAAGAAACATTTCAAGAATAATGTCTCATATAAGCGTGTTAGTGATATGAGTGAGTTTCTGAAAATTTGCTCGGTGAAAGTGCTATTTTAATGATATTTCTATACGTTTCAGTAGTTTGACATGTACAAAAGCAGCTGACAGCACTTACATCATTATATAATAATTTGATTGTTAGGGAACTTGTAAATAAATGACCTACCTGCTTGAAAAATCATACTGTTAGTTGGATGGGAAAATGTTTATTTGCATGTAAATCATTATATTATGTGAAGATTGGAACTAAGTTTTAGGCTACCTGTGGAAGGGTGGTGGGTAATTCACTGACACAGGACACAGAGAAATGAGTCTGAAAACACCGCACAGGTGCCCAGTTTTATTAGAAACTGATTTTTGGTTCAGCCCGCAGAGGGCGCTGTTGTCTGTGGCTTGCCGTACCAGCTATGGTAGCGACAGAGCCACAACTATACCGGAGCGGTACAGGGTACAGAGGTTTAAACAAAAAACACTAATCAAAAGGCGAAAGGAACAGGGAAAACAAAGCACAGTAAACAAAACTACAAAATAAAAAGTGCTGCGCTCGGCAGCTTCACCCCAACTGTCGCTACCCGCACGGCCGGGTCTCCGTCCTACCCGAGCGGCTCCCTCAGCCTGCTATACACTGTATCGGGGCTGCCCAAAGTTTTCCCGCTACCGCTAATTCTTTTATTTCTTTATTTTATTATTTATTTGTCTTGCTGGGATTTTCGTCCCAGCTGATTTTCCTCCAGCGCTTCCCCACGCCCGTTACGTCTCCGTGGGCAGACCTGAGGGAACAGCAGAATGAAACTTAGGGGTCAGCAATTCCCCAAGACCCGCCTCCCAGCCACTCAGAGAAGGAAAGTCCGCACACCCACTCTCCCCCTCTCCGTGTCACTGCCATGACTGACAGGTGGATATTGACGAGCTGCTGCCCTCTCCCTGCAGCACTATGAACACGCCAGAAGAGTCAGCACAGGTCTCCCCTGTTACATATCCTCCCCCTTAGAATGGCACCACCGTCCATTCGAAAATCCTACATCCCCATGCCTTCCGAGAGAAAAAAAATCTGCGTTTTGATGCAGCTTCCTGCTCGGTGGACAACCCTGAAGGCATAGGGCTGCAGGGGCCAAGTACCACCGCGTGATTCTGGCGTTGTTATCCTTCATCGGTGAAGCCATGCCAAGGGGCATGATCTGTAACCAGGGTGAAGTGTCGCCCAGGAGGTAGTACCGAGTGACTTCGACTGCCCATTTTACCGCTTGAGACACTCCTTCTCGATGGTACTATAGTTCTTTTCGCGGGGAAGGAGCTTCCTGCTGATATACAGGACCGGGTGCTCGCTTCTCCGCACCTCCTGGGACAACACTGCCCCGAGACCTGTCTCTGACACATCCGTCTGCAGGGTAAACCTCTTACCGAAATCCGGACTGCATAGCACTGGCTTGCTACACAACCTCCGCTTCAAAGCGAGAAAGGCCCTCTGGCACGGCTCCGTCCACTGAACCGTATTTGGGCAGCCTTCCTGGTGAGGTCTGTCAAGGGAGCAGCAAGCGTGGCGAAGCTCGGAATGAACTTCCTGTAATAGCCCGCTAGTCCCAAGAAAGAGCGCACCTGGGTTTTGGTTGTAGGGACCGGCCAGTCAGCCAAGGCTTTCACCTTAGCAATCAGCGGTCTGATCTGGCCCCCCTACTCGATACCCCAAATACTCCGACTCACTCTTCCCAATGGCACATTTCTTTGGGTTAGCAGTGAGCCCAGCCTCCCACAAGGATTGCAATACCGCCGCTACCTTACACAGATGACTCGGCCAATCCTCACTGTGGATAACCACGTCATCTATGTAAGCAGCGGCGTACTGCTGATGGGCCAAAAAATGCGATCCATCATCCGCTGGAAAGTGGCTGGTGCTCCGTGCAACCAAAGGGCATGGTCCTAAATTGGTATAATCGAAGGGAGTCGAAAACGCCCGTCCTCTCTCTCTGGATTCGGGGTAGGGGGGTATCTGCCAGTACCCCTTCGTTAAATCCAGTGTCGTCATAAAATGAGCCGTGCCAAGACGCTCCAGCAACTCATCTACCCGGGGCATGGGATAAGCGTCAAACTTCGATTTTTCATTAACTCGCCTGAAGTCAATGCAAAATCGAGTTGACCCGTCCGGCTTATCCACTAAAACAATTGGACTATTCCAGTCACTTTGGGACTCTTCTATTACCCCCAGTCTCAGCATTTCATCAATCTCCGTTTTTATTACCTGTCTTTTACGTTTCAGGTACACGGTATGGCCCTCTGGCGAACTAGCGCCCCGGCTCAACTTCAATGTGATGATGGGCTACTCGAGTCTGCCCCGGGACGGGAGAAAACACATCAGGAAATTCCGTCACCAGCGCCCGAGCCTGACATTTCTGTGTTGGTGTCAGATTCTCTGCAATCTGTACCGACCCTGTTTTCGCCAACACAGAAAGATCAGGTCCCAGGTCGGTGGCGTCATCTGCCTGCGCCACTACCAATGCCTCCGGTTGCAGCCAGGGCTTCAGGAGGTTAACATGATAAATGTGTTTCTCTCTCCGTCGCTCCGGCTGGCAGATCTCATAATCCACCGCCCCAACCCGGCGTGTAACCTCAAAGGGTCCTTGCCACTTAGCCAGGAGTTTTGACTCAGAACTGGGTAATAATAGAAGCACTTTATCTCCGGCTGAAATGTGCGCAAACCGGGCTCCTCTATTGTATTGGGTCTCCTGTCTGTGTTGTGCCTGCTGCAAATTATCCTGCGCCCATTTTCCAACAGACTCCAGACGTTTGCGCAGGTCCAACACATACCGGACTGCATTAGTCGAATTATCCTGCTGTTCCTCCCACATCTCTCTGACCAGATCAGCACACCCGGGGTCTTCGCCCATACAGCAGCTCGAATGGCGAAAATCCCGTGGAAGCCTGGGGTACCTCTCTGATCGCAAAGAGAAGGGGAGGAATCAGCTGGTCCCAGTAACGCACATCACTGCTAATAAATCTGCGCAACATGCTCTTAAGGGTCTTATTAAAGCGCTCCACAAGACCATCGGTCTGAGGATGGAAACACGGAGGTCCTAATGGTCTTAATCCCCAAAGTTTACATGTTCCTTGGATTAGCGGGACATAAAGTTGGTGCCTTGGTGGGTCAGTATCTCCTGGGGATCCCCACCGGGAGAAAACCTTCACGAGCTCGTTGGCAACAGACTTAGCGGACATAGATCGGAGGAATGGCCTCTGGATAACGCGTCGCGTAATCCAAAATGACCAATAGGTGTGTATATCCGCACTCCTTTCCAATGGCCCGACTATGTCCATCCCAATACGCTCAAACGGAGCTTCCACTAGGGGCAACGGCACCAGTGGTGCTCGTGGGGCGACTCTAGGCTAGCTTTCTGACACTCCCCCACACCGTTCACAAAACCGTCTGACGTCACCATCCAACCCCAGCCAATAGAACCGTGTCACAAGCCTCGCTTTGGTTTTGTCCCTACCTAAGTGACCAGACAGGGGAATAGCGTGAGCAAGCTGCAGCAAATCCTCCTTAAAGGGTTGAGGAATGAGCAACTGATGACGCACCTCCCCCGTCTGGGGTAATTTGTCAACACGATACAGCAGGTCTCGATTAATTTCAAAGTGAGGGTACGTGGCGGCGCGTCTGGGCTCGACCACCCGACCATTAACCACCGCTGCTTGGTCAAAGAGCCTGCCCAGCACGTCGTCACGCCCTTGCTCGAGTCGGAAGTCACGGGAACGAGCTAAAAAATCAGCTCCCATGGCTTCCAGCTCTGGGTCGGGTCGGTCCGGAGCGGAGGCAGCCGAGCCAGACCCCTGTGCCGGCTCCGCAGCCTCCCCCCCCGACTCTTCACCAACCGCCCCCACCTGAAACCTCTCGGACTCCTTCCATCGCCAGCCCTCATTCTTAGCGGCCCGACGTTCCCGTTTAGTTTTCGGGGTCTAAAATCTATGGCAAAACCAATTCGGGTCACAGAAGGGAAGATCTCAATTACTTCCTCCTTCTTGGCCAATAGGGTGGGCGGGGCTGTCAGAGCAGCTAACCAATCCTTTAAACTGCCCACAGTCCCGCCCCAGAACTACTGGTACTGGCAATCGAGGACATAACCCTACATGCACCTGCGTCCCCTGCTGGCCAATCGTTATATTCACACTTATCTTAGGGTAGGAGCGTACATCCCCATGAATACATTTAATATGCACCTGTCCCAATAACCGTTTATGCCCCAGTGAGATTAGGCTATCCTGTATTAGGGACTGACCACCCTGAATCCAGGAGCGCCTGGGTTTTTGTACCATCCACTGTCACAGGAATAACAAAACCCGTCTGCTGAAGTGACTGAGGTAATTGAACAGGCTTACCTGGTCGGCTGAGGTCACACTCCATCACGGGCAATCCCGTGCGAGGTGTCCCACCTCCGGCACGTCCAACACCGCAGTGGGCTAGTTTTCTCGCCCTGGAGCCTCGGCAAGAGGTGGAAACACGGAGCCATCAAGGGGCTCGACGGTAAGGAAGCCGTCGGCGAGACCCGGTCCGACCCTGCAGCAGCCCGGGAACCCCCGCTGCCCGGTCCCGGGCGGGAGCTCGCAGCAGCACCCCCGTCAAAACCTTGTACACCCCTTCCCCAGTCCTTCGCCCTATCCGGGGCGGTGGGGCGGATGATGCCGCAGTGCTTCTCCCGGCAGCCTGGCTGGCGTTGGTTCGGCTGCCGGTACTGCTCTGCCAATCGACCGCCTGATCCATGGTGGCGGGTGCCTGCCGCTGTACCCACAGCCGTGGTTCGGAGCTAGACACTCCAAGCGCTCCACCACAATCACCTCCACCAGCCTGGCTTTGTGGTCGCATCCGGCCTCAACCACCCCATGGCATACTCATTCAGCGATGGCGATGGTTCTAAAGGTGCTCCTCGGGCGGGAAGCGCTCCCTCCGAAACCTCCTCCGATAGCCCTCGGTGTGGCCCCACGCGATTCAGGATGGTAGCTTTTAGTGTGGGTAGTCCATCATCGGTCGGAGACAGCGTCCTCGCTGCTGCTTGCGCCTCCCGTTAACTGGGGCAAGAGGTAACTGGCCCATTGGGCCTGATCCCACCCGGCAGAGGTCGCCAGCGCCTCGAACACCTCCAGGTAGGGCCGGGTCGATCCTCTGCCGTCATCTTGGTGGGTCTCATCAACCGGGGTCAGTCCCGCCCGGTCTAGCCGCCCTTGCACCGCTGCCGTCAGGGTCTGGGCGCAGGAGATTCATCATCTCCGCAAACTGGGAAGCATCCATGCTGGTGTGCACTGCTTGAAGGGGCAGTGCCAGTGAATCCCACTTCTGACACCACGTGTGGAAGGGTGGTGGGTAATTCACTGACACAGGACACAGAGAAATGAGTCTGAAAACACCGCACAGGTGCCCAGTTTTATTAGAAACTGATTTTTGGTTCAGCCCGCAGAGGGCGCTGTTGTCTGTGGCTTGCCGTTTACCAGCTATGGTAGCGACAGAGACACAACTATACCGGAGCTGCGGTACAGGGTACAGAGGTTTAAACAAAAACACTAATCAAAAGGCGAAAGGAACAGGGAAAACAAAGCACAGTAAACAAAACTACAAAATAAAAAAGTGCTGCGCTCGGCAGCTTCACTAACCGTCAGCTACCCGCACGGCCCGGGTCTCCGATCCTACCCTAGCGGCTCCTCAGCCTGCTATACACTGTATCGGGGCTGCCCAAAGTTTTCCCGCTACCGCTAATTCTTTTATTTCTTTCTTTTATTATTTATTTGTCTTGCTGGGATTTTCGTCCCAGCTGATTTTCCTCCAGCAGCTTCCCCACGCCGTTTCGTCTCCGTGGGCAGACCTGAGGAACAGCAGAATGAAACTTATAGGGTCAGCAATTCCCCAAGACCCGCCTCCCAGCCACTCAGAGAGAAGGAAAGTCCGCACACCCTCTCCCCCCCTCTCCGTGTCACTGCCATGACTGACAGGCGGATATTGACGAGCTGCTGCCCTCTCCTGCAGCACTATGAACACGCCAGAAGAGTCAGCACAGGTCTCCCCCTGTTACACTACCAATAATCAGGATAATAATTAGAATTAATAATAGAAATGCTAAACTGGAAAATGCTGCCAATCTGTCTGCTGGGTAGATTGTCTATGGAGGATTCCCAGCCCAGAATAAAAGAAAAGGAGACTCTCGCTCTCTAAACTAGGAGGGCTATCCTTGACTGTTCTTGAGGCTATATTCGGTGCAATATTGGATTTTCAAAAATGTTAATGCCGGATGTACCAACATGAAACCATTTGGAAAACTATCTGACTATTCACTCCTAACTGGTCCCAAAAAACAGCTGCTATAAATCATTCATATATGAACGATGATGTAATGGTGACGGTAGATGCCCATTTTAAGGAGTTTTAAACAACTACTGGTTGCTTACCAAATGACTGACATCTCCAAAGGCTCCAACAACCAATCAGGGATAGTTTTATATACTTTCAAAACAAAAGCAGTTGGACAGAAAGCTAGATGAGTTAGTTTATTTTTTTCTCTGTCGGGAGATTCGGCGATCACAAGTACAAGCTTACCAGAAAACAAAATATTCATAGGATAAACATCACAGATGACTGTCCAATCAAAATGCATTTCACTTAAGCCCCAGCCCAAGAGAAATACATTTTATTATGAGGTGCAGCATTTCAGTGTCTTAGGTTTCGGTTTAGATGACTGGTATATACCATGATTTTAAAGTGCAGCATTACTGGAGAGCAGACTAAATTGCTTTACAGTACCAAGAATGCTTACCGACTGTGGCAAAGTGGTTTGCAGTGTACAGGTGCAGGAGTGATGTGGTGTGTAATTATCAGACAGAGATTTGTAATCCAGTTGGAAGTAATTTATTTTAACAATCCAGGTTTGGTGACCAAATAATGATCCTGGCAATACACAGCAATGTGTAGAGCACGGGTAAATAATAACGGGTTTGCAGTCTCAAATAAAACACACAAGTATCCCTCCTACAATATAAATACACGGTCACCAGTCCTGGGTGCGTGCTGTAGTGCTCGTGGTGGGTTGTACAGATTTATCAGTGACAATAGTGCAGTGCTGCTCCAGGTTTTGTGCTGGCCCTTGGCAACAGCTCTGGAATGTGTTAGTCATCTATTAATACAACAACCAACAATTATAGGCAAAACAAAACACTCACGATAAGTTATCGCGATACTGCACAGGTCCTTCCAGGTTATTTTATCGTAACCAAAGCGAAGGAACAGATTGCGATTCTCCGTCCCCATTCATGTCGTCACACATGACCCCTTGGTAAACGAGTGCAGCTGCCCCTCCAATCTGCGACTGCCACGTCTTTTCCCTTCCAGGTCAATGAGTTAATTAACCGGAGTTCCACCCCCTTTCTAGCTGGCCGACTTCCCTTGAACCCTGGGAAAGAACTGTCGTGCCAGCCCGTCCAAGGTACAACTCTGTTCTCGCTACTTATCGCACTGACAGGTCAGGAGGGAGATTTACCACCAAGAATCACTGTGTTTCTGTCACACTGACCCAAAAGAGAACTTTAATTTTTATTACAGAAAGTGTTGATGAGTTGACAGATCTGTCTGATGTTGAACTTCTTCACATTACGCAGCCATCAAACAATTTGGTGTAAAATGATCCTGATACACAAGCCGAAAGTCACGTTACGCCAGTCCGACCTCAAACAGGTAGAATGTTCACCGGAGCGGAAGGGTTAAAAGCAGCAAGAGATGGTGCCTCCCTTCCAAATCGAGGCAGATCATTCCACACCTGTGGGGCTCTGAAGCTGAATGCTCTGCCACCTGCCTGCTTTCTCTGTGTCCTTGGAATACTTGTCATGGGTAAGAAAATACATGGGAGTTACTGTTTACATTTTCATGTGAGACGAGTTGTCAGACAGATGTGTAAATGAAGACAATAACACCTGTTTCTTGAAACATCTGATTTGCATGTTTTCAATGCTCCGTTCCATTTCTGATGACAGAATGAAATCTTAATTGGCACGGAATGACCACCTTGGAGTAGAAACACACAAGTGACTCAAATGACAGGCTTGCTGTTGATTTAAACACTTCCGGGAAATGTCTTCACACAAGGGGCGGTTGATATGATGTCATCGGGCACGCACTGCAGTTCAGGGGCTATGTGCGCGCATACGGGGCCGAAGCCAGCCTAGGTCTGTGCTCAAGTGTAAACGGGCTCAAATGATAGGACTCTTAATCTGATAGACCCTGTGATAAAGCGCGAATGAATCTGAATCAACAATCTCCCTCTCGACCTGTGAGAGCACTGTACAGCAGGAATTGCGTGCCCCGTACTGAATGTTTTGGCAGTTCATTCCGGGGGCAGTCGGAAGCCGGCCATTCAGGAAAGGGATGGCGTCACGGTACCAGGAGTGCCCGCCCTAGTACGGTAAGCAAAGTTTCATTCATGAATTGGAGGAGACGTGATTGAACTAACTATCGGAGGGGGCGGGGCTGAGGGTACTTTAGGGGGACGTGACGCCATAATCGGTTCCTTTGTTGTGGTTGATGGGAGGAAACGAGGACTGTTTGCAGCGAGTGTTAAGTACTTTGTGTTTGTTTTGCAACCGTGTGTCTCTTATCATTCTCTAAATAATTAAGCACGGATCTGGGAGCTGCAGCCTGAGGCCAGCGATTCACCCGGACTTCACCGCACCTGCACTTAATCAAGCATCACTGTTTCCAGCACCACACCTGCACTACGAGCACGCACTGTCCGGAGACGTGACTGTGTTTGTGGTTTTTGTGATTATTATTTCCGGACTGCAACCCCTTGTTTTGACGCTGGCAATACCCATTGCTGGGTAGAGCCAGCTTTATTATTTAATTTTTCTTCAATAAATAAAAAGGAACTTGAACCGTGAACTTTGTGTTTGTCCTTGTCTGGAGCACCTGCATCACCCTTTCACTACGCACTACAATTCACACATTCACAGACCCTGAGTCAGTTCAGGTCCGAGTTGTAAGTGTAAACACACTGATAGAGAACAGATCGTAATACTTCATTTCATTTTCTACTTTCAGGACTGCCTTATCCTGGTGAAAGCCAAGGAACAAAGATGGAGTTGGTACCGATCTGCATTAAACAGGAGATGCCTGAACTGGAGCCTGTCCACATTAAAGAAGAGACTGAACTGGAGCCTGTCCACATTAAAGAGGAAGAGACTGAACTGGAGCCTGTCCACATTAAAGAAGAGACTGAACTGGAGTCTGTCCACATTAAAGAAGAAGAGACTGAACTGGAGCCTGTCCACATTAAAGAAGAGGAGACTGAACTGGAGCCTGTCCACATTAAAGAAGAGACTGAATTGGAACCTGTCCACATTGAAGGGGAATCTGCTGACTTGTTGTTTAAGGATACAGAAAATATATCCCGGCCAAAGTTATCACATCAGTGTAATGAATGTGGAAAGAGCTTCAGCCAGCCAGGAAGCCTAAAAACACACCAGCACATTCACACTGGAGAGAAGCCGTATCACTGTACTGAATGTGGAAAGAGCTTCCGTCAGTTAGCAGTCCTAAAAATACACCAGCGACTACACACTGGAGAAAAGCCGTATCACTGTACTGAATGTGGAAAGAGTTTCATGGAGTCAGGAAGCCTAAAAAGACACCAGCGAATTCACACTGGAGAGAAGCCGTATCACTGTTTTGAATGTGGGAAGAGCTTCAGTGCATCAGGAAGCCTAAAAACACACCAGCGACTTCACACTAGAGAGAAGCCATATCAATGTACTGAATGTGGGGAAAGCTTCACTAACAAAGGAAAACTAAAAAAACACCAGAGAATTCACACTGGAGAGAAGCCACACCACTGTAGTGAATGTGGTAAGAGCTTCAATGTGTCAGGAAAACTAAAAATACACCAGCGAATTCACACTGGAGAGAAGCCATATCAATGTATTGAATGTGGGGAGAGCTTCAGTGAGTCAGGAAGCCTAAATAGACACCAACTCATTCACACTGGAGAGAAGCCGTATCGCTGTGTTGAATGTGGGGAGAGCTTTAGGCAGTCAGGAATCCTAAAAACACACCAGCGAATTCACACTGGAGAGAAGCCATATCAATGTTTTGAATGTGGGGAGAGCTTCAGTGAGTCAGGAAGCCTAAATAGACACCAACGCATTCACTCTGGAGAGAAGCCGTATCACTGTGTTGAATGTGGGGAGAGCTTTAGGCAGTCAGGAATCCTAAAAACACACCAGCGAATTCACACTGGAGAGAAGCCATATCAATGTTTTGAATGTGGGGAGAGCTTCAATGTGTCAGGAAACCTAAAAAGACACCAGCGAATTCACACTGGAGCCAGCCTCCCTCCCTCCCAGTCCCTCACTTCTCCACCCTGCTTGTTTGAGTGTGTGGAGAGCTGACTGATTCCTTGTCTGTCTCTCACCCTGCAGTAAATGAAGGGGGTCCCCACGAGTGAGAGCCAGCCTGAATCCAGAGACACTGAGAAGAGGAGCGTGTCAAACTGAAGGAGACAGACCCATTCTTTCAGAATGAACTGCATTGGAAATTAATCTCACTCATCATGCTGTGAGGATTTATGCCAAGCTTGTTTCTGTGAACACATTAAACAAAGATGCCAAAAACACACCATATTTTTAAAATACCATTACTGTACCAGTGTCTGTGAGAAAAGAAGTAAATTATTTAAAAGAAACTAAAACTAAAACTCTCTTCATGGGTGTGGCAGCAGTGTGCCCTTCATATTACTAGAATGGCCTCTAAGCTATTGCACCAGTGCAAGCACAAGCTGAAACAACCTTTTTTTTTTTTATTTCACGTGGTGCACACTTTGCACTGGAGCAAATGCTGTTTTGGGTTTGAATGAACTTGACTGCTTTGAGTGTTTAAAGGGCACATATAGACCTTTTATTTTATTGTGTTACATGTTCCCATGTGTTTACGTAAGGTGTGTATTGTTTTCATTTTTTTGTACATTTTGACCACTTTTTTAAACTTTTAAATTGCATTCGCTGCCTCAAGATGGCTTCCCATGTACCTGCATGGACCTCTCAGAACTACATTTCCCATCATCCTCCTGCTCACTGGTAAATTTATCTGAGTTACATATGTGAGCAGGTTAAGTACTGAGAACCTCCAAGCTTGTTGTATACTGGAGCCCTGCTTCAATGCAGTGGGATTGAAATACAATTCCTATAATTTTTATTGTGTAAATTGCTGTGTGTGCAATTATGACAGACCCACAGTATTAGAGCTGTATAAATATACTGTAAAACATGAAAGGTTTGCAAGTAAAAGATTCATAAATGTTGCATTTACTCAAATCTGCAATACATACATGCTGCAACATTACCATTATTACTACATTCATAGTTTGTAAAGTTTATGAATAATTGATCTAAACAATCTGCAGAGTGAAGTTGCCTCAGATTGTTTGACAGTAACAGAGCTGGTGCTTTTGTGGAATCACCATTAGCTGTTTATTTCTTTTGGGCAAAATATGTCTTGTTTGCTTGTATTTTGTATCAGTATGATATCATTAGAGTGACAATGCAGTACATTCTAAGGCAGGCTTAGTTATTTAGAAAGGATTGCATTGAAATTGAGTTTGAGTTCCTGTATGTTTTCCAGTATCTGTGTATACAAAGGGCACATTATTATGTTTCCATTACCTCTGTATGTAAAAGGTTTGTCATTGTTTAAACTGTCAATGATTCCTGAGATACAGATCTGCAGTGGAACTGAACAAACCCAAGGGAGACATTGGAAAATACAAACTTGTCAAAGGGGGGTTTGATAATATGGGCTTGTGGTGAATATTCCCTGAAGATGATATTAATACATGAAAGTGTATTATAAATGTAACTGGACAGATTAATGAAATCTGTGTCTTGAAGAAAAAGGGCTCCTTTCCTGCAGACACACTGAACTGTGTGACCCCTGAACTAGGTGAGCAGGGCTGGGTGGCATCTGGACTGGATTAGGCTTAAAGGACAGTTGAATTCTGTACAGATAATTCACAGCGGCAACAAGTGAGTGTAGACAGTGTCAAATTTCACTGGTCCTGCTAGCTGCTGCAACGCAGGCTGAGAGGTTTGACTGACTGAGACTACAGATATATGATCAAAGGTTTTGCCTCACTCTATAGAATGAACTAATTTTGCTTCATAAAGTCGAATGAAACCTGCTGAATAATGTTACGTTAACATTGAATTACAGTGATTTGTAGTTTTGCATATACTGAATGAAAAAGTGACAAATTGAAATAAATTGACATCTTGAAATCTATGATGTACTGTACTACTATTATGACATCCAGTAGACTTCTGTGATATCCTTGTGTAGTTTCTTTGATTACACAATGTTAAATACAAGTTATGAATTGTACCAAAAATTCTAGGTGATGCTAAACTTTTGTGCGAGCTGTACATATACATCAGCACTGCCATTAAAATAGAATGTTTAAAGCTTTATATATAGTGTATCAATTGCATTCTATAAGACAGTGTGAAGTGTAGATGATGCTATTAAAAGAGAACACCTTTACACATTTCACTATTCAGAAGCCACTAATAAATTTTGCAATGATTTTACACTGAACTGTTGTGATGTGTTTTTTCTTTATTGCTTTACTGCTCGGCTCCACTATTTGTGCTGCCTGTCTAGGAGAAGAGAAGTCTATTAATCCAAAGAGCATGCAGATTTATTTAGATTGGATCAGGAGCAATGGATCCTCAAACAGGTTTGCACTGTACAGGTATGTCATGCATGCGGAAATGGGAAAAACAACAAACAAAATCCTGCATTACTTTAAAACATTAAGGTCACAGAAAATGACTGACAAATATTTATTTAAAAAAAAAAAAACCTTAAAGTATAAATCTTTATTTTTTCAAGTTTTCTTCCAGGACAACCTTGTACTTGGCTTGATTCATGCCAAAGCTGCCAGATTCCAACCTTGCTGAAGCACCACCAGATCATCACCGATCCTCCACCACATTTCACAGTGGGTGCGAGACACTGTGGCTTGTAGGCCTCTCCAGGTCTCCGTCTAACCATTGGACGACCAGGTGTTGGGCAAAGCTGAAAATTGGACTCATCTGGGGGTGCTTCAGCAAGGCTGGAATCGGGCAGATTTGTCTTTGTGAAGGACGCATTAATCAAGCCAAGTACAAAGTTGTCCTGGAAGAAAACTTGCTTCCTTCTGCTCTGAGAATGTTCCCCAAGTCTGAGGATTGTTTTTTCCAGCAGGACAGTGCTCCATGCCACACAGCCAGGTCAATCAAGGTGTGGATGGAGGACCACCAGATCAAGACCCTGTCACGGCCAGCCCAATCTCCAGACCTGAACCCCATTGAAAACCTCTGGAATGTGATCAAGAGGAAGATGGACGGTCATAAGCCATCAAACAAAGCCGAGCTGCTTGAATTTTTGCGCCAGGGGTGGCATAAAGTCACCCAACATCAATGAGAAAGACTGGTGGAGAGCATGCCAAGACGCATTAAAGCTGTGCTTGAAAATCAGAGTTATTCCACCAAATATTGATTTCTGAACTCTTCCTAAGTTAAAACATTAGTATTGTGTTGTTTAAAAATGAATATGAACTTATTTTCTTTGCATTAATCGAGGTCTGACAACACTGCATCTTTTTTGTTATTTTGACCAGTTGTCATTTTCTGCAAATAAATGCTCTAAATGACAATATTTTTATTTGGAATTTGGGAGAAATGTTGTCAGTAGTTTATAGAATAAAACAAAAATGTTCATTTTACCCAAACACATACCTATAAATAGTAAAACCAGAGAAACTGATAATTTTGCAGTGGTCTCTTAATTTTTTCCAGAGCTGTATGATGTCCCTTGTCATGCACGGTCTGCACTGTGATGGTTAATATAAAACATGGCTGCCCTTGTGTTGCTGTTTTAACTGGTGTTGAGGTAAATCCCACTTCAGAGTGTTTCATGTGGACAGCCTTTGGAAACACATTTAGAAGCACACTGCTGGAGTTTGATTACTAGAACATGTATTTTTAATGGTATGAGGGTGAAATGATGCAAACAGTAACATGTAACAATAATAATCCTGGTTTGTTACCTTTAGTTTGTAGTTGCATTGGAACCCAAGGGCTGAAGCTGAAATGTATAGAAGGGATTGAGACTGAAACAAATGAACAAGGAAATGTCACTCACACTAACAAGGACCATATTGGAAATGGAAACATAATGACACCACAGAAATCAAATAGCAATGTTATTAATGTGCAAGAATAAACTGGATTGCTTGACTGCACTGGATTAAAAAATAATAGGATCATTCCTGCCATCTACTGGTCACTTTTATTAACTGTGATCCAAATATAAAATCCATCACAGATTAGCAGCTCTGCACACACTATAATCAACTATCACAGACCAGCTCTGCACACACTAGAATCAACCATCACAGACTAGCAGCTCTGCACACACTAGAATCAACCATCACAGACTAGCAGCTTTGCACACACTAGAATCAACCATCACAGACTAGCAGCTCTGCACACACTAGAATCAACTATCACAGACCAGCTCTGCACACACTAGAATCAACCATCACAGACTAGCAGCTCTGCACACACTAGAATCAACCATCACAGACTAGCAGCTCTGCACACACTAGAATCAACCATCACAGACTAGCAGCTCTGCACACACTAGAATCCACCGTCACAGACTAGCAGCTCTGCACACACTAGAATCCACCATCACAGACTAGCAGCTCTGCACACACTAGAATCCACCATCACAGACTAGCAGCTCTGCACACACTAGAATCCACCATCACAGACTAGCAGCTCTGCACACACTAGAATCCACCATCACAGACTAGCAGCTCTGCACACACTAGAATCCACCATCACAGACTAGCAGCTCTGCACACACTAGAATCCACCATCACAGACTAGCAGCTCTGCACACACTAGAATCCACCATCACAGACTAGCAGCTCTGCACACACTAGAATCCACCATCACAGACTAGCAGCTCTGCGCACACTAGAATCCACCATCACAGACTAGCAGCTCTGCACACACTAGAATCAACCATCACAGACTAGCAGCTTGGCCTTTCTAACTTCCTTTTTGATTTGTGTTTGCAGTTCCAAATAGGAGGAGTGGCAGAGGAAAGTGTAAGGTACTGCACGCAAGCAATACATTTCTCCCCCTTCCTTTCTATATTGTGTGGTGCCTGCCTTGGTCGGAGGTGATCTGTGTGTATTTAGAAAATACATCAGTCATGATTAAAATATTCTCTCTTCCATCACTGGAAGGCTCCAAGACAGTAAAGTCTATAGCTAGAATGTCACTACATGGCCCATAAAGCTACGTACTTACGGCTTTTGAAAGAGTACACCGCTCACAATTTTTACACCACTGGTCTACTGTCCGGGTCATACTCAGCCAATCGCATCGGCGATGCACCAAACTCCTGGTATGTTGTGCCCCCTGGTGGCCATGGTCAACATGGCTTGTGAGTACTTCTTGATGGAGTGCTGCAGGCAAAAGAAGCTGATGAAGCTCCTTTCCTCCATCAGGTGTATAAATGTGACTATAGAGTATGCCTGACAATTTTTCTCTCTCATCATGATCTGGGTGCTTCCTTTGCTTCCAGAAATTCAAGAAGGGTCCTATAACTGGATTGGAGGCCTGCAACAAAACAAGACTGCTCCTGGGAGTGCTAGGATGGCTTCCTGCGCTGCTACCCCCTGCCCAGCCTCCCGGTCTGATCCCCTTGAATGTGTTGCTGCAGTTCCATAGGGACACCCGTCATAGGAACAACATCCTCCACAAAGCAAGGTGCATGTTCAACATATTGTCTTGAGAAAGCATCGGCGTTCCCAACAACCGCATTCTGCATGGTCCTAGTGTCCCACCCGCTACAATTGGGTAATTGTGGACTCTAGATTTTTATTTAACATCACTGAGTCCCTTGTCCCTGTGGATTGCAACCACAATGTAGAAACATATAGAGAATGGATGGGAATGGTCAATAAACACCACTGCTGTTTCTCTTAAAGCGTGTTTATTTATTTCTAATACTGGACCCTGTCTTAATACTGTATCACATTCTGAATATGAATATAGCTGAATTATTAATTGTAGATAATACCTAGAATACCAGATACATATTTAGCATTAAAAACCAATACATGTGATTTCTTTAACATTCGTTCATTATTTTGTGTATCAGCCTCCACACAAAGCCGGGCGCAGTGCGGTATACTGTAATGATGCTCCAGTCAGTCTGCCCGGACTGCACCTGAACCATCTTAAAAAACGAAGCCTCAATAAGCTCATTTGTAAAGTTAGTAAAGAATGGCGCTATATAATCTAAGGAAGCTGAATGTGAACTCCTAGCTGGAGCAACGAGAGAGGGAGAGAGGGGGCGGGGCAGAGAAGGAGGGGGAGACGCTGCTAGGCAACCGGCTCCTGAACATTCCACTCCGCTGAGCAGAGACCGTTAGGATTTAAAAATGCGAAAGTTCTGAGCGCCGTCAGGCGCTTCGTTTAATTAACACACCGTTGCTGACATACATTTTAATTTTGAAGATGACCATATTTTAAATACTAAAATAGCACTGTATTAAAAAATCACTTTACTTCAGTTGCAGACCGTTTTCCAACAAATAAGAGAAGGTGCGTATTTATAATAAGTATATTTGTTATTATATTAAGAGTAAACGAATGTGCTACAGTTTAGTGTATAATTTATGTATTTATAAAATGTTGTAGTGTTTATATTTTTTAATATTAATATTTTATTGTTTTCACAAAATAACATCCATACATTATCAGTTGATCTGCTAGTGTAATCAAATCTCAATATTACTCGTCAGTAATTCATACATAGACACGCTGTGGTAACGTCAAGAAGTTAAAATGTAAGGCTGGATTACAGTTTAACCAAATAAATAAATAAATACATTAATAACGACATGAAACAAAAATACGTTTTGGTAGCTCATACGTATTTAAATTACAAAATGCGACCCGTTTTAGAAATGGATTTATATACTAACTGCCGTATTAATCTAAAATTATATTTCAAACTGTCTGAGGTGCAGACTCGCATAGGTGATTTGTAAAATCCAGTAGTGTTGTAGCGGTCCGTGTATTTGTGTTTTGTGTTTTGTATTCGCTCTTGTCTCCCCTGTCTGGGTGCTGTTATTACCGCTGTATTGTGTTCCTCCCCTCGTCTGTATTCCCTGTAGCTGCGGGTTCGCTCTGTCTCTGTGGCTGTGCGAGCTGTCCTGCACGCATGGTGCGCCCTGGTCCCTGTCATTGCCTGTTGGTTCTGTGTGCCCATTGGCCCTGGTGTGCGACTCGGGACCAATGGGATAGCTGTTCGCTTCGGCACCCGATTAGCATAAAGGTGTGGAGCTGAGTTATAAAAGGGGGCGTTGCACGCTCGTTGTTGTTCCAGGGCAGGTAGTGAAGCGTGCAGAGCAGAGCAGAGCAGAGGAGAGGAGAGGAGAGGAGAGGAGAGGAGAGGAGAGGAGAGGAGAGGAGGAGAGGAGAGGAGAGGAGAGGAGAGGAGAGGAGAGGAGAGGAGGAGAGGAGAGGAGGAGAGAGGAGAGGAGAGAGAGGAGAGGAGAGGAGAGGAGGAGAGGAGAGGTGAGGTGAGGTGAGGTGAGGTGAGGTGCATTTCAACATCAAAGCAGCTTGTTGTTTCCTTCTCTTCTGCCTACTCCGTGAAACGCTACAATGTGTTAAGAAACTATAACGCCACATTACTTACCACTCGGGAGAAACAGAAATGATTCATTTGGAAAGAATTCGCTATGAGATTATTTGGATAAATACTCCGAATTATAAATGTGTGGATTTTTGATTAAAATATACCCACATGTATTTTTGTTTCATGTCGTAATTTATTTATTTCATTTGAACCTCTTGCTGGTGCCACGGCTTGTCTCTATTCACTGATATTTGAGGTTTTGTTTACTACACACTAGCAGCTGAGCTGATAATCTTATTGATGTTATTTTGTGAAAACAATAACACTTTAATACTGTTACAAAAAAAAGACTGACGTGTTCTAAGGAGGAGGCAGACCTGCTAACCTTTTGAGTTGGTAATACGCAGGTACGCTTTTATGAGAGATGATACGCAATAATACGTAATCCATATTTCGCTCATCGTCTATGATGTTGCCTGTAGTTAGAGAAAGTGTTGCATCTAACGTCAGGGCCTGCCTTAGGGCAAGGCAAGCAAGATAGTATAACCAATCAGCTTTTGAGTTTAGTTGACGATCCAACCTCCGTTTAAAAAAAAAAAAAAAAAAAAGTTGTATCGTGAGTTGACTGACAGACATTCCCACCACTCAGTTTCTTTGTATATCACTGCCATGCTACTGTAGCCTATCAGGCTTTGTTGAGCTGACTCGCTTGTGTTTCAACTGCCAGTTTCGGACACACTGGAGGGAGTGTGAAGTACTGTGACTTGTGAGGAAATTATTAATTTCAAACTGGCTACGGTACCTTTTGTTTTTTAATTAATGCATTATTTAAGCATTCATTTTTGTCTGGGGGAAAAAAACCCACTTGCGTTTTAAAGAAAAACGTGCTCGGTTTAGATAACTGTATTTCATGAAAAGAAAATACAGCTGAATGAGGATTTTACAAGAATGGTGAGGGAGTA
The DNA here is from genome assembly GCA_036884735.1 of Huso huso. Taxonomy (NCBI): domain Eukaryota; kingdom Metazoa; phylum Chordata; class Actinopteri; order Acipenseriformes; family Acipenseridae; genus Huso; species Huso huso. The sequence goes on along the minus strand of CM072681.1, from coordinate 9,648,693 downwards.
AGTACAGACATTTATTATAATAATATAGTACAATATTTAAGTTTAATATTCTGTTTTTGGCTCATTGTCCAATTTTTCACAAACGCCTGTTACCAACAGGGATGTCAGTAAAATTCGATTTTATAAAAATGAGCGCAGCATTAACATTGTTAATGTGGTTAAGCAAGTAGCGTACAATTACAGTGTAGATAAATGCAGTTTCATTGTGCTTTAAACAACTCATAAAGGGCTGGTTTGTGATTTTATATTGAAGTTCAGTAAGATCTTTCATGTAGCATTAGGGATTTTGTTAACGGTAAAATATATATTTTTTTATGTAAGGACTGAGAATCACTGACCCGCATAAGTGTAATCCTGTTTAACTGTATGGCTGAATATTTATGAAAAAAACGGTTATACAAGTAAGCGTGTTAAAGTGGGACTTAATACAACTACGACGCTCATGTTCATTCAAATCTAAGTGAACGTACCTTTTTACTTGTGCATGTGCTTTCTCCAAACTGGCATTTTAACCCAACCCTTTTCTTTTCTAGGCAACTTCGTGGAACTGACAGTGAAGCCGGGCAATCATTCCTCTGAGGTGAGCTTTTGAATTCTTGTAAACTCTCTGGGTTTCAAGTTCAGTATCAGTTTTGGATGCATTTCTAATAAATCTCATGTGACCTCTCCATACCTTTGTGTGTGTGTTGCTGTGTACCCGGAGCTTTTGATATCTCCAGAATCCTCTCATGTAATTGGGTTAGTTGTGTGTTTGTGTTTATTGAAGAGCCCGCTGCTGTAGGAGAGCAGGATCGGGAGATTGGCGGGTAGGATAGTAGGGAGTACATTTACAAGAGGGATCCTAATTAACTGGGAATAAACTCATCATTTTGTATTGTTGGCAATGTTACCTGAAAGCAGTGTCAATGTTATTTCATAACATTAGTTACGAACGTTCTCGTAACATTACGAAAAACATCCAAAAAAATGTTCTTTAAACATTACTTAATGTTATCCTGACTTTCAAATAACATTCTCACAACGTTCTGGGAACATCATTGTGTTAGCTGGGTTACTATCAAATCTATTACTGACACCTTGTGGTCATGATACGCAACTGCACGTCATTACATTTACTTAACATTCAATTTCTGCGTGTGTCACGTGATACTAGTGTCGTGTTGTTTGTATAGTCTTAGTAAACTAATGGTACAACCAAAAATATGTTTTAAAACAAACAGTATTTATTTACTTTAACAACATAGAACAGCATAAACATTCTGCATGGGCAAATGTGATCGTGTAAAAGGTCTTTATATCGATGTTAATAATTTGACTACGCCACATTGTGTTTATTGAGGACAAGGAACTCGAGTGGTTGGTTCCCGCGCAAACTCTTTTATCCGGGACAAACCAAGCAATCATATACCAAAAATAATTTTTACAAGTTTTTATTAGTAATAATTATTTTAAAAATCCCGAGCACATTAACAATAATGTAAACCATATGACAATGCCACCTTCACTTCACAGTCTATAACAACTAGTATATATAGGGATGATACAATAAAACAAACTCTAAATCTATCAGTTTCTTATAGTAAAGTTAATTAAACTAGTTACCACAGATTATATTATTGCAGTTTATATAAAATATTTGGATCTATCAGTTTCATAAAGTCTCTCCGCGTTCCAGCTCCAGTCTGCAGCGCGGAATCTCCTTCAAGTCCGGGTCTCCCTCTCACAATATTCCTCCGCATTTATAAAGGCAGTAGATGATTGGCAGGGCGGGGAGATCAAGCAGCGAGCCGCTGGCAAAGCAGAGCCGTGGAACGGGAGACGCGGTTGCTAAGCAACAGGGGGGGCGTGCATTGGGCAGACAGTCCTTCAGCCAATCGGAGTTTCGCTCGTATAGTTCCATAGAGGAAAGAGAAAGTAGTTTAGGGGGGTCCAGTGAAGCAAATACATCAAACCACACTCGAGATGAGAAATAATAATAAAGAGCTGTACAACAAAACACACATTTATATAAATAAATCAATACACACACACACACACACACAATACACATTTATCAAATAATAATATGAGAAACACAATCCACACGTGAATAATAATAATAATAATAATAATAATAATAATAATAATAATAATAATAATAATAATAATAAGACCCTACTACAATCGCACAGTTTCGTTTTTCAAAGCTGGTAAAGGATTTCCTCGTGAGTCAGGGCAGTACATGTGCTTATTAGAGTGACTGTATCCGATTGGGGAGCTCCGATTGGCTGGCTGGCTGACAAGAGGGGAGCACTGATTGGCTGGCTTGGTGACAAGAACGGAGCTCCGATTGGCTGGCTTGGTGATAAGAGGGGAGCTCCGATTGGCTGGCTTGTTGACAGGAAGAGAGCTCTGATTGGCTGGTTTAGTGACAAGAGGGGAGCTCCGATTGGTTGGCTGGGTGACAAGAGGGGAGCTCCGATTGGCTACCTGGCTGACAAGAGGGGAGCTCCGATTGGCTGGCTGGGTGCAGCGGGAAGGGGAGAGCTTGCTGGGCGGATATTTCGAAGAGGTTCGAGAGCAACAATCATATCTGATAAATATTCTTTTCGCTAAGGAATGTAAAATGTTCCGAACATGCGTCTGGAGCTATCGGGAGTGCAGCCTGAACCTTATAGTAATGATCTACCGGTATACTTGGAAGAATAGATATTTGTAGATATTTCGTCCTTGTGTCTGATTCAAACGTCGATAGATCTACTCGTTATAGTTTTTATGGTCCGGTTTCTGCATATGAGAGACGAACACAATGCTTGTGTGAACGCACATTTTAATTTAGTAGCACGTATGCGACTAGAAATCCCTAAAGGGTGACTATAAACAATAAACGAGATTCATTTATAAAGCTGAAAAGCATAAAACAAAAAAAAAAAAAAAACACCTCACAGTCGGATCTAAACTCAAAGCTCAATCGTAATGCACTCTGGGAATGTAGTTTATTGGCGTCCACTGTTAATCACATTAAAAACTACAAATCCCATACCCGCCAGTTTCACTGAATTATCAACCGACAGTTCAACCAACAGGGGATAAAAGATTTCCCCTGGCTTCAGTTTGACAGTGTTTTATCAGGATGCAGGGGAACTGATGGCAGGACAGACTGCATTTTAACAGGGAGCCAGGAGTTCAAACATGAAAATATCTTAAACACAGCGCTTCAAAACGGCACGCAGTGTGCGGAGAGGCAGCTCAGCGCGCTGCCATAAACAGCAAGCAGCGCCTTCTGAGGAACATGCGAGCAGACAGCTAAAAACAAACAACAAAAAACCGTCCATTTTAATTGTGTTGATGCAAAAGTATTGAACTGCACAAGTGTTATGTAAGAAAGGAAGGAAACAAAGATCTGTGGATATTCAACTTTTGAAGTGCGCGTCTATCTTTTTTTTTTTAAATTAGGCGCACATGTGTCTAAAAGATACCGCGTAGAGCGTTTATTACGTGTTTGTTGTTGTGGTTGTTTTGTTCCATTATTGCTGTTACGCATTGGACGCTATTATATGAAATCCCGCTAATAATTGTTGCTCACAGCTCACGGGTGGATCGCGGATCGCGTTGAGATCCCCCACAATGCATCGCAGCGTTTGCTGTTTTGGCCCCCACTGGTTTAGTAAAATACACTTGAGCTTGTTCACCACGCTGTAGCTAATCAAGCTCTTCTTAAAACCTGGAATGGGTGACATTGCTGTGCAATAGGAGTCGTATCTCCATCTCTGCAGTCATGGAAATCAATTCTGGGTTTAGAAACCAAGCAGCTTTCTCACAGCAGTTCACATGTGCTGGGTAGTATTAAAAACAGTCACCTCTGATGGGAATACAAGCACTTCCAGCCTCCGCTCCAGAGCCATCATCAGGTACAGATTCACTAACTACAGGAAGTACAATTCAGTCACATCAGGGACTGCAAGAATCTGCTGATATAGTGAGCAACTGCTTTATATTTTGGTATGGATTCCACCAAATTCACTGTCTAAAACAGTGTTTGCCGTACTTTTCAGGACTTGCGTTGCTATGCAGTTCTGATTTAGGAGGAAAAAAGCGTCCGTACCAATGCAGATGAGTCAATTCATAGTCATTTAGGGTATGTGTCTGCTTACTAAGCAGAAAAAGAAAGACTCTGAATATCGTGAGGAGAGCTTCATGCGTTGCCATGAAGGTAAAAACATTTAACAAGAGAAATGAAGTGTTGTCACGCACATTCTGAATTACACCGCGCATTACTTGTATGGTTACCTTTCCAACACACGCGCAACAATTATATAACATATTTTCTACTAAATACAAGTTTTACTACTTAGAATTTATATGTGTGTCAGTGTGTGTGCGTCAGTGTGTGTGTGTCAGTGTGTGTGTCTGTGTGTTTGTGCGTCAGCGTGTGTGTGTGTCAGTGTGGGTGTGTGTGTCAATGTGTGTGTTTGTCAGTTCATTCAAACCACAGTGTATAATATTGATGTAGGGAATGCAAAGGAGAGCCCAAGGGTCAAGGAGATTAGAGCAAGGCTGCTTAACAGAGACACTTGAATTGATACACATCTTTGGGCTTAAAGATGTTTACTTGTTTCATTTGTAAAGTACACCACAGAAGTTGTGCATTGCTTTGTCAACATTTTAAGTTCCATCAGGAAGGACATTGCGTTTGAAATGCGGAGATCCTGAGTGTTCCTCCATTTTTGGCACTTATTCTGGCTTTAAGAAGCACTTGGTTCGTGTACATGGTGACTGTGTTACTCCAAATACCATTGACAATGTTGAGACTTTGAGCAATAATGATGTTGAACCTTCATGTTGTCAGTCAGTCGGTACAGACTCTCCTACTACTCAGGTTCCTATGGAGATGAGGCAATTGCTGGACAATTGTTGTTGTAGCTCAGGTTACAGGCATCGGGGGGGGGTTGCTGAAAGTACTGTTCAATCTATGGTTGGTTCAATGGAAGAACTTGTGAATGACATCCATGCTCAAGCAGGGAAGCTGTACTAAAAGTATTTCATCAGAGACTCAAGGTCAAGACCTAGGTGAAAAAAGTTGGGATTGTATTGATCAGCTTGAAAATCCTTTCTAAGTCTTGAACACAGGAGCCAAGCGGCAGAGGTATTTTGAGGAAAAATGGGAAACAGTTGAGCCTGTAGAGCATGTTCTTGGAGTGCGGTTTGATGTGCCGAGATGGAACACCTGGTGTGTACAGTCAAGTTCCAGTAAATGATAAGAACAGTGGCGTGTGTAAAAGTTTCCAGCAGGTAAGAGAACATCAGGAAGGTACTTACAAAGACATTAATGATGGTTCATACTTCAGAAATCATTGTCTATTTTCACAACAAGAATATGCTCTACAGATTCAGCTTTACTATGACGATTTTGAAACTGCCAATCCTTAAGTCTCAAAAAGGGAATACATAAACTTGGCTGTGTTTATTTTATTTTATTTTAACCTACCACCAAAATTGAACTCTGTGTTGATGAATATTCATCTTGTTGCTCTCTTTCACTCAGAGGACTTAAAGAAATATGGATTTGATGAAATCCTAAAGCCACTTGTAAATGATTTTAAAGTTTTGGAAACCGAAGGAATTCAAATATCCTTTTCAGACACTGTGAATATTGTGTTCTCACCAATTGTAACAAATGGTATGACATATTATTTGAAGCATTTGATTTGTGATCACCACAAACTGTTTAAGTCTCTGTTTCCAGATAGAAACTTGATTCCCAAACACCACTTCATGATGCATTATCCGAGGTGTGTTTGCAGAATCGGTCCACTTCTACACACATGGTGCATGAGATTTGAAGGGAAACACAACTTCTTCAAAAGGTCTGTTAAGAATTTTAAGAACATCACTAAGACTTTAGCAAAGAAACATCAGCATCATTTGGCTTTTCATTGGGAGAATTTTTATTTTCAACGGTTTCAGTTTGGTCCCATTAAAATGGAAATGATCAACAGTTTGGAGGGTAGTGATATTTTAACTGAAATATTGCGTTTAAGTTTGCTCTCTGATGTTTCCACAACTAGTTGGGTGAAGAACTATGGAAGCAAGTATCACATTGGTATGTTTGTTTGCTCAGGTACAGAAAGTGAAATACCTGTATTCAAGAAGATCATTAATGTGATTGTAAAAGATGACCAAGCTTTTCTTTTGACCTCGAATGTTGCTACATTGTGTTTTGATGATTACTTAAATGCATTCAGCATTGATGAAATAAGTGATGCATTTACTGTGATATGTGTAGAAGACCTGGTTTACCATAGACCTTATGACAGACAGTTTTAAAGTATGACACGGATGATGAGAGAACATGCATTGTCCCATACTGTCACATTGTATGACTCGCATTTTGTTTTGATGTGTATAGAAGTGCTGCTTTGCCATTCGCCGCATACATCAGACTGTTTTTTTGTATCGTACTGATAGAGAACACATTGTCACAAGTTGTGTCATGTTTACCTGTTCAATGTGAGTCAGTGTAATGTCACGTGTTGAATGTGGTGTACATGTTGAGATTAAAAGAAATAACAGCAGATTCTGTGCTGTGTTTATTTTAGTTGTAAGTACACTAAGGTTAAAGGCACAAACACATTGGGGGGTACAGGGGGTATTATATGGCTGGAATGGTTAGAATTCAAGTTTACATCCTATAGTGTGAACTCTATTAGAGTGAAAGTTACACTGTGAGAGTTGATTTTATATTTACACCCTACAGGGCTGAAAGGTAGAAAACTGGCAGAGTAAAAATGTACTGTGATGGAGTTGATTGTTAACACGTTACACTAGTGTAGAGTTAATGCAACAATAACCAGTGTTGGCCACTGTTCATTCTAAACTATTTACAGAGTTACAGTAACTCTGCTAAAGTGTTAAAAAGCTAACACTTTCAAAAGTGTAAAATTAACACTGTGTAGAGTGGGACAGTATAGACACTTTCTGAGTGTTCAATTTAACACGATTAGAGCTGATTTAACACGTGAGATTTTACTGTGGAGCTGAAGCAACGAGAGAGGGAGAGAGGGGGCGGGGCAGAGAAGGAGGGGGAGACGCTGCTAGGCAACCGGCTCCTGAACATTCCACTCCGCTGAGCAGAGACCGTTAGGATTTAAAAATGTGAAAGTTCCGAGCGCCGTTAGGCGCTTCGTTTAATTAACACACCGTTGCTGACATACATTTTAATTTTGAAGATAACCATATTTTAAATACTCAAATAGTACTGATAATTCATATGTTAAACTATAACACCACACTACTTAGCACTCCGAGAAATGTAGAAACGATTTATTTGTAAAGAATTAGCTGTGAGATTATTTAGATAAATAATCAGAATTATGGATGCATGGATTTTGGATTAAAACATAGCCACGTGTATGTTTGTTTCATGTCGTAGGACAGGGTGTGTGTTATCATGAGGTAATATCACCACACCTTGGGTGCTTTGTGAGGCTCTAGATGAAGTGGAGTCCTTCAGCCGCCCAGGAAGTGGTGATATATTCATGAACACAGCTTTAGACCTACAGGACTATATTTATATATCACTACACCCCCTGCTCACAGCTGCGTCTCCGCACTGAAGTGAATAAAGAAAGACTGCATTTCCCAGCGTCCCTCTCTCTATTTACAGCTGCGCCTGCGCACTGAAGTGAATAAAGAAAGACTCAGGGTGTGTTCATGGAGATAATTCTGTGAAGATATTGTGCAGAATCTGACTAATTTATTCAATGAACTTCTATGAACTGGTCAGATTATGCACAGGGGGTGACTCGCTGCTTGATCTCCCCGCCCTGCCAATCATCTACTGCCTTTATAAATGCGGAGGAATATTGTGAGAGGGAGACCCGGACTTGTAAAGGAGATTCCTCGCTGCAGACTGGAGCTGGAACGCGGAGAGACTTTATGAAACTGATAGATCCAAGTATTTTATATAAACTGCAATAATATAATCTGTGGTAACTAGTTTAATTGACTTTACTATAAGAAACTGATAGATTTAGAGTTTGTTTTATTGTATCATTCCTATATATACTAGACAATTGTTATAGACTGTGAACTGAAGGTGGCATTGTCATGTGGTTTACATTATTGTTAATGTGTTTGAGATTTTTTAAAATCAATTATTACAAATAAAAAAACTTGTAAAGATTATTTTTGGTGTATGATTGCTTGGTTTCTCCCAGATAAAAGAGTTTGTGCGGGAACCAACCACTCGAGGTGCTTCTCCTCAATAAACACAAGGTGGCGCAGTCAAATTATTAACATCGATTTAGCAAAGACCTGTTACAAAAAAAAAATGGGGAAACAAATATTCACAAGGTGAAATATTGGGTCCTAGGGGGGAAGTTAATATTTGTTTGCTGGGGGAACAGATATTCTGTGACACCGGTACAAAACAAGTCCTGGACACAAAATCCATCACAAAAATAAACCCTTCTTTACAGATGAGGGTTTTTCACCCTGTCAGTGTCTGTCTGTCTTTCTGTGTGTGTTACTGATTTTGGTTTATTATTTTTTTCTTCAGATTAACGGATTGGTGTCGACTGGATCTTACGTTTAGTGCGGACAGAAAGACAAGGCTGCCTCCCAGTCTCTCTTCACTGCCAGTTACGTCTACTAGACCAGTGCGCTCATTAAACTGGGACCAGTAAACCTCACACACAGAGCCACTGCTTTTGCAATCTGAATTTTACATTCCAAAAGATGATTTTACAACGAAAAAAAAAAAAAAAATTGTGAAGACGTCTTTAAATAGCTTTAAATAAAAATCTACACTGTTGGTAAATTAAAGTGTGTGGAAATTCATGATTTTTCTTTTTTCTTTAAGTGATTTATAGCTTAACAAAATAATTTCAGATGACCTGCTTGGAAGTTGCATTAGCTCTCAAATGTCCAGTTTTTGAAAGATGTTCTCACAGACCTGGATTTGACATGATCACTGGATTAAAGGAAGTTCTGTTTCTGTGCCTCGCACTCAGGAAGGCTGCTGGACTCCCCGCCTCACTTCACCTCTGCAGTGTCTTCTGGGTCATGTTACTGGCTGACGGCCTGCCAGTCAGCAGGGGGAGCAGCAGCTGATTGGTTAATGACAGGAAATAAGCCAGCGAAGGGGCGGGGACAATTTCACCCTCCAGGTGAACAAGGAAGTGCAACCCTAACTGAAACCATGGCTTGCAAACGGAGATTTCTTTAACCGGGTGTAGCACTGTAGCACATATCACGTGGTAAAATGAAAAGTTTCCGTTCTAGTAAGCTTTTGAAAGCCTGGCTTGTCAAACAGAGATTACCCCAGGGTAGTACCAGAGGTGTTCAAATGAAAATCCATGTTTTGCTGCAACATCTTTCAAAAGCTGCACATGTGAGAGCTGTGTAGCGAATGGAAGTGATGGACCGCTAACACTGAGGGAATTCTGTCTTGAGCTGCAGTAGAATTATTTTAATAAGAACTGAAATTGGTTTCAGTGGTCTGTGTAACCCTCATCATAGAAACTAAAATAAAATCAAAAACAGGCACAAATGGATTATATTTTGAGTTTTTTTTGTAAAATCTCCTGGAAGTTTTAAATACAAGGCGAACATATTTACCATGTATGCTGAATAAAAATGACAATTTAAACACATCTGAACTGAATCTGTTATGTTTCTTTCAGTTTTTCTAAATCAGACTGGAAGTAACTCTGTGCTTTGAGGAGGAGGGGGGATATGTAAACTAACTGGAGTGTGTACAGGGCCTGCAATCCTCCGCAGATCCCCACTCTGAGTTTGAAACAAAGTAGAGATATCATCCATTACAATTAAACAGGCAAGCTTAGACACACTAAAAAAATCCCCTCTTACCAGCGGTGTGGATCTGTAGTAAAGAGCCAGCTGTCTCCCCCTCTCTCCCTCCCCTTTCTCACCAGCGAAGAATCTGCTCATGGACCCAACAGGCTTGTTATTGTTGAGAGTTATGTGTGAAGAATCACAATTAAAATGTCCAATTTAAGGATACAATTCATTCATATGTGTAATGGTCTCATTTAATCAGCACTCTGCTGTCATGAATGTCTTTCTTTTTACAGTTCAAGATTGCTGAGGTAAACAATTGAGCAGTAAATCACATAACACCGTTATATCTTTTATACATTTTATCAAGAAAGATAGAAAATAGATGCGCTACAAAAACAGAAAAGAAGATTCATATCAAAATAGCAGAAATCAGTTCACTGAGTTTAGCAATGAATAATATTCAGGAAACATCTCAGCTTCAGTGTAAATATTGATTACATGGAAAATAATGCATTCATCTATTGTCTAGAAAGTCTTTTATCATTATTTATTTATTAGCAGGCACCCTTATCCAGGGAGACTTACAGCTGTTACAAAATATCACAGTACAAAATTAGACGGGGCAGGGAGGAGAGAGGGAGAGGGAGGAGAAAGGAGAGGGCAGGGAGGAGGGAGGAGAGAGGGAGAGTAGAGAAGACAGGGTGGAGAGAGGGAGAGTAGAGAGGGCAGGGAGGAGAGAGGGAGAGTAGAGAAGGCAGGGTGGAGAGAGGGAGAGTAGAGAAGGCAGGGTGGAGAGAGGGAGAGTAGAGAAGACAGGGAGGAGAGAGGAGAGTAGAGAGGATGGAGGAGAGAGGGAGAGTAGAGAGGATGGAGGAGAGAGGAGAGTAGAGAGGATGGAGGAGAGAGGGAGAGTAGAGAAGGCACAGGGTGGAGAGAGGGAGAGTAGAGAGGATGGAGGAGAGAGGGAGAAAAGAAGACAGGGTGGAGAGAGGAGCCCAAAGAAGGCAGGGTGATAGAGAGGAGAGCCAGAGAGGATGGAGGAGCAGAGAGGGCAGGGAGGAGGGAGAGGGAGAGTAGAGGATGGAGGAGGGAGAGAGAGTGCAGGGAGAGAGAGAGAGGGAGGAGAGAGCGAGAGCAGAGAAGGCAGGGAGGAGAGATAAGAGCAGGGAGAGGATGGTGGAGAGGGAGAGACCCGCCATTGGCTATTTTTTAGGAGGAGAGAGGCTTTTTTACTAATAGGAGGAGAGAGTCCAAGCAGATTATTATTTGGAGAGGTTATTGAGAGAAGGTATTTGGAGAGAGGGAGACGAGCTTTTGGTGGAGAGAGGGGAGAGTAGAGAAGGCATTTTGAAGACATTTCAAAATGGAGGAGCCAAAACATTAGAGAGGATGGATGAGGGAGATTGGTTTAAGGATGGTGAGAGAGGGAGATTAGAGACCGCATTAATAGGAGCCACATTATTTTTTAGGTTAATAAAGCAGATTTGTTATTACTGGGAGGATTTGAGGAGATTTAATACATAAGAGATTACGCCGCTTACTTCATTATTTTTTTTGGGATAAAAGACAGGCCAAACATTAGGGATAGTAGAGAGGATGGAGGAGACATTTACTGTCAGAGACGGGCAGGGAGGAGATTATTTTAATAGTCAGGATTATGAGAGGATTTTAAGAGATTTTGGAGGAGAGGGAGAGAGAGATGGCAGGGTGGGAGAGAGGGAGAGCAGAGAGGATGGAGGAGAGGAGTAGGAGGATGGAGGAGAGGGAGAGTAGAGATGGCAGGGGTGGAGAGAGGAGAGTAGAGAGGATGGAGGAGAGAGGGAGAGAGAGGATGGAGGAGACAGGGGGAGTAGAGAGGATGGAGGAGAACTTATTTTAGAGAAGGCAGGGTGGAGAGAGGGAGAGTAGAGAGGATGGTGGAGAGAGGGAGAGTAGAGAAGGCAGGGTGGAGAGAGGGAGAGTAGAGAGGATGGAGGAGAGAGGGAGAGTAGAGAGGGCAGGGTGGAGAGGGAGAGTAGAGAGGAGAGAGGGAGAGTAGAGAGTGCAGGGAGGAGAGAGGCAGGAGGAGAGAGGGAGAGAGAGGATGGTGGGAGAGAGGGAGAGTAGAGAGGGCAGGGAGGAGAGGGAGAGAGGATGATGGAGAGAGGGAGAGTAGAGAGGGCAGGGTGGAGAGAGGAGATTATTGGAAAGGGAGGATTAACATATCAGAGGATTTTTTAAAAAGAGAGGAGAGCCATAGGGGAGGCAGAGGAGAGCAGAAGAAGAGAAAGAGGGATCTGCAGATGGAGAGGTGGAGGAAAGAGAGAGGGAGACAGGAAGGGAGAGTAGGAAAGGGGGTGTAGAGAAATAAAGAGGAGGGGCTCAGGGTAAGAGGGTGGAAGAGAGAGGATTTCTTCTCATCAGCCCAGAAGAGTGCAGAGAGAGTGTCAGTGAAAGTGAAGAGGAGATTGTCTGAGCTGTTTGAATAGTTTCCTGGTTCAGACAGCAATGTGTGTTTAATCTGCAGCACTGACAGGGTCCAGGTCAGGGGACTCCAGCACAAGGGCTGTATTCTTGTCCTCAGTCCAGAAGAATGGATAGAGTTTCTCATTGGGATTGAACTCCATGTCAGTGAAAGTGTAGATGTGAGATCTGGTCTCCACATTGTAAAAGGAGAGCTGCCCTTCCTCATAATACAGATACACCCCCAGCTTCTGGGGCTTCAGGCTCCGGGGGAGGGGGGTCTGGGGGTCAGTGAGAGCACTGAACCTGTATCCACTCCACCACTCCACAGTCCAGTAACCCTGCTGGGGGGTTATGCTGATCCACCCCTTCCTGTTGGCAGTCTCTCTGCTGACTCCTAATCTCCACTCTGTATTCCCCCCCACCTGCACCTGCCAGTAGTGTCTCTCCGAGGTGAAGCTCTCCCTGCCCAGCACACAGGCCCTGCCATCAAATCTCTCTGGAGTGTCAGGGAGACGCTGCTGTGTCATTCCCCATCTCGCTTGTTTCTCCTCCGCAGACAGGGTGAGCCGGGGGTGTGCTGTATCAGGGTCCAGAGTCACATCAACTGTGGAGCAGAGAGGAGACATTATTATTATTATTATTATTATTATTATTATTATTATTATTATTATTATTATTATTATCAGAAGTTATAAATGTATTATTATTAGTAGTAGTAGAATTGAGGAAGGAAGGGTATGAAGGAGGGTATGAAGGAGGGAGGGTATGAAGATCAATTAAAATGAATCTTAAAATAATAATATTTACTAGATATAAATATTAACTAAACCCCGAGATCGCCTCGTACAGTAAAGTCTCTTAAATGGACAGGCTGAACTCAAGCTGCAGTTTGGAATTGCAGTTGGAATTGTGGCAGTGTTCTGAATTTGGAATTGCAGCAGTGTTCTGTTGTCATGGAAACCGCAGTGAACGCAATGAGCCGTGAGATACACCAGGGGTCCCGCACTCCTTGGGAAAATGTCAAATTAAAAACATTTTATATATTTAAACCTGTAACACTATAAATAAACCGAATCTAAACTGTCCTTTACTCATCTGAATACATATTGTGAAAGATGGAAATCACATAGAATATGCACCCAGGAAAATTAATTTTAGAAAATAAAACGAATTGCAAAAACTAAACAGACATTTTTTTTATCAAACCTTTAAATTAGGTACCTTTGTATAATTGAACATTTTAGAAATGCAGTTATTTTTCTGGGTCTATCAATCAAGAAAGAAGTGCATGTCTCTTATTATTCCCATTCATAAATACCAGAGCAGGAATCACTTTGTGTAAAACCAGTACAACGCGCGCAAAAAACATGACTCTGAAATCCGAATTTCTGAACACTGTGAAACTAAAACACCCAGCCGATACCTCTCACGCTGAACTGTAACGCACAGAAAAGAGGAATGTGCACAACAGAGAGGGAAACGAGAGACGCGAACAAGTGACTTTTCTCTGTACAACGAAATACAACTTGCAACATCCCCCCCCATGGAGGATAATTTGTGCCATAATTAAAAAATAAATAAATAAATAAAATTTGAAATAAATAATTAAATAAATAAATAAAAACATACAAATATAAATAAATAAATAAATAAATATAAAACGAAATACATAAATAAGTAGAAACTGAAATATATTTAATAATGTATCTATTTATTTATTTATTTATTTCGTTTATTTATTTATTTCGCGTTTTATTTTGTTTTTATATCTGTATTTATTTAGTTTTTTATTTATTTATTTATTTACTTATATATTTATTTCTTTATTTATTTCGTTTTTCATTTCTTTATTTATTTCGTCTTTTCATTTTGGCACAATCTTTTCGAGTTACCATCAATCATGCTCGATGTGCGGGACAGTAAGTGACTCGGTGATCTCCTCTCTTTGCCTGGTAGTAGTGCGGAGAGGTGTGCAGTCAGGGCTACAGTTTCAATACTGTGAATATTCCATACGTTACAAATGTGTGCAATGTGACTTATAGGAGTCTTATCCTAGAAAAGATTAGGGAGCTTTTAATTCAAGTTAAATGTGGGTCGATAAATGACGACTTTATTTTGTATCGAGAAGATTGGCTGTTGGAAAGAATAGGGCAGATATTGGCATGTACTGATGAAAATAATGATGAAGGTGCCAGAACTAACTTGCAGATAATTCGCCATCAAATTCTACGCAGTACCAGTGACGACAGTATAGCAGAAGAGTCCGCAGCGGTAGCCAGACTGGGACGGGAAAATCTGGACGTCCCAAGATATTTTTAGTGCAGTTCACGAATGATGGGAATCGGATCAGAGTCCCCATTGAATCAGTTCTTTTGATTCACCCCATGAACAAGCTGCGTGGCGCACAGGAGTCGAGTTACCAGCCTATCAAAACTCATGAAGTGATTCCTTACCTCTCGAGTCTGGCTGATTTGTTCGTTGTAACAAAGAAACCAGGTTGTCTCTCAGCTCGTTGAGTGTTATGAAACTGAAGACCGTATGTGCCATGTTGGATCCAAATTCCTGCTTACTTAGTGCAGGATAAGAACTCTGTGTGAGCCAAAATGGCGACAGTTACATCCTCCAGACCAGAGCTATATATGTATGATCCAGACGGTGTGTACTTTCTAGAGTGCTGCTTCACGCTGTAAGGAACTCAGATTACAAGTTTGTGCACCAGAATTATTATTTTTTATTTTTCTTACAGTCCTTCTTAGTTTACTATGTACGTAACTTTGTGTAAGTCTGCCAAACAAATAAATAATAAAATGAATCACTACTAGTTGTAGCCTGTTTGTGTTTGTTATTTTTTATACACATACAAAAGTAATCACATCAACTATTTTGCACAAATTATGATTAATACTTCTAAGTCATCTTGAGTAAAGTCAGCCAAATTACTAAATAATATTAATAATAATAATAATAATAATAATAATAATAATAATAATAATAATAATAATAATAAGAGATACACACCTCATTTCCAAAATAAATAAATACAAACATCTACTGGTATTGTAACGTTATTGTACCCATGGCTTCATTATATAACTTGTGATTACATATTTGACCATGAGGAATGAATGTATTTTATACATGACGATTTACAACTACGGTTAAATATTTTATAATTTAATAATGACGGTGATTCCCCTTAGTCCACAAGGTGACACGTAGTATCAGCTACATACAACGACCTTTTAGGAGGATATTGCACATTCTAACGGATGACGTTCTTAAACGTCTATTATATTTTACATTATTAAATATACATTTTCTAAATGTTATTTCACTGTGGTAAATACTTAATATATACACATTTAAACTTTGCATATAAAATGTACATGTTGCGGTTATGGGTGTGCTTCAACGTGTGATTGATCACATGACTAATCCCTAAAGGTTTACTGGATAGAAGAGGAATTGGGCAAACAGCGTTTTGCTATGTGCTGAATAAATACCACGGATTAGTTCCACAAATACCACTCGCTCGATCCTCTCTTTTTGTTGTTGTAAAAAACAATGCGTGACTCCAAATGTATAGAAAAAAAACACGTAAGAAATGAAATTGACTATTTTAAAGATTAAATTAAATTAGATTGATACTGATGGCTAAACAGTGCTAATGGTTCAAACTGTTATGTTATCTCTAGGATTCCAAATATATACAGTATATATATATATATATATATATATATATATATATATATATATATATATATATATATATATATATAGTCAAACTATATTTAATGTTTATGAACCCAGTCAACCAAATATAGATTCTCCCTCGCTTTTGTGATGTGCAGTTCGTGAACGACTCGTTCCTTCCGGTTCAAATAAACCTACGTAAACAATCTTAATGCGGTCTGCATTGATTGGTTTTGTGTCATTGAATCAGTGAATCAAATGGAAGAGATGAATCGACTCACCAAACTGAACTGAATCAAATGAATCGAGTCACTAAAAGGAATCAAACTGCCCATCACTGCTCCGCACTACGACCAGGCAGAGAGAGTAGATCACCGAGTCACTTATTATAAAAAAAACCCTGCGGAGCGGAGCGAAGCTGCAGCGAAATCTGAAAAACTGTGAACGAGCCAGAAATCAATAAAACAGCAGGATATCCAAACATTTTAATAAATCAGTTACCGGTATGTAACGAGATGTACGAGTTTGATTAATAACTTGATTTAGTTAATTTTGAAACACACATCAGAGTACTCAATGTTTGAAATGTTAATAGCTAATTAGTCACAAAAACGTATTCATCAGAGGCATCAATTGAATTTTTAAATGAATGTTATCAAGTACAGGAGTTAGTATGAAAACGTTTCTACAAAAGAACAAACCCATTCCAGCTCCTCAAAGCTGAGCCCTTGGGTACAAACCCATTCCAGCTCCTCAAAGCTGAGCCCGCGGTACAAACCCATTCCAGCTCCTCAAAGCTGAGCCCGCGGTACAAACCCATTCCAGCTCCTCAAAGCTGAGCCCAGTGGTACAAACCCATTCCAGCTCCTCAAAGCTGAGCCATGGGTACAAACCCATTCCAGCTCCTCAAAGCTGAGCCCGCGGTACAAACCCATTCCAGCTCCTCAAAGCTGAGCCCGCGGTACAAACCCATTCCAGCTCCTCAAAGCTGAGCCCGCGGTACAAACCCATTCCAGCTCCTCAAAGCTGAGCCCAGTACAAACCCATTCCAGCTCCTCAAAGCTGAGCCCCGCAGTACAAACCCATTCCAGCTCCTCAAAGCTGAGCCCGGTACAAACCCATTCCAGCTCCTCAAAGCTGAGCCCCGGTACAAACCCATTCCAGCTCCTCAAAGCTGAGCCCAGTGGTACAAACCCATTCCAGCTCCTCAAAGCTGAGCCGGTACAAACCCATTCCAGCTCCTCAAAGCTGAGCCCGCGGTACAAACCCATTCCAGCTCCTCAAAGCTGAGCCCGCGGTACAAACCCATTCCAGCTCCTCAAAGCTGAGCCCGCGGTACAAACCCATTCCAGCTCCTCAAAGCTGAGCCCGCGGTACAAACGCATTCAAACTCCTGCAGCTGCCTGTTGTGTTCTTTATACTTTGCAAAACGTATTCTTTGGAAGCGGACTCGACATATTGTAATTTTATTAATACTGAACACACTGTTTACATCTGAAGCAGAGCGATCACATGACCTTAACATCCCGCCGACAGGAAGGCAATCTGGAAGCTCTGATTTGTGAATTTCTTTGATTGACAGTCCGACAATACTGCCTCGCTACACTTTGTGTTTCTACAGTTTCAGCTGCCGCCGGCCCGGGCCTTTTGCTATTAATAGAAAAATAAATACACACAACGTCATTGCCCCCGCGTCCCACCTGGGACTGTGTCGCGGCGCACCTTCACACTGTGGCTCAAAGAAGAAGCTGCCTGTGGAACGTGACGTCAGATTCCGCGGACACGCGCGCACAGAGGAGTGCTGTGGATTTGTTTTGAGAATGGATCCCGAGGTCAGACTGTCCGAAACGATAAAGTACCAAAAGATTTCACACGAATACACAAATATGGGTTTGTGTTTCACATGCTGCTGACTGCAAATACAAACCGAATAATTTCATTTCATATTATTAAAGTTAGATTAACTACTACTAATAACTTTAAAAAGTTACAGATAGTGTTTAAAAAATGTCAGTAAACACGTCAGAAAAATAGATTTAAAGCAGGCCTATTAAAAACAAAATCTAAACGAAACATTAAAGAGATTTTTCTGTACAGCTTGTTTTTATACATGCAATGTTAATAGAAGGGATTTTTTAAAATGACCGAATTGAATGTGATTTTCAGATACTTTGCACATTTCCAATATACGGAGTGTTTAAAGCTTGATGTGTTCCCCGGCATAAGAAGTCGACACAAATCCAGATGTGAAACAAACAACTTAGATTTTATTACTCAGGACTCTTTGCTGCCTTTCTTTCTACTCTGTTCTTGCACAATGTGCTGTGGGAGCAGGGACGCACCTAATGCCCCCGCCCAGGAACACAGTAACACACAACAATAGGTTCCGCACATATTGCTACACGGAGCTTATTTCTTTATTTCTTTATTTTCTGTTAAGGACTGGTTTATAAAGTAACCACAAAATAATATGCGCGATTACTGATCACTTTATTCATTAGAAAAAATGATAATGCTTTATATTACGTGGCATAAATTAATATTAAACTGATATTAAATGAATGTTAAATTGCATATTAAATTTACGTTCAATTATTCCTTGTTACTTTCCATTGACATTCAAGCCAGATTAACTGTATTTTCAATAAGGGGAAATTATTACATATTTTCAACGGTAACAAAACGTGATATAAATGGACGTGACGTGCCATTACATTTTCAATCGATATTTGGGTAACATTTAGCAAGAAACCAGCTAGTGCACATTTATTAAATATTAATTTAACATTCATTTAATATCTATCGCATATCTATTGAATATTAATTTATGCCACTCAATATAAAGCGTTGCTGATAAATACATGGAACCCAGTTAATGAAGCAGCAGCAGACCTTGCAGTTCACACACTGTAAGGTTTGATTTGTCTCTGTTTGAAATGATCCCTGTCAGCATTAAACAATTTAAAGGAGAAATACTTTCCAGAAGACAAGTCTCTGAATTCAACACATCGGCGCCGGTCGCTGCAGGTCTGTGACCAAGAACTGCGTCCATTAAGACAGAATATTTACTTTTTTTGCGGTCTGACGCTTTTATTGTTATGATCTTTTTTTTTTTTTTTTTTTTTTTGAATCCTGTTTTATTATTTTTTTTTTTTTCCACGCAGGAGTTCAGACTTCAGAGTTGTCATTTCCACAGAGCAGACACCCCCCACACACATCACCAGTAATATCAACGCTGAGATCGTCCGTGGCTGTGCTCTGATGCCCAGCGTCCACGTGGCACACCCCCCCACACTGAGCCCCTGGCAGCTGTACCACAGAGTGCACCTCAACCAGGAAGGCGTCCGGGTCTTTGATAAATCCCTCAAGGATACAGCCATGGGCCGCAGCCCAGCCAGCCCCCCCCAGCGGAGCATACAACCAGTGAGGAGACCCCCTGGAGCCACAGGACACACACCAGTGAGGAGACCCCCTGGAGCCACAGGACACACACCAGTGAGGAGACCCACTGGAGCCACAGGACACACACCTGCGAGGGGCCAACCCACCCCTCACCCGCACAGCACAGCCCAACACTGCCTGAGCCATTGCAACCCAGAGCAGCCCAGCCAGGACCAGCCAGGACCAGCCAGACCCAGAGCCCCTCCGCGCACCAACCAGCCGCAGCACCAGCTCAGCTACGCTGGAGCCCTCGCTCAGCCAGCACCCCCTGCCACCATTGAGCTGGGTGAGATAAAACAGCTCCTCAACACCCTCTGCTCAAGACTGCTGGACTGAGGGACCCGCAGCACTCGGGTAGGACACAGGAAACCCTAGTTTACCTGGGAAAATACCAGAAACGAATGGGATATGAGTATGAAGAAAAAGCAATGTGTGTGTATCTGCGTGTGTCTCTGTGTGCGTGTGTGTGTGTGTGTCTGTGTGTGTATGTGTGTGTGTATGTGTGTGTGTGTACGTATCAGACACAGTATCACTGCACAGACACATCTACATATTTACTTAATGTTGTAATTTGTATTTTGTTTTATTATAAGTATTACAAATTTAAAAGAAAAAAAAGAGAAAAGCTGATATCTCCTTCAATCAGCTGTTGAACATCCAGGGTCTGTACTCCTCGGTCTTCAGGCTGAAGAGCACAGACCCTGAGTTTGTTCTCAATGTAAATAATATTGATATTATGATCCTATTAGAGACGTGGTGCCGTGCAGATGTGCCACTCACTGTCCCTCAGGCTACAGGGAGATCATAGTGTCCTCCCTGAAACACAGCACAGTCACACACGGCAGGGACTCGGGGGGAATACTAGTGTGGCACAGAGGGGAGCTCGCCCAATCCATCGGCTCAATTAAACAAGGACAGACACACACGCGGCTTAAAATAAACAAAAACGCAGTCCAGGTGAAACTGACGTTTACCTGTGTGCAGCTTACACCCCTCCCTCTGAATCCACAAACTACTAGGGCTGTAAGGGTTTAAACGGTAGACGTGGATTAAAAATATTTTCGTTTGAAATTTGTATTATATGTTTAAACGCAATTTAACAGTAAAATATATTATCAAATTATTTTTGCATATTTTCCACGGATATGTTTCCCTTTCTCTGGTTTTCCCCTTTAAGGAAACCTGACCTGTTCTTCCACGTGATCACTCTAAACACGTCTTGCATAAATTAAGGGCAGACCTGCGTTCACGGGGCGGAGCTATGCCACCTGATAGTGTTTATTGACAGAGTTAGTAAACATATACACATGGGAGAGAGGGCTCCGCCTCTTCCAGGCCCAACATTTACTTGATCGACAGACACGATAAACAGGAGGGGGGCCACCGTCTTTGAGGTGACCCGACAAGCGAGAGGGGCACCGTCTCTGAGGTTACCCGACATACGAAGGCTCTTGAACCGGAAAGAAAACATGAATTAGTATTGAT
Source organism: Huso huso (assembly GCA_036884735.1). Lineage (NCBI taxonomy): Eukaryota > Metazoa > Chordata > Actinopteri > Acipenseriformes > Acipenseridae > Huso > Huso huso. The sequence continues at coordinate 9,627,846 of CM072681.1, read as the reverse complement.
AACACAAAAGAGGTTCCGGCTCTTCCTGACCCAACATATACAGTAGGGGGGGGTTCCGTCGCTGAGGAGACCCGACAAACAGGAGGGGGGCCACCGTCTTTGAGGTGACCCGACATACCAAGAGGGGCACCGTCTCTGAGGTTACCCGACATACGAAGAGGCTCGCGAACCGGAAAGAAAACATAAAGTTAGTATTTGTTAAAACATATAATGCGTGGTGTTCCACCTCTTTGAAGCCCAACATAATAGAAGGGGGTTCCGTCGCTGAGGAGACCCGACAAACAGGGAGGGGCCACCGTCTTTGAGGAGACCCGACAAACGAGGGATGCCACCGCTTGGGGACCCTCACATAGAGGCATCAGACCTGAAAGAAGAATCCCAAAAGAAACATACATGCAGATGGAAGGGTTTGGCCGGGGGTCCCCTCTGACTCATGGAGAACCCTCCTCTATGAGGTAAATGAAGCGGAGCTTAACAAAGGGTTGGAGAAAGTGGAATCACTAACCCCCAGAGGAGACCGATGCAAAGGCGGTTGAGATGCTAGAGGAGGAGGAGGAGGAGGAGGAAACGAAAAAACACAAGACAGCGAGGTAGAGGTGACTAATGTTTAAATAAGGTAGGTTTAATTGGTGACAGCAGATGATAGGTTGTTGGTGCCTAGCTCCGCCCCCTGAACCCCACCTATAGGTTAACATTTCACGGGCGGAGCTATGCCACCTGATAGTGTTTATTGACAGAGTTAGTAAACATATACACATGGAGAGAGGGCTCCGCCTCTTCCAGGCCCAACATTTACTTGATCGATGAGACACGATAAACAGGAGGGGGGCCACCGTCTTTGAGGTGACCCGACAAAGCGAGAGGGCACCGTCTCTGAGGTTACCCGACATATCTGAAGAGGCTCATGAACCGGAAAGAAAACATGAATTAGTATTGATAACACAAAAGAGGTTCCGGCTCTTCCTGACCCAACATATACAGTAGGGGGTTCCGTCGCTGAGGAGACCCGACAAACAGGAGGGGGCCACCGTCTTTGAGGTGACCCGACATACCAAGAGGGGCACCGTCTCTGAGGTTACCCGACATACGAAGAGGCTCATGAACCGAAAGAAAACATAAAGTTAGTATTTGTTAAAACATATAATGCGTGGTGTTCCACCTCTTTGAAGCCCAACATAATAGAAGGGGGGTTCCGTCGCTGAGGAGACCCGACAAACAGGAGAGGGCCACCGTCTTTGAGGAGACCCGACAAACACGAGGGATGCCACCGCTTGGGGACCCCTCACAGAGGCATCAGACCTGAAAGAAGAATCCCAAAAAGAAACATACATGCAGATGGAAGGGTTTGGCCGGGGTCCCCTCTGACTCATGGAGAACCCTCCTCTATGAGGTAAATGAAGCGGAGCTTAACAAAGGGTTGGAGAAAGTGGAATCACTAACCCCCCAAAAGATGGACCCCTGGCTCCCCGCTGACGCAACATGAAGAAAAAAGAGAACCGCCAATGCATAAGAAAGAAGAAAGAGAAAACATTTAGACGAAAGAAAACAAACACTTAATGTGACGAAGGGGTTAGTAGACTGTACCCTAATGACTATGTGAAGACCCTCTGCACAGTGGAAAGAAAAAACCCCCCTTTCTTTAATTTTATTTCTTAGGGGGAAATCTTTGGTGGCTCAGGCAGAAAGGTCGCCCCCCCACTCCGGACATACTAGCAATGGACTGATGCAGAGGATATTTCAGATGATGAAGAACGAATATAACTTTCAACTGCTGATGAAGTCCAGCGCCCCATATTTTTAATTAAATGCTGGTTAATGTTGGCTTTTGCGGCTGAAGTAGCTGCCCCTATTCTAAATGAATGAGGAGTGTAAGAATTGCGAAGGAAGACCTGCTCTGGGATTGTGGTGTGGAAAGGTGTGTTGAAAACCAATGCCTTGATACAATGGACCGGCTTAAATTGATAAACAAAGGGTCGGAGGATGAAATGGCTTTTTGCGTTCTGCAATGTACTTCAACATGGAAGTGAAGGGACACAGAGGAGAGTTGATCTTAGAAAGCTGAATACATTGTCCTTGCCGCAGTTGATCTGTTTTTTGAAATGCTAAGAAATAAGATGAAATGAGAATCTGGGATGAGCTTGAGGTCACTGCAGCGGATACCTAGGGTAGGAAAGCTGGCAATAGAAGGAACTGTATATTCAGAACATCTCAAAAATCCAAAAATGCAGATAGACATATGACTTCCATAGTTAGATCATCAAATGGAGAAAAAAACAGCCGTGGCGGAGAATTGAAATCAATTTACTGAGAATGTCTATAGAAATAGGCAGGCGAGCAGAAGAAGGAGCCGGAGAGCACTTGGAAATTCCTCGTAAAAGGAGACGAACCGCTGGAATTGATAATAGAGTTGGGGAATTGATGGACATCAAGCGAAATTGATGCTGAATTCTGACAAATATAGTCTGATTGTAGCTGGTGCCAGATGTAGAGAGTCCTTTGCATGCACTATGAACGCCATGATCCAGTCCTGGTTGAATGGGTAGGATTAATGCTGCTTTGTAAAACAGAAAGTTACATAACATGCCCAACCTGTAGAGTACGAGGATCTGGTAGATGGGGCAAGTGCTGATGCCATGTAATCTTGAGCTGAATTAAGAAGTTTATTAATAGTTGGATTTAGTTGAAAATCAGCTGATTGAACTGTGGCGTTGCTGCTGGATATTGCAGAGCTGAGGGCAGCAAACTGTGGAATTTGGAAATCTGTAAACGGAAAGAGCATCAGCTGCATTATTAAAATGCCCGGTACGTGGCGAGCTTGTATTAGGAAGTTATTAGAGACTGAAATCCACACTAGCCGCAGCAATTGCATTATAAGGGCAGAGGAGGAACGTCCTTTATTTATAATATGCACTGTAGTTGAATTATCACAGTAAAATAGTATTGATTTCTTAGACCAGAGATGACCCCATAGCTGGGCAGCTGCTAGTATTGGGTATATCTCTAGTAGAGCTGTGGATTTTAGATGAGGAGATATGTTCTCGATTTCCTCAGGCCATGTACTGCAAAACCATTGATTATTAAATAGACCTCCGAATCCCAGAGATGAGGCATCAGTAAATAAAGCCATATCGTGAGGAGCTGAAATGAAATCATCATAAAACATAGAGAGACCGTTCCAGTGCTGAATAAGCGCAGACCACATTTAATGTCTTTCCTAGCTTCTGAAGAGATATTTAAATAGGAGTCCAGATTTTTTTTTTGCTGTTGATGCCAGCGCTAGCAGCCGAGATATAAACGTCCTCCCTGTGGAATGATCGTATTGCAAAATTAAAGTAACCCAGCAATGAAAGCAGTGCCCGTTTTTAATTGTTTTACTGATCTGAAAATCCTGAATGAGCAAACGAATGTGGTTAAGTTTAGACTCAGGCAGGCGGGCTTCAAACTTTTCTGTATCTAGAATGATTCCAAGGAATTCCAAAGAATGAAGGGGACGATTGATTTTTCTTCTGAAAGCGGAACGCCAACTTCAGAAAATAAGCTTTTAAGATTGGAAATCTTCTGCTGGTGCATCTGAAGGAGGAGAAATTACTAAAAAATCATCCAGCAAGTGGAGCAAGAACGGGACATGATAGACATTAAGAAGAATCCAGCAGGGTATCAAATATCTTTGGGCTGCTACGGCGGCGAAAAGTCAATTGAGTGGCAAAATAAAACTTCCTTCCCAGCATATACCAAACAGGTGACGGAGAGAAGGATGGATTGGCATTACTTTAAATGCGTCTGATATATCTGCTTTTGCTAACCAGGAACCACGACCTGCTAATTTAATTGAATGTATTTGCGTCTGCAATAGTGATGTAATGCAGGAAAATTGATCTTTGGGGAATTAATGAGTTAATGCTGCTGGTGCTTGACCCCGTGGTGCTGATAAATCAATAATGACGCTTTTTTTCCTGACATTTTCCTCGTGGCAATGCCGATAGGATTAATTCTATATACTGGAAAAGGAGGAGCTAAAAATGGACCGACTATAAATCCTTTCTTAATTTCTTTTTTCGATGAGAGATTGCACTGATTGTGGATCGTGAGTCGCTGAATAAAGATTTTTGCTTTGGAACGAGGAGGAAGGAATTTGAGTAAGACCGGTTGAAAACCATTTTTAATCCGTCGATCAGGTAATTAATTAAGTTACTGTCGGGATGATTCTGTAATTTACATGATAACGCCAGGATGTTTATAGGAGTAAAGACGGTGAGCATGGGGAAAGTCACTTGCGTTTTAAAGGGCAGATTGTATTAGAGTGGCCTCACCGCAATTGCTGCACATGTGGATAAAATTGCATTGCCTATTCGGAACAGAAGCCAGTATTGAAATTGTTGCAGATTTGTCTTCCTCCTGAAAATCTGATACTGCGCCCGTATTTGTCTTTCCTTGTAGATTGATCGAGGGGAGCTGAAGAATGTATAGGATTAGGTACTGAAAATTTGTATGCATTAGCGGCGAAACCGGGTGTTTTAGAAGTTGATGCAATTGCAGCTTTAGGGCAGAGGGCTGTTGAATGAGCTGTTGAAGCGCAGACCCCACATGCATTAGCTCTTAAACCACCGAAAATTCTATTAAATAGATCTGGATCAGGTTTAGCCCAATTGACGATGTGATTATCTGCTGCCAATATCGCTGCTGCTTTTTTGCAGAGAATGCTTTATGATACTCATAAAACATAGTCCCTCCGTATCTGACAGACAGCTCCACGATGTAATATTCGTACGATTCCAATTCAGCTCTGCGGTTAGGATATACCGAGCATAACACATCTCTGAATATGGAGAAAGCAAGGACAAACTCCCCTAATGTAAGATTTTTAAGCAGTCTGGGATCTCTGGATTTTAGAGTTACCCAAATCTCCACAATCGACTACTCTATGGTCCAAGAATTCAAGTCGTCATTAATAGTGAAACAAGATTAATGTCCTTACCTTGAGAATGACACGTCTGATTTGTGGAGATATAGTGTGACGTCTCGCTGCAGTTGGAGAGGAGGATCCGTATGTAGATGCAGTAGCGAGGTTGTATATTGGAGGATCTGCTTAGCTGGCTGAAATTGGGGCTGGACCGTGAAGAAGCTGTAGGTGGCGCTGCAGTATTTGATGCTGAAATTAATGACTGCGCTGTAGATTGTTTTCCCTGTTCCATAACAGACACCCTTTTTCTAAATCCGACAGTTGAGAACTGACCCAAGATAGAGTATCGGAAAAGGCTGCATAAATGATTTTATCTCGTTTTTAATATTTGCAGTGTTGGATTTCAATGGCTGGCTGCTGGTTAGCGGTGCTAGTTGTGGGGGTGGTTAGATCCGGAATAGACTGCCTGCTGTCTGTTTTAGGGACGCTGAATGGCTGGGCGCGCTGATTGTTTTTTCGGAGGAAAGACTGGTTCTGCTGAGATTGAATTGCAATAAAGAATGAAAAGAGACTCTCTATCACTCCCTGCCGGAATCGCATTACCATTTTTAAGGAGGGTTTTATCAATTTATTCATGGGCCAGTCCTTCCAAAACAATCGATCCGAGGGGCGTCCTGAGGCCGAAGACGCTTGGATCGCCGCAGATTCGATGTTTGGGTGGAAGGAACGGTAGGCAACATTTGTACTGGAACCTGGTCGAGAGCCTGATCAGGAGCCTGATCAGATGTAACTGAAATAGCAGAAGGGGAGAAAAAAAGCGGAGACTGGATGGACCCTGGATTGAAGCTGAAGGAGAATGATCTGTTAATGACAGAAAATCCTGGGAATCCTCAGAATCCGATGACAGCTGCTGTAAGTACTCCATTATTGAGGTACGCAAATGTAGATGGGTCTTGAAATCGCTTAGGTTTAAGCCAAAAAAAACGAAAAACACAAGACAGCGAGGTAGAGGTGACTAATGTTTAAATAAGGTAGGTTTAATTGGTGACAGCAGATGATAGGTTGTTGGTGCCTAGCTCCGCCCCCTGAACCCCACCTATAGGTTAACATTTGTTGTGTATCTCTGATCGCATTGCCTTTTTTCAGGTCTTACAGGGCTCTATGGAATCCGTGTTAACGAGAGAACGGACTGAATCAAAACAATATTAACGCGGAATTAAGCGCTGTACAAAAAGAATGCATTTGGCAGTAGAGCATTAAGCTTGAGATTTACATATTTGAAGGGAAAATGTGAAACTAATGGTCAGTACAGGCAGTGGCGTAACTTTGGTTTCAAAGTGGGTGAATGGGTGGCGGGGGGGCGGTTTCTGTAGCTGGGTTAGAAATGAGGCGAGGTATTCTGTAAGAGATAAACAACGAGAAGGGATGAATCAGTGAAAATAATTAATTCACCGTTCGAGTGTGTTAAATAAATTCAAATCATGGAAAATAAACAGAAACCTTTTTAAGGACTTAAATAATTAGACAATGCTTTTTTTAACGTCTGTATTACAGGACAAAAAGTACTCCTCACACAGACTGCTATTACAGCCGTCACTTTGAACAATACGATCCCAGTGTTCACACGGAGAAGATTTATGGGAGTGAAACCACGGGCATAGCAGTGATATAGAATTGATCAAGTTCAAAACTAAAAGTTATGAAACACGCCCATCTGTTTGCTTTGGAGTGTCCCACACTGTACTAAAAAAACAAAACAAAAAAAAACGTTTTTAAAGTGAACAATACTATTTTTCAATACAATTAGATAAAACAATACTTAATCCAATGAAGACGAACGCAAACCAAATGGAAAAAGTAGAAGCCTGTAGGTTTACGGTTTTGTGTTGTTCACCTTGCCCGCGGTGTGAATAAATTCATTTAAATTAACTGAATTACATTTTTTTTAAAACGGTAAAAACGGAAATCAGAAAAAAGGGAATCGGAACAAAATAACAGGAATTCCATAGGGCCCTAGTGTTAGTACTGTACATTATTTCAGTAAAGTGAATAGCCTGTGTGATTCCATAGGGCCCTAGTGTTAGTGCTGTACATTATTTCAGTAAAGTGAATAGCCTGTGTGATTCCATAGGGCCCTAGTGTTAGTGCTGTACATTATTTCAGTAAAGTGAATAGCCTGTGTGATTCCATAGGGCCCTAGTGTTAGTGCTGTACATTATTTCAGTAAAGTGAATAGCCTGTGTGATTCCATAGGGCCCTAGTGTTAGTACTGTACATTATTTCAGTAAAGTGAATAGCCTGTGTGATTCCCTAGGGCCCTAGTGTTAGTACTGTACATTATTTCAGTAAAGTGAATAGCCTGTGTGATTCCATAGGGCCCTAGTGTTAGTACTGTACATTATTTCAGTAAAGTGAATAGCCTGTGTGATTCCATAGGGCCCTAGTGTTAGTGCTGTACATTATTTCAGTAAAGTGAATAGCCTGTGTGATTCTATAGGGCCCTAGTGTTAGTTCTGTACATTATTTCAGTAAAGTGAATAGCCTGTGTGATTCCATAGGGCCCTAGTGTTAGTACTGTACATTATTTCAGTAAAGTGAATAGCCTGTGTGATTCCATAGGGCCCTAGTGTTAGTACTGTACATTATTTCAGTAAAGTGAATAGCCTGTGTGATTCTATAGGGCCCTAGTGTTAGTTCTGTACATTATTTCAGTAAAGTGAATAGCCTGTGTGATTCCATAGGGCCCTAGTGTTAGTACTGTACATTATTTCAGTAAAGTGAATAGCCTGTGTGATTCCATAGGGCCCTAGTGTTAGTACTGTACATTATTTCAGTAAAGTGAATAGCCTGTGTGATTCTATAGGGCCCTAGTGTTAGTACTGTACACGATTTCAGTAAAGTGAATAGCCTGTGTGATTCCATAGGGCCCTAGTGTTAGTACTGTACATTATTTCAGTAAAGTGAATAGCCTGTGTGATTCCATAGGGCCCTAGTGTTAGTACTGTACATGATTTCAGTAAAGTGAATAGCCTGTGTGATTCCATAGGGCCCTAGTGTTAGTACTGTACATGATTTCAGTAAAGTGAATAGCCTGTGTGATTCCCTAGGGCCCTAGTGTTAGTACTGTACATTATTTCAGTAAAGTGAATAGCCTGTGTGATTCCATAGGGCCCTAGTGTTAGTACTGTACATGATTTCAGTAAAGTGAATAGCCTGTGTGATTCCATAGGGCCCTAGTGTTAGTACTGTACATGATTTCAGTAAAGTGAATAGCCTGTGTGATTCCATAGGGTCCTAGTCTTAGTTCTGTACATTATTTCAGTAAAGTGAATAGCCTGTGTGATTCCATAGGGCCCTAGTGTTAGTTCTGTACATGATTTCAGTAAAGTGAATAGCCTGTGTGATTCCCTAGGGCCCTAGTGTTAGTACTGTACATTATTTCAGTAAAGTGAATAGCCTGTGTGATTCCATAGGGCCCTAGTGTTAGTACTGTACATTATTTTAGTAAAGTGAATAGCCTGTGTGATTAAGGCACCTCACGGCTCCATTCACGCCACAGTAAAACACTATAACACATTGGAAAAGAAAAACATGTAGCTACTGTTTATTTATTTATAAAAAGAACGGCGAATAAGATGTCTGTTACAAAGTGCGTACACCTTTTTATCTGTCCATATTTTATTGTGTGTTCAACAGGATATCTGCAATTACAGAACAGCTTTTAATTATTCAAGCGAGCTGAACCGAGAAGCTGTGAAGGGGAGGGACGCTGGGAAATGAAGTCTTTATTTTTTCATGTGAATGCTCATGCGCCGTTGTGAAGGGGAGGGACGCTGGGAAATGAAGTCTTTATTTTTTCATGTGAATGCTCATGCGCCGCTGTGAAGGGGAAGGACGCTGGGAAATGAAGTCTTTATTTTTTCATGTGAATTCCCAGGCGCCGCTGTGAAGGGGAGGGACGCTGGGAAATGAAGTCTTTATTTTTTCACGTGAATGCTCATGCGCCGCTGTGAAGGGGAGGGATGCTGGGAAATGAAGTCTTTATTTTTTATGTGAATGCTCAAGCGCCCGCTGTGAAGGGGAGGGACGCTGGGAAATGAAGTCTTTATTTTTCATGTGAATGCTCAAGCGCCACGCTGTGAAGGGGAGGGACGCTGGGAAATGAAGTCTTTATTTTTCATGTGAATGCTCATGCGCCGCTGTGAAGGGGAGGGACGCTGGGAAATGAAGTCTTTATTTTTTCATGTGAATGCTCATGCGCCGCTGTGAAGGGGAGGGACGCTGGGGAAATGAAGTCTTTATTTTTTCATGTGAATGCTCATGCGCCGCTGTGAAGGGAGGGACGCTGGGAAATGAAGTCTTTATTTTTTCATGTGAATGCTCATGCGCCGCTGTGAAGGGAGGGACGCTGGGAAATGAAGTCTTTATTTTTTCATGTGAATGCTCATGCGCCGCTGTGAAGGGAGGGACGCTGGGAAATGAAGTCTTTATTTTTCATGTGAATGCTCATGCGCCGCTGTGAAGGGGAGGGACGCTGGGAATGAAGTCTTTATTTTTCATGTGAATGCTCATGCGCCGCTGTGAAAGAGAGGGACGCTGGGAACGGCTTCGATTTTTAATGAAAAAAGTTTTTTGGTTCTGGACATGTTTTGTTTCCTGCCAACAATATACAAGTGAATGAAACAAACAATGTAGTCTTGTCACCGTGTTTTAAGTTTAATTTAAATAGAGTTGTTTTTTTTTAATGTTTTTTCGATGTTGGATACACACACGCTTTTTATGGAGCTTCTGCAGAAATGGTACGTTGTAAAATCGACTAGGAATGTTTATTTCATGCTATTAAAATAGATTACATTTTAGTGCTAACGTACAGGCCTCCTTTATGCTTTTATGTTTACCATTGATACGCACTTTCAATAACAAACTGAGGTTAAAATAGGACTTAAAATAGTGGAAGTAAAATATAAAAATATGAAATGAGTGAAACATTAAATTTATGGCCGTTTAAACGACGGGATTAACAATGGGATTAAACGTGTAGTCAATTAAACGTAGATTTACAGCCCTACAAACTACAATGAGGAATATTTTCATACCCTCCACACAGAGATCAGCCATTTCCAGACCCAGGGAAATGTGCTGCTCTGTGGGGATTTCAACACCAGAACAGGAACAGAGCCTGACTGTAGAAGCACACAAGGTAACAGCCATGTATTTGGACAAACCCCTCTGTACCTCACACCTACCTCAATCCACAGAAACAACCCTGATTGTATTGTGAACACAAATGGGATTCAGTTAGTGCATCTCTTTCAAGCCTGGGGTCTGTACATCATTAATGGCAGGATCAGAGGGGACTCTTTAGGTAGATTCACATACTGCTCAGCTCTTGGGACTAGCGTAGTTGATTACGCCATCACTGACCTGGACCCCTCCTTTATTAATGCATTCACTGTCAGGCCACAAACACCTCTGTCAGACCACAGTCAAATTACTGTGTTCCTACAAAGAACAGGACAGCCCAGTAACACACTAATAGAGCCATGCAAGCTGTACCATCTGAACCATACTTATAAATGGGCTCCAAACAGCACAGAGGGATTTGATAAAGCAACTGGCTGTCCTGAAATCACTAACCTTACTGACACCTTCCAAATCACATAGTGCCAGCCTAATGTGAGAGGAGTAAATCTGGCAGTTAAACACATGAATGAAATATTAGAAAAAACAGCAAGCAAGGCAAATCTAAAAAAAATGAACAAGTAAAAAACAATCAGAAGCACAAACCCAAAGAAAAATGGTTTGATGATGAATGTGAAACAATAAGGAAAAAACTAAGACAAGAATCAAATCAAAAACATCAGCCACACAACCCAGATTTATACCTCAGGTACTGCGAGACCCTAAAGCAACACAAACACACCCTGAAACAGAACAAAGAGAAACACATGAACACAACCCTCACAGACACTGAGGAATCTATTAACCAAAATCAGTTCTGGGAATGTGGAACAATATGAACTCCACACAAAAACAGGAACTGACAATACAAAATGAAATTTTTTAAAAGGAAACCCTACAAGAGGATTGTACAACAGAGCAAAATTTAATTCAGGAAAAACTTAAATCATTAGAACTCTCTATTAAAGACAACCAGAATCCACTGGACTTCCCAGTCTCCCCGCAGGAGCTAGCAGAGAAGCTCCAAGGACTCAAACCCAGGAAAGCCTGTGACTCGACAGCATCAGTACCGAGATGCTCAAACACAGCAGCCCTGAGCTGCAGGAGGCCCTGCTTAAATTATTCAACCTGGTACTACAGGAAGGCTGCTTCCCTGACATCTGGAACCAAGGGCTTATATCCCCAATTTACAAAAGTGGAGACAAATTCAACCCCAACAACTACCGAGGCATCTGTGTGAGCAGCAACCTGGGGAAGGTATTCTGCAGTATCAGCAATACCCGAATACTGGCCTTCCTTACCGAACACAGTGTCCTGAGTAAGAGTCAGATTGGATTTCTACCAAATTACCAATGACCATATTTACACCCTCCACACCCTAATCAACAAACATGTACAACAAAAAAATAAAGGAAACATTTTCGCCTGCTTCATTGACTTTAAAAAAGCATTTGATTCCATTTGGCATGAAGGTTTAAATTATAAAATTCTACAACGTGGTGCAGGGGGTAAAATCTACGACATAATAAATTCAATGTACTCAGAAAACAAGTGCGGAATAAAAATTGGCAACAAAAGAACAGAATTCTTCACACAGGGTCGTGGAGTGAGACAGGGCTGCAGTCTCAGTCCAACACTGTTCAATATTTACATCAGTGAATTAGCAGCGGTGTTGGAGCAGTCTGCAGCCCCTGGCCTCTCTGCACGACAAACAAATTTAATTCCTGCTCTACACAGATGACCTGGTCCTGCTGTCGCCCACAGAGCAAGGGCTACAGCAGAGCCTGTCACTGCTAGAGCAGTACTGTCAGACCTGGGCCCTGACAGGAAACATGAGAAAGACCAGAATTATGATCTTAAAAAGGGCAGATCTCAAAGAAGCAGGTCCCACTTCACTCTACACAACACCACCCTAGAACACACCACACAATATACATACCTAGGCCTGACCATCAGTGCGTCAGGGAGCTTTAACCTGGCAGTGAATGCACTAAAAGAAAAAGCCTGCAGAGCTTTTTATACCATCAAAAGGAGGCTTTATAAAATAAATCTACCTGTCAGAATCTGGCAAGAGTTATCCATCCCATTGTGCTATATGGAAGTGAGGTATGGAGTCCAGTCAGACAACAAGATTATATAAAATGGGATAAACATCCAGTAGAAACCCTGCATGCTGGATTCTGCAAAAACATATTACAGGTAGAGCAGAAAACACCAAACCATGCATGCAGGGCTGAATTAGGCCACTACCCACTGCTCACCAGCATGCAAAAAAGAGCACTACAATTCTGGATGTATCTAAACAGATGTGAGCCAGACTCCCTCCAGTACAAGGCCCTTCTAACCCAAGAGCTCAGCCCAGAAAAGAGTCTCCTCAGCCAGCTGGTCCTGAAGCTCACTGCACTAACCTACACTAACACTAACCAGCTTCAGGACAGCTCTGCTACAGCACTGACAATCAGAGTCAACCAAACTGTAACACAAATCAAAAACTCCTATCTGGAACATTGGGACAAAGAAACAAAAACCCCAAATAAACTGGATTGCTATCGAGCCCTAAAAAGAGACTTTACTCTGGAGGGTATCTCTTCACTGTCAGAGATACAAAGCAGAGGCAGATCCTGACCAAGTACAGGCTCAGTGACCACAGCCTGGCCATTGAAAAAGGCAGACACAGGCAGACCTGGCTACCCAGAGAGAACAGGCTCTGTGGTCACTGTGAGACAGGAGAGGTCGAGACAGAGATGCACTTTCTCCTACACTGTGAGAAATTCTCCCAAACAAGGGACACATTCCTTAAAAAAATGACTATTTCCCTCCCACACTTCCCACAATTGACTGACTGTGACAAAGAGAGAATGAACTCTTGTTTTAGATCTCCCTCCCGACCGGTGAGGGCGCCAGGGAGGAGGAGCAGTCATCCCCAGGAAAAGGTGGAGGTCGGCCACCTGGGACGGGGGCGGGACCACGGTGTGCAACGTCATCGACCCAGACGGGAAGCGTTGTGGCGATCGCGTATTGGTTATCAGCGGTTGCCCTCGCTGACCAATGGGGACGGGACGGAGCGTACAAAAAGGGGCGTGGCCCAGGGTTCTGTTCCTTCTGGCAAGGTACAGTGCGTGCGAGATAGCGAGAGAGAGAAAAAGAGAGACGAGCAGGGAATAAAGAGGAAGGGGAATAAGGAAGCGGGGCGTTTTGTGTATTTTGCATACCTGCTAACCCCGTGTCTTTTGTATATTTTTAGAGCACTAACGGGACGCTCTGGGAATACGCCGGAGGAGCGAGAACCCGGAAGTGCTGGATTTAGTACCCGTTTGTTTTTCCCTTCCCGGATCGGACAGAGACGGATTGTTTTATTTTTTGTTTCTCCTTGTTTGGGACTGCAACAAACTTTATTTCGGACAGCTCTCCTCGGCGGTATGTCGTGGCAGCCACAAGGTCAGGTGGCGATCTCCTGTATCCATGGAGACACGGCGACATACCCCCCCCCAAAGGTATATCTATCGGTAGGTTCGATGAAGCACCACCTAGTAGTGGGGGTGGCTGAAAAGTTACCGCACCCAATCATTCTGGGTCGAGACTGGCTGCAATATAAGGATTTAGTAAAAGTATCAGCAGCCTCGACCACACAATAGACACGGCAGACCCCCGGGGAATGGAAGTAATTGGCACTGTTTTTCCATTCCATGCAGAACTGTTTTCTCCACTTTTTCGTCCTAGGAAAACATGTAAGGAGAGACGGAAGGAAAAGTGGGAAGGTGCATCGATAAGACACGGTTGGGGTCTGGCGAGGGAAGGTTCTGATGGTCCCAAACGTCAATCGAAGGGGGTGGGAACACAGTGTGACCGGGCAGGCGAGGTTTCTGGATCCTCAAGGGTAGAGACTGCTCCAGCCCCTGTCAATATCCCGGACGTGTGGGCCTCAAGCGCGGACCTAGTGTGGGAGCAGAACAACGATCCCACACTGGTGCACGCTTGGGAACAGGTCCGGTCTATTGAAGGTAAGGACGTTGACGGCATCGGGACGCTGGTATATCCTCATTTTGTTGTAGAGGGGCACTTACTATATAGGTTAAACCTAGCCCCGGGCACAGGACAGCCTGTCAAACAGTTGATGGTTCCCCCGTCCTGTCGACCAGAGGTCATGTGGCTGGCGCATGACGTCCCCTTTGCAGGACACCTTGGTGTGGACAAGACGAGGGACCGGATACTGGCTCGATTTTATTGGGCAGGACTCTACAGCGAGGTGGCGAAATACGTAGCTACCTGCCCGGAATGCCAGAGAGTAGCACCAGGTCGAGTGCGCCCCGCCCCTTTGGTCCCACTGCCTATTATCTCCACTCCCTTCGAATGCGTTGCAATGGACATAGTTGGGCCGGTGCTGCCTTCTGATTCCGGGTACACACACATATTAGTGATGGTGGATTATGCAACGCGGTACCCGGAAGCAGTTCCTTTGCGGTCCACTAGTGCCACTGCAATTGCGAAAGAATTGAGTCAGATTATGGCTAGAGTAGGGATCCCTAAAGAAATATTAACTGATCACGGAATAAACTTTCTGTTGAAAACGCTACAGCAGGTGTATAAAATTCTAAAAATACGCCCCATCGGGACGTCTGTTTATCATCCTCAAACGGATGGTCTGGTGGAACGTTTTAACCAAACATTGAAGCACATGTTGAGACGGTTTGTGAGTCAGGAGCAGAAACATTGGGCTACTCTTCTTCCTTACCTACTCTTCGCAGTGAGAGAGGTGCCTCAGAGCTCAACGGGTTTTCCCCCCTTTGAGCTGTTACATGGCCGGCAGCCACGGGGCATCCTCGACCTGTTGAGAGAAGGTTGGGAAGAACACAAAAGCTCCTCCAAAAATGTAGTGCAGCATGTGCTCCTACTGCGGGATTGCCTTGATTTAATTGGTCGGTTGGCTCAAGACAATCTGAGATCGGCTCAACATCAGCAACAGCGGCATTACAATACTAACGCACAAATTCGGACTTTTCGGCCAGGAGATAAAGTAATGCTGCTTCTTCCGTCATTGGAATCGAAACTGTGTGCTAAATGGCAGGGGCCATATGAGGTGATACGGGCAGTAGAATTAGTAAATTATGAAATTAAACAGCCCGATCGCCGAAATAAAACAGAGATTTATCATGTTAATTTATTAAAGCCCTGGAAGGCAAGGGAGGTCTTATTCATAGCCCCAGGCGAGATGGAGGATGACTTAGGACCCTGCATAGAGGCCCCTAGCCCCAGCCCGATTACAATGGGGGAACAGTTACTTCCGGATCAGCAGGTAGAATTGCGTAAGTTAATCAGGAAATTTGGGGATGTGTTTTCTGACGTGCCCGGCAAGACTAACCTTACCAAATATGCTGTTATTACTCCACCAGGGGTCACTGTTCGGGAGAGGCCCTACCGGATCCCCGAAAGCCGGTGGAGTGGCGTCCAGAACGAGGTGAGGGCGATGCTTGAACTTGGGGTCATTGAGCCTTCCAGAAGTGAGTGGTGCAGTCCTATTGTTATAGTGGCCAAGAAGGATGGCACTAATCGCTTCTGTGTCGACGTTCGAAAGGTCAATGCTATCGCCAAGTTCGACGCCTACCCCATGCCTCGGGTCGACAAACTCCTCGACCGACTGGGGACGGCAGGGTTCATCTCAACTCTGGACCTGACGAAGGGATATTGGCAGATCCCTTTAACTCGTGATTCATGTGAAAAAACGGCATTTTCAACTCCGGATGGTCTGTTCCATTTCAAAACCATGCCGTTTGGGCTACATGGTGCGCCCGCCGCCTTTCAGAGACTGATGGACGAGGTGTTACATCCCCATCGTGAGTATGCAGCAGCGTATATTGATGATGTGGTTATATTTAGCTCCACCTAGAGAGAGCATGTAATGCGACTTACAGCCGTCCTCCAGTCTCTAAGGGCTGCCCGGCTGACAGACAACCTGAGGAAGTGTGCGTTTGCTAAATTAGAAACCCAGTATTTAGGTTTTATTATGGGAAACGGCCGGGTGAAACCCGTTGCCACCAAAGTCCACGCATTGGTGGACGCGGCTGTTCCCAAAACCAAGTCCCAGGTGAGGTCACTATTGGGATTGGCTGGTTATTACCACCGCTTTATCCCCGAGTATGCCACCGTGGTCAATCCTCTGGTAGACCTCACTAAGAAGTGTGCTCCAAATTTAGTCAAGTGGTCAGAAGAGTGTCAGGGAGCATTTGAGACCATTAAACAAAAACTGTGCCAGGCTCCTGCGGTAATATCACCAGATTTTAGCAAGAGATTCTTCCTCCATACCGACGCGTCAGAGGTTGGTTTGGGGGCGGGCTTGTCTCAGAAAGTTAATGGGGTGGAGCACCCCATTCTCTACATTAGTAAAAAAATGCTTCTTCGGGAGCGCAATTACTCGGTTGTGGAGAAAGAGTGCCTAGCCATTAAATGGGCGACCCACTCCCTCAGATATTACTTGCTGGGACATTCGTTTGATCTAGTCACAGACCACGCCTCACTCAGGTGGTTAAGCACTATGAAGGACAGCAATGCTCGAATAACTCGGTGGTATTTGGCATTGCAGCCTTATATGTATCATATGGTACATCGTGCAGGAAAGATCACCAAAATGCAGATTATTTTTTCGGGAGGGAGTAATGGGAATGGTAAATTTGGCAGTGTTCCTTCGGCTCCATTCTGAGCGGTGGGATATGTGACAAAAGAGAATGAACTCTTGTTTTAGATCTCCTCCCGACCGGTGGGGAGGCGCCAGGGAGGAGGAGCAGTCATCCCCAGGAAAAGGTGGAGGTCGGCCACCTGGGGCGGGGCGGGACCACGGTGTGCAACGTCATTGACCCAGACGGGAAGCGTTGTGGCGATCGCAGATTGGTTATCGGCAGTTGCCCTCGCTGACCAATGGGGGACGGGCGGGGCGTAAAAAAGGGCATGGCCCAGGGTTCTGTTCCTTCTGGCAAGGTACAGTGAGAGAGAGAGATAGAGAGAGAAAAAAGAGACGAGCAGGGAATAAAGAGGAAGGGGAATAAAGAAGCGGGCGTTTTGTGTATTTTTGCATACCTGCTAACCCCGTGTCTTTTGTATATTTTAGAACACTAACGGACGCTCTGGGAATACGCCGGAGGAGCGAGAACCGGAAGTGCTGGATTTAATACCCGTTTGTTTTCCCTTCCCGGATCGGACAGAGACGGATTGTTTTATTTTTGTTTCTCCTTGTTTGGGACTGCAACCCCCTTGTTTTGTTATTATGGTCGGGTTACATATTGCTGTGTATCCCGATTTCCTTATTGGTTACTTTCTTTAACTTTTGGTGCCTCTGGCTCTTTGTTTACCTGAAATAAAAACCGGGACCTGTTAAGGAAAACTGGACTGGTCTGGCCATTATTTTACACCACATTCTGTCATCCTGGTCACACTGACCCAGATAAACTGTCAGTCCTCCTGGGAGCGGGACACACAGCCCCACTGGCTGCCCAGTATGTGTGCGCCTGTCACAGCATGAGGGACACACAGTGAACACTCTGCACAGGGGCGTTACTTCAATAACACTACTCTGTGTTACATTCTATATACCAGCGGTCATTATTATTATTATTATTATTATTATTATTATTATTATTATTATTATTATTATTATTAGTTTTGTTGTTATTATTATTGTAAATCTATTGTTCATATGATATGTAATGTAATTGCTTTGGCAATACTGCTGGTGTCCCATGCCAATAAAGGAGAGGGAGGGAGAGAGGGAGGGGAGAGAGGGGCAGATGAGAAAGTAGAGAGGGAGGGGAGGAGAGAGGGAGAGGAGAGTATGATGGAGGGAGGGAGAGAACAGAGAGGTGAGGGGGACAGTGGAGAGGGACGGTAGGTAGGGAGGGAGAGTAAAGGTGAAGGAGGTACAGGGAGAGAGAGGAGATAGACAGGAGGGGATGATGGTGGGAGGGAGAGGAGAGAGGAGAGGGAGGGAGAGATAGAGGAGGGTATGGTGATGGGAGAGGAGAGAGATGGAAGAGGAGAAAAAGGAGAGGGAGGGAGAGGAGAGAGAGGAGGGTATGATGGAGGGAGGGAGAGGGAGAGGAGAAGGGAGGAGAGAGAGGAAGGACTAGTCACCCCCCCCACTCCTCCACATACACAGGAGAGAAGGGTCGTGTCGTGTGTGAAGTTGTGAGGGGGCTCGATTATGGCAGGTCTGATCATTTTCAAAGTGATTTGCACCCCTGTCGAGGATGCTGGGTTCAGGATCAAAGGTTTCAGTGTCATCTTACACACATGAATGTGCATCAGGGCAGACTGAGGCTGATAGGCGGGATCGATATTTGTTTTTTAAAATGTGGAAACCCACGCTCACAAGCAGCACTGCTTAACCCTTTAAGGACCAAGCATTTATAATACGGTTAACTCTTTTTTGGTAGTAGTTGACTCTCTTCCTATAAAAATTCACTAAACATCTATTTTTACAGTAGCATCTTGGAACTGTTCTTTTCTTCTGAACACTTTGGGGAGCATTATAAAGCACTTCAGAAACCAGACAAGCTTTTCACTTTTTTTTCAAAACGATATTTCATTTCTTTTCTTTTTTTAACGTTAAGTATTTTTCTATTATTTTGTATTCTGCTTAGAGATACATGTATAAAAATGTCTTATTCTATGACCCGAGGGACCTTCCAATACTTCCTGAAAGTTTTGTTGAAAAATATTGATGTTTTTTGGACAAATTACAAGACACTGTTTCACCTGAGTGATTGCAATGACAGAATACACGTTTATCCTCAGGGTGGATTATTTACTCAAAATAAATACGTATAAATAAAATAATAGTTCTTCACTCCATTATTATCAGCAATAAGGACAAAATATTAAATAAATGTAGTTCCTGAAACATGAACCCTTATATCCACTTGTTTGATAATTAGAAATGTTGTAAAAACATATATATTAAAACAGAATAAATGTTCTAATATAACTATAAGTTGAATATATTGAATTTATACTGTTGAAATGAAATGCCCGTCTCAATGACATCACACGAATAAACAACCAATCAGGCTATAGAAAGTCTACACCCCCTTTCAAAATGTTCACCTTTTCTTGCCTTATAGCCTGGAATTAAAATGCATACATTTTTTTCATTTATCTACACATCCACATGTTCTAGGAATTTGTAGAAAATTAATTAAAAATAAAAACTGAAATAGCTTGATTGGATAAATGTCCACTCTCCTTGTAGTAGCAATCATAAATTAGCTCAGGTGTAACCAATTGCCTTTAAAATCACACACCGTTAAGTGGCCTCCACTTGTGTTAAATTGCAGTGATTCACATGATTTCAGGATAAATTCAGCAGTTCCTGTAGGTTCCCTCTGCTGGGTAGTGCATTTCAAAGCAAAGACTCAATCATGAGCACCAAGGAGCTTTCAAAAGAACTCCGGGACAAAGTTGTTGAAAGGCACAGATCAGGGGATGGGTTTAAAAAAATATCAAAGGCCTTGAATATCCCTTGGAGCACGGTCAAGATGATTATTAAGAAGTGGAAGGTGTATGGCACCACCAAAACCCTGCCTAGTTCAGGCCATCCCTCCAAACTGCATGACCGAGCAAGAAGGAGACTGATCAGAGAGGCTACCAAGAGGCCAACGGCAACTTTGCAAGAGCTATAGGCTTTTATGGCCAAGACTGGTCAAAGTGTGCATGTGACAACAATATCCCAAGCACTCCACAAATCTGGCCTGAATGGTAGGGTGGCAAGAAGGAAGCCATTACTCAAGAAAGCCCACCTTGAATCCCGTTTGAAGTATGCAAAAACATTCAGGAGATTCTGTAGCCATGTGGCAAAAGTTTTGTGGTCTGACTAAACTAAACGGAACTTTTGGCCTGAATGGAAAGCGTTATGTTTGGCATAAAACCCAACACAGCACATCACACAAAGAACACCATCCCTACTGTGAAGCATGGTGGTGGCAGCATCATGTTATGGGGATGTTTCTCATCGGCAGGGACTGGGGCACTTGTCAGGATAGAAGGGAAAATGAATGGAGCAAAGTACAGAGAAGTCCTTGAGGAAAACCTGCTGCCCTCTGCAAGAAAGCTGAAACTGGGACGGAAGTTCACCTTTCAGCATGACAACGACCCAAAGCACACAGCCAAATCTACACTGGAGTGGATAAGGAACAAAAAGGTAAATGTCCTTGAGTGGCCCAGTCAGAGGCCCAATCTAAATCCAATCGAAAATTTGTGGCATGACTTGAAGATTGCTGTCCATCAGCGCTCCCCAAGGAACTTGACAGAGCTTGAACAGTTTTGTAAAGAAGAATGGTCAAATATTGCTAAATCTAGGTGTGCAAAGTTGTTAGAGATCTATCCCAACAGACTCACAGCTGTAATTGCTGCCAAAGGTGCTTCCACCAAGTATTAACTCAGGGGTGGAGACTTATCCAATTATGATCTTTCAGTTTTGTATTTTTAATTTATAATTTTTTTCTCAATAAAAACTTTTTTCCCCTTAACAGTGTGGAGTATGGTGTGTAGATAAGTGGAAAAAAATCCTCATTTAAATGCATGAAACTCTGAGGCACTGACACGACAAAATGTGAAAAAAGTCCAAGGGGGTGTAGACTTTCTATAGGCACATTGTATTAAAACACGAGACAGAATAAATGTTCTAATATAAGTATAAGTCAAATATATTGAATTTATATTATTTCTCGGTTATTTTCTTTGCTGTAAACAAGTTCCTGTGTCATGTTTTGTCTCTGCGTGTTGCTATGAAATGTCTCCGCCTTTACAAATAAAATGCCCGTCTTAGTGACGTCACACGAATAAACAACCAATCAGGCAGTGAAGTTCAACCCCTCCCCTATCCAACAACATGCGTTAACAAGCTGTACTGCAAAGTATGGTGGCCCAGCAAGTGAAAGAAACGAAGTGTGTTTTAATCGTGTTTACCCGATCACGGGCCCAGAATGACACTTCAGTATGATCGTGTTACACCATCACGTCCTTAAAGGGTTAATGGCAGTGTCAGAGACAACAACTAGAGTTTCTGAATGTTTAACTAGGAGTCCGGATAGCTTATTATTACAATTTAACAAATCATCTCACAGTCTCTGTTTAATTCAATATCCTACCACCACATTCCAGCAATCCTAATGAATATCACTACGCTGTATCAGCATCATGCACATCCCTATTTAAAACAGGACATGTGTGAAGAGTCAGGCAGGTACACATGGAGGTGTGACACAATCCTCACACTGTGTGAAGAGTCAGGCAGGTACACATGGAGGTGTGACACAATCCTCACACTGTGTGAAGAGTCAGGCAGGTACACATGGAGGTGTGACACAATCCTCACACTGTGTGAAGAGTCAGGCAGGTACACATGGAGGTGTGACACAATCCTCACACTGTGTGAAGAGTCAGGCAGGTACACATGGAGGTGTGACACAATCCTCACACTGTGTGAAGAGTCAGGCAGGTACACATGGAGGTGTGACACAATCCTCACACTGTGTTTTGCCATCGTCTTCATTTCTCAGTTAATTTATGTGAATAAAAATATCAAAACAATTTTTCTTCATCTGTAACTTACAGTAGTTTTGCTTTTTTACATTTGCGTCAACCCCCAATCCACCTCCTCTCCTATCCTATCGTGGTGTTCTCTCATGTGATCGGTCCTCAACCAATCAAAGTGATGTGCATTAATCAACTATTTCCTCTAATGCGGTAGTAAAGACTGTAATAACACGTGTGAAAGTACTGGTCAGGTGTACAGTTTGTTCAAGCAGTTTAGTTTATCGGGGAGGCTCCACTGGTACAATGCTGAACCACCTTCGACTGAGGCATCCACAGAGCATCCATGAAGGATCAGTCACTGCAAGCCAGGAACGTATTACACAATTTACGCGCCCGCGGACTTGTGACCCAGTAAAAGCTGAAAGGATATCGGAACTAAATGCAGAAATGACTGCACGAGATTGCTTGCCCATTCGCACAGTGGAAGGTGATGGATTTCGCCAGTTGCTGTCTTTCATTGAGCCCGATTACAAGGTACCATCATGTCTATCCGTACTAAATCGAATACACGTCTGTATGACACTGTGAAAACTAACTTGCAAGAAGCCCTAGATAAAGCTACACACATACACTTGGCAACAGACTGCTGGTCATCAAGAGCACAAGATTCTTACATTTTGTTTCTCGCGCTCTACATCACTGATGAATGGGAGTTTAAAACTACAGTCTTGTGTACAACAGAAATAGAAGAATGTCATACGTCTGACCTACTTGCCAATTTTGTTCAAAACGTAGCAGAATCTTGGAATCTTCACGGCAAAGTTGTAGCTGCTGTTCATGATAATGCTTCAGACGTGCGGAGGCTTGGTGAAATGAGCTGCAATGCTCAGGATCATGGTTGCACTGCACACTCGCTGCAGCTTGCAGTTCAGGCTGGTCTGAAAACTGGCCACATCTCTCGCCTGCTGGGAAGCACGACATCTTGTGGGTCACTTTAAGCACAGCACTTGTGCTTGGAACGCGCTTCAAGAACAGCAACGAGTAATGAATCTTCCTCAACATCAGCTTGTTCAGCATGTTAAAACACGCTGGAACATCAACATTCTCATGTTGGAGCGTCTCTTGGAACAAAGGTGGGCAGTTTGTGCTGTCTTAAGTGATAGGAGAATCAGCAAACTTACAGATGCCCGCACACTTGAAATGAAAGACGAGAGCTGGGAAATTGCTGAATCTCTAGCAAGCATATTAAAGCCGCTACAACTGTTCTGTCTGGCGAGACCACTTCAAATGTGTTTGCATCTTTCATACATCCACTAATGCATGGGTTAATCAGCAACCATCTCGTTGTTTCAAATGAAGAGTTGCCTTCCAATAAAGCGTTTGGGGCGATAAAGAATGAAATGCACACAGTGATCTTCCCAGCCACTGAAAACACACTCGCAGCCGTCGACAACGAAGCCTCCACCTATCATAGAGTGAAACAACCCCACCTGCAAAGAAAGGCTGTGAGGATCCCCGCTCAACTCTGTGTTTTCTTCTAGGGAGACAGCGCGACGCTCCACCGGCATCAAATGTAAATGAACGAGAGCTTGAGCAGTACCTATGTGAACCCCATTTGGATGTTGAAAGTAACCCACTGAAGTGGTCGGCAGTGAATGATCACAAATACCAGCGACTGGCAAAATTGGGCATAAATACCTCACCGTGCCAGCTATTTTCAGTATCAGTCGTGAGACTTTTTTCAAAGGCTGGGAATATTGTGACAGAGCTGAGAAGTTCACTGGACCCAGAAAATGTTGACAAACTAGTTTTCTTGCAGAAGAATCTAAAAAGTGGATTTTACCGTTGAAGTACGCTATCTAAGTTTCTTCCCCTTACGTTTTCATTTTATTTTTTGTAAATTATTTGTTTATTTGTTTATTTAGCAGACGCCTTTATCCAAGGCGACTTACAGAGACTAGGGGTGTGTGAACTATGCATCAGCTGCAGAGTCACTTACAATAACGTCTCACCCGAAAGACGGAGCACAAGGAGGTTAAGTGACTTGCTCAGGGTCACACAATGAGTCAGTGGCTGAGGTGGGATTTGAACCGGGGACCTCCTGGTTACAAGCCCTTTTCTTTAACCACTGGACCACACAGCCTGTAAATACGTAACCAATGAAAGAAACTCTTTGATTTTGGACTAAAGTTTTGGAACTAAAGTTTTTTTGGACTAAAGTTTTCTGACATGGATTATTTGAAGTTTGAGGACTGCAGTTTAATGTAAAAAAGTTAAATGTATTCTCTGAAAAAAAGGCACAAGACAAGTATAAAGGTAAGATCAGTTTTTCTTCATATTATATATTCATATATGCTTATTATGTTTGACTGTGTGAATCTGTCAGAAATACTTAAAATACAAAACGGATTAAAATGGGTTTTAAAATAATGGAAGTAAAATATACAAATGTGAAGTTACTGAAACATAAATTGTTTGCCCGTTTAAACGGTTCGCGACGACCGATTAACTCTGGTTTAAACGTTTAGTCAATTAAACGCAGATTTACAGCCTTATTATTGGAACAACTGCAGACTTTTTATTATGACATGAACTGATCAATACTATAAAATAATAAAACCTGCATGACCCATGTTGTTATTATTATTAAAAGCAATGGTTAGCTGTGTGTTTGTTGAAAACACTAAAGGGTGTTTGTAACACTTCAAACCAGATAGGAGTTATAGAAATGAATAATAAATCAACAAGCATATCAGCCTCTAGCAAACAAGTAGTAAAGTGAACCAGTACCTGATGCAGCAAGAATCTCTTCCCAGACTAGAAGTAAGAAAGAGCTGTCATTCATCTTCCCCGGGGACATCAGTGCAAGGTCTTTGTATTCCAACGTCCAGAAGAATGGATAGAGTTTCTCATTGGGATTGAACTCCATGTCAGTGAAAGTGTAGATGTGAGATCTGGTCTCCACATTGTAAAAGGAGAGCTGTCCTTCCTCATAATCCAGATACACCCCCAGCTTCTGGGGCTTCAGGCTCGGGAGGAGGGGGTCTGGGGGGTCAGTGAGCAGTGAACTCATCTTTATCTTCATCTCACTCCACCCCACAGTCCAGTAACCCTGCTGTGGGGTCATGCTGAACTTCCCCTTCTTCGGGGCAGACTCTCTGCTGACTCCTAATCTCCAGAATGTATTCTCTCCCACCCCCAGCTCCCAGTAGTGTCTCCCTGAGGTGAAGCCCTCCTTGCCCAGCACACAGCGCCTGTAATCAAATCTCTGGGGATTGTTATGATCCTGCCTTTTCCTTTTCACTTGTTTCTCATCCACAGGCAGGGTGAGCCGGGGGTGTGCTGTATCGAGGTCCAGTGTCAAACTGTCAACTGTGAAGAAGTGAGGAGACAATAATAATAATAATAATAATAATAATAATAATAATAATAATAATAATAATAATAATAATAATAATAACAATAACAATGATAATAATAATAATCCATCCATTATCTGTAACCGCTTAATCCTATAGAGGGTTGCGATGAGCCGGAGCCTAATCTGACAGACACAGGGGTGCAAGGCCTACACCCTGGATGGGACGCCAGTCCATCGCAGGGCAACTAAGAGGCAATTTAGAGAGGCCAATCCACCTAGCCAGCATGTCTTTGGACTGTGGGAGGAAACCAGAGAACCTGGAGGAAACCCAGCGAACACGGGGAGAACATGCAAACTCCACACAGACAGACCCGAGGCCGGACTCAAACCCAGGACCCTGGAGCTATGAGGCAGCAGTGCTAACCACCACGCCACAGTGCCGCCCATAATAATAATAATAATAATAATAATAATAATAATAAAGTGAGTGTTTATAGTGTGCTCTCTGTATCAATTATATGGCCAGAGGTAAAAAAGCAGCATGGCAGAACACACCACACAATATACATACCTGGGTCTGACCATCAGTGCGTCAGGGAGCTTTAACCTGGCAGTGAATGCACTAAAAGAAAAAAGCCTGCAGAGCTTTTTATACCATCAAAAGGAGGCTTTATAAAATAAATCTACCTGTCAGAATCTGGCAAGAGTTATCCAGTACAAGGCCCTTCTAACCCAAGAGCTCACCCCAGGGTCCTGAAGCTCAATGCACTAACCCACACTAACACTAACCAGCTTCAGGACAGCTCTGCTACAGTACTGCCAATCAGAGTCAACCAAACTGTAACACAAATCAAAAACTCCTATCTGGAACATTGGGACAAAGAAACAAAAACCCCAAATAAACTGGATTGCTATTGAGCCCTAAAAAGAGACTTTACTCTGGAGGGTATATCTTCACTGTCAGAGATACAAAGCAGAGGCAGATCCTGACCAAGTACAGGCTCAGTGACCACAGCCTGGCCATTGAAAAAGGCCGACACAGGCAGACCTGGCTACCCACAGAGTACAGGCTCTGTGGTCACTGTGAGACAGGAGAGGTCGAGACAGAGATGCACTTTCTCCTACACTGTGAGAAATACTCCCAAACAAGGGACACATTCCTTAAAAAAATGACTATTTCCCTCCCACACTTCCCACAATTGGCTGACCCAGAAAAAATGGCAGTCCTACTGGGAACGGGACACACAGCCCCACTGGCTGCCCAGTATGTAGCCGCCTGTCACAGCCTGAGGGACACACAGTGAGCACTCTGCACAGGACGTTACTTCAATAACACTACTCTGTGTTACATTCTATATACCAGTGGTCATTATTATTATTATTATTATTATTATTATTATTATTATTATTATTATTATTAGTTTTGTTGTTATTATTATTGTAAATCTATTGTTCATATGATATGTAATGTAATTGTTTTGGCAATACTGCTGGTGTCCCATGCCAATAAAGGAGAGGGAGGGAAAGAGGGAGAGATGGGAGAGGGAGGGGAGAGAGGGGCAGATGAGAGAGTAGAGAGGGAGGGGAGGAGAGAGGGAGAGGAGTATGATGGAGGGAGGGAGAGGACAGACAGGTGAGGGGGACAGTGGAGAGGGATGGTAGGTAGGGAGGGAGAGTAAAGGTGAAGGAGGTACAGGGAGAGAGAGGGAAAGGGAGAGAGAGGAGATAGAAAGGAGGGTATGATCGTGGGAGGGAGAGGACAGAGGAGAGAGGGAGGGAGAGATAGAGGAGGGTATGGTGATGGGAGAGGAGAGAGATGGAAGAGGAGAAAAAGGGGAGGGAGGGAGAAGAGAGAGAGGAGGGTATGATGGAGGGAGGGAGAGGGAGAGGAGAAGGGAGGAGAGAGAGGAAGGACTAGTCACCCCCCCACTCCTCCACATACACAGGAGAGAAGGGTTGTGTCGTGTGTGAAGTTGTGAGGGGGCTCGATTAGGGCGGGTTTGATTATTTAAAGTGATTTGCACCCCTGTCAGGGATGCTGGATTCAGGATCAAAGGTTTCAGTGTCATCTTACACACATGAATGTGGATCAGGGCAGACTGAGGCTGATAGGCGGGATCGATATTTGTTTTTTAAACTGTGGAAACCCACGCTCACAAGCAGCACTGCTTAACACTTTAAGGACCAAACATTTATAATAAGGTTAACCCTTTTTTGGTAGTAGTTGACTCTCTTCCTATAAAAATTCACTAAACATCTATTTTTAGAGTAGCATCTTGGAACTGTTCTTTTCTTCTGAACACTCTGTGAAGCATTATAAAGCACTTCAGAAACCAGACAAGCTTTTCACTTTTTTTTCAAAATGATATTTCATTTCTTTTCTTTTTTTAACGTTACGTATTTTTCTATTATTTTGTATTCTGCTTAGAGATACATGTATAAAAATGTCTTATTCTATGACCCGAGGGACCTTCCAATACTTCCTGAAAGTTTTGTTGAAAAATATTGATGTTTTTTGGGCAAATTACAAGACACTGTTTCACCTGAGTGATTGCAATGACAAAATACACGTTTATCCTCAGGGTCTTTAGAAGCAATAATGGACACTACTCTCGATTATTTACTCAAAATAAATACATTATAAATAAAAAATAATAGTTCTTCACTCCATTATTATCAGCAATAAGGACAAAATATTAAATAAATGTAGTTCCTGAAACATGAACCCCTATATCCACTTGTTTGATATTTAGAAATGTTGTAAAAACATATACAGTGCCTATAGAAAGTCTACACCCCCTTTCAAAATGTTCACCTTTTGTTGTCTTATAGCCTGGAATTAAAATGCATACATTTTTTTCATTTATCTACACATCCTACCCCACAACTTCCAAGTGAAAAAATATTCTAGAAATTTGTAGAAAATGAATTAAAAATAAATACTGAAATAGCTTGGTTGGATAAGTGTCCACCCCCTTGTAGCAGCAATCCTAAATTAGCTCAGGTGTAACCAATCGCTTTTAAAATCACACACCAAGTTAAGTGGCCTCCACTTGTGTTAAATTGCAGTGATTCACATGATTTCAGGATAAATTCAGCAGTTCCTGTAGGTTCCCTCTGCTGGGTAGTGCATTTCAAAGCAAAGACCATGAGCACCAAGGCGCTTTCAAAAGAACTCCGGGACAAAGTTTTTGAAAGGCACAGATCACGGGATGGGTATAAAAAAATATCAAAGGCGTTGAATATCCCTTGGAGCACGGTCAAGATGATTATTAAGAAGTGGAAGGTGTATGGCACCACCAAAACCCTGCCTAGATCAGGCAGTCCCTCCAAACTGGATGACCGAGCAAGAAGGAGACTGATCAGAGAGGCTACTAAGAGGCCAACGGCAACTTTGCAAGAGCTACAGGCTTTTATGGCCAAGACTGGTCAAAGTGTGCATGTGACAACAATATCCCAAGCACTCCACAAATCTGGCCTGTATGGTAGGGTGGCAGGAAGGAAGCCATTACTCAAGAAAGCCCACCTTGAATCCCGTTTGAAGTATGCAAAAAAACATTCAGGAGATTCTGCAGCCATGTGGCAAAAAGTTTTGTGGTCTGACGAAACTAAAACGGAACTTTTTGGCCTGAATGGAAAGCGTTATGTTTGGCGCAAACCCAACACAGCGCATCACACAAAGAACACCATCCCTACTGTGAAGCATGGTGGTGGCAGCATCATGTTATGGGGATGTTTCTCATCGGCAGGGACTGGGGCACTTGTCAGGATAGAAGGGAAAATGAATGGAGCAAAGTACAGAGAAGTTCATGAGGAAAACCTGCTGCCCTCTGCAAGAAAGCTGAAACTGGGACGGAAGTTTACCTTTCAGCATGGCAACGACCCAAAGCACACAGCCAAAGCTACACTGGAGTGGCTAAGGAACAAAAAGGTAAATGTCCTTGAGTGGCCCAGTCAGAGGCCCGATCTAAATCCAATCGAAAATTTGTGGCATGACTTGAAGATTTCTGTCCATCAACGCTCCACAAGGAACGTGACAGAGATGAACAGTTTTGTAAAGAAGAATGGTCAAATATTGCCAAATATAGGTGTGCAAAGTTGTTAGAGATCTATCCCAACAGACTCACAGCTGTAATTGCTGCCAAAGGTGCTTCCACCAAGTATTAACTCAGGGGGGTGGAGACTTATCCAATTATGATCTTTCAGTTTTGTATTTTTAATTTATAATTTTTTTCTCAATAAAAACTTTTTTCCCCTTAACAGTGTGGACTATGGTGTGTAGATAAGTGGAAAAAAATCCTCATTTAAATGCATGAAACTCTGAGGCACTGACACGACAAAATGTGAAAAAAGTCCAAGGGGGTGTAGACTTTCTATAGGCACATTGTATTAAAACACGAGACAGAATAAATGTTCTAATATAAGTATAAGTCAAATATATTGAATTTATAGTGTTTCCCAGTTATTTTCTTTGCTGTAAACAAGTTCCTGTGTCATGTTTTGTCTCTGCGTGTTGCTATGAAATGTCTCCGCCTTTACAAATAAAATGCCCGTCTTAGTGACGTCACACGAATAAACAACCAATCAGGCAGTGAAGTTCAACCCCTCCCCTATCCAACAACATGCGTTAACAAGCTGTACTGCAAAGTATGGTGTCCCAGCAAGTCAAAGAAACGAAGTGTGTTTTAATCGTGTTTACCCGATCACGGGCCCAGAATGACACTTCAGTATGATCGTGTTACACCATCAAGCCCTTAAAGGGTTAAAGGGTCAGAGACAACAACTAGAGTTTCTGAATGTTTAACTAGGAGTCCGGATAGCTTATTATTACAATTTAACAAATCATCTCACAGTCTCTGTTTATTTCAATATCCTACCACCACATTCCAGCAATCCTAATGAATATCACTACGCTGTATCAGCATCATGCACATCCCTATTTAAAACAGGACATGTGTTAAGAGTCAGGGAGGTACACATGGAGGTGTGACACAATCCTCACATTGTGTGAAGAGTCAGACAGGTACACATGGAGGTGTGGCACAATCCTCACACTGTGTGAAGAGTTAGGCAGGTACACAGCTTGAAGTGTAACACAATCCTCACACTGTGTGAAGAGTCAGGCAGGTACACATGGAGGTGTGACACAATCCTCACACTGTGTGAAGAGTCAGGCAGGTACACATGGAGGTGTGACACAATCCTCACACTGTGTGAAGAGTCAGGCAGGTACACATGGAGGTGTGACACAATCCTCACACTGTGTGAAGAGTCAGGCAGGTACACATGGAGGTGTGACACAATCCTCACCCTGTGTGAAGAGTCAGGCAGGTACACATGGAGGTGTGACACAATCCTCACACTGTGTGAAGAGTCAGGCAGGTACACATGGAGGTGTGACACAATCCTCACACTGTGTTTTGCCATCGTCTTCATTTCTCAGTTAATTTATGTGAAAAAAAATATCAAAACAATTTTTCTTCATCTGTAACTTACAGTAGTTTTGCTTTTTTACATTTGCGTCAACCCCCAATCCACCTCCTCTCCTATCCTATCGTGGTGTTCTCTCATGTGATCGGTCCTCAACCAATCAAAGTGATGTGCATTAATCAACTATTTCCTCTAATGCGGTAGTAAAGACTGTAATAACACGTGTGAAAGTACTGTCAGGTGTACAGTTTGTTCAAGCAGTTTAGTTTATCGGGGAGGCTCCACTGGTACAATGCTGAACCACCTTCGACTGAGGCATCCACAGAGCATCCATGAAGGATCAGTCACTGCAAGCCAGGAACGTATTACACAATTTATGCGCCCGCGGACTTGTGACCCAGTAAAAGCTGAAAGGATATCGGAACTAAATGCAGAAATGACTGCACGAGATTGCTTGCCCATTCGCACAGTGGAAGGTGATGGATTTCGCCAGTTGCTGTCTTTCATTGAGCCCGATTACAAGGTACCATCATGTCCATCCGTACTAAATCGAATACACAGTCTGTATGACAATGTGAAAACTAATTTGCAAGAAGCCCTAGATAAAGCTACACACATACACTTGGCAACAGACTGCTGGTCATCAAGGAGCACAAGATTCTTACATTTTGTTTCTCGCGCTCTACATCACTGATGAATGGGAGTTTAAAACTACAGTCTTGTGTACAACAGAAATAGAAGAATGTCATACGTCTGACCTACTTGCCAATTTTGTTCAAAACGTAGCAGAATCTTGGAATCTTCACGGCAAAGTTGTAGCTGCTGTTCATGATAATGCTTCAGACGTGCGGAGGCTTGGTGAAATGAGCTGCAATGCTCAGGATCATGGTTGCACTGCACACTCGCTGCAGCTTGCAGTTCAGGCTGGTCTGAAAACTGGCCACATCTCTCGCCTGCTTGGAGAAGCACGACATCTTGTGGGTCACTTTAAGCACAGCACTTGTGCTTGGAACGCGCTTCAAGAACAGCAACGAGTAATGAATCTTCCTCAACATCAGCTTGTTCAGCATGTTAAAACACGCTGGAACATCAACATTCTCATGTTGGAGCGTCTCTTGGAACAAAGGTGGGCAGTTTGTGCTGTCTTAAGTGATAGGAGAATCAGCAAACTTACAGATGCCCGCACACTTGAAATGAAAGACGAGCTGGAAATTGCTGAATCTCTAGCAAGCATATTAAAGCCGCTACAACTGTTCTGTCTGGCGAGACCACTTCAAATGTGTTTGCATCTTTCATACATCCACTAATGCATGGGTTAATCAGCAACAATCTCGTTGTTTCAAATGAAGAGTTGCCTTCCAATAAAGTGTTTGGGGCGATAAAGAATGAAATGCACACAGTGATCTTCCCAGCCACTGAAAACACACTCGCAGCCGTCGACAACGAAGCCTCCACCTATCATAGAGTGAAACAACCCCACCTGCAAAGAAAGGCTGTGAGGATCCCCGCTCAACTCTGTGTTTTCTTCTAGGGAGACAGCGCGAAGCTCCACCGGCATCAAATGTAAATGAACGAGAGCTTGAGCATTACCTATGTGAACCCGATTTGATGTTGAAAGTAACCCACTGAAGTGGTCGGCAGTGAATGATCACAAATACCAGCGACTGGCAAAAATTGGACGCAAATACCTCACCGTGCCAGCTATTTCAGTATCAGTCGTGAGACTTTTTTCAAAGGCTGGGAATATTGTGACAGAGCTGAGAAGTTCACTGGACCCAGAAAATGTTGACAAACTAGTTTTCTTGCAGAAGAATCTAAAAAGTGGATTTTACCGTTGAAGTACGCTATCTAAGTTTCTTCCCCTTACGTTTTCATTTTATTTTTTGTAAATTATTTGTTTATTTGTTTATTTAGCAGACGCCTTTATCCAAGGTGACTTACAGAGACTAGGGTGTGTGAACTATGCATCAGCTGCAGAGTCACTTACAATAACGTCTCACCCGAAAGACGGAGCACAAGGAGGTTAAGTGACTTGCTCAGGGTCACACAATGAGTCAGTGGCTGAGGTGGGATTTGAACCGGGGACCTCCTGGTTACAAGACCTTTTCTTTAACCACTGGACCACACAGCCTGTAAATACGTAACCAATGAAAGAAACTCTTTGATTTTGGACTAAAGTTTTTGGAACTAAAGTTTTTTTGGACTAAAGTTTTCTGACATGGATTATTTGAAGTTTGAGGACTGCAGTTTAATGTATTCTCTGAAAAAAGGCACAAGACAAGTATAAAGGTAAGATCAGTTTTTCTTCATATTATATATTCATATATGCTTATTATGTTTGACTGTGTGAATCTGTCAGAAACACTTAAAATACAAAACGGATTAAAATGGGTTTTAAAATAATGGAAGTAAAATATACAAATGTGAAGTTACTGAAACATAAATTGTTTACCCGTTTAAACGGTTAAACGACCGATTAACTCTGGGTTTAAACGTTTAGTCAATTAAACGCAGATTTACAGCCTTATTATTGGAACAACTGCAGACTTTTTATTATGACATGAACTGATCAATACTATAAAATAATAAAACCTGCATGACCCATGTTGTTATTATTATTAAAAGCAATGGTTAGCTGTGTGTTTGTTGAAAACACTAAAGGGTGTTTGTAACACTTCAAACCAGATAGGAGTTATAGAAATGAATAATAAATCAACAAGCATATCAGCCTCTAGCAAACAAGTAGTAAAGTGAACCAGTACCTGATGCAGCAAGAATCTCTTCCCAGACTAGAAGTAAGAAAGAGCTGTCATTCATCTTCCCCGGGGACACCAGTGCAAGGTCTTTGTATTCCAACGACCAAAAGAATGGATAGAGTTTCTCATTGGGATTGAACTCCATGTCAGTGAAAGTGTAGATGTGAGATATGGTCTCCACATTGTAAAAGGAGAGCTGCTCTTCCTCATAATCCAGATACACCCCCAGCTTCTGGGGCTTCAGGCTGCGGGGGAGGGGGGTCTGGGGGTCAGTGAGAGCAGTGAACTCATCTTTATCTTCATCTCCACTCCACCCCACAGTCCAGTAACCCTGCTGGGGGGTCATGCTGAACTTCCCCTTCTTCGGGGCAGACTCTCTGCTGACTCCTAATCTCCAGAATGTATTCTCTCCCACCCCCAGCTCCCAGTAGTGTCTCCCTGAAGTGAAGCCCTCCTTGCCCAGCACACATCGCCTGTAATCAAATCTCTGGGGATTGTTATAATCCTGCCTTTTCCTTCTCACTTGTTTCCTATCCACAGGCAGGGTGAGCCGGGGGTGTGCTGTATCGAGGTCCAGTGTCAAACTGTCAACTGTGAAGAAGTGAGGAGACAATAATAATAATAATAATAATAATAATAATAATAATAATAATAATAATAATAACAATAATAATAATAATAATAATAATAATAATAATAATAATAATAATAATAATAATAATAATAATAATAATAATAATAATAATAATAATAATAATAATAATAACAATAATAATAATAATGATAATAATAATAATCCATCCATTAACTGTAACCGCTTAATCCTATAGAGGGTTGCGGTGAGCCGGAGCCTAACCTGACAGACACAGGGGTGCAAGGCCTTAACCCTGGATGGGACGCCAGTCCATCGCAGGGCAACTAAGAGGCAATTTAGAGAGGCCAATCCACCTAGCCAGCATGTCTTTGGACTGTGGGAGGAAACCAGAGTACCTAGAGGAAACCCAGCGAACACGGGGAGAACATGCAAACTCCACACAGACAGACCCGAGGCCGGACTCAAACCCAGGACCCTGGAGCTATGAGGCAGCAGTGCTAACCACCACACCACAGTGCCGCCCATAATAATAATAATAATAATAATAATAATAATAAAGTGAGTGTTTATAGTGTGCTCTCTGTATCAATTATATGGCCAGAGGTAAAAAAGCAGCATGGCAGAACACACCACACAATATACATACCTAGGCCTGACCATCAGTGCGTCACGGAGCTTTAACCTGGCAGTGAATGCACTAAAAAAGAAAAAAGCCTGCAGAGCTTTTTTATACCATCAAAAGGGAGGCTTTATAAAATAAATCTACCTGTCAGAATCTGGCAAGAGTTATCCAGTACAAGGCCCTTCTAACCCAAGAGCTCAGCCCAGGGTCCTGAAGCTCAATGCACTAACCCACACTAACACTAACCAGCTTCAGGACAGCTCTGCTAAAGCACTGCCAATCAGAGTCAACCAAACTGTAACACAAATCAAAAACTCCTATCTGGAACATTGGGACAAAGAAACAAAAACCCCAAATAAACTGGATTGCTATTGAGCCCTAAAAAGAGACTTTACTCTGGAGGGTATATCTTCACTGTCAGAGATACAAAGCAGAGGCAGATCCTGACCAAGTACAGGCTCAGTGACCACAGCCTGGCCATTGAAAAAGGCCGACACAGGCAGACCTGGCTACCCACAGAGAACAGGCTCTGTGGTCACTGTGAGACAGGAGAGGTCGAGACAGAGATGCACTTTCTCCTACACTGTGAGAAATACTCCCAAACAAGGGACACATTCCTTAAAAAAATGACTATTTCCCTCCCACACTTTTGTTGTCTTATAGCCTGGAATTAAAATGCATACATTTTTTTTCATTTATCTACACATCCTACCCCACAACTTCCAAGTGAAAAAAATATTCTAGAAATTTGTAGAAAATGAATTAAAAATAAATACTGAAATAGCTTGGTTGGATAAGTGTCCACTCCCCTTGTAGCAGCAATCCTAAATTAGCTCAGGTGTAACCAATCGCTTTTAAAATCACACACCAAGTTAAGTGACTTCCACCTGTGTTAAATTGTAGTGCGTCACATGATTTCAGGATAAATTCAGCAGTTCCTGTAGGTTCCCTCTGCTGGGTAGTGCATTTCAAAGCAAAGACCATGAGCACCAAGGCGCTTTCAAAAGAACTCCGGGACAAAGATCACGGGATGGGTATAAAAAAATATCAAAGGCGTTGAATATCCCTTGGAGCATGGTCAAGACGGTTATTAAGAAGTGGAAGGTGTATGGCACCACCAAGACCCTGCCTAGATCAGGCCGTCCCTCCAAACTGGATGACCGAGCAAGAAGGAGACTGATCAGAGAGGCTACTAAGAGGCCAACGGCAACTTTGCAAGAGCTACAGGCTTTTATGGCCAAGACTGGTCAAAGTGTGCATGTGACAACAATATCCCAAGCACTCCACAAATCTGGCCTGTATGGTAGGGTGGCAAGAAGGAAGCCATTACTCAAGAAAGCCCACCTTGAATCCCGTTTGAAGTATGCAAAAAAAACATTCAGGAGATTCTGCAGCCATGTGAAAAAAAAAAAGTTTTGTGGTCTGACGAAACTAAACGGAACTTTTTGGCCTGAATGGAAAGCGTTATGTTTGGCGAACCCAACACAGCGCATCACACAAAGAACACCATCCCTACTGTGAAGCATGGTGGTGGCAGCATCATGTTATGGGGATGTTTCTCATCGGCAGGGACTGGGGCACTTGTCAGGATAGAAGGGAAAATGAATGGAACAAAGTACAGAGAAGTTCATGAGGGAAAACCTGCTGCCCTCTGCAAGAAAAGTTGAAACTGGGACGGAAGTTTACCTTTCAGCATGGCAACGACTTAAAGCACACAGCCAAAGCTACACTGGAGTGGCTAAGGAACAAAAAGGTAAATGTCCTTGAGTGGGCCCAGTCAGAGCCCGATCTAAATCCAATCGAAAATTTGTGGCATGACTTGAAGATTTCTGTCCATCAACGCTCCCAAGGAACGTGACAGAGATGAACAGTTTTGTAAAGAAGAATGGTCAAATATTGCCAAATATAGGTGTGCAAAGTTGTTAGAGATCTATCCCAACAGACTCACAGCTGTAATTGCTGCCAAAGGTGCTTCCACCAAGTATTAACTCAGGGGTGGAGACTTATCCAATTATGATCTTTCAGTTTTGTATTTTTAATTTATAATTTTTTTTTCTCAATAAAAAAACTTTTTCCCCTTAACAGTGTGTGGACTATGGTGTGTAGATAAGTGGAAAAAAATCCTCATTTAAATGCATGAAACTCTGAGGCACTGACATGACAAAATGTGAAAAAGTCAAGGGGTGTAGACTTTCTATAGGCACATTGTATTAAAACACGAGACAGAATAAATGTTCTAATATAAGTATAAGTCAAATATATTGAATTTATATTATTTCTCGGTTATTTTCTTTGCTGTAAACAAGTTCCTGTGTCATGTTTTGTCTCTGCGTGTTGCTATGAAATGTCTCCGCCTTTACAAATAAAATGCCCGTCTTAGTGACGTCACACGAATAAACAACCAACCAGGCAGTGAAGTTCAACCCCTCCCCTATCCAACGACATGCGTTAACAAGCTGTACTGCAAAGTATGGTGTCCCAGCAAGTGAAAGAAACGAAGTGTGTTTTAATCGTGTTTACCCGATCACGGGCCGAGGATGACACTTCAGTATGATCGTGTTACACCATCACGTCCTTAAAGGGTTAATGGCAGTGTCAGAGACAACAACTAGAGTTTCTGAATGTTTAACTAGGAGTCCGGATAGCTTATTATTACAATTTAACAAATCATCTCACAGTCTCTGTTTATTTCAATATCCTACCACCACATTCCAGCAATCCTAATGAATATCACTACGCTGTATCAGCATCATGCACATCCCTATTTAAAACAGGACATGTGTGAAGAGTCAGGCAGGTACACATGGAGGTGTGACACAATCCTCACACTGTGTGAAGAGTCAGGCAGGTACACATGGAGGTGTGACACAATCCTCACACTGTGTGAAGAGTCAGGCAGGTACACATGGAGGTGTGACACAATCCTCACACTGTGTGAAGAGTCAGGCAGGTACACATGCAGGTGTGACACAATCCTCACACTGTGTGAAGAGTCAGGCAGGTACACATGCAGGTGTGACACAATCCTCACACTGTGTGAAGAGTCAGGCAGGTACACATGGAGGTGTGACACAATCCTCACACTGTGTGAAGAGTCAGGCAGGTACACATGGAGGTGTGACACAATCCTCACACTGTGTGAAGAGTCAGGCAGGTACACATGCAGGTGTGACACAATCCTCACACTGTGTGAAGAGTCAGGCAGGTACACATGGAGGTGTGACACAATCCTCACACTGTGTGAAGAGTCAGGCAGGTACACACATGGAGGTGTGACACAATCCTCACACTGTGTGAAGAGTCAGACAGGTACACATGGAGGTGTGACACAATCCTCAAACTGTGTGAAGAGTCAGGCAGGTACACATGGAGGTGTGACACAATCCTCACACTGTGTGAAGAGTCAGGCAGGTACACATGGAGGTGTGACACAATCCTCACACTGTGTTTTGCCATCGTCTTCATTTCTCAGTTAATTTATGTGAATAAAAATATCAAAACAATTTTTTTCTTCATCTGTAACTTACAGTAGTTTTGCTTTTTTTACATTCGTCAACCCCAATCCACCTCCTCTCCTATCCTATCGTGGTGTTCTCTCTCATGTGATCGGTCCTCAACCAATCAAAGTGATGTGCATTAATCAACTATTTCCTCTAATGCGGTAGTAAAGACTGTAATAACACGTGTGAAAGTACTGGTCAGGTGTACAGTTTGTTCAAGCAGTTTAGTTTATCGGGGAGGCTCCACTGGTACAATGCTGAACCACCTTCGACTGAGGCATCCACAGAGCATCCATGAAGGATCAGTCACTGCAAGCCAGGAACGTATTACACAATTTATGCGCCCGCGGACTTGTGACCCAGTAAATCTGAAAGGATATCGGAACTAAATGCAGAAATGACTGCACGAGATTGCTTGCCCATTCGCACAGTGGAAGGTGATGGATTTCGCCAGTTGCTGTCTTTCATTGAGCCCGATTACAAGGTACCATCATGTCCAGCCGTACTAAATCG
Organism: Huso huso; assembly: GCA_036884735.1. Taxonomy (NCBI): domain Eukaryota; kingdom Metazoa; phylum Chordata; class Actinopteri; order Acipenseriformes; family Acipenseridae; genus Huso; species Huso huso. The sequence goes on along the minus strand of CM072681.1, from coordinate 9,589,468 downwards.
AATACACGTCTGTATGACAATGTGAAAACTAATTTGCAAGAAGCCCTAGATAAAGCTACACACATACACTTGGCAACAGACTGCTGGTCATCAAGAGCACAAGATTCTTACATTTTGTTTCTCGCGCTCTACATCACTGATGAATGGGAGTTTAAAACTACAGTCTTGTGTACAACAGAAATAGAAGAATGTCATACGTCTGACCTACTTGCCAATTTTGTTCAAAACGTAGCAGAATCTTGGAATCTTCACGGCAAAGTTGTAGCTGCTGTTCATGATAATGCTTCAGGCGCGCGGAGGCTTGGTGAAATGAGCTGCAATGCTCAGGATCATGGTTGCACTGCACACTCGCTGCAGCTTGCAGTTCAGGCTGGTCTGAAAACTGGCCACATCTCTCGCCTGCTTGGAGAAGCACGACATCTTGTGGGTCACTTTAAGCACAGCACTTGTGCTTGGAACGCGCTTCAAGAACAGCAACGAGTAATGAATCTTCCTCAACATCAGCTTGTTCAGCATGTTAAAACACGCTGGAACATCAACATTCTCATGTTGGAGCGTCTCTTGGAACAAAGGTGGGCAGTTTGTGCTGTCTTAAGTGATAGGAGAATCAGCAAACTTACAGATGCCCGCACACTTGAAATGAAAGACGAGAGCTGGGAAATTGCTGAATCTCTAGCAAGCATATTAAAGCCGCTACAACTGTTCTGTCTGGCGAGACCACTTCAAATGTGTTTGCATCTTTCATACATCCACTAATGCATGGGTTAATCAGCAACCATCTCGTTGTTTCAAATGAAGAGTTGCCTTCCAATAAAAGCGTTTAGGCGATAAAGAATGAAATGCACACAGTGATCTTCCCAGCCACTGAAAACACACACTTGGCCGAATAGCAAGCCTCCACCTATCATAGAGTGAAACAACCCCACCTGCAAAGAAAGGCTGTGAGGATCCCCGCTCAACTCTGTGTTTTCTTCTAGGGAGACAGCGCGACGCTCCACCGGCATCAAATGTAAATGAACGAGAGCTTGAGCAGTACCTATGTGAACCCCATTTGGATGTTGAAAGTAACCCACTGAAGTGGTCGGCAGTGAATGATCACAAATACCAGCGACTGGCAAAAATTGGACGCAAATACCTCACCGTGCCAGCTATTTCAGTATCAGTCGTGAGACTTTTTTCAAAGGCTGGGAATATTGTGACAGAGCTGAGAAGTTCACTGGACCCAGAAAATGTTGACAAACTAGTTTTCTTGCAGAAGAATCTAAAAAGTGGATTTTACCGTTGAAGCACGCTTATCTAAGTTTCTTCCCTTACGTTTCATTTTATTTTTTTGTAAATTATTTGTTTATTTGTTTATTTAGCAGACGCCTTTATCCAAGGCGACTTACAGAGACTAGGGTGTGTGAACTATGCATCAGCTGCAGAGTCACTTACAATAACGTCTCACCCGAAAGACGGAGCACAAGGAGGTTAAGTGACTTGCTCAGGGTCACCACAATGAGTCAGTGGCTGAGGTGGGATTTGAACCGGGGACCTCCTGGTTACAAGCCCTTTCTTTAACCACTGGACCACACAGCCTGTAAATACGTAACCAATGAAAAAACTCTTTGATTTTGGACTAAAGTTTTCGGAACTAAAAGTTTTTTGGACTAAAGTTTTCTGACATGGATTATTTGAAGTTTGAGGACTGCAGTTTAATGTAAAAAGTTAAATGTATTCTCTGAAAAAGGCACAAGACAAGTATAAAGGTAAGATCAGTTTTTCTTCATATTATATATTCATATATGCTTATTATGTTTGACTGTGTGAATCTGTCAGAAACACTTAAAATACAAAACGGATTAAAATGGGTTTTAAAATAATGGAAGTAAAATATACAAATGTGAAGTTACTGAAACATAAATTGTTTGCCCGTTTAAACGGTTAAACGACCGATTAACTCTGGGTTTAAACGTTTAGTCAATTAAACGCAGATTTACAGCCTTATTATTGGAACAACTGCAGACTTTTTATTATGACATGAACTGATCAATACTATAAAATAATAAAACCTGCATGACCCATGTTGTTATTATTATTAAAAGCAATGGTTAGCTGTGTGTTTGTTGAAAACACTAAAGGGTGTTTGTAACACTTCAAACCAGATAGGAGTTATAGAAATGAATAATAAATCAACAAGCATATCAGCCTCTAGCAAACAAGTAGTAAAGTGAACCAGTACCTGATGCAGCAAGAATCCCTTTCCAGACTAGAAGAAAGAAAGAGCTGTCATTCATCTTCCCCGGGGACATCAGTGCAAGGTCTTTGTATTCCAACGACCAAAAGAATGGATAGAGTTTCTCATTGGGATTGAACTCCATGTCAGTGAAAGTGTAGATGTGAGATCTGGTCTCCACATTGTAAAAGGAGAGCTGTCCTTCCTCATAATCCAGATACACCCCCAGCTTCTGGGGCTTCAGGCTCGGGGGGAGGGGGGTCTGGGGGTCAGTGAGAGCAGTGAACTCATCTTTATCTTCATCTCCACTCCACCCCACAGTCCAGTAACCCTGCTGGGGGGTCATGCTGAACTTCCCCTTCTTCGGGGCAGACTCTCTGCTGACTCCTAGTCTCCAGAATGTATTCTCTCCCACCCCCAGCTCCCAGTAGTGTCTCCCTGAAGTGAAGCCCTCCTTGCCCAGCACACAGCGCCTGTAATCAAATCTCTGGGGATTGTTATGATCCTGCCTTTTCCTTCTCACTTGTTTCCCATCCACAGGCAGGGTGAGCTGGGGGTGTGCTGTATCGAGGTCCAGTGTCAAACTGTCAACTGTGAAGAAGAGAGGAGACACAATAATAATAATAATAATAATAATAATAATAATAATAATAATAATAACAATAACAATGATAATAATAATAATCCATCCATTATCTGTAACCGCTTAATCCCTAGAGGGTTGCGGTGAGCCGGAGCCTAATCTGGACAGACACAGGGGTGCAGGCCTCACACCCTGGATGGGACGCCAGTCCATCGCAGGGGCAACTAAGAGGCAATTTAGAGAGGCCAATCCACCTAGCCAGCATGTCTTTGGACTGTGGGAGGAAACCAGAGAACCTGGAGGAAACCCAGCGAACACGGGGAGAACATGCAAACTCCACACAGACAGACCCGAGGCCGGACTCAAACCCCGGACCCTGGAGCTATGAGGCAGCAGTGCTAACCACCACGCCACAGTGCCGCCCATAATAATAATAATAATAATAATAATAATAATAATAATAATAATAATAATAATAAAGTGAGTGTTTATAGTGTGCTCTCTGTATCAATTATATGGCCAGAGGTAAAAAAGCAGCACGGCAGAACACACCACACAATATACATACCTAGGCCTGACCATCAGTGCATCACGGAGCTTTTAACCTGGCAGTGAATGACTAAAAGAAAAAAAGCCTGCAGAGCTTTTTTTATACCCATCAAAGGAGGCTTTATAAAATAAATCTACCTGTCAGAATCTGGCAAGAGTTATCCAGTACAAGGCCCTTCTAACCCAAGACCTCAGCCCAGGGTCCTGAAGCTCACTGCACTAACACTAACCAGCTTCAGGACAGCTCTGCTACAGCACTGCCAATCAGAGTCAACCAAACTGTAACACAAATCAAAAACTCCTATCTGGAACATTGGGACAAAGAAACAAAAACCCCAAATAAACTGGATTGCTATTGAGCCCTAAAAAGAGACTTTACTCTGGAGGGTATATCTTCACTGTCAGAGATACAAAGCAGAGGCAGATCCTGACCAAGTACAGGCTCAATGACCACAGCCTGGCCATTGAAAAAGGCCGACACAGGCAGACCTGGCTACCCACAGAGAACAGGCTCTGTGGCACTGTGAGACAGGAGAGGTCGAGACAGAGATGCACTTTCTCCTACACTGTGAGAAATACTCCCAAACAAGGGACACATTCCTTAAAAAAATGACTATTTCCCTCCCACACTTCCCACAATTGGCTGACCCAGAAAAACTGGCAGTCCTACTGGGAACGGGACACACAGCCCCACTGGCTGCCCAGTATGTAGCCGCCTGTCACAGCCTGAGGGACACACAGTGAGCACTCTGCACAGGACGTTACTTCAATAACACTACTCTGTGTTACATTCTATATACCAGTGGTCATTATTATTATTATTATTATTATTATTATTATTATTATTATTATTATTATTATTAGTTTTGTTGTTATTATTATTGTAAATCTATTGTTCATATGATATGTAATGTAATTGCTTTGGCAATACTGCTGGTGTCCCATGCCAATAAAGGAGAGGGAGGGAAAGAGGGAGAGATGGGAGAGGGAGGGGAGAGAGGGGCAGATGAGAGAGTAGAGAGGGAGGGGAGGAGAGAGGGAGAGGAGAGTATGATGGAGGGAGGGAGAGAACAGACAGGTGGGGGACAGTGAGAGGGATGGTAGGTAGAGGGAGGGAGAGTAAAGGTGAAGGGAGGTACAGGGAGAGAGGAAAGGGAGAGAGAGGAGATAGAAGGAGGTATATGATCGTGGGAGGGAGAGGACAGAGAGAGAGGGAGGGAGAGATAGAGGTGGGGTATGGTGATGGGAGAGGAGAGATGGAAGAGAAGAAAAAGGACAGGGAGGAGAGAGAGAGGAGGGTGATGGAAGGAGGAGAGAGGGGAGGAGAGGAAGGACTAGTCACATGACACCCCCACTCCTCCACACACACAGGAGAGAAGGGTCGTGTCGTGTGTGAAGTTGTGAGGGGGGCTCGATTAGGGCGGGGTTTGATAATTTAAAGTGATTTGCACCCCTGTCAGGGATGCTGGGTTCAGGATCAAGGTTTCCAGTGTCATCTTACACACATGAATGTGGATCAGGGCAGACTGAGGCTGATAGGCGGATCGATATTTTTTTTTTAAAATGTGGAAAACCCACGCTCACAAGCAGCACTGCTTAACACTTTAAGGACCAAACATTTATAATACAGGTTAACCCTTTTTTGGTAGTAGTTGACTCTCTTCCTATAAAATTCACTAAACATCTATTTTTAGAGTAGCATCTTGGAACTGTTCTTTTCTTCTGAACACTCTGGGGAGCATTATAAAGCACTTCAGAAACCAGACAAGCTTTTTTCACTTTTTTTTTCAAAACGATATTTCATTTCTTTTCTTTTTTTTTAACGTTACGTATTTTTCTATTATTTTGTATTCTGCTTAGAGATACATGTATAAAAATGTCTTATTCTATGACCCGAGGGACCTTCCAATACTTCCTGAAAGTTTTGTTGAAAAATATTGATGTTTTTTGGGCAAATTACAAGACACTGTTTCACCTGAGTGATTGCAATGACAAAATACACGTTTATCCTCAGGGTCTTTAGAAGCAATAATGGACACTACTCTCGATTATTTACTCAAAATAAATACGTATAAATAAAATAATAGTTCTTCACGCCATTATTATCAGCAATAAGGACAAAATATTAAATAAATGTAGTTCCTGAAACATGAACCCCTATATCCACTCGTTTGATATTTAGAAATGTTGTAAAAACATATACAGTGCCTATAGAAAGTCTACACCCCCTTTCAAAATGTTCACCTTTTGTTGTCTTATAACCTGGAATTAAAATGCATACATTTTTTTTCATTTATCTACACATCCTACCCCACAACTTCCAAGTGAAAAAAATATTCTAGAAATTTGTAGAAAATGAATTAAAAATAAATACTGAAATAGCTTGGTTGGATAAGTGTCCACTCCCCTTGTAGCAGCAATCCTAAATTAGCTCAGGTGTAACCAATCGCTTTTAAAATCACACACCAAGTTAAGTGACCTCCACTTGTGTTAAATTGTAGTGCTTCACATGATTTCAGGATAAATTCAGCAGTTCCTGTAGGTTCCCTCTGCTGGGTAGTGCATTTCAAAGCAAAGACTCAATCATGAGCACCAAGGAGCTTTCAAAAGAACTCCGGGACAAAGATCACGGGATGGGTATAAAAAAATATCAAAGGCGTTGAATATCCCTTGGAGCATGGTCAAGACAGTTATTAAGAAGTGGAAAGTGTATGGCACCACCAAGACCCTGCCTAGATCAGGCCGTCCCTCCAAACTGGATGACCGAGCAAGAAGGAGACTGATCAGAGAGGCTACTAAGAGGCCAACGGCAACTTTGCAAGAGCTACAGGCTTTTATGGCCAAGACTGGTCAAAGTGTGCATGTGACAACAATATCCCAAGCACTCCACAAATCTGGCCTGTATGGTAGGGTGGCAGGAAGGAAGCCATTACTCAAGAAAGCCCACCTTGAATCCCATTTGAAGTATGCAAAAAAACATTCAGGAGATTCTGCAGCCATGTGGCAAAAAAGTTTTGTGGTCTGACGAACTAAAATGGAACTTTTTGGCCTGAATGGAAAGCGTTATGTTTGGCGCAAACCCAACACAGCGCATCACACAAAGAACACCATCCCTACTGTGAAGCATGGTGGTGGCAGCATCATGTTATGGGGATGTTTCTCATCGGCAGGGACTGGGGCACTTGTCAGGATAGAAGGGAAAATGAATGGAACAAAGTACAGAGAAGTCCTTGAGGAAAACCTGCTGCCCTCTGCAAGAAAGCTGAAACTGGGACGAAGTTTACCTTTCAGCATGGCACGACCCAAAGCACACAGCCAAAGCTACACTGGAGTGGCTAAGGAACAAAAAGGTAAATGTCCTTGAGTGGCCCAGTCAGAGGCCCGATCTAAATCCAATCGAAAATTTGTGGCATGACTTGAAGATTTCTGTCCATCAACGCTCCCCAAGGAACGTGACAGAGCTTGAACAGTTTTGTAAAGAAGAATGGTCAAATATTGCCAAATATAGGTGCAAAGTTGTTAGAGATCTATCCCAACAGACTCACAGCTGTAATTGCTGCCAAAGGTGCTTCCACCAAGTATTAACTCAGTGGAGACTTATCCAATTATGATCTTTCAGTTTTGTTTTTTAATTTATAATTTTTTTTCTCAATAAAACTTTTTTCCCCTTAACAGTGTGGACTATGGTGTGTAGATAAGTGGAAAAAAATCCTCATTTAAATGCATGAAACTCTGAGGCACTGACACGACAAAATGAAAAAAAAGTCCAAGGGGGGGTGTAGACTTTCTATAGGCACATTGTATTAAAACACGAGACAGAATAAATGTTCTAATATAAGTATAAGTCAAATATATTGAATTTATAGTGTTTCCCAATTATCTTCTTTGCTGTAAACAAGTTCCTGTGTCATGTTTTGTCTCTGCGTGTTGCTATGAAATGTCTCCGCCTTTACAAATAAAATGCCCGTCTCAGTGACGTCACACGAATAAACAACCAACCAGGCAGTGAAGTTCAACCCCTCCCCTATCCAACGACATGCGTTAACAAGCTGTACTGCAAAGTATGGTGTCCCAGCAAGTCAAAGAAACGAAGTGTGTTTTAATCGTGTTTACCCGATCACAGGTCCAGAATGACACTTCAGTATGATCGTGTTACACCATCACATCCTTAAAGGGTTAATGGCAGTGTCAGAGACAACAACTAGAGTTTCTGAATGTTTAACTAGGAGTCCGGATTGCTGGTTATTACAATTTAACAAATCCTCTCACAGTCTCTGTTTATTTCAATATCCTACCACCACATTCCAGCAATCCTAATGAATAGCACTACGCTGTATCAGCATCATGCACATCCCTATTTAAAACAGGACATGTGTGAAGAGTCAGGCAGGTACACATGGAGGTGTGACACAATCCTCACATTGTGTGAAGAGTCAGACAGGTACACATGGAGGTGTGACACAATCCTCACATTGTGTGAAGAGTCAGACAGGTACACATGGAGGTGTGACACAATCCTCACACTGTGTTTTGCCATCGTCTTCATTTCTCAGTTAATTTATGTGAATAAAAATATCAAAACAATTTTTCTTCATCTGTAACTTACAGTAGTTTTGCTTTTTTTACATTTTCGTCAACCCCAATCCACCTCCCTCCTATCCTATCGTAATTGTTCTCTCATGTGATCGGTCCTCAACCAATCAAAGTGATGTGCATTAATCAACTATTTCCTCTAATGCGGTAGTAAAGACTGTAATAACACGTGAAAGTACTGGTCAGGTGTACAGTTTGTTCAAGCAGTTTAGTTTATCGGGAGGCTCCACTGGTACAATGCTGAACCACCTTCGACTGAGGCATCCACAGAGCATCCATGAAGGATCAGTCACTGCAAAGCCAGGAACGATTACACAAATTCTGGCGCCGCGGACTTGTGACCCAGTAAAAGCTGAAAGGATATCGGAACTAAATGCAGAAATGACTGCACGAGATTGCTTGCCCATTCGCACAGTGGAAGGTGATGGATTTCGCCAGTTGCTGTCTTTCATTGAGCCCGATTACAAGGTACCATCATGTCCAGCCGTACTAAATCGAATACACGTCTGTATGACACTGTGAAAACTAACTTGCAATAAGCCCTAGATAAAGCTACACACATACACTTGGCAACAGACTGCTGGTCATCAAGAGCACAAGATTCTTACATTTTGTTTCTCGTGCTCTACATCACTGATGAATGGGAGTTTAAAACTACAGTCTTGTACAACAGAAATAGAAGAATGTCATCACGCCTGACCTACTTGCCAATTTTGTTCAAAACGTAGCAGAATCTTGGAATCTTCACGGCAAAGTTATAGCTGCTGTTCATGATAATGCTTCAGACGTGCGGAGGTTTGGTGAAATGAGCTGCAATGCTCAGGATCATGGTTGCACTGCACACCGCTGCAGCTTGCAGTTCAGGCTGGTTCGAAAACTGACCACATCTCTCGCCTGCTTGGAGAAGCACGACATCTTGGGGTCACTTTAAGCACAGCACTTGTGCTTGGAAACGCTTCAAGAACAGCAACGAAAGTAATGAATCTTCCTCAACATCAGCTTGTTCAGCATGTTAAAACACGCTGGAACATCAACATTCTCATGTTGGGCGTCTCTTGGAACAAAGGTGGGCAGTTTGCTTGTCTTAAGTGATAGGAGAATCAGCAAACTTACAGATGCCCGCACACTTGAAATGAAAGACGAGAGCTGGGAAATTGCTGAATCTCTAGCAAGCATATTAAAGCTACAACTGTTCTGTCTGGCGAGACCGCTTCAAATGTGTTTGCATCTTCATACATCCACTAATGCATGGGTTAATCAGCAACCATCTCGTTGTTCAAATGAAGAGTTGCCTTCCAATAAAGCGTTTGGGGCGATAAAGAATGAAATGCACACAGTGATCTTCCCAGCCACTGAAAACACACTCGCAGCCGTCGACAACGAAGCCTCCACCTATCATAGAGTGAAACAACCCCACCTGCAAAGAAAGGCTGTGAGGATCCCCGGCTCAACTCTGTGTTTTCTAGGGAGACAGCGACGCCCACCCCGCATCAAATGTAAATGAACGAGAGCTTGAGCAGTACCTATGTGAACCCCATTTGGATGTTGAAAGTAACCCACTGAAGTGGTCGGCAGTGAATGATCACAAATACCAGCGACTGGCAAAAATTGGACGCAAATACCTCACCGTGCCAGCTATTTCAGTATCAGTCGTGGAGACTTTTTTTCAAAGGCTGGGAATATTGTGACAGAGCTGAGAAGTTCACTGGACCCAGAAAATGTTGACAAACTAGTTTTCTTGCAGAAGAATCTAAAAAGTGGATTTTACCGTTGAAGCACGCTATCTAAGTTTCTTCCCCTTACGTTTTCATTTTATTTTTTGTAAATTATTTGTTTATTTGTTTATTTAGCAGACGCCTTTATCCAAGGTGACTTACAGAGACTAGGGTGTGTGAACTATGCATCAGCTGCAGAGTCACTTACAATAACGTCTCACCCGAAAGACGGAGCACAAGGAGGTTAAGTGACTTGCTCAGGGTCACACAATGAGTCAGTGGCTGAGGTGGGATTTGAACCGGGGACCTCCTGGTTACAAGACCTTTTCTTTAACCACTGGACCACACAGCCTGTAAATACGTAACCAATGAAAGAAACTCTTTGATTTTGGACTAAAGTTTTTGGAACTAAAGTTTTTTTGGACTAAAGTTTTCTGACATGGATTATTTGAAGTTTGAGGACTGCAGTTTAATGTAAAAAAGTTAAATGTATTCTCTGAAAAAAGGCACAAGACAAGTATAAAGGTAAGATCAGTTTTTCTTCATATTATATATTCATATATGCTTATTATGTTTGACTGTGTGAATCTGTCAGAAATACTTAAAATACAAAACGGATTAAAATGGGTTTTAAAATAATGGAAGTAAAATATACAAATGTGAAGTTACTGAAACATAAATTGTTTACCCGTTTAAACGGTTAAACGACCGATTAACTCTGGGTTTAAACGTTTAGTCAATTAAACGCAGACGGCAGCCTTATTATTGGAACAACTGCAGACTTTTTTATTATGACATGAACTGATCACTACTATAAAATAATAAAACCTGCATGACCCATGTTGTTATTATTATTAAAAGCAATGGTTAGCTGTGTATTTGTTGAAAACACTAAAGGGTGTTTGTAACACTTCAAACCAGATAGGAGTTATAGAAATAAATAATAAATCAACAAGCATATCAGCCTCTAGCAAACAAGTAGTAATGTGAACCAGTACCTGATGCAGCAAGAATCTCTTCCCAGACTAGAAGTAAGAAAAGAGCTGTCATTCATCTTCCCGGGGGACATCAGTGCAAGGTCTTTGTATTCCAACGACCAAAAGAATGGATAGAGTTTCTCATTGGGATTGAACTCCATGTCAGTGAAAGTGTAGATGTGAGATCTGGTCTCCACATTGTAAAAAAAGGAGAGCTGTCCTTCCTCATAATCAGATACACCCCAGCTTCTGGGGCTTCAGGCCTGGGGGGGGAGGGGGTCTGGGGGTCAGTGAGAGCAGTGAACTCATATTTATCTTCATCTCCATCCCACCCCACAGTCCAGTAACCCTGCTGGGGGGTCATGGTGAACTCCTCCTTCCTCGGGGCAGACTCTCTGCTGACTCCTAATCTCAGAATGTATTCTCTCCCACCCCCCAGCTCCCAGTAGTGTATCCCTGAGGTGAAGCCCTCCTTGCCCAGCACACAGCGCCTGTAATCAAATCTCTGGGGATTGTTATGATCCTGCCTTTTCCTTCTCACTTGTTTCCCATCCACAGGCAGGGTGAGCTGGGGGTGTGCTGTATCGAGGTCCAGTGTCAAACTGTCAACTGTGAAGAAGAGAGGAGACAATAATAATAATAATAATAATGATAATAATAATAATCCATCCATTATCTGTAACCGCTTAATCCTATAGAGGGTTGCGGTGAGCCGGAGCCTAACCTGACAGACACAGGGGTGCAAGGCCTACACCCTGGATGGGACGCCAGTCCATCGCAGGGCAACTAAGAGGCAATTTAGAGAGGCCAATCCACCTAGCTAGCATGTCTTTGGACTGTGGGAGAAAACCAGAGTACCTGGAGGAAACCCAGCGAACACGGGGAGAACATGCAAACTCCACACAGACAGACCCCTGAGGCCCGGACTCAAACCCAGGACCCTGGAGCTATGAGGCAGCAGTGCTAACCACCACGCCACAGTGCCGCCCATAATAATAATAATAATAATAATAATAATAATAATAATAATAATAATAAAGTGAGTGTTTATAGTGTGCTCTCTGTATCAATTATATGGCCAGAGGTAAAAAAGCAGCATGGCAGAACACACCACACAATGTCATACCTAGGCCTGACCATCAGTGCATCACGGAGCTTTAACCTGGCAGTGAATGCACTAAAAAAAAAAAAGCCTGCAGAGCTTTTTATACCATCAAAAAAGGAGGCTTTTTTATAAAATAAATCTACCTGTCAGAATCTGGCAAGAGTTATCCAGTACAAGGCCCTTCTAACCCAAGAGCTCACCCCCCAGGGTCCTGAAGCTCAATGCACAACCCCACTAACACCAACCAGCTTCAGGACAGCTCTGCTACAGCAATGCCAATCAGAGTCAACCAAACTGTAACACAAATCAAAAACTCTATCGGGAAACATTGGGACAAAGAAACAAAAACCCCAAATAAACTGGATTGCCATCGAGCCCAAAAAGACTTTACTCTGGAGGGCATATCTTCACTGTCAGAGAGATACAAAGCAGAGGCAGATCCTGACCAAGTACAGGCTCAGTGACCACAGCCTGGCCATTGAAAAAAAAGGCCGACACAGGCAGAGCCTGGCTACCCACAGAGAACAGGCTCTGTGGCTCACTGTGAGGACAGGAGAGGTCGAGACACAGAGATGCACTTTCTCCCTTACACTGTGAGAAATACAACCAACACATTCTTAAAAAATGATCATTTCTCCCACACTTCCCACAATTGGCTGACCCAGAAAAAACGGCAGTCCTACCAAACGGACACACAGCCCCTGCCTGGCTGCCCAGTATGTAGCCGCCTTGCCACAGCCTGAGGGACAATACAGTGAACACCTGCACAGGACGCTACACTCAACAACACCACCTGTGCCACATCTCATATACCAGTGGTCATTATTATTATTATTATATTTATTATTATTATTAGTTTGTTGTTATTATTATTGTAAAATCCATTGAAAGGACATGCAATGCAAGCTAACACTGCTGGTGTCCCAAAAAAAGAGAGGAGGGAAAGAGGAATGGGATGGGAGGGAGGGAGGGGCAGATGAGAGATAGAGAGAAAGGAGGGAGAGAGGAGGAGAGTATGATGGAGGAGGAGAGAAAAGAGAGGTGAGGGGGACAGGAGAGGGACCTGCAGGTAGAGGAGAGAAAATAAGGAGGCACAGGAGAGAGAGGAAAGGAAAAGAGGAGAAGAAAGGAGGGTATGACCGTGGATGGAGAGGACAGAGGAGGAGAGGAGGGAGAGATAGAGGAGGGTATGGTGATGGGAAAGATGAAGAAGTGAAAAAAGAAAGTGGAAGAGAGAGAGGATATGATGGATGAGGGAGAGGGAGAGGAGAAGGAGGAGAGAGAATGACAGTTTCCCACACTCCTCCACATACACAGGAGAGAAGGGTTGTGTCGTGTGAAGTTGTGAGGGGGCTCGATTAGGGCGGGTTTGATAATTTAAAGTGATTTGCACCCCTGTCAGGATGCTGGGTTCAGGATCAAAGGTTTCAGTGTCATCTTACACACATGAATGTGGATCAGGGCAGACTGAGGCTGATAGGCGGGATCGATATTGTTTTTTAAAATGGAAACCCATGCTCACAAGCAGCACTGCTTAACACTTTAAGGACCAAACATTTATAATAACGGTTAACCCTTTTTTTGG